>CP054672.1:12137994-13337994 GCA_013348765.1 Carpinus viminea
CGTATCTCTCTCTACGGTAGGGCCTTGACCCACCCTAGATGCTTGATCCGTTCATCACCGCCAGGAATTGACCACGATTGGGCATGACTAAGTCACCACTTTTCACGAGATTTTTGTATTAACAAATTTTCTGAACTTTTTACTAATATATTTTAATTTTATTTATTTATTTATTTTTTAAGCAGATAGAATGTGGCGAAGTGCCGTTAGAAAATCACATTCTAATGTGTGGCACGTGCGTTACAAAATCACATTTTTTCAAGTCTAATAATATGATAAATAAATTGTTTAATTAATGCAAAATTAAACAATTTGGGATTATTTATTGTTTTATGTCGGAAACCGAATGTCCAAGTATGGTTGTTCACCGTCCTCTTAGAACAAACCCCGCCCGTTCACCGCACCCTTGAAAGTTTGACACGCACGCTTAATCCCCGAAACCCTATATATATATCTACTATATTATTTGGTAACCCTATACCTATCTAGGGTTACCATATTAGGCAATTTTATATTTTTTTATTTTTATTTCAATTTTTTTCAACGTATCTCTCTATGGTAGGGTCACTTCGACCAACCCCAGCGGAGTAAACGCCTGTCCCGTTCATCCACACCCTAGGAATTGACCACGATTGGGCATGACTAAGTCACTGGCTTTTCACGAGATTTTGCATTAATTAATTAATTACTCATTAATTCATTAGGTTAACAAAGAAGGCAAAAGAAAAAAAAAAAACATTTACTAACGTCTATTTTAGAAACACGTTAGAAATTACTAACGTGTAATTGTCTGACACGTTACTATTTACCCACGTGTTATCACATCCCACGTTAGTAATTGTTTGTTTTTCATTTTTTTTAATCTTTTACATATTATTGTTATTGTTATTATTTAATTGAGTTAGATTATATTCATTACACTAGATTATATGTTTGATCAGGTTAGTGAGTTCCTTAGTTCAGAGTAATTAATTACAAATGGTAATTAATAAATTAGGTTACAAATAGTTAATTAATTTAAAAACAAAATGACAGTAGGGACAACAGCCAGTTAATGCCTTCGAGTAGATCTGCCCCTGCATGCAGGCCATGCATAAGTTATATACGTATGGTTAAAGTGCTGCATGCAGATGGTGGTTCAAAATTTTTTTTCCATGTAGTGACGTGGCATTGTGCCACGTCAGAATTTGCTCACGTGGCAACCTGCCACGCGTCACCAATTGGTGACGTGGGTACTGCATGGCACGTCAGGAATGGGGCGACGCGTGGCCCCCAGCTGGCCCGCACCCCTATCTCTTTCTTCTTCTTCCCCCCAATTTTTTTCCACTTATTATTTTCCCCGCCTATCCCTCGTCAGCTCTCCCCACTCCGAAGCCAGCATCTTCCCTCTCCCCGCTTCCCATTTTCTCCTCCTCCGACTCCTCTCACAATTCTCCACTCGTTTCCACTCTTCCCAATCATCAGCAAGAAGCCTAGAGGAAGTTTTGTGGTCTCCCCATCGGACGGCCATCCCGCTCGCCCAGCTCTCTCCCGTCTCCCCTGCTCCGGCGAACAGCCACACCCCCGGCCATCGCCTCCGGCGAGCTCCTCCTTCTCCACCATGAGTCACTCTCCTCTCTCCGGGCCGGTATCTCTCCATCTCCGGTATGCATTCAAAAAAAAATATCATTGCATGAACAGTATTTATTTTTAATTTTTTGTTAGATTGAGTTGTTATATTTGTTTGGTTTCTGAGAAATTTCGACTGGGGATAAAGAAGGTGATTTGAACTGTTGCATGTTGGCATTGGTTGATTTTTGGCATTTACTGAAAATGATCATATTGTAACAAAAAAGGATGGGCAATTTTTGTCAATTGTTTTATTTCTCTTTTTAAATTTGGATGCTTTTGTAAATTTTTGTTGGTTAGAACGCCACATGCTTGTAATCTTTGGTAGGGTAAGGTTGAATGGGTGTTCTGTTTTTTATTTTTAGTTTCAGAGTGAGATGGTAGGAGAGTTTGCATTTGGCACGATGGCTGGTGTCGTGCTCATGTGATTTCGAGTTCTTAATGTTACTTTATTTAATCGCATGTATTTTTAGTGGTTTCTTTTTATTTCAAACTTTGTTGGGAGGGTTATGAAATATTGTAAATATTGATATTGGATGTTATGTTTTTCAATTATCTCACTCATTCATGTCGAAAACAATGGTGGGTCTAAAATTTTATGTAATAGGAGATATCAAACTTCTACCCAAACAAGGGGTCTAATAATGAATGAAAATAGGACACTGAGAGGCCCTAGTGGTGGGAATGAGTAAGCCTAGAATGTTTGAATATGCTAGTTTAAATTTTGCATCTTGCTTTGTGCCCCAAAATAATAAGGGGTTTACCATGTTATATATAAGTTTCAATGAGTACATAATTTTATTTTTAATTAATAAGTAATAGAATAAAGTTGTTAACTGCTTTGAGTTGTATGTGAGATAGATATTGCTTGAAAGATTGTTCTCCATTTAATCATATGCATATGAAGGAGCTGCATATATTCGTTGGAATTTATGTTATGAGAGGTTTTATTTTATTTTATATTATTTTGACATCCTTATGCGTTTAGCTTGTTTAACATGTCTTTGGGAAAGTTGTATGACATTGGTGTAATTGTTCAATAACTAGTGGTATATTGAATCCTATGGATAAATTGAGATAATGTAAAAATAGCTCCATGTGGAGTGGAGTTGGACTTGTTTTGTTCCTAGAATTTTAATTTATTTAAATTTGTTTCCCAAACTTACAAACTTATAGATGATGGTGGAGGATATACTAGCAAAGCCTAAAACTAAGAATACCTTCTCCAAAGCGTATGGTTTTGTGTGTGTAGTTTGTGTTTTGGAATCTTGAATTGGTTCTATTCTTTATGGTGTTTAGTTTGGAAACTCTGTTGACCAAAATGAAAAATATTAGTGATATTGTTTATGCATAAGGAGAAATACTTGGTTTTAAAATAGAAAAAGATCCTCTCCATTTCAAATCCTTCTATTTGTCATTTAGTGCATTTTGAGGATAATAATAATATTCAAAATGCACTAAATGGAAGAAAATGGAAGAATTTAGAAATGGAGGGATCATTTTCCTAGAATGAATAAGACTTTTTGCTATTTCAAAGCCAAAAGTGTCTTACTTGTAATCACTATGATCATAAGTACTAAATTGTAGATTGAGAATTGGATTGCAAGCTCTACATGGTAGCTTATAATTTTGCTTTATTCACTCGATATATTTTTTAATAGTTTGTTATTGTCTCTCATTTTTATTTTTTTAAATTTTGTTAGGTCGGAACTAAGACCTGTAATTATGGAGATATAATGTTAAGTTTTTTTCTATTATTTTATGTGGTGGAGGATATTTTATTTAATCAATTAGAACATACTTTTTTATTGATGAGCAAATTAATGTAAAGTGTTTGGAAAAGGGGGCTGTTTTGTCTATAATAATTTCTTAACAAACTCATTGTCTTTGTTCATTTAGTAATATTTTGTTCAATCTATATTGAGAGGTTTTTTATAGTCTTTATGTAAGATAGATATAGATAGGTGATCGAGGTTTTCACATTGCTTTGAAAATTCCATAGCATGTTTTGTTTTAGTTAATTGTCCTTGATTCAAGCATGTGCATATGTTTAATTGACTAATCTTAATTATCAAGCCAAGAAGTGAAAGGGCTTTGCATTTGATTTAGTACTATTAGCAATACATTTTTATTCCACAATTATCTCACTTTGTGATTGGATTATGTGGACTTTTTGAATGGCTGCCTATATATATGTTCACTAATGAAGAGGCAAATGGAAAATGGAAAATGCTACTTGTTTTAATTGGCAAATAGATGTCAACTATCAACACGAATTTTATTTTTATTTTTATTTCTCTTGTTTGAGGCTTTAGGTTTTGCTGAACAATTCCCAAGCTTCCATCCTTCGTAAGTGGAATAACCATCAAGCTTAGATTCCAAATTGGAAGAACGTTAGCAAGGTAATTAAAGTTTTAAATACGAAATGTTTTGTTCATGTGTTTGCGTAGTGATAAAAAGGTAATAAAAAGTTATTGATTTAATCATTTACTTAACATTTAATACTCTCCCTTATCATGGGCTGAAATTTTAATAATTAGTAAGATTTTGGCATTGGTATTGATGCTTGCATGTGGTCATTGTATCAACAACTTATACCTTTAGATATTCTTAGATTCGATCTTCTTGTTTAAAAGTGAAATGGAGAGAATCCATTTTATGATCTAGATTCAATTTCACAAATCTAATTATGTATATGCTGCCACATGGTATATATATTGTCACGCCGTTATTTAAAATATTTTAAACAATACATAAATGCTAACATTGTTAAATATAACAAAACAAAATCTTAATCAGAATAGATGTTCTCTGCTTCACTTGAAATGAAAAGTTAGATTAATGGTAGCTAATGTTAGACGGTGCATTCATGAGTTATCTAGAAGATCCTATCCTAACAGAGGCCATATATATATTTACAAATCAATGGCCACCTTGAGCTAACCATGAGTTTCAAAGAAATGATTCTTAGATAAGAACTTCTTTAAAATTCAACTAGAAGAAGTTGATAAAGATCGAGTACATAAAGTAGTTCAATAGTAACTTTAAGTAAAGAGACAAAACAAAAAAGTGCAAAATAAGAATTATCATCATAGAAATAGATGGTATGTCGGCACGAGAGCCATGTCACACATCCATCCCAAGTATGATAGTGGGAGCCTTGGAAAATATAGGAATAGAGGAGAGTGTTCAACGCTAGTAATGAATTCAAACCACCCATGCAACATCAAAAGGAAATTAAACAAGTTTGGCAATACAATAACACCAATGCCTTGTATCCCAACAAATAATTTGCAAGAAGCAGAAAAGCCACAAAGGGAAAGAGAGGTAGTGCAATAAACTACACTCATCACAGTACTCTCACCTTTGCATTACTCTTCAGAGAACATTAGTAAGATATCGTCATTAACCCTTTGGAGCCATGCATTGAGTTACTATTCCATACTCAGCAGAGATTATTTCGCTTCCATGGACCTTGGAGATGCAACATATTTGATTTACCAGTCACTTTGTAACCACGATTAGCATTGTCAGTAAAGAATGGATCAAATCAGTCTCTACCATAAAGAAGAATAAACTTTGGAGCACCAGGAAGCTTTGACTGAATATCGTCAAACATCTTATCTACTCTAAACCATAGGTGGAGCACGTGAGGATTCTCTCGAAACACGTCAAATGGAGGCTCTATAAGCTACATAAACACATGAAAAAGAACTGTCAATCACTAGACAAGACATTGTAACATCCATATCATGACCTATCCTACAATTCCTTTCAACTCTCCACATTTAGTGAAATCCCGTATAAATCCATGTATATCACAACGTGTTGAGAACTTAACGACAGCCCATCATTCTATCTTTGTTGGCTGCACCAATTTGTGCATAATCATTGAAAATACCGAGAATTAAACCTAAATCACCAGAGAAAAATAATAAAACAATAAATACCTTCCAAAGTTCAGCAAAGACACCTACATCAGACAAAACCTTCATCCTCTCATTTGGCTTTTGCCTTGATTTTTCCACTAGTGAAGCTCTTTGAAGAGTGGATAGAGATTTTGTATAACGTTGCAAGGACACGCACACCAAGGAACACAAAAAAAGAAAAGTGAAAGAAAACCTTGTAGATAAGTGCACTCATCATTTATACAGATTTAGTTAAGCGAGATATAATCCATCGCTTCACATCAAGAGGTAAATAAGTTGGGTGTTTAGGCTACCAACATTGATACATGAAGATCTCCTAATAACGCTATTGTATACCACGATGATTAACAAAATAATCATAAACAAATACTTCCACCGACCTTCACCATCCACATCATTTCCAGAGGGTGGGCAAATTAACACACAAGCATAACATTATTATGCATTACGAAAAGGAAGTTTATAATTAGGTGCAAGACCAATCTCAACACAACCAATTAAAGGAAAAATTATAAATGACATAAATTATCGTCTAATTTTAAAATTTCTCAATCAACCGATATGACCGATATGACTAATAAATTTTTTAATTTTATATATATTTTTAATTTTATAACTCAGATTTTATTTTATAATATAAAAAAAGATGTAATGAAAATATAAAAAAGATTCAATAAACATTTTAGCCAATATATATTTAGGTCCCTAAAAGGCAAAACAACTAATAATAAGTTATTTTAGGTTTTAGCCAAATAAAAAGTATTTGAACTCTCAAAATAATTATTTTTGGTCTAATTAGCAATAGTAAAAACTCAATAAAAGTTAACAAAAACCTTAACCATTAACCGCTAGTTTAATGGATACCGATATGACCATTAAGATTAATCATAGTTTATATCGGCTTCCAGATGGTCAAGAATCATAAATAACTTATCGGTTATAATCGATAAATCTATTAACCGGACTGATATGACCAATCAAATAATTTTCAGTTCTTGGAGTTGTAAAGCTACAACACACAAGCATAACAATTATTCAAAATGCATTACGTTATTAAGAGGAAGTCTTTTTATAATTAGTGCAAGACCAATCTCAACACAACCAATTAAAGGAAAAGTAAAATGATGACATGACATAAATTATATCTTTTGCATGGTTTCTCCTCACGTTTATTTCAACTCAAGATTGGAGGGACTACCTTTAATCTGGGAATTTTGAGGACTCGCTTTCACTCACATGTAAATTTAAACATGTATAAACGGGTAAAGAACTGTTGATAAATAAAGAAAGTTACACAGATTAATTACTTGTGACCAATCAAGGAAATGGATCCCTCACATTTGATTGGAAGTTAAAAAATCCAAACAGCAGTAATATGGTAGCGATACATCTCATATAAACAAAAATAACAATAATACAAAGAAAAGTTAGGACAAATACATATTGAACAAAATTGTAAATGATCTTACCAATGTTCAAAGATAAAGCCTTGGTGGTTCTAAAACTTGAATGAAATTAGAAAGAACGCCACCACCAACCTCGACCATTTTTGGATCATTGTGAAAAAAAGATTGGCTAACAAGGAGGCAGCTATAAGAGTCAAAAATCGCTAATTATTTAATGGATCAAATTGAGCTATGAGAAAGCTAGTGAAAATAAAAGCTAATCAAGCATTGGTTCATCAATGTAGCAAAGAATGTCGCTTCAATATAATATCCAACATTTAGGGCTTCTTGGGAGTTCTCTAATTCTAAATAGAGTGCATTTGCAATGGCATTCATGGAATTTGTTGATGAGCTAATTTGACTTTAAATGTCTTGGAGTTATATGGTGCCGATCTCGTGGTCACTCTCATTTGGACTTCCATTGACATCGTGGGCTCGATTTCCATTGTTTCTACACAATTAGGTTTGCTAGATATTAGAGATAAACCACAATAATATAGAATACCTAGAATAAATGAATCACAAACTAATGGTATACCTGTTGATTGACATCCTCAAACAGTGTTTGGGTGGGGTTACTAACACGATTTTTCGGCTCTCCTTGAGTTTGTCAATCAATTATTGCTCGATGACGGTGAAGCCTTTGCGGATAATACATATGAAGCAAAAAATTCCTAAAGGACATGGGGCTCGGGTATGAGAAAATACCGGCATGTCGAATGACTGTATGTTGTTTGGAAGGACAATAAGGACTTAGAGTCATGTCTTAAATGTGGACAATCTAAGTGGAAGGATGAAGTTCATTTGAATGATTATCGTGAAATCATTCCGGCGAGTAAAGCGTCCGTGAAAGGTATTGCGGTGGTTTCCATTAATTCCAAGATTGCAGAGGTTGTTTATGTCAGCGTACCATACAGAATATGAGATGGCATGCGAGGGTCGGACAAAAGGCGGTGTATTGAGGCATCCGGTGACGGAGAGGCATGGAAGTCGTTCGATAATTTACATCGGACTTCTCATCGAGGAAGCGAGACGTAAGGCTTGGTCTAATATCGGATGGATTTAACCCATTTGGCAATATGAGCACATCACACGATGCCAGCCCGTCATGCTTGTACCGTACAACTTGCCGCCTTGGATGTGCATGAAACAACCATCATTCATTTTATCCTCGTAATATCAGCCCAAAATCACGGAATGGATATAGATGTGTACCTTCAACCCTTGATTGACGAATTACGAATTATGGAATGTAGGGGTTCGACGTTGACGTCTCGAGCGAAAACATTTTATGATGCGGCCGCTTGATGTGGACGATTAATGACTTCCCGGACGCAGATTTGTCGATGGCCTACGAGGGTGTAAAGGCATGTCCTTGCTGTATGTATTCGACGAGGTCTACATGGCTAAAACACGGAAAAATATTGTTTTATGGGTCATAGGCGATACTTGCCCATGGATCATCCGTTAGGAAAGGAGAGAGAGCGTTTGATGGTAACAGAATTGAATGTGCCCCGAAGTGCGAATGGAGAAGAAATATTGACACATTAGAAGGGATGGTATTCGAGAGAGAGTCGGTAAGACACCAAAACCCCTCCATGAGACAAAGAAGGACCGCAAGAAACAAAAAGAAAAGCAAGAAGAAGAAGAAGAGGAAGAGGAATAATAATAAGAACCAAGAAGAACCAGGTGGCCCCAAGTATTGTGGAAAAAGAAAAGTATTTTTTTAGTTGCCGTATTGGAAAGATAACTTGTTGAGGCACAACCTTGATGTAATGCACATCGAGAAAATGTGATGGACAACATACTTCTAGACATGAAAGATAAATCGAAGATAACCTTCAAGCCCGACAAGACTTGCAGAAATGGGTTTGAGACCTAAATTGCATCCGTACATTGGCGATGACGGAGAACTTATTTGCCGCTCCTCACACGATGTCGACTGAAGATAAAATTGCTTTCCTAAGTGCTTCAAGATGTCAAGGTGCCGGACGGTTATGCCTCGAATATATCCGATGTGTTAAAATGGATGACCGCACATTGTCGTCTCAAGAGCCATGACAACCATGTTATCATGCAAATGCTTCTCCTATTGCATTAAGGGGATCGAAATTGCCAAGTAACGTGATCAAGGTACTAGTTGATATGAGTACATTCTTCAGGGCATATGTGAAACTGACACGACAACACACGAGGCTTTGGATAGACTTCAAGAACACGTCATATGACTCGTGTTTGATGGAACAAATATTCCCCTAGCTTCTTCACTAGCATGGTTCACGTTGTCGCCCACCTTGTCCGTGAATGTCGATTGGGTGGACTGCACAGATAGATGGATGTACCGAGAGAGGTAAAACATAATTAATTCATAGTAAACTTATTTATTTTATATGTGGAAAAGTGCAACGATTGATTGAATGTTGATGTGTAGGAGCCTTGGGGGATTTAAATCCAATGTTCGCAACAAAGCGACTCACGAGGGTTGCATTGCGAGGGATACATAGCTGAGCTAGTGACGTTTTTTGCTCGGCATATTTAGGTAGTGCACCGACAGTTCACAATAGGCCACAACGAAATGCAGATGGGTGTAGGGGGGCCCGAACACGAGTGAACCTAGATCGTAACACGTTGACACAGATTCATCGGTATATTATGTTCAACTCGACAACTTTAGAATTACGGATGTAAGTCATACAAATATAATTATGTTGGCTATTGTAACTTAATGACATGCAGTTTTAGTAGCGCACTAAAATGAACGGACTAACTCAATTGTAGGGCGCACATGGAAACGCTTAGGCGAGGTTCGAATATGGGGCAAATGACAGACACTGAGTTGGAGACTCAACATTATCAACAGTTTTGTAATTGGTACTGTGACTATGTAAGACAAATGTCAAAACAAATTTCATGAAGCTCAAATTTCTTTCCTACACCTATTCTTTTGTGCCAATAGTTAACTGTGCATATACGCTTATGTTATGCTCGCAGGTCGATCATTCAGACGATCGACAGAGGATGGCACTGGGAGAAAAACTTGTCATGCATTGTAGAGGGCCAATGGTTTCAGAATATAAGATATGTGGTCAATGGAAAATTATTCCGTACTATTGCATACGATGTGAGAAGGAGGTCTCAGAACAGTGGCGTTTGTGTGCCGACTGTTGATGACGAAACGTATTACGGGAAGTTAACTAAAATCATTGAGGTGGAATACTACGATCGGACTACGATTGTTCAAGTGTGATTGGGCGGACAACACAAGAGGCAGGGGGTACAAGTTGGACAAGTATGGTTTAACGCTAGTAAACTTCACAAACCTTGTACATAAGGGGGATAAAATTACTGATGAACCCTATGTGCTAACTTCTCAAGTCTCACAAGTTTATTACGTCACACCATTTATAGGGACCCGATTGGGCTTGTGCCGTGAGGACCAAACCTAGGAATGTACGACCTTGGTTGGGTCAAGTGGATGATGACAACCAACCAAGCTACCAGCCGAGCCTCCCGGTTGGATCATAATCATCACTATGATCCACATCCGGATGACATAGATTACACTAGGACCGACGTACCACCTATTGAGGCGTATGTAATTTAATATAAATGAAGTTGGCATTAATATGTTTTTCGTTGAGTTTGTTTTTAATTAATGTGATTGTTCATTGTGTTTAATTTAATCTTTATTTGATTTAAAATGTTGATTACCTTCCATTTTTCTTATTAGTTGGATTTTAATTTTCCTTATTTACTATTAATTAGTTTTGAATGTGAATAATGTTGCGAAGCATGAGTGTTTGGGGTGGTAGGACGAGGGTCTAAGGCGCACATCCACCGTTGATCGTGCGACGATGAGTGGTGATGACAGCGAGACTCGTGAGGCGTACCCCATATGACCATGATCACCGTATCGACCGACTCGCATGAGCCGGTTATTTGAGTTCGACACTCTGGCTTCTGCTATCGTTAGGGGAAATTTTCCACTACGATACACACCCGACGAGAGAGCCAGTGGGCAATCCATATGGTCGGCCTGTGGACCATATGGATTGTTCCAGCAGCAGATGATGCCCATGGAGGCGGCGGTATCCCAAATGGGGAGACGATGTAGAGCGAGGTCATGATCCACATGAGACGGTACAGCCAGTCGAGAGGATATTACACAGCCCGACACGAGGATGTAGCATGACTGAGGCCCCCGATTTCCAGTGAAGGAGCGCGAGGTCCTGGACGATAGGTATGTTTAGAGTTATAACCAATGATGGGGCAACACTAAACCGGGTGGGCCATGGTCACCCAAAAACAAAAATATATATATTTTGGAAAAATAGAAGTAAAACAAATAAACAAATTAAAAGAAAAAGCAAAGTTTAGTTCTAATTTTAGTCATTTGGCTTTCTCCCAAAAATTCGGCCCTATTTTTAGATTGCATGGACATATCCAATAAATTTTTTGGCCCTATTCTTGATTTTTTGGGTTATAGCCATTAAATTTTTATTTTATTGTTGTGGCTCATACTATGAAATGGTAACTTTGTTTGCCCTTACGTAGTCTGTTTTAAAAACAACAAAGTGGGCTTATTTCTAAAAAAAAAGATGTAAACAATTGGAATTTTGTTTTTGGCTAGTCCTATTCCAATTAATTTTATGTCTCCCATGCCTATAACTATGTATATGTATGTATATGTATGTATATATGTATGTTATTAAATATTTATATATATTTTATTTTCATTAAATATTGATTGTAAATTTATGTTCTACTTACCAAATGCATACAAATAATAATATTGAAGTGCTTAACGTGAAGGACCCCACAAGTTATATTCAATACCGATGGGAAACGGGTCGTTGTGGAGTTCAATGGAATGTGGCAACCTGTAGGAAAAGCGGGGCAAGTGGCGGATGATGGGCAAGATGAGTCAGCTGGTACCTTCATCCGATATCGCACGATTGGAAGAAGGTACCATTAGATCGAAGGAGCTATTTTTGATGCTTTGATGGTAAGTGTAAAGAAATTGTTCTTAATTTAATGTTTTTGATGTGTATATAACTTAATATGTCTTCACTTATTTCCAAATTTAATATAATTATTTGGTCTATTAATTATTCAATTGTTCACATACAGTGCCCGTCGGACATTGCTAAAATAAAAAGGACTTGTGGCGGGACATGGGGAGAAGCTAAAATATTGGCGCTACCGAATTGAAAAAGCCATTAGCCATTCGAGCGGATGACACTCGAGACAAAGAAGGCAAGAGCGTCGACAATCCTCGAGGGGTATGACCAGGTGGATGTGGACATATTGCTGCAGAAATGGTGTGAGAAGAAGAATCAGGTTGGTCAATTGTTTGTTTGTAGTTGTGTAGCATCATAAGTAAATAATTATTTATCATTGACATATAAATAAATAAACTAATTTGTGTATGCAGGAATATGCCGCAAAAATGAAACAAATCCGAACATTGTACACGACACCGCATTGCGCCGGTTCAAAGAGCTACGCACAACACGCGCATGAGACGGTATGTTTGTCAAACCGAAATACATACAAATTAGTTAATTAAATATTTCAATATTATAACGTGAAAATATGTTGTTGTTCGTTCAATTTTGCAGGTCATGATAACGAGCGAACCCCCAACACGAGCACAGAATTATATCAAGACCCACACGAACAACCGCGGTGGACATCCTAATGACTTGGTTGCCGAGAGAGTGGTATGCTTGAAACACATGTATCAATTTTTTTAAATATGATTAATAGTTGGATGTGTGAGATGACCGTGTGTATGTAATGTGCAGGCTGAGATGCGGAGGCTTGAGGAGTCCACCCACTGCACTTGTAGAGGGGCGAGGGGGACGATTCGGTGGGCACCGAATGATGCGTATGCACAGTGCTCACGGCAATAAGCAAGTATGCGCGGGTCGTGTCCGTATGGCGTGAGCAAGAATATTCTGCGGTTCGGGGACATCCATCCACTGACACACCGCTACCAATGCTACCCCCTAGTAGAGGAAATGATTCGTCGCAGACTTGCATTGAGAGAACAACGAGGGAGGAGATGAACCAGCAGATGGATGCAATGACTCAGCAGTTTACTCAGCGGATGGAGGACGCGCTGGCTCACCAAAGGGCGCAAGATGAGGAGCGGTTTCGCTTGAGGGACATCGGGTTCGGTGTTCGAGCGGAGGCGAGCACTGGGCATGCCAGAGATGTAGGGTCACTGCACGACGCCCACGATCACCAAAGCGATAGAACACAAGGTAACAGATATTGCATTTTATAAACATTAAATAAGATCATATAGCATAAAAAAAACTTGAAGTGTGATTTTAAATTTCACAAGAATAAAATGTTGTGCATATATTTAATATCCAAGATGAACATATATAACATAGTTCGTTATATACTATGTAGATAAAGATCGAATGAGACTCAAATGTGACCTCGACCACAAAAAAGTCGTCTTCAAGGTGACAAAATGACAACCACTTTACATATAGTGCGATGCATTATATGTGCTATTTTAGAAAATTATATTTACTTGAAAAATATTTCAATGCTTACCTCTTTCTACAGCTATAACATTATGTACATATAAAATTGGATTAGTAGCTATCTTTGTTCTCTCGATCCATAGGAAGATCTAAAGCTAGAAAGTTAAAATATATCCAAAATCCATATGTAGTGCATGAATGAATGGATTATGGATGAGGGGTTGAGATTCTAAAGGGCAAGAGATGATAGTCTACTTTATTTTCAGTTATGGTACTAGCTAGAGGACAAATTATGTACTAGGAGGTTTAGTTTAATTGGCTATCACTCTCGTAAATAATAATGTTTTTCTATCTGTCTTTCTTTGGCTCTCACAATCTCATGGTTTTTTTACCTTAAAAAAGCATAACTAAACCATCTAATTACCCTATATTTATACTATATTATTTGTTAGTTAGAAGAATTTTTCGTGATTGTCTTTTCCCAATGGGCGTCGTAGGCATTTGTGGTGAATATTGACATCCTTCTGTTTCATTATCATTGACCTTAGAGTGAATATGAAACATGCTTTAGCTCTAAAGTTCATACAAAACTTCAGAAACTTAGACTAATAGAAGAAAGAAAACACGTTAGAATTTTTTTACAAATCGAAAGCCCCATTGTGGTCTCTTGCTCTGATAGCTTTACTTCATCTCAGTAATTAGGAATTGAACCACCGGCAGCAATAATCTGTCGCTCAAGCTACAAGCAAACAAGTTGAAAAATGAGGGTAGGAGACAAAGAAGCTGAAATAACCATATAATTAAGTTATTTGCAAGATCTTCTCCTTACCTTGAACACAGTTTCCAGCTTGTTTTTCACAAGAGAATACTCATTCTTTACTTGTTGGCATTTAAGACACCTATTCTCGTGCTTTTACTTATATACATGACTTACCTCGAATGATCCACACAAGTGAGGACTCTTTGCAATAACATTATATAGCACAAACAATTTGGTACCTTAGGATACTTTTTGTAGGAAACATCTATTAGAATATTAATTAAAAATTAAATCAACTATTTCCTTTAAGTTTAAGCTTTTGTGATAAATTATAATTTAATATAATATCATACTAAAAGTCTTTAGTTCAACATTTTTATGACATTTACTTCTCATTCCAATAGGTTAAGTAACTAAATGTTTGACTCAACTTATAAAGGAGTAGTTTGAATCCACGTGATGGAAAGTATTATATTAAATAAGTAAATCAACCATTTTGTATAGCTTTAAACTTTTAGAATAAGTAGTATTTTAATAAGATCTAACAATGAAAGTGTCACATACCGAGGTGGATCCACCCATCAACAAAGGATTCAACTTAAAACATCATTGTCGACTAAAACAAACTATTTGAACTGGGAGTGGCTCAAAATACTCCATCCATTATCATCTTAAGCAAAATCTGCTCCAGTTGTATTGCATTGCCCTTGTTGAGAAAAATACTTATAGAGTTAAAATTGAATTGAACTTGTAGATTTCTCTCTATGGCTTGCACTTAACTTATCGAGTTAAATCTTTTCTTCTTCTTCTTCTTCCTAAGCAAAGTTATCAAAAACATTGAGAAGTTGAGATCCTTCTTTGATCAAGAAGAAAGTTTTTTACTAGCAAGGAGGTGCCCAAGGTGCGCCGGGAAAATGTGTTCTTTAGAAAGTTTTCCTTGGCATAAGATTATCTGGTTCTCTGGATTGACTTCTTGTCATTCATTGATTCTTTGGCTGCCTACTAGAGGTAGAATGATTAATACTTAGTAAAGATTGGCCTCCTATGGTATATCCTAGTTCCTGCCCATTCTGCAATGGGGATGTTTAGAGCTTTAACATTTGTCTTTATTAATGCTAGATCGATCTCCAGTAAAATTTGTCATTCTCTATTTGGCAAGTCTAATTATGTTTATTGCTGCTGAGTGGATCAACATGTTTCTTTAAAACTATTTTGCACAAAATTTGTCATTCTCCAACTTTTCTACGCCCAGTAAAGATCTGTACGGCATATTGAATTGTCATTTTAAAAGCCATCTTTGAGTGTGGGCGTGGAGAAGCAAGAGTATGTATAACATTGGTCTTTGCACGATGGCTAGTTTTGTTGGTGTTCTTGGTACCTTTAGCTTTTGGACAGAATTGGCACTTTCTTCCTTCCTAATTTCCTGCCCAGGTTGATTCAATAACTGAATATGTAAAGGTGGGTTTGTATTATTCTTGGACGTAATCCCAAGTACTTTTTGTTGGTCTAGCATTTGTTTCATGATAAGTTTTGTGATATGCATGGACTTGAATTTTCCGGCACTCAGTGATTATCGATGCTAAGCATGGACCAATGGATGAACTTCTATCGTGTTTGCTATGAGGTAAGCAATTTATTTTGACATATTTTCTTCACTATTTTTCTTACATTGATCTTTGGTGTAGTTGAAACCATGAAAAGGGAAAATAAAAACTCCATTGGATAGGTTAATATTATTATCATGCCTACCCCAATAAAACTTCAGTATCCTGATGTCCTTTGATGTCCGATAGTGCTCAAGAATGGGGAATGTTGTTCTATACTGGGAAATGTCTTGTGTTTAGATGGTTATACTGTCAATCTATCATGTATTCTATTCCTGGAATCCATTTATGAGTCTTCTGTGGCAATAGAGAACTAATTAATCCGCATACATGCTTCATTCATACAAGTGGGGAAATGCATGCTATAATTCTGTAATATGATGCAGTTAATTGATGATGGGTATAAGCAACCCCTTTTACGATGGTGCTTTTACATACTATTGAAATCATTTGCATTTCTTCTTTGGCAGATAAGTTTTCCAGATCTTCAACAATATGATCCCCTTGAATCTTGGGCCGTGATTGTTGATAATTTTGTTGAATGGTTGAGAAAAAAGCAAAGCTAATTTCAACACCTTTGGCCTGTGTTATGTTGGTTTGTGGTTTTCTTTGTGTTGTTGGACTGGCTTGAATGTTTTCTAGCTACCTAACTAGCTTTTTGGTTGTATTGCTTTCTTTGTTTGTGGGTTTAGGGAGCTGTTTGCTTTGCTTCCCCTATGTTTGTAATGTATTTTTCGTTTTGTTTGATAAAGTTAACTTATCCAAAAAAAGAAAAAAAAACTATTAAAGAAAAGTAGTTTTATTGAACTAGCAGGCAAAAATTATGCATATATGACTGAACCTTCCGTATGGCTTTTGATTTAAAAATAAAATAAAAAAACATACTATTGGGCATATTTTGGCTGCAAGATTAGTGAGAATTGCACTAGATCGAGTAAATTAATTGCACACAGTCCGCCCCTTTGGAAATAATTTTTTACATACGTATTATTTCTATACAGCTCCACATTTTTGCTTAAATTGTGTTAGTTACATTAATTATCGCTTCATATGCCCATAATAATATAAGCGGAACAAAGAAGAATATATGGATATATAACTAAGAAGCCAAAAGTGGATTGATGTTATATATAAGCTTATTTGGTTTTCTTGTGCAATTCCTATATATGTATGCTTTTGTAATTTGGTTGACTATGAAAAATTGTCTATTTAGGAGACCGAGGTGCAATAAGGGTAGGTAGTAAAAGAATCTGGAGGAATGCTGTGGAATGTAGTATGTGGAGATCACCTTTTCTTTGAGGTAGCTAGTTGTGTAGAGCAACACTTGTTTCCGGTGTTTAATTTATTGGAGAGAGAATTGTAATTCTTGTTTGTTGTTAATGCAAATTATATTCATCTAAACCCAAAAAAGAATGAATAATGAAGAAGAAACATCATCTAATTAATTAATTAATTAATAATAGCACTCCATGATCATAAGTGTAATATGCACTACAAAAACATTTAATTGCACATAAAAACATATAAACAAGGCATCAAAACAAATAGTAAGAGATAAGCGAAGAGCAATTAATCTTTCAATGCTTCCTCCTCACTGTCATCCCCATGTTCACTCTTCTCCAAGACAATAACGTGGCCCCAAAGGGTCCCAACATAACCAATCATCTTCTAAATATGTACTCTTTGTGGATTGTCAAGTACAATTCTCTCCCTACCAAGTATGATATATCACATGATGAGTCCTATTAAGTTTTAATTATAAATGTAGTAGGGACATTTGTGCAAGTTTAATTGGTTTTTTATCGTGCCTTACACATTTCTTTCTTGCATGGTTCTCTAATAGAACTCTAATGAATGGTACAAGTGGGATACACATTGATGATAAGACTTTAAGTTTTAATTGTAAAAGTATTATAACAATAAGTTAAAAGTCTTAAGTACTCTTTGAACTTTGATTTATTATGTTATAACCCCACTTGCCAACATGGTTGAATATTAGGTGTAATATACATGTCTGATACAACTTTATAGTGTATCTATTTTTGAAAACCCACTTAATTGCAATGAGAGTGTTCAAAAACTTTTATATATACTTATAGTTAAAGATTGTACTTAAACATATGGAACACAAAGAGCGTGTGTGTTCAAAAAGGAAATGTTAGTATCCAACTTTATTCGTCACCTCGTAGTGTTTTTTTTTTATACCAAAATAGCAACATTGAACCTTTTTATCTTTTTATTTTTTATTTTTTTATAAGTTGTTTTCATGATTTCTTGACAATTTTTATATTTTTCTACAGATTCTCGATCAGGGCGGACTCTACATTGTTTGATCGCAACAAAATACCAGACGGAGGACTCTAGGTGGTGTGTTGGATAGACTATTATCGATCACGTGATATTTTTGTATCATTGTATTCTTTTTGTTTTTATGTTGTTATTATATATATGGGACCAAAGTGTTAATCTATTGTTACTTAAGTTATGTTAATTGTTTATATAGGATGAATGTGATTACTTGTTGTGTGTATAGATGGAGAGATATATGATGATATTAAGTTGGATGAAATATGGAGTCAATTAGGTGCTTTAAAAAAAAACCAAAATAATAAAAAAAAAAGGAAAAAACAATTTCAATATTCCTAACGTGTTACATCTTCCCATGTTGGTAAATGACAAAAAAATCAAACACATTTGCTAACGTGTGAATCACATAAAACGTTAGTAAATGGAACCTTAAATTCTGACGTGTCTGTGAGAAGCACGTTAGGAAATGGTGTTAGGAAAGGACACACAAAAGCTAACGTGTGCAACAAATGAAACGTTAGTAAACGCAATTTCAATTCCTAACGTGTCTATCAGTAAAACGTTAGTAAATGGAACTACAATTGCTAACGTGGTAGTGAGTGAAACGTTGGCAAATGGAACTACAATTGCTAACGTGTTTGTGAGTGAAACGTGGGCAAATGGAACTACAATTGCTAACGTTTCTATAAATAAAACGTTAGGAAATGTGAATTTATTTTTTAAAAACAACATAAGCTAACGTGGTAATATAACGTAATATAAATAAGAATTGCAATTACTAACGTGTCTATGAGTAAAACGTTAGGAAATGTAATTTGAATTGCTAACGTGTCTGTTCTTAAAACGTTAGGAAATGGGATTATTTTTTTAAAAAAACATAAGCTAACGTGGCAATAAAATCAAACGTTACCAAGGGGTAACGTGGTAATTATGCCACGTTACCCCATGGTAACGTGTGATTTTCAGCCACGTTAGGTTTTGTTTATAATTTTTTTAAAAAAATATTTTACAATTACTAACGTGTGAACAGTAACACGTTAGCAAATGCTAACGTTTTACATGTATGACACGTTAGGAAATTTCAATTTCTAACTCCCACTTTACCAACGTTTTGAAAACATTAGAAATGGTGTGTACGGCACATTTACTAACGTTTTAGGATATCTGACACGTTAGTAAATGACCGTTAGTAAATAATATGTTTTTTGTAGTGGGAGTTATAGGCCGGAGATTTTATTGATTTTAGTTTTTCTACCCATAGAGCACCAGAGAACAGAAAGAGAAAACTTCGATAAGTTTTTGGAGAAGAAAGAGATGGGAGTTAATAGCATCTTCCTGCCATCATTTTTTTTTTTTGGGGGGGAGGGGAAATTAGCTTTACTCCCCATGAACTACCACTCTCTATTTGTCTCCATGAACTACCAAGGTTATCTAAGACCATCCATGAACAACCATTTCATTACTAACAACCCCCTACCGTTAGTCAAGGACGTTAAACATGATAGTCAACATGAACAATTGTGAACAGTGTCGTTGACTGACGGAATAGTATCATGAACAATACAGTTGACCGTTCGATTTAACGTCTTTGACTGACGGTAGAGGGTTTTTGGTAACAAAATGGTAGTTCATGAGGTCTTAGGTAACCTTGGTAGTTTATGGGGGCAAATGGAGAGAGTGGTAGTTCATGGGGGTAAAGCCAATTTTCCCTTCTTTTTTTTTTCTTTTTTTTCTTTTTTTTTTTAACGTACCTACTGCTGTTTTGGGGTTAAAATTCCCCTTAGAAGATCTCAGCGGTTGTGGTAGTTTAGAAGGACCGCACTTAAGCCTTACCCATAAAAAATAAGAGAAAAATTGAACCAAAATTGTACCAAAAAGTTGTGCCCTTATCATTTATCTTATTGAATTTTAATCTATATGTGATTTTAAAAGCCACATCACATTTTGGATGACTCAAAGAAGACTCTAGTCTTATATCATTACTCTATTTTTAGCTATCATTCCAATTCCATTATACTTTTAATTTGCATGTTTCTAGGGAAAAAAATATATATATCAAATCCATAAAGGTACGTAGTTTGTTGCATTTAATTGGGTTTTGTTCACTTCATAATTAGTGGCATGCTTTGTCGATCGCAATAATGTACAAATCCATAAAGGTACGTAGTTTATTGCATTTAATTGGGTTTTGTTCACTTCATAATTAGTGGCATGCTTTGTCGATCGCAATAACGTACAAATGAAATTTGAGAAACATGACGAAAGAAATCCCATTTATTTTTATAGGGATACAATCAAGTAAATCAAGTGCAATCATTTGCAAAACTATATATATAACGTGGTACATGAAATTTTGAACTGATAAAAAAATTACTAGAGTTGCTCTATGCATGTGGGTACATTTACGTAGTACTTGGAGCTTATGAGCGAGATAAAGATAAAGATAAGAACACCAAATCTTCTACGAATCTGCCACCTGAAGAGATAATGATAATGAGTTTAAATGTAGATTAGAGTTTAATCTTGATCAGAGTTGTAGATATCATTATTTAAAATATTTTGATGTCTTAAATTATGATGGTTATTTATTTATTTATTTTTATTTTAGGAGTCATTGTAATCTAAAACTTGTATAGTTTGACATTTATAAATGAATAATGTTGTACTTCACACCTTACTAATTATAAAAAGTAGATTCTACAAATTTTTCACTCTAATGAAATGGCCGGGTGAATTAGATCTAATAAACTCATGTGTGAAATCTAGTGAATTGAGATGTTAAAATTTCCTTGTAATGGGCACTCTACATTGGAAGAAGATATACATCAATTAATTGAGCAGATGATGTGAGAGACTTCATATAAAATTGTATAAATAAATTTTAAATTAGCTTATCACTTATCCAAACAAGTAGATCTCAAATAAAACCTCTCATATTATCTACCAAAATTTATAGTAATTTAAGCAATTAATTGTCGTATATTCTTATCTCTTGAGATTCATTCAAGCGTGAATAGTGCATTAGAAGATGATGGTCTTGAGAATTATGACCGAACATTAATGAAGATAATGGGTTGGAAGTATCAGGAGGGAGTGTCCATGGAAATTGATCATTCTAGTTTAAATGAACTCAAGAATAGTGGTTTCTTTAAAAGGAGGGGTAAAATTGTTATGAATTGGAGATGATCAGATTTCATGTCCACAGGCCCTCATGATTCAATGAAACCAATTTGTAGCAGAGACAATTTTTTAGCCTCTAATTTATTTATTTATTTTTTTTTTTTTTACTATCTAAACTCCTTAAAATTGAATTTATACTTCCGTTCTTTCATTCACCGCACCCAAATTGAAAGTCTGATTTTTTTTATTTTTTATTTTTACATGTCGACACAACTCAAGGATAGATCCAGCTTTCAAATTTGAGAGAGATTAAGGGCCAAATTTTTTTTGAGGAGGGACCAATTGGCAAAAAATACCTTTCTTTTTTTCTTTTTTCTTTTTTCTTTTTACCTTCAATTTTTTTTTTTCTTGTGATTTGGGGGGAACAGGCCACTCCCAATCTCCCCCTAAACCAATCACACAAAGGAAGAAGCATATGAGATTCGAACTAGTGATTTCCACTTAATGATGTGTGGTATACAGCCGATTGAGCTATCTCTTAGAACGAAAACGTGGAATTATGTACATGTGAAGAATTATAAAGAAAATTTCATTTCCATTTTATGCCAAGTTTCATCATAAAGGCAAATAGAAAAATCCATTTTTTATTTTTTATTTAAGTGTGATAGAAAATTTTCATTAGTGCAATCATAAACGAGAATCAGCTTGAGTAAAATTGGTGCACTAACTCCCTCATCAATCAAAAAAAAATTCGCAAATTGGTATTCATCGTTTGGAGTAATGAAATTGATGTAACTTTTGAAACCAGGAATATTTCTAACATTACTCCATCATTTGACCTTGTAATAATAAAATAAATTTCAATATTTCAAAATGAGTTTATAAACTTCTACGATATATATACTTCCATATATATAACTTTCGACATATGCTTGATTAAAGACATGTAAATAGTTAAAAGAAATGATTTTCACATTCATCAATCACATGTTGGTACTCATTTGGGATCTCTAGAAATTTGTTGTCCAGATTGCTTTAAATTAATTTTTACACCCTCCAATTACTTGTTGAGACAGATTAGGATTTTCAGCCCATACAAGATTTACTTGTCCAAATAAATTTTGTGGTGTTCGATAACTTATTCAGGCAAGGATTTAACCGCTGCATACAACGCCTCGTATGACTTGAGGGTATAATTTGGCTTATTCATTATACAATCTACACTCTGAGGGAATATATTTATTCTAATTTTGTTCATAGTGATCGTGAGAAACATATTGAATTAGTTTTTAATTCAGACACTTTGAAAATGACGATCCCAATCAAATCTTATTCATCTTTATTCATGATGTTTGAAGAACAAGTAGTTAACAATAGTACTTGACAAACATTGAGAACTCAATTAAGAACAGTTGAAGACACAGGTGCAACTGTAATTCCCAAAACTGGTGGGTGTGCATTGTCCATTGCCATTGTGTAGTTTCAAGCAGTCGCTCCGACAAGTTAAAAGGTTACAATTGTTGGCATTCAGCACAGCAGTACATCTCTGTTGGGCATTCACTTGGGGCACTATGGTCAATGCAGCTGCAAAAATCAACATAACGAGATTAAGTATGTAATTAGTCCATATTAATTTCAACCAATTATGAAAACAATGCAATTAGATACCTCCAAAAGCAAGGAAAATTAAAAAGAAACGGGAGGAAGAAAGAGTAGCCATCGCTTGCAAGTTATGAGCTAGGTCTGAGTATGGAGTGCAGTGTAAGTATAACAATTCACATAAGAGGTATAAATAGAGGATTTACTTAGTTGTGTCAATAACTAAGTTTAATGCAAAATACAAAACAATTAAGTTGTATATATTTTATTCCTTTTATAACTAATTAACCAGATTCGTGCACTTAATATTTGAACACAGAAATTTAACCTTATTCCTTCTATAACTGAGTAACTGAGTCTGTCAAGACAATAAGCTTATTAAAAAAAAATTACAAGGAGTTACTCTCCACTATGAAAACCTCTTCACTTAAGGACATTTATTTAATGGACTTAAGTGTTTTCTAGACATTTCTCCTTTCTTAAAAGTCCAGTTTTATGAAAATCTCTAGTACGCACAACAATCTGTCACTAAAAATGCTTAGTTCTCTCTCCTCAAAAGAACTCCCCCCTAAAAGAAGTTTCTTCTGAATCTTCCTTCCCCTACTTGTTACCTTGTCACCTTGTCTTCTTGTTCTCTTACCTTTCACTGGTTAACTGGTTTTCACTTTACTGTTTTTCTGTTAACTGTTTTTTTGTTCTTTCTGTTTGTTCTCTTGGTTTCATCATTGGTTTCTGCTTTTTCTTCACTGTTTCCTTTCCCTCCTTCCCCTGTTATCCTCTGCTTTCTTTCTTTCCCCTTTAATCATGAACATAAACAGCCTTATAGCTTAAACTGAAGCTCTATCATGGGATGATCCCACATCCCAGATTGAGTCACTAACCTCTGAAAACACATCTGATGAATGTCTACCTTTGGTAGGACATGTCATTTCCCAAAAAACTCATAACAATCAATTTGTATTTGCTACTCTTTCAAAAGCTTGGGAATTTGCTATTCCCTTCTCCTTTGTTGTCTTGGGCACAAAAAAATTTCTCTCCAAGCTATCCAAGCAAGATCACCTACTCAGAATCCAAAAACAAGTTACTTAGAATGTTAATGGCTCTTTGATCATCCTGCAACTTAGGAATCCACAAGCCACCTTAGGAGAACTTCCTCTCAACAAGGCCCCTTTCTGGATCCAAGTACATGGCCTCCCTCTTATCAACATGACCACCAAAATAGCTATCTCCATTGGAAAAGGCTTGGGAACCTTTTAAAAGTTGATGACCTTAATGGAGCTAAAACCACTTTCAAGAGCTTTCTTAGGATCCTTGTGGAGATTGAAGTGGACAATCATCTAAAGCCTAGTTTCCCTTTCAGAATAAATGGTGGTGACTCCCTTTGGATTTTCTTGAAGTATGAATGGCTGGATATTTACTGCTCCTCCTGTGGAAGAATTGGCCACAAATATGCAAACTGCATGGTTGCACCAGAGAAAAAAACACCCGACAGGTATGCTGTTTCTTTAAAAGTTAACATTTTCTCCAATCTCCTTCCATCTTCTCCTACCTCAAGCACAAATCCATCCATAAACATCTCCCAAACACCACCTTCAAATCCTCATACTTCTGCAATGGTGTTAAACAAGCTGAGTGGAGCCAATTTATCTCCTAATCCTTTAGCTAAACCTCTATTAAACCCCATTCAACCAGTTTCAAGTTCCAAGCAACTGGAAATATCACCTCCTGAACTTAGCACAACAATTGTCACGTCACAACCTATCTCATCCTCATTAAATGCAACCATCAACACCTTTTCCATCGCTTCAGCTCAAGATACCACAGCCATGCAACCTACCAAACCTCACATCCATCCCACCTCCCAATTATCTAAACAACCCTCTCCTTAACCTCCTATCTCATTAGATCCTAACCAAGTGATCCACGGGCACTCCTTGTCCATTATACTCCCATTTAGCTCAGCCAACCCAATTTATCTCCCCCTACCTCAGAAAACATCTTCACCTCAACTGTCATAACTGACTTTCAAAAATTATCCACCAAAAAGACTCATCACAAATCTTCAACCAGCTCAAAAAAAAATGACCTCTGCTAAAATTTCTCGAGACTCTTCTATCTCTCATAACCCCAATATACCTGTGAACACCACCCCCTAGCTATAATCCCTCCCTGATCAAAAAGAAAAGAGCTAAACTATCTGGTGTACTTCTCCCCACAAGAAAGGCACTAGAAATCCCCTTCTGCCAGCTCTCACTCATAATGAGATGGAGACTCCTATCCTTATGGACATTATCCCAAAACCTTCTCTACACCTACATGCTAAGTCTTATTTCAAAGCCTCAAGAAAAAGAAAGAAAACCTTAGCCTCACCATATCTTGTCACTTTTGCAGTGTTAGAGAATGAAGACTCCATCAACTTAGGGGACTATGTGGTGTCCCCTAACAACATATAAAGATACTATCTTGGAACTGCAGAGGGATTTCTCATCCAGCTGTAGTTCGAAATCTCAAGGCATTGATCAGAACCAATAGCCCTGATGTCATCTTTCTCTCTGAAACAAAATCCTCCCCTTATCTTATCTTCTATATCCTAAATCATCTTGGTTTCTACTTGATGACTCATGTTGCTCCTATTGGTTTTTGTGGTGGTCTTGCTCTTGCCTAGAGAGTAGGTGTTGAACTTGAAAGTTTTATTTCTAACAAAAACATCTCCTCTTGGTGCTACATTGACCCTCCCAATTCCTCTTAGATTCTTTCTTGTATATATAATCCCCCTAAAAAGAAGAACAAAGCTGCTTTATGGGATTCTCTTACTGCTGCTAGTGAGGATTTTGTTAGTCCCTGGCTTTGCATAGGAGATTTTCAATTTTGTATTGGACCAATCTAAAAAACATGGAGGTTGTCCTGTTGCTAGCTCCTCCCACTGTCCATTCAGAAATATCATTGATCATCATGGTTTGGTTGACTTAGGGTTTGTTTGAAACCCATATACTTGGTGCAATAATAGGCAAGGCCTAGCTGTTATCAAAGAAAGACTTGACAGAGCTCTTGCCTCACTTGATTGGGTTCATATTCATCCAAAATTCTCTCTTATACACCTCCCAGCTTCCATTTCTAACCACAATCCCATTCTCTTAAACACAAACACTTCTTTATCTTTCCTTCCTAGACCCTTTAAGTTTGAAGAATTCTGGACCTATGACTCAACCTATGATCTTGTTATTGAGGCTGCTTGGAAATATAAGGCTTTTGGCTCTCTAGCTTTATGTCAGGTTAAAAAATTGAACTAGACTAGATATGCTTTCAAAAGGTAGAACTCTCTTCACTTTGGTAACATCCAAGTCAAGACTAAATCCACTTTGGCCAACATTGATGATATTTAGACTTCCCCCCTATCCTCATTCTTGCTTGATTGAGTCTACTTTGAAGAAAGAGCTTTATGATCTATTGATTAAAGAACAATCCCTCTGGAGGTCTAAATCCAAAGAGACCTGTTTGAAGTGTAAAGATCTTAACACCAAGTACTATCATTCTTCTACTTTGATTAGGAGAATATCAATGCTATTAACTTTTTGAAATCAAATGAAGGGTTCTAGTTGTCCAACAGAGTAGAAATTGGAGGATCTTTTGTGTCTCATTTCTCCAATCTATTCTCTTCAACAAGACCTTCTATTGCAAAAGAAATGTTGAGTCCTTTTGCTCATACTATTACTAAAAAGGACAACCTTCATTTATGTTCTATTTCCCCTAAATCAGAGGTGGTTCAAGCCCTTTTAAACCTTGATTCTACCAAAGCCCTGGGGCTTGATGGTTTCTTTTTCAAAAAATATGGCATGTTGTCAAGCAAGATGTTTTAAATTGCACTATAAACTTTTTTCAGAACCAGTAGCTCTTGTTTGAACAAAATCATACTCATCTAGCTCTTATTCCTAAACAAATTGGTTCACATTTTGTGCACCACTTTATACCTATCAACTTATGCAACATCACCTAAAAAATCATTACCAATATCCTAGCCAGCAGATTGATGTCTATCCTCCCCAAGATCATTTTCCCTTTTCAATCTACCTTTGTCCTAAATATCCAAGGCAATAACATTCTTGCTTATGAGCTTCTGCACAATTACAAGCTCAAAAAAGGGGAAAGGAGGCTTCATGTTTCTCAACATGGATATGGAGAAAGCTTTTAATAAAATGGAGTGAGTTTTCACTTCGTCTATAATGGAGAAACTTGGTTTTCACCCACCTGGATTAATTGGATTAGATTATGCATTTCCTCTTCTTCTTTCTCCATCATTCTAAATGGCAATCCCTTTGGCAGTTTTTCCCTTGAAAAAGGGCTTAGGCAGGGAGACCCCCTCTCCCCTTTCCTCTTCATTTTAGGTTCTGAAGTTCTCTCTAGATTGTTGTTTTGAGAAGAAGTTATTGGTAACCTAAGAGGTCTGAATATTTCAAGAAACTCCTCAGCAATCCACCACCTCCTCTTTGCTGATGACCTACTAATTTTTGGTAAAGCTACTCCTAAGGAAGCTAACAGCATTCATGCATGTCTTGAGAAATATTGTCTTTGGCCTGGTCAATCAATCAACTCTAGAAAGTCTTTTATCAGCCTCTTAAAGAATACTAAACCCTCTACTATGGCTTTGATCCTGAATATCCTACCTTATTCCCCTAACCCTACCAACTCTACATACCTTGGCCTTCCTATTCTCTTTGGCAACTCCAAAAAAGATGCTTTCCATAATGTTATTGATAGAGTGAACTCCAAAATGGATGGTTGGCATGCCAAAACCCTCTCTTCAAGTAGGAAGGCTGATGCTTATCAAGTCTGTGGCAACAATCATTTCTTCTTATGATATGAGTTCTTTTTTACTACCCAAAAGCATTTGTAGCCAGTTAGACAGATCCTTCAAGAACTTCTGGTGGGGATTTTACTCCTCAAAAACTAGAAACCTCTCCCTCCTTAAAGTCTTGGAATTCTCTTTGTATTCCCAAAGCTCTTGGTGGATTGGGCCTAAGGAAAATGAAAGATGTGAACCTAACTCTTTTTGCAAAGCTAGGTTGGAAGCTTCTCACAGGTGTAGACTCTCTCTATGGATGTCACAACTCTCAGGTAAGTATCTCTATTATGGTTCTTTACTCTCCCCCTCATCCATTTCTGCCACTTTATGGTTGTGGAAAGGCATCATCAAAACTAAACCTATCATCTCTCTAGGTGCCTGCCACAAAATTCATCAATTTTTTTTCTCTTTCTGTTTGGAACTCCTCTTGGATTCCAACTCTCCATCTTTTGTCTCATTCTCCTCTTTCCCACAGCCTTGGAACTCCCAAAGCCAGATTAAAATCCATCTTCCCCATCTCTTATTTAGAGTCTCTCTTCCGTCTATTTGCAGAACTGAAGAAGATTCCCTTCCCCATCTTTTCTTCAGATGCATCTTTGCTAGAGTAGCCTAGAGATATTCTTGGCCCTTTGACTCTCTTGCCTGGTCCTTTCTTTCTCTCCCAAACTGGATCAAAGGTATTATCCACCCTTTTTCCTCTCTAGGTATCCGTCTAGCAGACACTCACTTGTTTCAAATTTTTTATGTTATGCTTTGTGATCTTCTTTGGTTTTCCAGGAACAAAGCTATTCATGAAGGTTGGATCCCTGACATCAATGTTCTTGCAAATTCCATCAAAAGAACTTCTCTTGAACATGCTATAGCTTGGAAAACTCCTTCACCTTTGGCTTAAGAACTCTGGTCCCCTACTCCAGCTGGCTCTTTCAAGGTTAATTTTGACATTGCTATTTGAAAGCAGTTCTTTGTGCAAGCAGCAGTTTGCAGGGACTCAAAAGGGTATATCATCAAAGCCCTCTCTCGGATCAGCCCTCCATGTGATGGCAATTATGGTGAAGCTTTTGCTGCTCAATTGGCTGCTTCATTGGTAGTCTCACTGGACCTCAAAACCTTCTCCTTAGATGGTGACTTCTTAGTCATCATTGCAGCATTGAAGACTCTAGCTCTTTTTCAAGAATGGCATATAAATTCTGTCATTGCAGCTACTTTCGCTTCATTTCCAGCTTCTTTTTCTTGAGAAGTTAGGAAAGTTCACAGAAGTGCAAACTTCTGCGCCTACCATATGGCATTTTGGGCCACGGTAAGAGGTTTCTCAGGTGGCATTCCCACTTATCCCCCTCCCCCTCCGTTCTCCCCGTTTGTAATGGAAAGGATCCTCCTTCCCCTCTTGCTCTCTCTTATAAAACTTTTGGTTCCTCGGTTTGTTAATGCATTGTTGTTACCAAAAAAAAAAAAAAGGTCATGTTTTATTCATTTCAATAAAATAAAAAACACAAAACACAAAACAAAACAAAACTCATGTTTTATTCTTCTAAAAGACTTGGACCTTATTATACCTACAATGGGAGTTGGTCCAACTATAACCAAGAGTCATGTCTCTTGGTTAGTTATAAATAATCCATGGGATGGGTGTTACGTTAGAGAATCAATCGTCTAAAAACACAATTAGAATATCAAAATCTCTCTTATTTCTCTCCTATCTTTCTTTCTCAAATACGTAAACTTATGTGTTTTGTTCTTGTAATAAAACACCACGACTTTAGTTCTTGTAAAAAAATTTAGCATTAAAAATTGCTATATATCAAACTACTTGTTGGTCACCTTTTACACAACATATAATACAAATAAAATTATAACAAAATCACCACTTCACATGTAGTTTTGTATACAACATACAAATAAAACACAAAAAATTTCATAAACTTACATTCAACATTTTCATAAAAATTTAATCAACCAAAAAAACTCATTTAAATTAACATCATCAAGCAGCCCTCAAATAAGAAAAAAAAAAATGTATTATTGTGGATCACTTCTATATATTTTATATGAAATATATATTAAAAAAGTGGTTAACGGTTAGCGGTTTTCAAAAACCTAATAATCGCTAACGGCAAGCGGTTAGCGTTTTTACTAACTGCTTTTAAAAGTGGTTAGCGGTTCTAAACTTTCACCCCTAGTTTTTTCTTAGGAAAACTTCACTTTGGACTCCTGAATTACCACTCGTTTTGACATGTCCCTCTCAAACTTCAAAATCTCTCAATTTGGATCCCTAAATTTTTAATTGTAGTCAATTTGAATCCCTCCGTCAAATTTTTCCATTAAAACCCTTAAAAAGACAAAATTACCCTTCATGTTTCTTTATTAAAAAAGAAAAAAATGAAGAAAAAGAGGGTGACAAGGTGGCCCAACCGTTGGTCACCTTGTGATTTTTCTTTTCTATATATATAAATTTTTAAAGGTAATTTCACTTAACCTCCCCTAAAGTTATGTGCCTTTTGCAAACACCTCTCCAAAGTTTAAAGTCTCTCACTTTAGTGTATTAAACTTTTGTTTCATTTCAAATACCCCCTATCATTAAATATTGCATTTAAATTAAACAAAAAAATGAGAAAAATAACTAAGGGTATTTAAGTAATTTCACACTCATCCGTTAGGATTTAATAAAAAATTCTAACGAATGGGGTATTTGAAATGAAACAAAAGTTTGATACACCAAAGTAAGAGACTTTAAACTTTGAAGAGGTGTTTGCAAAAGGTGCGAAGCTTCAGGGGGGTTATGTGAAATTATCCCTAATTTTTAATTTGAAATTTTATAAAAATGTCAAGAGTATAAATGTCATTGTCTAACTTTTAACATTTAAAATCTGATGAAAAGGTTCAAATTACCTACAATTGAAAGTTTAGAAATCCAAATTGAAAGGTTTTGAAATTTGTAAGCATGTCTAAAGTGAAATTTCTCCTCCTTCTTTTTTTGGGGTAATTTCACTAACCCCCTCAAACTTTAGCCACTTTTGCAAACACTCCCCTAATATTCAAAAAATCTCACTTACCCACCTTGAACTTTTAAAAATTCTCACTTACCCCCATCCGTACAAATTAGGGCACAAATTTTTTAAAAAAGACCAAAATACCCCTGTTTTCATTTTAAAAAAAAAAAAACATTTTGGAAGTTGACATTTTAAATAGTGAATTTTAAACGGTGACTTTTGTATAAAATTCCAACTTCCAAATATTTTTTTTTATTTTTTTTTAAAATAAAAAACATGGGTATTTTGGTCTTTTTTAAAAAATTTGTGCCCTAATTTGTATGGATGGGGGTAAGTGAGAATTTTTTAAAGTTCAAGGTGGGTAAGTGAGAGTTTTTGAATATTAGGGGGGTGTTTGCAAAAGTGGCTAAAGTTTGAGGGGGGTTAGTGAAATTATCCTTTTTTTTTTTTTGGCATGTGAGGAGATAGGAATGATAGAGTTGATTGCTGTTTTGGAAACGTACAGTTTTCTTTTTTAGATTTTGGAAACAGTTTTCAAGAATAACAAGACACATTTTGGCACTGTAGCAACCCGTTTGGTAACCTATTTTAAGAAGAACCCCCCAAATATATATATAAACAAGTTTAAACATGTTTCTAAAACTGATTATGATTTAAGTTAACTCCAACACTAACTGGCAAAATAAGTAGATATAGCCTTATGTATCCAACAAACAAATTTTGGATGATCCTTATCTTAAACCCTTGAGGTTGCTCCATGAACACCTCCTCAATCAATATCCATGTAAAAAAACATTGGACACATCCAATTGCCTAACATGCCAATTAAATTGAATAGCAAGAGTGGGTTTAATAACAAAACTAAAAGTGTCCGTATAATTAATATCACAATTTTATTTTATTTTTTATCAAAATCTTTAGCTACCAATCCGACTTTGAATCTATTAGTGGAGCCATCAACATGTTCTTTGATTTTGCAAACTCATTTGTTCTTGAATATATTATGTTTGGCTAGACAAAGAGTCCCAAGTACCAATGGAATACATGAGAGCATTGAGTTCCTGAGCCATAGCATCTCTCCAACGAAAATTGTTAGTTATTTTTTGTTGGCTATTTCTTGGTGATCAAAACATTGTAAATCGCTCTTTTATGTTTCTCGCATCTCTCGGAGGATCGTACAGCAGCTTCATGGCATAGAAGGGTGCATGGGAACAAGGACCGTCCGAACGGCCATTTATCCCGTCCGGACGTGCGAAAAGGCTCCAACACTAAAACCCGGACGTGCTGCAGCTCCCAGTATTAATTCCCGAGTGTCCCGTTCGCTGGCCGTTCGCTAGCCGTTCGCTAGCCGTCCGGACGCCTCCGAACGCGCCGCATCAGAAGATGGAAGTTAGCGATGTTGCCCTAGGACCGTTCGGACGTCCATGTATACCGTCCGGACGGCCCATGTTAATACTCACATTCCGCCTTTATTTTACATAGCCGCGTTCGACGCTAAGTGACCGTCCGAACGGTATGTTGCGCTAGGTTAATTTATCCTCGTATTTGAGTTTAACTAGAACTAAGAGTCTATGTAATTATATATAGATCTTTACACAGAGGACGCTACGAATTCTGCATCTAGAATTCGCTTTGTGAGCCAAGAGAGTATTTGATAGTGAGCGCTAAGTTCTCTCTCTGGAGTGTTTAGTTCCATGTTCATCATTGTTCGTCAGTCTGCTGAAGTGAAGTCAACCGGAGTTCCGGTGAAAGGAAATCACGAAGGATTGTGCCACTGCTCGGAAAGGGCTATGCGGTAGAAGACTAGTGGGTCATTTGTCTTATACAAGATCGTGTCATAGCAAAGGTTTTGTGAGTATGAACATCTTGTAATCCTTTATCTTTTACCGATGATTTAGTTGATTTCGGTTTGGCGCTTGAGGTTTTACATTTTAGAGTGTTTCTCTAAATGGTTTCCTCTTCGTAACCAAATTCTGTGTGTTGATTATTGCTTATTGCTTTGCATATTTTGTTGAATTGTTTATTGCTTAATTGTTTCAATTCCGCATATATTGTGATAAACAATTAGTTGGAGTCTACTTAAGGGTTTTTCAAAAATCAACAGCAGTTTTGAAAGCAGTTGTAGCTTGGCATGATTCTTTGCAAGGAATGAACTCTCATAAAAAACATCATGGCTAGAAAATACACTCCATCAATAAAAGGATCAAGATGCCTATATCCAGCACTACCACAACTTAATAATATGACAAGAGTTAAAGCAAAGGGAAGAACTTATAGCCAAAAACTTTTAAAGTTGACTAATTTTCTGAAAATGGGAAGAATTCTGTAAAACAATAGTGAGAAAACGATTGAATATAAAGAATGAATTTAAGAAAGCATCAACCCAAATTTTGTTGGACAAACCAGAGAGTGCTAGCAAGGTTAGACCTGTGATGTGTCAAAGTTTTCTCTTAGCTAGCCCATTTTGCTGAGATGTATATGGACAAAACTTGCAATAGAGGATGCCATGTTGAGAGAGGAGACTTTGAAAATGAAGGGAGGTGTATTCACACCTCCATTAGATTGAATACTTATGATTTTGCAAGAAAATTGTGTTTTAATGTGAAGAACTATGTGTAAGGAGAGAAGTCACCCACACAAATTATTTAATATTTGCAAACACTTATAGAAGAAATTGGTGAGGTCCTAAGATGCGTGTGAATCAATTCTAAAGGTGAACTTGAAGCACAATTAGATGGTGAGAAGGGTTGTTGCTTACCTTTGCCAAGGAAGAATTCTATAAATCAGAAAAGAAATTTTTATTCAAAGCATTACTTAAAACAGGTAAATGATAGGATTTTATTACATTTGACATTGTTAGAACATCTTCAGCAGACTCCTCATATGGCTCATAATAGCTATATTTAATTATTATGAGCCATTTTATCCCTCTAGCGGATACTTCAAAATAAAAGGCTTTGAAACTCTAGCACCTTTTAAGATTTTTTTTTTAATTCTTCTTTTCCCCTTGCTCATCCTCTCTCTTCTCTCTCCTTCATCTCCCAATTTGAAAAATAATATTTAAATAAAAATAAAGGGTATAATAGAGAGTTTGTATAGCAAAAGTAGTAGGTAAAATAAAAATCTGCAATTTTTCACTAGTTATTTTAACTATAGTATTACTAGAGATGATCTTACAAGAGAAGAATGTCCACTACAAAAAAGTTGCAAATTAGTGACATGTTTTTTGTGATGTGCAGAAGGAGAAAAAACATCATTACTGGGGTATTGACATGCTTTTTGTGACATGCAAGTAAACGACAGCAAACCAGATGACTAGAAAATCAATTAATGACGTGCAAGTTGTCGCACATATGCAAAAAATCGCATGTCACCTTAATAAGGATGACGTTCAAAATTTTCACATGTCACTCTTGGGGTGACATGGGAAAATTTTGAATGTCACCCTTAGTAAGGTGACATGCAATTTTCTGCACATCACCCTAAGGGTGACGCATGAAAAATTTCAACATGTCACCCTAGGAGTGACGTGCAAAAAATTTGCACATCACCCTAGGGGTGACTTTTGACACAATTTTACACGTCACTAAATAAGGTTTTTTTTTTTTTTTATCCCTACTCTCTATTTTTTTTTTAGCGGTTTTTTTATCCAAATTTTTTTCCTTGCCACCTAATATATGAATTATATCATCTTTCCATTATCATATACACAACCTTAAGTATACCCAATCACAACTTAATTATATCAACCGCAACTTCAAAATATATAAATATATCTACTAAATCAAATTACATACTTAATACAAAATAAATATTTGGAAATCGATCTCATAATCACATTGTATTTCACTAGCCATCTAATGTCTTAAACAAAAAAATACAAGTCCGATTGATACTAAAGAAATTCAACAGTAATCTATATATATATAAAATCAACAATCTTACATGATTTAATCAAAACCCCAAAAATGACGATACAAGACCGGGTGGCAAATGCCCTCCTACAATATGCACAATTCTCCTAACTTCTAAACAACTTCACTCAACTGTCAACTGCAAATGATAAAACCATATAAATATAATAAAATGTAAAAGTTACAAATTTACTTCGACCCCACACATATGCATCTTATAAGTTATATAATTATTATATCAAGAAATCACATTAATGTAATCAGTTGGGAATAAAAAGTTTATGTAACAATTTCCAACAAATAATACAAGACAGTCCAAAAGATTCACAAATAATTATAGAAAAATCAAATATTATGAATTGTTTCATATCATCCTCATAGTACATTTTTTTCATTAGATTAATATGAGTATATACGTATGTATGAGGTGAGCCCCGAGAGAGTTGTGCTAATCCATGGGATAGTAGTGAAGCACATTGGCCAGAGTTCTCCTGTCACATGACCTACATCCCCGTCCTCATCTCCTACACATATTACATTGCACTAGTTCAAATATATATATTTCAAGATTTCTCAAGTTTAGCTGCAAAATGGGAAAATTATTAATGCATGTAAGCATGTATGCATATAAAGCCTTCTAATCACACATTGGTATCATACAATTCCAACAAAACTATTAAGTAAAGAAAAACCTTGGTTTCCTAACATAATTTTGATATTAGTTAAACCTACTAATATCCTGGAGAAAATGAAACTCCTGGCCGAAGAGTGAAACCTGTAGTATAATGCATAATCTCAAATCAAATCAATTAATCAATCTTCTAACATTATAAGTAGTATTTTACACATAACATATGCTCAGTCAAAGGACCAAGGATGTAGGATGAATAGAGACACACCTAGCTCATAGGTTGAATTATTAAAATGCTTCTATCTTGCAAAATGGATTGACATCAAGCACAACATATAATGCATGAATGCATGTGAGTCCAACATGTTTAAAGCTTCTATTCTAGTGCTAGGCCACTGAAAATTTTCAGCACCTTGATACTAATATAAAAGCTTACCACAACAGCAACTCTAGTCTTGCAGAATTTAGGGATGCATATGAGTCTTACCAATGAATTAAAAGTTGGTCGTGTTATTATAAACAAATGCCAAAAAATAAACCAATTTATAGAGTTACCTAGTTGACTCGCAACTGATGATCTCACCCTCGCTTGTGGGGATTGGTTCTCTTGAACAATATTAAATATTTGACTTGTCCCAGTGCTCGCACGCATAAAAGACTCAATCATACTCAACTGGGCCTTATACGCCTGTTCTTTTGCTACTGCTTATACTTGATATGCAGCTAGTCGTTCTCTGATTTTTACCAGTTCTATACGTTGTTCCTCAATCAGTTGTTTATGTTCATTCACCACCAACTGTAAAGTCATTTGTGAGCATGTTGCAGGCATGTAATATTTAAAGGTAGTGCCTTTAATTAGTTGAATCCTACTTCCAATCCCTCGAACTCGCCCAACATATTCTAGCTTCTTGTCTATAGCGAGTGCATAAGCATCATCTGGTGACATTTTGAATGTCACCCTTAGTAAGATGTGGTAACTATTACATTTCAATAATTTAATTAGAACATATAGGTAGATACTAAATGTACAAGATATAGTAAGTATTAAATTTTAGATTCGATATATATGCATGAAGTATCTAAATTAGACTTGCACAAGTCTAATTTGAGCATAAAAGCACAAAGAGGAGCACAATTCTGGTACATGAAAAACATACAAAAGAAATGCCTGAAAGGAAAAACATACATAGATGTTTATATGCTACTTTGAAGGGGAATTCTCTAGAACTTTACATATTTTTAATATGACTAATTTATGCCAAGAACAAAAATAAAATATGAAAGGAATAAACTACATCTACTTTCATCTAAACAAAAAAATGATGGAAACATTTCATATATGTTCTTTGCTAAAATAGGAAACATGTTACAAGAAACTCAAAGTAATCATGAAAGATTTGTCAAGGGCAAGGAGCAAGGATAACCTTTAATGCCAAATCATCAACTTTCAGTTGAAGATTCAATAGTGTATCTCTGATTGTTCTAAAAGCTTCAACTTTAACTCAGAAACATATGGCCTAGAAACAAAATTCCATTAAAAAACTTTACAGAGAAGAAAGAATTAATTGATTGCAAATTAAGTTATCTATGGCGTCGTGTAAAACAAATGTAACTTCAATTAAATAAATAAAGAACCGAAATTGTCATTATTTACTAGTATCATTCATTTGGTGGAGTAGCTAAAAGCCTCAAATGGTGGAACCTTATCCAACCACTATATATATCATACTCTTTTATGACTCGGTTCATGAGTAGTTTAATTCTGCATTCAAAAGAGAATACTTAGTGGTTTAGTTTCTCGTTAAGCTCTGATATCTATCTTTTAGAATTAACACTAAAAATTAAATAGACTATTGGGTAAATCAAACACATATTCAACTACTTCAATTATTTACATTTTCCTCTTTCTTTCTTTTTTCCCTGTTTTGGGTTAAAATATTCACATCTTTTATTTCCAAAACTAATTGGCTTAGATGTTCAGATTTTGATTCACTTAATTAGTACTTAACTGAAGGTTGTTTACTATCTTTAATTCTAAATATTATTAATAGTGTTATATTATTAATAATATTGCAAATTTACAAAGTATGAAGACCTTCATAGTGTTATACTCCTAAAAAGCAAAGAAAACTTTCAAAGCGATTGACCTTCTTGGGAACTTGAATTTATAAAGTATGAAGACCTCTGTTCGAACTTCAACAACCAAAGTTCTCGTATCTCAAGTCTTAATTTCCTTGAAGATTGAGTTTGAACAGCAGCTTCAGTTCTTCAATTTTAGACACCAAATCATGTTCCAACTTAATCAACTAAACCTAAACTTACAACCAACTTAGTTTTAACAAACATGAGAAAACACTTCCCAAGCTATTCATTCAACTCTCCCAAACCCTAAACCCCAACACTAAACGACTATTGCATAAGCCAATAAAGGGACAAATTGCAAAACTCAATTGCGAGCAAATAAAACTAAAAATAACAAGGAATAAAAGTAGGAATGTACAACCTTTCGAGTAGATATTCCTACTCATAATTGTAAGAAACAAAAGACAAGTTTTATACATCCAAAGCTAAGCTTGAATAATCTAAAAACTAACAATAATAAAATAACTATATATTCTTTATGTGCAAATCAGCCATTCAATATTTTAAGAAAGTAAAAACAAAAATCTAGTACCTCAAGTAAAACAAAAAGTACAAAACTAGAAATAAAACACCTAAACTTAGAACAAAGAAATAAATTAAAGTTGCAAGTTTGCAACTGGCATGCGTACGTTCCCCATGCAAGCTGTGGTGACGAGTGACACTGTTCACACGTCACCCCCGTGGTGACGTGTGAACAATGTCACACGTTAACCTAGCCCATTTTTCATAGTCACTCCTCAGGGGTGACGTGTAAAATTTTTTTACATGTCACCCTTATAAGGGTGACATTTAAAAAAGACACTTACTATTTAAATGTCACAAATTCCTTGATTTTTGTAGTGGTCGTAGTCTTAAGTGCCACAGAGAAGCGGTGATCTTCAAAAAGTAGTAAAACTACCTTTATTTTTTAACGGAGCTTTCTGAAAATGCAAGGAATGCAATTCATTCTTATTCCTACCTTTCAAAAGAATTGTCATTATCTGATTGTCCTTCATAAAGTGATGAGTTATTGTTAGTATAAAGAAACAATCATTGCCTTTGCCAAATTGATGTATAGACATTAAGCTTATAGAAGCAACAAGGCAATGTAAGATATCTTCAAGCTTAAAATGAGAATTGGATGAGAGAAGAGTAGATGAATCCATGTTCTCAATATTCATATAAAATATATTTTTTTACTATTAATTTACTTAGGGGTGAAAATTTAGAACCGCTAACCGCTTTTATAACCGTTAATCGCACTAACCGCTAACCACTAATCATTTTTTGTGTTTAGAAAACCGCTAACCATTTTTTTAAATATAATATATATATATATATATTTCATATAAAATATATAGAAGTGATCCACAATAATACTTTTTTTTTCTTACTTGGAGAATGCTTTATTTGTAATGATGTTGGTTGAAATTGGTTTTTTTGGTTGATTGAATTTTTATGAAAATGTTGATATAAACTTTATGAATTTTTTTATGTTTTATTTGTATGTTGTGTATAAGATTACAAGTGAAATTATGATTTTGTTGTAATTTTATTTGTATTATGTACTTTGTAAAAGGTGACCAACAAGTATTTTAATATATAGCAATTTTTAATGCTAAAATGGCCATGAGAAAAAAAAAAAAGTTTAAAGTGAGCCCGAAACCGGAACAAAAAAAGCCCAACAAAAAAGCCCAAAAAAGCGGTTAGTAAGATGCAGTTAACCACTAATTGGGTGGTTGCAGTTAGCAATTTTAGCCACTAACCAATAACCGCAACCGCCTTTTCACCCCTAAATTTACTTGTATTTTATTTATTTTAACAATCTTTTTCGTACAAGATTGTGTAGGTATATATGAAAATTCAGTTGGGAAAAAAATACTACTTGGAGAGACAAGCCCAATTTTTAGCTTCCTATAATTATTATGAAAAATGTTTTGTGGTCATTGGATGTTTAGAGGGCCACACTTGCTTCGAATGTATAAGAAACAATATTCACTATTGTTATGCAAATAAAGAATGTCTGCATGTTTGAAATTATGTTTGACAAATCCAGCTTTTAAGTCAAAAAGTGTTTTTAGTAAAAGTTTCATTTTTAAATTTTTGCTAAAAATGTGTTTTGACCATTTTAGAGTAAAAAAGTCAAATAAGTACGTTTGAAATTTGGGGAAATTACACTTTATCCCGCAGATCTATCCATCCATTTTCATTTTTACCTCCAAAGTTTCAAGTGTGACACTTAATCCCCCTAAACTTTCAAATTGTGGCAATTTGACACATTTGGCCTATTTATTCCCAAAATGCCCCCATCACATTTTAAAAAAGAAAAGAAAACCAAACGGGTGGTCTGGCCACCCAAATGTGGCCACCCAGCTTATTATAGTGGTTCGCCACCCCATACCGCCGTAGGGTGACCGACCACTCAATGGCCCAGGGGGTGGTTTGGTCACCCCTAGGGCCAATCACTCAAATTTTCTTTTAAAAAAAAATGTGATGGGGGCATTTTGGGAATAAATAGGCCAAAAATGTCAAATTGCCACAATTTGAAAGTTTGGGGGGTTAAGTGTCACACTTGAAACTTTGGAGATAAAAATGAAAATGGGTGGATAGTTCAGGGGGTAAAGTGTAATTTCCCCTTGAAATTTTTTACCAAACATGATAGCTTTTGTTTGACATAACTTTTTAGGTACTAAAAGTACTTTTTAAGCTCTATAACGCAATCCAAATCGACTCTAACCCTTGAAAACCAATATAATTCAAATAAAATGGCTATGAATTTCCTAGATGTGGAGCTAGGATTAGTCTTTCATTATCATCAGATTGAGCTCCAACATAGAAGGAGAACAAACAAGAAATAGGTGACCAGAGAAGAAAATGTACATGATGGGGGAGCAAAACAAACAAGGATGTTTTAGCCTAGTGGTAAGGTCATAGATGTTCAAGAGAAAAATTATTATTACTTGGATTTAAATTATCCATTAAAAAAGAAAATGTATTGCTTAGACATATTGAATGGGGCATAATGTGCAGAAAAAAAAGTTAGGAGAAACCTCAGTTTGCCCCTCAAACTTCCTGCTAATTGTACAAACCTCCCTGAACTTTCAAAACTCTCACTTAGGCCTCCTGAACTTTGATTTGCTCTTACTTTGGACCCTTTCATTAGTTTTAATGCCCAAAATAGTGTCGGTTTTAGGTTGGGTGGATGCTAAAGTTTGGGGCCCAAAATGGTATAGTTTTAACGTGATGGGTTCTAAGTGAGAGCAAATCAAAGTTCAAAGGGCCTAAGTGAGAGTTTTGAAAGTTCAAGGGGGGTTTGTACAATCGGCTGGAAGTTTGGGGAGACAAACTAAAGTTTCCCCAAAAAGTTATGATTGGGTGAAATATTAATTAAATAATTAAATTCACTCATTCTTCCGCTTAAGCCTTAAAGTGGAGTTCATGAATTTGAATCATGACTCCATAATTCATCTCATTTTATTTAAAGATTAATTATTGGAGTTAGTATTTTTTTTTTCATTTTATCTTACAAATCAATCATTAACCCACGTAAGTAAATGGTAAACCCTACAAATCTAATAGTTAATCTATTGAATTTGTGAAAAATATTGACACTACCTATTTTTCTTATTTAAATATATTATGTGTTAGGCTTCACAAATTTAGGTCTACATATAGATAATAACTTCAATGTGATCTTCACACAAAACTCTTGTTTTGTGCACAACATTCAATAATTGTCACATCAACATAACACATAATAAGAAAATAAATACAACTACACCATATTATTAAGATAAAAAATAAAACAATTAATTAATGAGAAAATTAGTTGGTTGGGTAGCGGGTCAAGCCAGACCCACGGGTTTGGTCGTTTCTCTGTCGCCGGAGCTTCTTTTTAAGGCCTTTAGGATGATAAAATCTCTAAAGGGTTCACTTTCCAACTATAAGTTTTAGTTTTGAATCTAAAAACGAATTTTGAGACATTAGAATCCCATTTTAAGGCGGTCATGATAGTTTCAAGAGGGTTTTGAGGCTGAGTATGGCGAAACCCACAACTAAGGTGTCTAGCGAGCCACCCCATGGCCTAGGGTGGGCCACGCCATGCTGCCATCCTAGATTCGGGCCATTGGGTGGCTGGCGAGCCACCCTAGATCTGGATTTGGGGTGACCGCGCAGCCACCCCATGGACTAGGGTGGCTTGATGACCATCCCACGTGGTCGACGGAGGCGGTCTAAGGTGGTAGCGTGTTCAGCGAAGGCAAGTAATGGTTCAAATGTTTGTGAGAGAAATAATCTAGTATTTTACTCACATATACTTTTATGGCAATTTTCTTTTAATAATAATGCGTCAAACTTTGAGTCGATTGTATAAAACCCTTGTTTTGTTTTGTGCAACGACCACACAGAAGACACTCCCATATTTATATGAGACATGTGTGAGTATTGAAATATTAATTTAAGTAATAAAATTCATCCCTCTTATCAACAAAATGTGTATAGCATTTGCTTTTTTAAGAATATGGACTAGTTTTAGTATCTTTTTCTGATATAATATGAAATTTGTTTTGGGAAAAATACATTTTACCCTTTAAACTATCCTCCAATTTATACTTTTAATCACAATGTTTAAAAAATAACACTTTACTCCCCAAACTTCCAAATTATTTCAATTCGACCATTCTAACTTTTTTTTTTCCCAAGATGCCCCTATCCTAAGTTAAATAATAATAATAAAATTTTTAAAAAAAATTAAAAATTAAGGGGCAGTTGGCCACCCCAGTTGGGCCTCTTAATTTTTAAATTTTGTGTTAAAAAAAAAAATTATGGGGGCATTTTGGAAAAAAAAAAGTTAGAATAGTCTAATTACAACAATTTGAAAGTTTGAAAAGTCAAGTATCACATTTTAAATATTAGAAGTCAAAGTACAAATGAGTGGATAGTTTAAGAGGTTAAAGTGTATTTTCCCCATTTGATTTTCGCCAAACATATGACAAATCTATAAATGCATAAGATAAATGCTAATTCAAATAAAATAAAAATTTGAAAATAAAATGTAAATATATTTAAATTCTAGTGTAGTACGTATTTTCATGATAAATTACATGCTACACTAGAATATGCAAATGAAACAAACCATGTTTACGTAATTTAGGCGCGTAAATTAGTTACTATTTAGGCACGTTTTTTTGTCAAATTTTTTTTTTTTTTGACATTTGGCTCATATGAAAAATGAGTGACAGAAAAAAAATAAATAATCGGTAACTTCCAGCAACCTTAAGCAAAGTTCCAACAAACTCTAGCGCCAGTTTGGTAGAGGTTCGACGATGGTGGTCTAATAGGGATCACAATGGTCTAGTGGAGGTCCACGGTAAGTTTGAGAATGAAAAATTCAAAATCAAAAAATGGTTCAAAAATTTAAAATATTTTTATTTGGACTATTTTTGATAGCACCAAACATTAAAAGAAAAATATTTTACAAGCCTTACAATCGTTGTACTTTGATCCAAAATTCCCTTTAATTCTTTTTTTATTTATTGGACATCTGGTTTTTCAATTTCCACTAATATTTGAATGAATAAAAAAGAAAAGAACAAAGAACGTATTAAATTTAAATCCAAGAAACACACAAAAATGAGATAAAGAAAGAGAAACAGAGGGAGCCGTGGAAAAACCAAATCCCCCAAAACTAAGGGCAAAGCACAGAAACAGAAAAATAAAAATAAAAATAATAAGAGAGAAACAGAAGTCGTATCGTATTAATAATATAAAGCCCGTAATCTCTTTCTCTCTCTTTTCTCTCTCAAATGGAGCACACAGGCCGATTGCTTTTCTCACTTCCTCTGTAAAACCCTAATTTGTTCGATCCCAATACCTAAAACCCGAAGTTCCTCTCTCTCTCCATCTTTCTAGAATCTTCAATCCCTCTACACCCAATCGATCCACTTCAATCACTGCGCGAAACCTAGCGATTTCTCCCTCTATCTCTCTCTCTGAGACCTGAAATCCCTCTCTCTTCGAGCAAGATCCAAGGCTATTTTCATAGAATTTGGTGGTTTTCTGGGGTTTGATTAGGGTTCCGGCAAGGCTGGCGGGTATTAGGGTCAAGTAAATGGCGGATCCGCCACGGTTCCGCCCTCTGCCGCACGTGTGGTCGTCCCGAGGAAGCTTCCGAACTTGTCTCTTCTGTCGCCGTTCTCGATTGGCCTTGATAGGGTTACAGAGCTGTGACGATTGCTGAGTGAAAAAAAAGAAGAAAATACAAAGAAGAAGAAAAGCATGCTGAGTGTGCTACGCGTGCACCTTCCTTCTGATATCCCCATTGTAGGCTGCGAGCTCACGCCCTACGTGCTCCTCCGTCGTCCTGAAAAGATCGTCACCACCGACGATGTGCCTGAGTCCGCCCCACTCGATGGCCATTTCTTGAGATACAAGTGGTAAGTGCTACCAAGTCCCTCCTGTTGTTGAATTTTGGGTTTGTATTCGCTTGTGGGCGCTTTTGACTTTTAGGTCATATTTGGGCTTTTGAGCAATGTTAATAAAGACTTAAACTTTATTGTGTGATTGAGATAATACTGGTAGGTGCATAGAATTGATCATTGTTGTTAAGTAGTCTTCGTGGGCTTCAATTGTATTTGCATAAAGGTTTTGTTACAAATATGTAGTGCTGGGGTTTTACTAAAATGTGGAAAAATTTTCTTTCTTCACCTTTTGCTTATTCGTTTCTGTGAATTTTCCTGCAATTGTTCTTCGTGTTAAGGGATTTGGAGAACCATTTCTAATATTAATTGCTTGATATGAATTTTAACAACACACGATAGTTTTGGGCTATCAGGATTTTGTTCCATTAGAGACACTTGTGTTTGAATTTGAAATAACATCTTATACCGTAATCATTCAAATCCGCATATTAATATGGTTGAAATCTGTCCATGATAGGAACGATTAAATCTATCCTTAAATTTCATCAGTAGAAAAATTTGTAAGAAAATTTAAGCCATTCAAACGTAAAAGGGGTGTAAACTTATAGCCAGGTAGGGCTTTTGGTAAAAATGGGATATCAAGATTACCCCAAAATACTAGTGTATCTTAGCAGTCTGCATTTTAGGGTATGTGTTTTGAGACATTTCATTCCTAAATTTAAAATTTAGTGATAAAGATATTTTTCTGATAGTATTGCAACAAATCATAGTTAAGTCATGCTATTGCATGGCTAACAATAGCACGGCTAACTCTTTTGTGGAATGGATTGTGTAGTTGCTTTGAACCAACACTGTTAGAGTGCCATAGTACGTTGAGCGACAGAAAATAAGTAATAGATAAATTTTTCTATTGCATGGTTAATGGTTAAGTCATTGATAAGGCCTTGCAAATCTGGAGTATGAAATTTTTATTGAAAGATAATACATAGTTGATCACATCTGTAGCATAAGAAAAAAAACTAGCTTTTGATCTAAATAACAATACCAATAATGAATAGTCAACATTTAGTTTCCCTAGGTTACTGTATTCCCATTGTATTACATTTGATGAATTGCACTTTTGTTCTTGTAGCAGTTTACATTTTGCATATTGAAGTGTTCCACCTTTTTTTTTGTAATTTTGGAATTTGAACCCAGAGGAATTAAAGCAATTACATGTTTAAAGCATTCAATGTTATACTAAATAATAAATTTTAGATATGGTCTCTACTTGCTATTCCATAAAAGAATAAACTCCTATTTTGAATTGAATATTGAATTTTGCATCTTGTTTATGTGATTTTTTCAAGAAGTGTATGGCCATTGAATTATATAGTGGATGAATAGCTTTGACAATGAAAGTTAATGATAATATCCATTTATCTGGATACTTGATTGGTTGCGCTATTTGTTGAACAGAGCTTACAATTTTTGACATGAGTTGTGAACTTGGAACGCATTTGACACAAAATTAGTGGTATATGGTTGACTTATATGGTTCTATGGCCCAAACCTAACATGCGACATGTGTTTTAGCAATTTTTGACATGACTCACGAACTTGATATGAACACAACACGAAATTAGCTGGTTTTAACCTATATAGTCTTATAGCCATACTTTGACACAACCCGAACCTAATACGCGAAACGAATTGCCACTTCTAGGCCTTAAGTCTTAATTACCTGATTGGTAAGAAATATAACATGTCTCTCGATAATTAACATTGGTTTGGACACTTATAAGCCTTTGTTTACATAAAAGAAGTGTGGGATTATAAGAGTGTTTGCATCTTTTGTAGGCACTTGTGACATTTTGATTGTCCTAACTATGTTATGATAATTTCTTAACATGCACGCAAGTAGTGTCAAGCATTGGTTAATTTGATGGCTGTTACCCAATCTTGGTCCCGCCAAAGCAGAGTCTTGGGAGGGGAGATTTAGATTCTGTCCTAACATTCAACATTTTGCATGAAGTGGTTCTCATGAATTGACCATGTGGATTTCCCCTTGGCAGCTTAAAACTTCTACATTTGCATTACCATGTTGATAAATATATAAAATTGTTATAAGTGGAAGAAAAATTGGAACTTTACATGGGATCGGGCTTCTTATTGAAAAATAAATGGAAATTTAGTTAGCTAGCAAGTTCAATAAGGCAGTTTGACTTTGAAAAAATATTGGTTTACCCAAGTAAAGGAGAAGATATAGGGAGCTAAGTGAGTTCTAGGAACTTGGAGTCCTAAATGGAAGGGGAAGTGTGTGCATTATCATCAACTACTGGAGGCTTCTTGTTTAAAAAGGAAAAAGAAAAGCTATACAGTTTGTCATTTGTTAGAAGCACCTAAGAAACAATTCTAGTGAATAACCCAAAAGAGATTTTAAACTAAAAGAAAATTTAGGGCACCAATGTGTTGAACAAGGCGACGAATTATGAAGTCTTGAAATGGAGTTACTATACATACCTCATTTGGTTATTCAAGAGAAACATCCTTAACAGGTGATGTAGATAACGAATGTTGATAAGAAATCATAAATTCTTTGGTACAACATGCTACTTCATCTATCTAATGTTCATAGATGACCTGCCTCGGCATCAGTGAACGTAAATGATTTTGATGTAAATCATGAGCATAGCAAATCATTTGACCACACCTGATGTTTAGCACCTTTGGAAGATTTAAGTTATACAAGTTTTGGCCCTTACATCATTGGAAAGTTTACGGCTGTGTGCTGGGTTATTGTACAAATAAGTATCAGAGAAAATAGATGTTTCCTTTCAAGATATTGTTAAAATAATTTTTTTTTTTTTTTGTTACCTGATGTATTCCATTGTCTGGTTAAGTGGTTCTATACTAGTTATCTTGGTTAATAAATAGTTTGAGATGTTGAGTTCAGCCTGAAATTCTTGACATGTTACATGTTGCCTATTTTTGGGTTCATTTGCAGGTATCGTATACAAAGTGATAAAAAAGTTGCTGTCTGTAGTGTACATCCATCTGAGCAAGCCACATTGCAGTGCCTAGGCTGTGTTAAGGCCAAAATACCCGTTGCCAAAAGTTACCATTGTTCTCCTAAGTGCTTCTCTGATGCATGGCAGCATCATCGTGTTCTACATGACCGTGCTGCAAGTGCTGTAAATGAAAATGGAAATGAAGAGGAAGAGTTGTTTGGACGCTTCAACACTTCGGGATCTGCAGCAAGCTTATCTGCTTCTGCAGCAAATCCTAGCATGACGAATGGTACAGCACCATTGTATCCTGCTGCTGTTACACAAAGGAGTGGAGGTGAAACATGGTTTGAAGTTGGACGCGCTAAAACATATACACCAACAGCTGATGATATTGGTCATGTTCTGAAGTTCGAATGCGTTGTAGTAGATGCTGAAACAAAACTACCTGTGGGCCATGTCAACACTATATTGACTTCTCGTGTCATTCCAGCTCCCTCACCTAGTCCACGCTGTGTAATCTCAGTAAATGGAGTTGATGTGATGGGACATCTAGATTCGGATGGCCGTATTGCAACCTCAGGAACTTTTTCTGTGCTTTCTTACAACATTTTGTCTGATGTGTATGCAACAAGTGAATTATACAGTTACTGCCCCTCTTGGGCTCTTTCCTGGCCTTATCGCAGACAAAATTTGTTAAGAGAAATAGTTGGCTACCATGCAGATATTGTTTGTCTTCAGGAGGTATGCAAGCAGAATTTTGAGTTATTGTTTGATGACAATATTAGGGTCTGATTACTGAAGCAATGCTAGCAAGTTTTTGAAATTTCAGTTTAAAATAATTGTTTGTATGGAAGTTGTTTTACTCAATGGAGGTGTAAGGAACCTACAATCACTGATACTAGGTGTAGGAAGATCTGATTTAAGGTCTCTATGTTGCACTTTTAGCTACAACATCTGGATTGCTTCCCGGAAATTCAAAAAAAAAAGGTGTATTGAATAAATGGATAGCTAATTCTACCAGTCTGACCATTTTTAAAATCCAAGTGCCACTTATGTATATGAAAGCTTTAAATTACTTAACTATTTTTTATGAGTTCCTGCTAAACTTTTGTTAATGTTGAACCTTTAGTTCTATTTTAGTTTGTGATATTGGTGTTGGTTTCCTTTAATTAAGCTTAATCTTATGTGGACCATTTCTTTTATTTGATATTTTTAAAAGTGGCTTATGCTTGTTCCATAGGATTTGGTTGCTGTTGTTACTGTATATAAACTAATGTATAGCTTCTTCCTTTCAGGTTCAAAGTGATCACTACGAGGAGTTTTTTTCTCCTGAGCTGGACAAACATGGCTATGTTGGTCTATATAAAAGAAAAACGAATGAGGTAGTTTCAAATTTTCATGTTTCTCTATGTAATGTATTTTGAAACACTTTATGTTATTGATCTACTTTCTTCTTGGTTGCAGGTTTACAGTGGAAATACCAACACAATTGATGGTTGTGCAACATTTTTTCGGAGAGACAGATTTTCACATGTTAAAAAATATGAGGTCTGGAATTGTCTTGCTCGTATTATAGCGCTATATAGTTCTCCCACATTTTAACAGAGTTCTGGCATGCAGGTTGAATTTAATAAGGCTGCCCAGTCTTGGACTGATAGTCAACTGCCAAGTGCTCAGAAGAAAACTGCTTTAAACCGACTGTATAAGGTGGCTTGATGCGCTGTTATTTACATATTTTTCTCTAGGCCTTGTGCCCAGATATTGTGCATGTATGTCGTAATGATTCTCAAGTGGGCTTCTTTTTATTAATAGGATAATGTTGCACTAATAGTGGTCCTGGAAGCAAAATTCAGCAATCAGGGAGCTGATAATCCTGGGAAACGCCAGCTTCTTTGTGTGGTAGGAATTCCTGTTTTTTGTTACCCTCTCTCTCCTTTCTGTGCCTGCCTGACCTTGCACAGGCATCTAATGGCCTTCTAACCACATTTTTACTGCTTTTGGGCTACAGGCAAATACACATGTAAACGTTCACCAAGATTTAAAGGATGTAAAGATCTGGCAGGTGAGACCTTTTTGTTTCATCTTTATATGTAGTTGTGTACTTGTTTCAAATCATCAATTAAATATGATTTTTGTGGTTGCTTGTTGTCAAATTAGGTTCATACTCTCCTGAAAGGATTGGAGAAAATAGCTGCTAGTGCAGACATTCCAATGTTGGTTTGTGGGGATTTTAATTCAACTCCTGGAAGGTCTGTCCACATATATGATCTTATTTAGTTAATTTATATTTCCTGTTTATTTTCTTACTTTTGCTAAGTAGGTATACTTCAGCTGATGTAGGACCTTATTTAATCAACTTTAAATGTTTTACTAAGGTAGTGCCTGAACTTTGTTGCAGTGCTGCTCATTCACTTCTTGCTATGGGGAAGGTGGATCCTTTGCATCCAGACTTGGCGGCAGACCCCATTGGCATCTTGCGTCCAAACAGCAAACTGGTGCATCAGTTGCCACTCGTAATATATCCTTTCTTATTCATGGGTTCTAGAGTATACTCATGATAGATGCAAGCTTATTTTTGCTAGATTTTTGTTTGAAAGGGAAAGGGAGGAGGAGATTGATGCATGTTTTTTGTTTCAATGGTCTGGTGCTGGTTGTGACTGTCTTGTTTTTACAGGTTAGTGCTTACTCATCCTTTGCAAGAATGGGGGTTGGTCATGGTTTGGAACAGCGGAGGAGATTGGACCCCACAACAAATGAACCCTTATTTACAAATTGCACTAGAGATTTCATTGGCACACTAGATTACATATTTTACACAGGTGAATTTTGGTGCAACATATTGTTTTATCTGTTAGTTTCATTATTTATTTTGAAATCTCATTCATGTGTTTAAGCCATACATGCTGTGATTTCAGCTGACTCTTTGACGGTCGAATCCTTATTGGAGCTCTTGGATGAGGAGAGCTTGAGGAAGGACACAGCACTTCCTTCTCCAGAGTGGTCCTCTGATCATATAGCACTTTTAGCTGAATTTCGTTGCATGCCTAGAGCTAGACGTTGACAAGTCAGGGTAAGCAATTATAATCTTTTTCTTTTATCTGATTGATTTGTTTGTTTGCTTCCTTGCTTGCAAGATTATTATTATTTTTTCTTTTTTGGCCAATTTGTGTTGATAGTGCTACCAAAGCTTGAAAATTAGTACAAGGCTTTTATTGTTGTTGGGGTTTGTGATTGATTATTGAATTCACATGTATGTATTTTGGTAGTAAGAAAACTTTTATTCAAATTATGAATCACAATTATGCTGCTGGAGTAATCTAATTAAGAATCACAATGGAAAATGCATTTACTGATTGTCCTGCAAAAAATCACCTGCCGTCATTTCTCCTTGAAGGATGTGTTTCCCGAACTTGAGAGGAATAAATGAGATCTGTACACATAGATGCTAAAACCTTTTCAGAATCTCTTTTAAGGGATTTATCCTTTCTCCTAGTAAGTTGCCATGCTACTAATCAAAGTATAGGAAGTTATGTCGAAGGACTGAGATTCAGTCATCCTTGGATGAACATTTTTCGTTAGTTTGAATTGTTTCTTGTTGTGCAACTGTTGAAACTAAGATTGTGGTGCTTCTAATTCTATTCTATAAATTTTATAAATAATTGTGGCCCGAACTATTGTATACTAGGGTGAAACTTGATGGAGAAATGCCGTACCTTGGACAGTTTTATGCGGGTGGTTGTGTTAATGTGGGTGGTTGTTTTTGTATGCTTGGACAGTTTTATGGTAGGTGGTTGTGTTAACGTGAACCTCAATGGCTGTAGGTCAGGAATGGAGATAACAAGGAAAAAGGGCAAGAGAAGCTGTTGGATAAAGTTAAGTTATTGTAAGAATTGTGGATCGCTGGCATCTCCTTGTGGGGATCCATGCTATGATCTGCCTTGTATTATGCCAACCTTTGTCTCATAGAAAAAAAATATTATTATCCTGAGTTCAATTGCGTTTGCTTGCGTTTTTTCTTTTCCAAAAGAAATTCAATTAGAATTTCCGCCAGCTCAATATAACTTATGATCCTGTGATTGAGTGGCCTGTAACTGTGTGCCCTCCTTTCGTCTTGGGTTCCCATGTTGCAGGGGATTCAATTGCAGTGACTGAGGCTTCTTCTTTTTCTTTTTTTCTTTTTTTTTTTTTTGTGTTGGTAAGTTACACCCGGCGAGATTTTCAACCCATGACCTAACCCTTCACCTTCCTACAATGAAAGTACAGAGAGGGCTAATACATAATAGTATTTGAATTATTTAATTGCAGTGACTATTAAGGCTTCTTCTTTTCTTTTTTTTTTTTATGTTTTGTGTTGGTAAGTTACACCCGGCGAGATTTCAACCCATGACCTAACCTTCACCTTCCAACAATGAAAGTACAAAGAGGGGTAAAACATAATGGTATTTGAAAGATTTAATTGCAGTGACTATGAGGCTTCTTCTTCTTCTTCCTTTTTCTTTTTCTTTTTCTTTTTCTTTTTTTTTCTTTCTTTTTTTTTATTTTTGATTTTTATTTGTGTGTGTGTGTGGTTGGTAAGCTACACCCGGCGAGATTTCAACCCATGACCTAACTCTTCACCTTCCTACAATGAAAGTACAAAGAGGGGTAATACATAATAGTATTTGAAGGATTTAATTGCAGTGACTATGAGGCTTCTTCTTCTCGTTCTTTTTTTCTTTGTCTTTTTCTTTTTCTTTTTTTTTTTATTTTATTGTGTGTGTGTGTTGGTAAGTTATACCCGGCGAGATTTCAACCCATGGACTAACCCTTCACCTTCCTACAATGAAAGTACAAAGAGGGGTAATACATAATAGTATTTGAAGGATTTAAATTAAGTTAATTACTTTTTTTCTCCTTCCATGAATTATTATTCATTTACACTTGTCACATTCAATTACAGTAACCTACTATTTTGTTATAAAGGATCCCGGCATTGGGAAATTTTCCTTTTAAAGTTGATGTAACTTTTACAATTGCTATTCATGAATTGTTATTAATTTTGATCTAATTGTGATTAATTAACTTTGAGAGAATATATGATTGTATGTAGAATTACTCTAAATGGGATGCATATTTTTTAGACATTACTCTTCTATAAAAATAATAATAATAAAAAGTAAAATACAAATTAAGAATTAGATAAAAATATAATAACTTATGAAAGAAAAGAAGAAAAGAGGGAGGTCCTCGAGCCACTTCCAAACCATTTTTAGGTGTGGCTTGACACTTTCAAATCAAATGGGATGGTAGAATCACCCCGAAAGAGGTTTTGGGGTGGCTGTTTTTTCATTGTGTTTTTTGAACTTGTTTATGTAGATTTAGTTTCTAAATTTAGGTTCTTTTCGTTATTTCATTTATTGTAATGAGAATTCAATTCCTAACAACATGAATTTTTTTCTAAAAAAAATGATAGTTCAATGTGGCTAATAAGCGTAACCGGTGAAAGTTCATTAGAAACTCATAAATTGTTTGTACTTGATGGTGAGAGGTAGTTTAGAATTAAGAATTATTTATAAATGTCGAGTGGGGTCCAAATATGTTCCAACTTACGACAAGGAAAAAAATAAAAAATAAAAAAATCTGAAATCCGGTGCAACTATTCGGTTGGAACCTTTTAATCCCGTATTAGTATCCTCCTTTCTGCTCTAAGTAGAAGAGGAAATGCAAAAATGTAGAAGAGAAAATCAAATTTCTATGATTTGTCTAAACCGAAGATGGGTCCAAACATATATTTCAAGCATTGATACAATTTCAATGGATCAAAATTTGCTCAATAGGAGGTCGCAAGAGAAGTTCATTTTCTAAATATATCCAAACATATATTTAAGAGGCTGAGGCATAATAGCTTGTTCCTGGACCATTTTTGCTTGTCTATACAACAATGTTTTCAACCATAAAAGAACAGTCTCTTGCCTTCATTGATGTAAGCAAATAAACAGTTTCAAATGTGTAATCAATGAGTAACATCACACGGATACATTATGAAATTATATTTTGTGAGGGAACCACGAAATGAATCCCTATTCCTCTGCATGTATTCGGGCAGCAGCATGCATGAAGTCCCTCCTGTTTCTACAAAATTCTCTGCCCTTCATTTCAAGTTCCCTACATATACCCTGTAACCTCAGACAAACATAGAGCAAACTCAGAATATTTAACAGAGCCAACGTGCGTTATGTCCAATCTTTCATTATGGTTCAAACATTGATCAAAGATATGCAGTGCCTTTGGACCAACTTCATAATTCCCTAATAAACCCCAAGGATTATAGGTTAACCACTCGTGGAGTTAACCCTTTGTCTACTTGAACTTATCCAGTGGACAATTTAAGAGATGAGACAGATATGAGGTTAGAAGCATGTATAAACAATCAATCAATCGATTGAAGGTACTTTACCAAAATATTAATAAAACAGAATCATCCAAAAAAGCAGAGAGAAAAAATGAGAGAGGGAGAGAGAGAGGGACTATCAACAAAATTTACAGGAAATGAATGGTGATCAGCAGCACTCCCATGAATATTCACCTCCTTCTAGCATGTTAACAAGAACAGAAATTTCTAATCGAAAATGTTTCCCTGGTGTTTTTTAAGAAACTTTCCTGAAGTGTGGATATAGGTCTATGCAGACAATAATATTCAGATTACTTTCTAAGAAAAGGGACCAGAAGAAAGAAAAATTTGGAATTTACCACATTCGTAACATTCAAAAAATAGCAAAATTCCATTTATTTTATTGTTGGCAAAGCAGAACACAAGTAATCACTATTTTTCCCTTCAATAAGAAGTGATGACTTGGTAATCATTTCTAAATCAAGGGCCTGGAGTTTGCTATTTTCTGTCAATCGCATCATAGTACATTACTTTCCACAAAAAATAAGGTATCAGGAATAAATGGGTTTAACTTTAGTTTTGGGGGGGGTGGGCTTGGGAGGGTGGAATTTTATTGTAAATATTTATCATTTAGATGAAGGATGAAGTCACTACAAACAGTCAACATCTAATTAATCATAAAAGGGAGGACCTCATGAAGATGAAATGAAGTTCAAATACAGCAATACCTTGTCTGCAAGGAGATGATCCTGTTATTAGCAAATTTCATGGACCACGCGTTAGCTGTGCACTTTGAAGCACTTCAGATATGGGAACAGATGAAGCAGTTCATCACAGCTCCGTCTCTATGAGGGAAAAAAAAAAGCATACAATCACAAACACTAATCCAGTTAATGACTATAATTTGCTATGCAGAAAACAAAGATATCACAAACAGAAAGGGTCATTACCTTAATGCCAATACATCCATTCACATCAAGGGTTGTGATTGTGTTTGAGCAAGACCTTGAGAGGGCCTCCAGACATTTATCAGTCACCCCAATTATTCCAAACAAGCTGTATCACATTTTTTCATGACATCAGTTATAGAAACCATCGCAAGAAAAACAACTAATAGGCATAAGGTCATAGCATGCCTTAAGGTGTCATCACAAGGGCATGGGATAGGCCATGAAAGCTTTATATGCTCTACAATCTACAATCAAAGCATTGTATTTCTCTGATCTTGGATTTTTGTATACCTGATATCTGTTTTACCTAATTAACTAGAAATTCAATGAGACACTAATCCTGAACCCTAGATCAAGAACATCAAGTGAACCCCAAAAGTTTCACCAATGAAATTTCAGATAACCTGATGCTTAATCAGTTGTTATTGCACTTTAGGCATAACATTCAAAAAATAAAAATAAACAAAGTAAAAGGCTTCCAAAATGATTTGCAAATTTTTGAAACCAAGAGTGACAACATCAGCTCCTCCTTTGAGAAATGAACATCTTTTACTTTCTTTCTTTTCCCAGTTAGAGGTGTAGTTGCACCGGCCAAGCCCAGTACATGAGCACTCGAGCTTGGCTCAATGGATCAGGAGCAATGTTCTAGATCAGTTGAATGTGGCTAGGAATGCAACCAAGCTGAGCAGAGCTCAATCCTTGAGTTTTCTGGTCCCACTTGGTCAGTAGAATATGAAGCTGGAGCTGGGGTGGGTTTTCTTGCATTACCTCATCAGCTCAGCTTGAAGCCCAAGTTTGATGTCAAGCATAGTAAGTTCAAGATTAATTCTATCAAAGCACGCTGACACAACCAGAACGTAACCAAACTGTAACCACTTCAATTACCTAAAGAAATGAGAGACAGAGAGAAAGATGTCAGAATCACTGTCTAATGATCTGATGATCAGGCAGAAAGAGTTTGGAACTTGAGCCATACAGATCTAGGTGGAAGAGAAGGATGTAGAACAAGCTTATCTAGCCATAAATATATTAACTTGCATGTAAATATCAGGGTAAAAGCATTCAAAAGAAAGGAAAAAAAAAAAACAACTTATACAAATGCATATGAGACGGGCTCATGAGCACATGGCCAGGCCCAGCTTAGCTTGGGCTCAAACTCGTCTTATCTGAGCTCTCAAGGTCAGCTCGATAATTAAATCAGCAAAACAACCAGCTTAAACCAGTGCAATGTGCCCATTAGTGCCTGATTATTTGTAGCCTCAATGTAATATGACCTTCTCAGGCTCGGCTCGGCTTATAAATAGCATCACCTCAAAGTTATGGGTAAACCAGCCATTTGAAAAGGTTTTATGAAACCAGAAGTGATTTTATGAGTTCGTAAATAGCTAACTAATAGAAGCCAAAATCAAACATCATCATCTTGAGACAAGTTTCTTATGCAAAAATTAAAGCGAGCAAATGACAAGAGGTTACAACTGCTCAAGTCAAAAATGCATTGGGAAATCTAAGATATTTAAGTTCTTTAAATATTTTCTTATCAGGATTACCTAAGGAATTCTAGAGAGGTGCAACCCTGCGCAATGGCTATGACCCCAGCATCAGTGATTCGGACACACCTATCAGGAAAAGAGACGATATTGGTTTATAAAATCTCATTCAATCTATATTCTTTTCTTCAAAGCTATCTTTAGGGACATTGAAAGTTTTAGCTACCATGTCAAATTGAGAGATACAAGGTTCGTGCATTTAGCTATACAGCAAAGTCCTTCATCTGATAGATTCTGAAAATAACATTTCTGATTAGTATCAATCCTCAGTTTGGTAAATTGTGTGCAAAAAGGTTGTTCAGCAAATCTGAGATTTTACCTGGGCACCACATAGGTCTAAGAACTTAAGATGGGAAAGAAGTGATATTCTTTTGTAAGCTTCATCAGTGAATCTTTGGGAAAAAAAGAAAAAAGAAAAAGAGGCAATGCAACCAGTCAGATCACAGCAAAAACTAATTTTAAATTCAACATACAAAGGATCAATTGCATACCCAGAAAGGGCATAGACGTTTAGACTCTGGAGAAAGGAGCATTTGAGCAATATCTGCAGCAATCCATGATCTGTTAATTTGATGCACCTAGGTATGCCAAATTATGAAATGTAAGCACGAGCACGAACATATGTTTTTTACTCATGGTAAGTGAATTCACCATATCACTTGACCATCATCTAGAATGCAAAAATTTCAAGATGAAGAATTGCATACTTTACAGAATTAGTAAACAATAATAACCCATCCTGGCCAGCATCTGTGCCAGTAAAATATGCCATCAAATTATCATTTTTAAGATGATCATAGCCTAAAGCAATGCCATCAAGAAATGATTGTTGTGAAATCTGTGTCATGATAGTTACAGTAGATAAATTATTTTCATTTCCCAAAAATAAGTGTTTTCCAATTATCCAATATAATCTATATAGACCAATGTCACATACCTAGTCAGGTTCAACGACTCTAACTTTGGATAATTCTCAGCAACTAATTGCAAACTTTTGTCTGAAATATTCTGCAAAGCACATCAAAGTACCATGTTGAAAGACAATCCTTCAAGATAAATATTCGAACTCAACAACTGAGTAATGGATGCAAGATATAATCGTAAAAATTCAAAAGATGGACATGTCGTGATTCGCATACTGTTTCGCAGGTTAAAAATTAGATCATAAAAAGGAAATAAAAAGGACTCCCACCTACATGCATTCCTTTTGCCTCTAATGGAGGGCATAACGTGAGTAAATATTTCATAATACTCCTTGGTAATTTTGACAATAAGCTAAATAATAGAATATGACAAGTGGTTTAAATTAATGTAAAAGCACTCCAGAGGTTTCAGTCACTCATACTAACAACAAAGTAATGCAATGCATGCTGGAAAAAGTGAAAAGCGTCCTTCTGGCCTTTTCTCATAAAACATGCAGAACCAAGAGTAACCATGTGTCACAGCAAATTTATAATTATATATGCATGTATATGCTAATTTCCGACCTATAAATGTAGCCACAAGATACAGAGCGTCCTCTCGAGATACAAAATAAGGGACGTACCTAAATAATATATATGGTCACCCATATTTGTGTCTTTGTTTGTACATATGCAAGTACTACTAGATACAGTTTAGAATGCAGCTAGTAGGATTAAACCTGGCAATGAAATACCTTACACCCACTTAAGTTCAAATTGGTTACATGTTTGCAGTTATTCACCAGATGCTTCATACCCATATCTGTTATCCTGAAGTTAAATTCATATTTCAAAATTCATCAGTAATGAGCAAAGTTTACATCTAAAAATAGGATTTGAAAAATCATGTTGATTTACAGTCTAGCGAATATTAAAATACCTCACATTCCAATAGATAGTGAAAACCTTCAGTATAGGACAGGCACTAGTTATAGCTTCAATTCCCTTATCGGAGATCTTTTGGCAGCCATTCAGATTCAAAGACTCCAGGTTTTGAAGAGAATCCAAGCACTATAAAATTCTCAAAATTTCATCAATAAAATTTTAAAGTTACAACTTGTCAAAAAATAAAATCCATAGAATCTTAAGTTATGGAAAGCATCCGGTCAAAAGCATACAATACTTAAAAGGGAAAGATGCAAAATCAGTCCCTATGGTTGCACAGGTTTGCAGAAAGCTTCCTAGGGTATAAAAAGTGGCTTAACATTCCATGTGGTAATTAAGCACAAATAGCAAATAATCCCCAAACTTCCTATTGAAATTTTGATGAAATCTTCAAAGTGCCACATCAGCACCAATAATAATATAACATGTGTCCCCTATAAAAAATATATATAAATAAATAAATTGAAATAAAAAATTCTATGGGGGGTGGTCCGACCTAATAGGTCCCAGTCAGAGTCAATAAAGATGAACTGATAATCTCCACTTGGGGTGGGAGTAACCGCAATAAAAATCTCCACTTAGGGCTGGAGGAATACCACAATACAAACAATTTCTTCTCTACCTTTCCTATTCTAATGACACACATATATATAAACTTAATACAACAATGGTTACTACTTTTACTAAAGAAAATGACCTACATAACTAAAGATAACTACCCACAACCTAAGTAAACTACCCACTACCCATGTTAACAAATATTGAGAATAAAGGATAAAGTTAACAACTGAAACTAAGAACTAACACTCACGTCTTATCCCATGATGATGAGGTGGATGTTGAGTCCTATGAGACACTATCACAACTACCCCCAGATTGGCTAGAGAGAGTGGCTGAACCACCCCCAAAGTTAAGAATTCTAGGACCTGTAAATCAATAAGCTTCCTTTTTCTCTTCTCTCTCTACTTAGCATGCTCATAATGCTGCTTAAAACATGGCTTATGATATAAGATCACCTTTTTTCCCCAGGCCAAATCCTTCCAAACAGCAAGCTATACTTATGTTACATTTAGCTTCTGATGATAAAACTAGGATCTATGTAACGAGGAACATAATATGGTTATTGGAGCCCAACATTGCAACGCACACACCATACTGTCAAAGCCTTTCAAGTTTTTCAACAAATGAAATTTAGTACAAATTCAAACCACAGCAACATGTGTTACCTTGATTTTAAGGAGTTCGAGATGTTTGTCCTCAATATCTTGCGCAAATTCAAGCTTTATCTCCTTCACATGATGATATCTCGGCTGCAAAATACAAAAAAAATAATCACCACAAAATCATCCTTAATTTTAAACAACAATTGCAATAACCTCAGCAAGGCAAATCGCACAACTATCCCCCTCAGTGACAACACCCATTACTACCCTCTATATTCACCCAAAATAAATTAACCACCATTTTATCACTTTAACAGTACAACTGCCATATGATCCAATATTGAATATTTTCAAACTCTAACCATAAAATGGCTGATCCATTACTTCTGTTATTTCATTCAACACAAAATGCTCATCATTCAAATTATTACTTTTTGTCAATCTGAACTTCTACTAACCAGTGTAAGAGCAGCTACAAGCCGATTTCCAGCATTACCCATCTCACATAAATCAAGAACCTGAACAATGAAAACCCAGGTCACGCAAACCGATGTAACATTCATACCCAATAAAAAATCACACGAGATGACTCAAAGACAAAACATTACCTGCCAGAGAGAAGGATAAGAGATCAGGGTACGGTAAAGCCATGGACTAACCAAAAGGAGAGAGATGAGGTCTCTCTGAGGCAGTCTCGCGCTCACAATTTTGAGGACCTTTGGGATTGTTTCTCTGTTCCATATGAACTCTGCTTCTGCTTCTTCCATCTTGATGTTTTTGTGTATCGAGTATTTCCACAAACGTTTTTCTACATGGGGTTAGCCGGTTAGAATACTTCGCATGAGTCCGGCTTACATGCTGTCGAGAAATAACAGGACATCTCCTGTTATTTTAAATCTACGGCTATGATTAAAACTTATCTATTTTCAGTCGAAACGACGTAGCTTTATAAAGTGAACTAACGGATATACGCAGTCGATGATTTCGTATTTCAATCCACGGCCACTGTCCCGCCACTCGGCCCATGGCTTTATGAATTATGACCTTTCCGATCTAGTCGTGCACTGTGCACATAAAAGATTCGCAATTCTCGTTTATGCTTTGGCCGTACAGGCAAATGAATATCCTCTGAGACATTTTATCAAACGCTTAAGCAGCACGAACATGACCTTCAAAATCAGACACTTCCTCTTCTCAATCCTAAAATCCCAGAAGCCCACCCCCTCTGAGAGCCACAACCTTCTTCTTCTTCCTCACCAATGCCACCAATGCCGAGGCATAACCAGGGTCCGTCTCAAATGGGTCAAGAACCGAAGCCTGGACCACATCATCGACACCGAGACCGATCTCAAGGCCGCCTGCCTCCTCAAGGACGCTATCAAGCGCTCCCCAACTGGTTTTCTCACTGCCAAGTCCGTCGCCGATTGGCAAAAGCTTCTCGGCCTCACCGTCCCTGTTCTCCGCTTCTTGCGCAGGTACCCCACTCTCTTTCACGAATTCCCTCACACCCGTTACGCCAATTTTCCATGCTTTAAGTTAACAGACACTGCATTATTGTTAGACTCACAAGAGCAAAGTATTCACCAAGCCCGTGAGAGTGACACTGTGGAGAGGCTCTGTAGATTGCTTATGATGATGAAAACTAGGACTATAGAGTTGCAATCTTTGTATCCGTTGAAATGGGATCTGGGTTTGCCAGATGATTTTGCTAAAGTATTGGTTCCGAAGTACCCGGATCATTTTCGATTCGTTAAGGCCTCGAATGGGGTTGCGTGCTTGCGACTCGCAGAATGGCGTGAGGAATTCGCAGCCTCGGCATTAGAGAGGAGTAATGAGAGTAGTAAATTGGGTAATGAGTATAGGCAATTCAAGAGGGGGCAAACGACCTTGGCATTCCCCATGAGTTTTCCGAGAGGTTACGGGGCACAGAAGAAGGTGAAGACGTGGATGGAGGAGTTTCAGAAGTTACCTTACATTTCACCGTATGAGGATTCTAGCAAAATTGATCCTAATAGTGACCTTATGGAGAAACGAGTTGTTGGGGTTTTGCATGAGATGTTGAGCTTGACTATTCACAAAAAGACTAAAAGGAACTACCTCAGAAGCTTGAGGGAGGAACTGAATCTTCCACATAAGTTTACTCGAATATTTACAAGGTATCCAGGGATTTTCTACCTGTCATTGAAGTGTAAAACAACGACTGTGGCTATTAGAGAAGGGTACCGCCGGGGAAAACTTGTAAACCCACATCCTCTTGTACGTGCCAGGGAGAAGTTTTATCATGTTATGAGAACAGGGCTTCTTTATCGTGGTAAAGGTGTAAACTTGCTACCTCAGCAAGACATTTTACTTGATGATATGGAAGATGAGACAGAGCAAGAAGGTTCTGAGGCAGAAGAGGATGAAGCGGGTGATGAATGCTATGAGGAGGAAATTTCAGAGATGGAGGACGGGTCTGATGAAGAATAGTGTTTGTATGATAGAATTGAGGTTTTCTCAAATGCAAAACAGCAAAACATGATCAGTGGCTCAAGGTAAGGAATTCTACTCGGAAGTAGTGCTTTTATATTGCTCTCTTACCTGAGCATGGGGATTACTAGGACTATCTTTCTCTACATTCTATGCATTTGTTGTCTGTTCTGGTCTTGCTGCTGACTCTGAGCAAAATTCTCTCTGCGTTGCTATTTAAACTTTCCTTCGCAAATAATATGAACAGTATGAGATTATGGCTTTACTTCTCATTGCTTGCACAAAAGCAAAAATCAAATTGTTTTGATTAGACAAGTTTATGTTCTGTTAGTAAATATATTGATGCTTACCTATCATTTGATTTGGAGGGGCAAAATTTAACAAATGTTTGTTATGCTTTTATATTAAAAGATGCTGCCAATACTTATATGTGAAACAGTATGACTTTATGTTCAGAAGTCAAAATGCTGATGACCTTATTAATCACAATAGAGTAAGCTCACCTGTTGCTTGAGATCAGGTTTAGAAATTCTTTGTATTAAGTTTTTTTTAAAAAAAAACACAAAAAAGGGCACATCCAAGAAATCTTGTTGTAACTTCTCAATGCAGCTAGCAATTCTCGGGGAGGGGAGGAAAGGGACATGAAGTAAGTAGGAAATTTGGACAAGTGCTCTTAATCAAGGTTATTCTACCTGTTTCGACAAGTAAACATCTTCCAACCAGCCAAATGGATCTCAACCTTCTTGATAATGCTGTCCCAAATAGAATTGGCCTTAAAAGTAGCGTCCAGCGGGAGACCTAGGTACCTTAAAGGCAAAGAGGACACCCCACAATCCCAAATACAAGCCATATCTTCTACATTTTTGACATTACCTATAGGGACCAACTATAACTGGCCAAATTAATCTTCAAACCGGAAATGGCCTCAAAACATAAAAATCAGCACCACAAATGACAGAGGTGGAGCTCCACAAAAAATCAAATTGTCGTTCACAAACATCTAAAGCTTCTATAACAATGACAAACAACAATGGAGATTAAGGGTTACCCTGTTTCAGACCATGAGAACTACTAAAAAAGCTGGTGGAAGTGTCGTTCACCAAAACCAATTAGCAAAGAGATACAATGAGCTATCCAAGTACACAATCTCTCCCCAAAACCGCACCTCCCAGCATGTATAACAGAAAGTCCCAATTCTTTTAGTGTTAAGTGAAATGAAGATGTTCTTTATCATTATTAATAAAAATTTCATTTTATGCTTGGGAGGGTGAAGCAATCTCTCGTTTTTACTTACACGGGCATGTAAACTTAATGCATAGGAGGGAAATGGTTAAGCATCCTATTAGGGTGATTGTCGTCAGCATTAGATCTAGCAACTTCGGAACATTTGCTACAAGAAAGCTCCAACCGTTTTCAGCTAAGTGGGCCACCCCAATTCTTTCAAACAGGTTATAATTTTCTGTTAAGGGGGCAACCACAAGAAGGAAAATCTAGCATTCAAGTTCTTGTAGTCACCATTTGGATCAATTAATTCCGTATCTGTTGTTAGAAATCAAGACAAGACAACAGACCATTTGCAATGTTAAGTGATTACCACTATGGATGAGGTGTTATTACTCATATTCTGATATGCGTGTTGTTGGAGAAAGAAGTGCCTGAGATGATCACCTTCGTAGTCACATGCAACTAGAGTTATACATTCACGGTGAAGCATTTTATTAGATTCAGAAATCATTAGGCATGTTAAAAACTATAGAACACCTTTTCTTACATCTCTTGTGCCATATATAGATAGGCATTCGAATTGCCAGCTACTTTTATGTCATTCAATACAGTTGTACAATAATTTTGAATGAAAGAAAATGGCTTATAATGTCAATAAACAGTGCTATTTGGACTCCTAATCTTTGGTTTTGTGTGAAAGAACAAGGAGCTTGTCAAATTTCTCTCCGTTCTCTCTCCTCGCTCTTTTCAAATTTTTTCAAACCAAACCCAGTTTTGCCGTCACCGGATCTCATGTAGATTCGAGAGGTACAGCGTTTAGGACCTGTCACGATGGATGGAACGGCTATTTTCCATCGAAGCTAAATCTTTTAGGTTTTCGTCCAAGGAAGGGTCTTCCCTGTTCCGGCTGGAGGAAAGGAGGAAGAAATTCGTTGGGTATATTCTGGTGAGTACCCAAGGCTCTACTTGGTTGATAGACACGGTGGAAGCGGCGAGTCAGGAGAAGGAGAATATCGCCAAGTCGTTCCGTGAGGGGGACAAGGCTCTGATGGTCCATGGGGGTTCCAATAAGGCTGGGAGATATTTGGAGGTGTCCGTTTATGCGGAGGGTGGCCGAAAAGGGGTTTTATGGCTCCCGGAGGGTCGATTCGGGTGGGGGTGGCGTCGGTTCGCTGGCGAACTGCGTCTGTTGATAGCTAGCCTCAAGGGTCAGTCTGATGCGAAGGTGGCCGAGTCTCGGATTGCGGCGAGTACACGTAACGCTTTCGGCCCAAGCTTCGGGGTTGGGGTCCTTAGGCGATCTAAGATTCGCTCTTTTGTGGAGGTTACGCAATCGAAGCCATGTCTTGAGTGAAGGATAAAGCCGAGGTGAGGTGGCGAAGGTGGGGTAGTGAAGCGGCGAAGGAAGAGGTTAGGTCGGCGACGTGTCTGTCAGGAGGAAGACGAAGGCCGATTCAGTCCAAGGATGGGTCAATCGTTTGGTAGGGCTTTTTCACTTGGTTTGGGCCGGTATGGGTATGGTTGCTTCAAGGCTTGCTTAATGGGCCAAAAGACTTGACGGTGGATAAACGATAAGGGCTATATTGGTTGCTTTGAAAGGCATTAAAGGGATTTGGGCTAAGTAATGGGCGGCTCGGTAAGATTGGGCTAGGCTTTCTTCTAAAGCCCTCAAGGAGGACGAGGCCGACCCATCGCTTTAAGTCTTGTGATGTTGTCCGCTTCATCATCGCGTCAAGATCCTCTGGGTGCTTCGAGGCCGAGCCTTGAGGTCGCGATCTGCAGGTGTTGGGCTTCTCCGGTGAATACTCTTACCGTCTGCCGGAGGCGTGGGTGTTGGGTCTTGACGGTGGCGGAAGAAAGATGAAGTGGGGTTGGGTCTTTGTCGGAGGCGGTACTTCTCTATGAGACGTCGCTTCTCAAGCTCGTTTGGAAGCGCCTGAGCCGTCTGACGATGGGCTTCAAGTTATGCATTTTGGGGATGTCGTGAATGGATATACTCAGGGGGCTGCCTCGGAGCCTAAGTGGGTCAGTGTCCCCGAGTCTCCTTTGCACACGGCAGGTCTGGAGCTTGAAGGGACTGTTTCGGGGTCTGAGCCGACTCCGCTGGCGGTGATTTCGGCGGAGGAGTCTGGCTTTGTGCCCTTTGATGCCGGCGATGGGTCTTCTCAGTTGCCGGCCCCTGGATTTTCGGTTCCCTTTGCGGAGGAGCTCTCTGGATTTTTACCGGCGGGCTCTCTGAGCAAGGACTGGGAGGATTTTTACTCCCCGTTGCCTACAGCGTGTGTGGGCTTGTCTGATTCGGAGATTATTAAGGAGGCTTTCGCCCTTCCTTGGGAGGTGGTTGTGCCGGCGAGCCAATCTTGCAGGAAAGAGGTATCCTCCTCTCGGGCGGAGATCAACCAAGTGTACGCCTTACGCCCGTGAAGTCACTTGTCGTGGTTTCCTTGGCAGAGCTCCTCTCTTGGTGTTGAAGGAGGTATTGCCGGTGATCAAGGGAAGGAGCACCGGAGGATGGGTCTTGCGCTGTCTCTTCTTTTATGCGGTGTTATAAGTGATCCTTCCTCTTTGCGGGAGGATAAGCAGGTGTTCATCCATTGTTGCTGCTCTTGTCTTGCCTTGGTTGAGGCTGCTCTTCCGTCGGGGTGACATGACAAAGCCTATTCCCATTAACTCCTCCGTTCCTCTCAATGGTGGTATACCCGGAGGGTGAAGGAAAAGTTGGCTAAGCAGCTGAATAAGAACAAAGAGCTGATTGGAGGCTGTTGGAGTTAATCATGTGATCGTGGGAGGATCGAGTGGTGACGCTTTGAACCTCGCTCCGGTTTTGGGGTTGTCTTGGGAGATGAAGACAAGAAATTTCAGGATCTTGTTGAAGCTACTATCCCTAAGGTCAAGGGATGAGGAGCTCAAAAACTTGGATTGTGCCATATCTCCGTGAAGGGTAAGAGGCGGCGGTTGGTCGGGATCGAAAAATGCATTTTCGTTCCTCGAGGTGCACTAGGATTTTTTCGGAGGAGCGCTTAGGGCTGTATGTAGGGTTATTTTGGGTTGTTTTGGGTCCTTTGCTTGTTTGGGGTTGTTTTGGGTTTTGGTTTTGGGCTCCTTTGTATACTATTTGTGTACCTAGAGGCATTGATGGTTTGGGTTTCCTTTGCATGCTTGAGGCGCTTTGCGTTGTCCTTGTGTACTTAGAGGTGCTTGACGCTTTTTTTATATATAATACACTGACTTATCAAAAAAAAACAAGGAGCTTGTTTGTATTTTCTAGGCAATTCTAGATGCTACTTCAATTTTCCTAATAATGGAATGCAAAATCGAAGTCTCCATGTCAGCAGAGTTCGAATTAAGGAGAATTAAGGAATATATGCTGTGAGAATTAAGAAGACTTCTAACCATAATAGCTCAATTCAACTTTTTCTTTTGTTATGGTGTATTTGGATTATGACACTTCTTTCTTTGTTCTTTTTTTTTTTTTTCCAAAATCTTTTTAGTAAGTACATCGGCCTGTGCTTTTATGTTTGATATATTCTGTGTCAGCTAGAGAGAGATTCTTCATTCATAAAAGATTGTATTCTTTATTGAGTAATGCTATAAGTCTTCCTAGAATCATCCCAAATGTGATATTGCTTTTAAAATCACTAATAAATCAAAAGTTAATAAATAATTCAACTGTAATTTTAAAAGCCACATCGCATTTGTGATGACTTTATGAAGACTCTAGAAAGCCTTATAACATTACTCATCTTTATTATATTGATGCCAATGGTTTGCTACTATTATTTAAAAATAGAGATCCTAGCTTCCAACTGAAAACTTTTACTTATGAATTATCTTTAACAAATGAAAGCTCCTGTTTTGGGCCTACAAGTGTTTGGCTTATTTTGTATCAGGTTGCTCAAACAGCATGTCAAGGTATAAGGGTGCGGAAAAACTTCATCAAGAATCAAGATGATATGTAAAAAACTATTCAAGGGAAATTTGATGCAGTAACCAATGTTACAATGAATCGAGGAATGAGTTGATAAAAGAGCCATGGATCATATAAGAAATTGAAGGTATACAGCTGAAAGAAACGGTGCGTACTTTAAACTCCAAACATTTATATGCCCGCGTCTTCTGTTTTTGTATTGTAACAATCTCAACTATTGTTTGAACAAAGTTTTCATGGAAATTTGCAGGGTAACATCAGAATAGGTTTGATTCGTTAAGTAAGTTTGCCTCTCCTTCGGAAGAAAGTTTTGATCATGCTTTCTTATTTGCTCGAATTTACTTTGTATCTAGGGATGAGAATTCCATTTTCTTTTCTTTGAACCTTATTCTCTTTAAATGTTAACCTTTGTAAATAACGAGACCAGAGATTTTGGATGCGACTTTCCGGCATAGGATGTAGAGCTTCCATCATATAACCACCATATTATACGTAGCCTCATCCAATACAAGCATAAATTCAACCACTCTCCCAAGCCCCACCCTGTTCAGACAGGCATCCGATGCCCATCCACCCAAGTTTTCCCCATGTACACATTTATCTCGACTAAATGCACTATCTAAGAATCAGAATATATCCTGCAGTTACGTTTATTGGCACCAGAAGTACCATTTGGATGGTATCCCTTCCACCAACTAATAGCTGCACCTGATGTATGTTTAGACTCGATTGTTCTGAGACCGAAATGAGAAAAAGAAGAAAAATACTCTTGACCAACTTTTTTTTTTTTTTGCAAGTCAATAGTACTCGACCAACTTGCATTGTGCCTGCAGACATTCGAACACAGAAGCCCACCTCTGCCAACCAAGCCACCTTAAACCTCACCCATTATAAATACCGATGCTTATACCAAACCTACACGCCCCCTTCATGAATTTCTACATAGCATTTCCTACATTAGAACCCGGATGAACACGCGAATTAAAGCCAAAACGAAAGAGAATACAACAATCCTTGAGTTCTGGAAAAAATATATATACCTGTGAGAAAACTAGGGAGAATAATTTCAGCATACAGCAGCAGGGACACTAATCCCAAGCACTGGTCACACCTTGACCATACCCCCCACCATAACCACCAGAATACCCATATCCACTGCTACTATTTGCTCCACCATAGTGATCTGTAGCCCTATTAAATGAACCATCCCTCCTAAAATCACGGCCACCAAAACGGCCTCCCCCAGACCGCCGATTTCTGCCACCACCACCATAGGAAGCCCTTGATGCATAACGCATAAGCCAATGAGGTACTTCCTGATTTGCTTCTTGCATTAGATCAGCTAGTGGCCTTGCCATTGACAAATTATTATCGTTAAAGAAGGCCGTTGCCAATCCTGTTTTTCCAGCTCGCCCCGTCCATCCTATCCGGTGAACATAATCATCAATGTCATTGGGCAGATCAAAGTTTACCACATGAGCTACATGAGGAATATCAAGACCACGTGCTGCTACATCTGTTGCCACTAAAATTGGTGCCTTTCCACTCTTGAACAATCTCAATGCATGTTCTCTTTCCTGCATACAAAATCATGCACAATAAGGTGATGGCATTATAATAATAATGTAAAATACTTAAATTATGGCAAATGATGGAATGGTCGATGCAAACCACATGACAAAAGGACTGCATTAAAAAACATGAGACAGCTATCAATTAAGCATTTTCATCTTTTAACTGGCAAGTGCCTACTCTTTCTATTCCCAGATCAGAAAGCAGTGTTACATTCAACAATAATTGAGTATTAAACAGAAACTTTTAACTAGACAAGATAACTACAGTAGACACTGGGAATGTTTCTTCTGCCTATCGATAATAGCTATATGCCTTGGCTAGCTTGGCTTAGGCTCATGAACATCAAAATGAGCTTGGCCTCACTTGACTAAAGGCTTATTGACACATAAGGCAGGCTAGGCACATTTAAGATACTTTCATGCCGCCAATCATCCCAGCAGAGAAGTTCTTTTTCTTACATAATATTCTTTAAGGCAATATCCTATTTGAATCCAAAGAGAAATCATCAAAACATTGGAAAAGGTAAAAATTACCCCCCTTTTTTTAGGTCCAATTGTCACATGACACAAAAAGGAAAAGAGGGGTAACAATCACTATTTTGAGGTCCCTAAAGTTGGTACGGAACAAGCAAATTGCAACCTACAAAAAAAAATGCTGCCAGATATTTGGAATTTGAATCTTGTGGAATCATACACTCCATCATGTGATTGTTGCTAAAAAAGGAATTAGATGTTCACATTGCTAATTTGCACGAAAAGGATTCTACATATTTGATGATGCATACTAATTATTATGTTAGAGATGATACATACACAATAGCACAAGAAGTCAAACTCACATGTAGTATAGGCAATATGAACACGTCAACTCATCAACAATGCATAATTTCAAGTCAATAGAATTGAAAATATACAAGATGCAGAATATATCTAACACTTCATTTAATTGATCTATTCCAACAAAGTCACCTGTTGTGATCTATCGCCATGAATGGTAGTTGCAGGAAACCCATTAAGACACAACCAATGCTCCAATGAGTCAGCTCCCTTCTTAGTCTCGACAAAAACTAATGTCAAAGATTGCTGCAAATTCAAAGACAAGCAATTATCAATAGTGAGCTAAAAATAAATAAACCCATCAAATTGAATTAGAGAGGATTTCTTCTGAACTAGCAGCGTAAGTGTCAATTTTGGAAGAAAACACCAAGCTTAATCCAAAAGACAAATAAAATAAAAGGAACTTCAGAGGTAAGTCCAAAGTGAAGAATTCGAGTATGTCTCATGTTACCTTGCCGTGAACTCCATTTTCCCTCTGAGCATGAAGAAGGTCCATAAGATGGCTTCTCTTGTCAGACTCGTGAACAAATTCAACTCTTTGAACAATCAAATCAGTATTTGAACCAACCCTTCCAACCGCCAAAAATATGTAATTTGAAAGAAAATCAGATGCCAGTCTCTGCATACCAAACCAAAATTGGAAAAAAAGCTATCAGATAGATGCAATTCAAGGAGCCTTTCTTACAAAAACTATCAGCCTGTTTGAATAAGTAGTATTTTGTGTTTTGTTCTCAAAAAGTGTTTTCTGATTTTCAAAACTGAAAATAGTTCTTTTTTTGGCTGAAAACTTATTTGGTAGATTTTAAGTGTTTTGGAAACTGAAAAAGGCAATGACAAAAAAAGCCACTTGCTGGCTGCCACCCATTCACTAGAGGGAGTTGGGTCCTCCCCCTCTCCGCTTCTGGTGTACGCCCCCACAGAAGGTGTGGAGTTGGTCAAAGACCCACCCCTCGTGCCAGTCTCCAACCTCACCACCGACCTCTGCAGGTGGATCTCTACCCTTGCAAAAGGGGGGTGGTGGGAGGTGAAGTGTTATGCGGGTGACTTCACCTTTCTAACAGAGGGGAGCAGACCACCCCCTCCATGCCCCTCTGCAGGGAAGAAGTTCCACCACCCCACTCTGCGGGGTGGAGATCGCCCACCTCCCCCCTCTACATGCAGGGGACCCCTCCACCTCTATGCACCACTGCTTACAACGGCTGCACGAGAACATGTTTTTTTAAAACAGTTTTTCATTTTTTGAAAATGGTTTTCAAAACATAGATACATGAAGAACTTGGAAGGTGTCTTCTTATTCTTCTTCTAATAATAATAAAAATTTCCATAACAATTCAGCGAACAACATAAAATATCCATTACTTGCAATACAATAACCAAACAAATAAATTTAAATACAACAATTAAGACTAACCTGTATCTCTTTAGGAAAGGTGGCGCTAAACAGCAATGTCTGTCTCACACCTGGTGGAGGCATGTCCATTTGCTCCACTATCTTTCGGATTTGAGGCTCAAAACCCATATCCAACATCCGATCAGCCTCATCAAGTGCCAGATATCGGATCATCTGCAATGACACTCTAGCCCTCTCAAGCAAATCAACCAATCGTCCTGGGGTTGCCACAAGAATATCAACTCCTCTCTCAAGCTCTCGCAACTGAGCACACAACAAGTATTAGTATAAAAGTAGGAGGTCGATATTTGCAAAAAATGGTCAAGCTGAGAACTAAATACTAATAATTCACTTGGCATCATTCTCCCTGTTAAAAAATAAAAATAAAAAAACCTCGACCTCAAGTTTTGAAATACTGAAAGATCAAAAACATATGCTAAAATATTGGATCCAAGTCCAAGTCTTGAAAAGGCCCAATGCGCTAGGGTCCAAAACATGCTTTTATTTTCAACAAATCCCAATTGTCACACTTCTCTTCAAAACAATGTTTCTTTAGGTGCTTTTTGGGCAAAATAAATAGAGCTTTGTATAAGTCTTCTCTCACACAATTTTTTTTGAAATCATGATCAGGAAGAACACATCTGGTAGCTGGAGTGGTGGTGTGGTCTTGGGCGCGATTTTCCAGGAAGGGATGTGACAGCAGGACATGGCAGCGTTAGAAAACGTGGCAATGCTATATGTGGCTATCACGATATTGTCTGGGCGGTGGGCTGATGGTGGAGAGGGCCGACAGGTAAAGGCTCGATGGCTCTGTGGTTGGCACGTCTGGGATGCTAGGTGCATGTGTGGCGCAGGCTGTGCAATGGGAAGTTGCAGCGCAGTGGTTGGTTTGGTTTTGGGCGGTGGTCGCACAGTAACCTGCAGTGAGCGGATTCTGATGGGGGACAGTGGACTGTTAGGGATTTTTTTTTTTTTTTTTTGAATATCCAGTTTTGATTGGGTGTTTGGATGTTTGTCGTTGATGGTTGATTGGTGGTGATGTGGTGGGTTCTAGGGCATGTGGGAGGTTGGATTCGATGCATTGTTTGGTTTTAAAGGGTTGAAACTTGTGGAGATGATTTTTTTTTTTTTTTTTACAAAAATGGTTTGGGTTGTATGGAAGTGGTTTGGTTTCACAATTTGTTGTGGGCGGCCGGGAAAGAGAGAGAAGGGGGGGCGGGGGACAAAGAGAGAGAAAGAGAGAAGAATAAGAAGCAAGAAAATCACAACATGATCATCAAATTATGTCTCCATTGGAGTACAAAGCATGCTTAAATAGACTTCGACCAAACCCTAGGGCATCGCCCATTTATTAACTTACCTAACATAAATTTATTGACTTTCCTAACGGGGCAATGCCCATTATTGAATTGACTCTTAAAAATTAAATAAATTAAATCAAATATAAAATCAAATACTAATAACTCATTCCGCATCAAACTACCTATGCAGTAAAGACATTCACTAAAGCAAAAGCATGTGCACCCCCAAAACAAGCAGTCAACAACCCTACAACAACTCAGCCATTGTCAAAATTAACAGTATCTCCATATTGAAACGTACTGCTAAAACAAGCTCCCCTCAAATTTACAAGCTAAAACTTCAGTGAAGCCATTTAAAGAGCCCAATCGCTATACCATGAATCACCTCCAACTTACATGGCACTAATAACCACTACCCAAGAGGCAAAACTCAACAAGGGAAGGTAATTACCAAGATGGTTATCTATTTTCCATAAAATAATTCAATCAACGTGGTTATAGAATCTTGAATAATAGTTACTTAAAAATTTTGCAAAGAAAAGCTAGACCTTGTTCATATCCTAAGTTGCATAAAAAAATGCGTGCGTGTTTTTGTACTAGAAACAGCTATTGACATAAAACCTATATGATAAAAGGCTATCTCTTTGCAACACACAAAATTCCTTCTGTCTTCATAAAGCGACCACCACTCCCCTAAAAACTCCTATCTTACAACAGCCATACACTTCAACCTCCAGCAATAGTTACACTAGAGAATAGATTTATACTCCTCTCATGTTTCCTCAAGCATTATTATTATTATTCAAATTTCAATAAGAAACACCATTATCTAATTTCCTCAGCCTCAATAAGCCATCCACAGCTAATTTCAGAAATCCCAAACTTTTAAGCATAAAACTAACTTGCCATCTCCAAAGCACTCATCTGCGCAGTACCAGAATAGCAACATCCAAAAAAGTCACCATCACCAACACACTTCCCATAATTAATCCAAGAAAAGCAACAACTTCAAAGAATTTGAATATAACAGTTTGGAATACAGAGCTACTAAGGAAACAAAACTGAGCCCTATGAAAGCAACAAAATCTAAGTTGCCAAACCTGGCACACATAATTAAGTTGCCCTGCCAACTACAAAAGGTACAAAGGGCACCTTAGAAATAAAAACCAACACAATTTGTCTTTGCATGCGTATTTTCATCATTATACAAAGTTATAAAGAAGAAAAATTAAACAAAACCAAATAAATAAATGCAGGGTAAGATAAAAACATTGTGTCTGGAATAAAATTTAACCTCAAGCAGTTGACAACTTATAAAGATAACAACCAAACAATATAAAAGCAAACAAAGAGGCCAGGGAATCAGTACACCACAACTATTGTCAATATAATGAAAACCTGTTGGTTGATTGGTGCTCCTCCATAAGCAACGACCACCTTGACACCAGTTTGATAGGAAAACTTTTTTGCTTCATCATGGATCTACAAATCAATCACAATAGAACAATAATCAGAGAGACACAGAATACCCATATAAAAAATTTGCAAAACTCTAGTAATGCACATCAAGTAAGTAGTATAAATAAGTATCCCACCTGGCATGATAGCTCCCTTGTAGGGGAAAGAATTAGAGCAAGAGGGTACACAGTACGTGCTCCCCGTGGTGGTCTCTGAACATACTGCCCCCGCATGATTCCACTGATGATTGGAAAGCAAAAGGCAGCAGTCTTCCCTGACCCTGTCTGAGCACAAGCCATCAAATCCCGCCCCCCAAGAGAAATTGGTATAGCATAACGTTGAACAGGAGTTGGTTTCACATACTTGCACCTCCGAATATTTAGATTCAATGCCTCCCCCAAGTCTATCTCCGCAAACGTATTCACAGCTGGTGGCACATTGTCCCCACTCGTCTCCACCGGGATATCATCATAAGCCTCAAAGTTAATACCCGTGTTTTCTTGCTCACTAAACGCCTCCTCTGTATTGTCATCATCACCGAAAGGGTTCACCTCCCGCTCCCTCCCCCCACCTCTACTGCTCCATCCACTACCACCTCGTCCACCACCTGAACCATTATCTCCCACACGCCCGAAATCAGGCCTAGAACCTCCACCCCAGCGCGACCCAGTTGGGGGTCCACCATATCCAACCCAATCATTGGCTGGTGAAGGAGCAGTGTGTACTGGAGGTGGGTGATCTGATGAAGAAGGTTGCCTATTACGGAGATGGGGCGGGACATAGGTTGACCTGGTAGGCCGTTTCAAGCCATTGCTTTCGGAAGAACCAGTGGCTGCATTCTCAGATGCAGAGTTGGCCACAGAATCTGCCCATGAAGTTCTCATACTTGCAAACCTCTAACTAATAAAAGCTCAGCGACCACAAACAAAACCCTACTCCACCAAATTGTGAAAAGCGAAAGCTTGGGTCCAAATCAAATTTTCCTCTTACGCCTTTGCCCTATATGTAACTCAGCAAATCATTAACTTTATTCATCAAGTACAATTAAGCTTAAATGAATATATCTCCCAAGAAAAAAAAAATAGAAATGATGAAGAAAAACTATGCAGTTATACAAAATGTATATAGTTGTCACAACAATGGAGATCACAAAAATATTTACAAACGTAGTGATGAAATTAGTCTTAAACACAAGATTCGTCAAAAATTAGAAAAAAATAACAATTTGTTACGACAATGAATGTCATGCTAAACAAATCAAAACACAAGCTTGAAAAAAATGCCATCAGAACAAATACAAATTGCACAGCACAATCAGAATAGAGCAAAAAAAAAAATAGTGACGAAATCGGATTTTCCATACAAATACATCAACGAGCTCACATCCAAAAAAAAAAAAAAAACAACAACAACAACAACGAGAACAAGCTCTATACCTAGCTCTGTGGCCCAGAAAAATGCTGTGAGAGAGAGGGGACGAAAATGGTGGTAATAAGAGAGAAAGAAGAAGCTGTGAATGGCGAAATTGGATCTGAAAACGAAATTTCGAAACCCTAACTTGTTCGTGGAGACGAACTGGATCAGACACGGGAGCGAAAATATCGGTTTGTTTCCACTTGTCAAAGATGAATGAGATTTTTTTCAGGTTGCTTACCCTTTTTCAACACGGATCAATATTCTTTTCTTCCTTCACTTTCGTCGCTACCAAACCAGAGAGAACAAAGAAAAAGAGAGAGAGAGAAAAAAAAATCTTACGCAAACGGGTGTCCCATACAGTAAGGAAACTGGCGTCATAAAAAGAGAGAGAAATGCGTTGGCGTCCCTAAAAAATGGGTTTCTGTATTCTAATTAATTACAGTAATTGTGAGGTTAAGGGGAGACTAATTATTATCCGGTTACGTGGATTGGCTGGTTTACGTCCCATTCGTAGAGTAATTTTAGAAGGTTCTTTTATTTATGTTTAATGATAATCAATAGCAAGTTCAATAATAATTTTAATAGTCATATTATTCTTAAAGAGATTCAAGAGAAAAAATCCATTCATTTAGTGCATTTTGAATGATAGTGTTGTTCGAAAATTTTAATGATGATAGTACATTAAATGCACTACCTTTCAAAATGCACTAAATAAAAAAAATAAACGGCTGACATTTTTAAATTTGAGAATCTCAAATTTAAAAATAATTTTAGGAAATCTCAATCCAAAGGAAGCCAACTCTTTATTGAGACGGTTGACTATTTTCTCAAAGGATAAAACAGTGGTCAATTACTTTTAAGAGATGGCCGAACTAAATGAGGATTCATTGCATTTAGGGCGTCCAAATTATTATCAATTCAAATAGCTCCATTAAAAGGGGACAGAGTTTTTCTTTAAACTCGGTTAGAAGAATTTCTTCTAACATATTCAAAAAAAAAAGGCATGTGTCCTCCACACGTAAAAGCACATGTTTTTTTTTTTTAAATTACATTAACAAAGTTAGAATAAATTTTATTCAAAAAACATGTACTTCTCACATGCTATTTAAAAAATATATATTTTCATATGAGAAATGATACGTATCACTTTTATAGAATAGATTTGAGGAAATTTTTTTAACCCAATTTACAGAAAAACTATATCTATAAAAAGGGCTTGCATGTTCATTTACGTGTGGGTAAGTATTACACCTCAACGTGCACGAAATAGGTGGGCCTTACAATTCTCTTAAGTGCTTGAAATACTAGTAATTCAAGCATGCACCCTAAAGAGTAAAGTCACACCCTTAAGAGTAAAGAGCGTGACTAATACCCTTTGGACTATCTCTTGGAGTGATCAAACCATCTCTTTAGTTACTTTGTTTTGTTTTTTAGGCTTATATGACTCAAGATTTTAAATAAACAACCTAGCTCCTGAGAATTATAAGCTTTTTGCAATTCTAAGGAATTGCAATCGACCGGCTCGGTTACCGCTTAAGGACTCCAACAAAGACTTTTTATATTAATTTTTAATTATAAAGAAAAGGTTAAAAAAAGTGATGTAGCATGCTTAAAATATTAAAAATATATATCAAACTAAAGCACGATCCATTTTCTTTTTATAATTCTTTTTTCTCTTTTTTTTAATTACTTATGATCTTTTGCTTCTTGATTATATCATTATTTATTTTTTTGATATTTTGTATGTTATACTTATTATCATAAACCATTAGGATTTTAGTTGGTCGTTGTTATGAGTTTTGATCGTATGTGTCGTTGAATTGTTGATTTTAGTACATAACTAATTAAATCATATTTACAATTATTTATCTTATAAGAAATATAAAATATATTTGTTATATTATCTATTGAGAATAATATATTAACAATTCATTAGTAATATACAAATTTATTGTATTAACATTTAAAATTTAATTTTTATTGAACTGCCCTGAATTTCAAGTTATAAATCTGCCAATTGTTCTATCCAAAACATGCAGTTGTTCCTTAACGAACAAGTTTTCATAGTCTTTGCATGATTGAACCTAAAGCAAACTGTGGAGTTTTGTTATACCTTTTTTCCTTTTCTTTTGTCCCTGTTTCTTTTAGTAAGTTGGTATTTACTTCTTCATGTGGGCAAGTTAGGATTACTTAAGAAAGAAGTCACTTGGCTTCTTCTTCTTTTTTTTTTTTTCTTTTTTCTATTCAAATAAGGAAAACAGGGTTACAAATAATCAAACAATAAGATAAGGGTAGACACCCCAACTGACAAAGCCCAAGTGGAACATGTAGTACAAAAACATATACAAAACCAAACAGTAGACAATAATTTTGTTCATGATCCCAAATAAACCATAAATAAGTTAGGCATTTTCAAGGGCCGCACAAAGTGGTGACAAATGGCAAAAGACCTCGGTGAAGAGTTCTATGCAGTAAAGATAATAACCACCATTAAGTGATTGTTGTAAGGAAGGTATGATAAATAACTCGGTTGGAGCCATTGAAGAACAACCATCAATAATAAAAATCACCTCCATAAGATCAAACCATTTCATGGCAGGGAGATAGTAACCCACATAAAAACAATAAATATAACAAATAAAAATGGGAACTATAGAAACTACAACAAAAAAATGACAACACAAAATAGCACCACCGGCGGAGGAGAGGCTGTTGGAGGTGTTTGGTGGGCATGTGGATGGCAGGATGAGGAGCGGGTTTTGGCGTTGGGAAGCTGGAGTGTAACACTTCGGTCCTATATTAGGAAGATGAAAAGAAGTTCACATAAAGTTAGTGGTTTATAAAGATAATTATGAGTGCTAAATCTCGCATTGCCTATTTATTAGGTGAAACTATGCTTTATAATGAATTATAGAGAATATCTAAATTACGAGTGACATGATGGAGGCATTGAAAGGCGACGTGGAGAAGGTGGCTAGCCATAGGAAGGAGGGAGTTGGAGCTGCCGTGTGTGGGGAAAAACGAAAAAGAAGGAGAAAAGCCACAAAAATACTAGAAAAAATTGGAAAATCAAGAGGGAAAGAGGGAGGAAAAAAAGCCTTCCCTCCTCCCCTGGAAAAGTTGTACAAGGTGGTGGCAAGACCTTGAGAGCTTCTCTCTCTTGTTTTAGAAAGAGAAGCAATTCAAAGAAGTCACTTGGCTTGAGTATTGGTGTTGCTTTTTTTGGTAATTTCACTTAACCCTCTAAAGTTTCACGCATTTAGCAAACACCCCTTTAAAGTTTAAAGTCTTTAACTTTGATGTATCAAACTTTTGTTTCGCTTTAAATATCCTATTATGTTATGATTTTTCATTAAATCCTAACGGATTTGTGTGAAATTATTAAAATACCTTTAGTTGTTTTTCTCATTTTTTCGTTTATTTTAACTATAATATTTAACGCTATGGGGTATTTGAAAATAAACAAAAGTTCAATACACCAAAGTGAGAGACTTTAAACTTTAGAGCAGTGTTTGCAAAAGGCACGGAACATCAGTTAAGTGAAATTACCCATTTTTGTGTCGGAATATGCCCAATCGATTTAAGGGAGTGTTACAGCTTTTCACTGTTTAGGCATTTTATGTTATTGGTTATGAGCGAGCGGGTGCTATTAGGGTTTATTTGGGTTTGTTATTTTAAAAGTGCAATTCAAAAATAATGATTTTAAATGTGTGGTTTGAAAACGTGATTTTTAAAAATACAATTATGTGTTTAGAAAAAGTATGATTTAACCTTTAAAATAGCAATTTATCCTTTAAATTTATATATATTTTTTTAAAAAAAAAAAACCTGCAATTTGAAAATACAGATTTTCCATTTTTTTTAAATCACAAATTTTAAAAAACACAATTCCAAACAATTTATTTTATGTAAATTGTTTTAAAATCGCACTTTTTATCACTTAGGTTGATAGGTGCTTTGGATATTGTAATGGAGCATATGTGGTATTTATATTTGCAATTCTACAATAATATTATCAAATATAATTCTTCGGGTAGTGAGTAGAAAATTTGAAACAGCTGATCTCAAACCATAGAACCCATCATGTCCCATGGAAGTTATTTATTTGTTCAGTCAGGGAAAGTTATTTATTTAGCATTTGTAGATGTATAATATTGTCTTTAAGGGTTAAACTATATAATTTTATAGAGAAATGTTATGGGTCAAAATTTTATATTTGGCTAATATTCTCTTACAAATTCAATAGATGAACCATTAATTTGTGGGGTTCACCATTGATTTATGTAGGATCAACTTAAGTCTACAAATCTAATAGTTGATTTATAAAATGAGATGGGCCAAATATGAATAAAATATTAACCCCTACCCCCTAGCATTTCTCAATTTTATAATATGTTGATGCATCACTCATGACACGTGTCAATTAGTGATTGGGTCTGACATGCATGGATCTGCATGTGCATCGAACGGTTTTTGTCAAACAAATGATATCAATGACCTTTTTGGACAAATAACATACCTTACGATCATTAAGATACTCTTAATCAATTTGGTACAACTGCAAACTCCATAAATTAAATAAATATGTTCTCCTTATACTTAACACCAATTTAATATGAGTTTTTTTTTTTTATTTAGAAAAATTCTTATGAGGTTAGATACATATTAGGTCACGAGTTCAGCTCTCCGCAATGGAGAATGATTCACACAAGCCTAATTAATATCATTTTGTGAATTACTGATATCTTAGTGGGGTCGGATTAGGCTATAAATCAATTAGTCTTGTGGGACCGCTTGCGGTTTTCACCATTTATACTTCTCGTGAGCAATTCTTTGTGACAAAGTAATACCATAGTTATGCCCAAGTATAATAGCCACATATAGTCACCCAATCTTGCCCTTTTGAATTTAATGAGTTTTGATATCATAACAAAATTTGTATTGCGCACCCATAAATCATAGCATGAAAATTTCATGTAACTCAAATTTTGGGACAAGAATCTGGTTGTTTGTATTAACACAAAATTGACAACCGTTAGTTTTATTTTTTTAGACGATCTTGTCAAGTATAGATAATATCATACATGATATCCTAGGGAATAGGATCATCTCTAATCCATAATGGACCGAAGGGTATTCAGTTCATGATTGAGATATTTTTAAAGAGATCCTAGTGTCACAAATATGCCACGTGTCCTTTTATAAAAAAAACTAATTAATTAATATTTAAAAATAAATAAAAACTAAAATAATTAAAAATTAAAAAATATTTCTAAAAAACCAAGGGGTGCAGGGTGGCCGGACCATCCCCAAGGCCAAGGGCCATGGGGTGGCTGAAGCCACCCCAGATCAGGGTGGTCCGCCACCCCCAAGGCCCAAACTAAAAAAAAAAAAATTCATTGGCCAAAAATGGTGGTCGGACCACTCCTACGACTTGAGGGTGGCTTCCTTGCAAACATATTTGTCTAGTGCCTACACATGCTTGAGAGGCAGACACAATGGCAAATCAAATTGGCTCCATTCCACAAGTTCCAGGCCCAAAACAATAGCAACAATTATAAACCCATTCATTTCAAAATATCACGCCATTCACTGTCTTAATAATTTCAAAAAGCATTAAAGCCACATTAATCAAAATTTTCTTCTCGACATCGAATCTACACAATAGTAACTTTCCCTTATAAAATTAACATCAATTTATCGTTTACTCCATAGGCAAGCTCCACTGGGCTACTACAAAGCTTAAAAACTACTGAGATCATTCCTTAGCATAATTTGGTATATGTTAAGGTACTGTCAGGACTTCTAAAGGAGAATTGCTTAAACAAGCAAACCAGTTACAAGGCATCTCTTCCTTAGCAAGTGTCCGGCCGGGGATTGAACAATAGATATATATATATATATATATATATATATATATATATATATATATATATGGAGCTACCAACAAATGTAATCCCAGTGAACCTGCCAAAGGAGAGTTGCCCTGCAATTGCTTTAGCTTTACACGATTTGAAATCATTAATCTGATCATCTCTAAAGGCCAAAAATTTAAAACAACCGAAACCACTAACCTCACCAAAGGCCAAAGTTATAAAATTCAAACTCATATTAGCCAAGAAAGACCCAGCAGAAAAAGAGGAAAGAAATCAAAATTCTACACTAATTCGGTCAAAACAAAGCAACCGATTTAATCAAAATTTCACCATGGAGGCCAAGCAAACACTAAACAATCCAACCCAATAGATCACAATAATTTTTCAATCCAACCTAGCCGAAAGATAGTATTGGAGAAGTTGCAGAGAAACGAGAGAGAAACTTGGGATCTGAGAGAGAGAGTTGTGCGACGAGCTTGAGAGAGAGAGAGTTGTGTTGTGCAAGAGAGGAACTGTGTGAGAAAGAAAAGGGAGGAAAATTGAGAGAAGTTGGGTCTCTTGAACCATAAACCAATTTTTCAAAATTAGTAAAGGATTTTCAGTCAAAGGAAAAAGATTTTACGTTGACTATTATTTTACGTCACGCCAAACACCTATAAATGTAAAAAATATTTTTTATAAATCATTTTACGGTGAACAAATGGAGCCTTCGTTTTCTTAGAAAATGAATGTATTAAAAGTTTTTATTCAAAATGGTACTTCTCCATCCAACGCAAGAGATGAAGCTTATAGAATGATATTTTTCATACAAAATGGTAGTTGATATATTCAAGTGTCATACTTGTCTATTCATAAAGATCTTTTAAAAATAATGGTTAATTCAAGAGATTTAAGTATATTTTTTTCCCTTTAGCAAAAAAAAAAAATCCTTTATTTTTTGTTTTAAAAGGAAAAAAAAATAGAGTAATTTCTACCTATGAATTTACACACGTTTTGCAAATATCTTATAATATTCAAAGTCATTTATTTTAGTATATCAAACTTTGTTTCGTTCTAAATACCCCATTCCACTAAATATTATAGTTAAATTAAATAGTAAAATGAGTAAAAGATCTTTATACCCCTAAACTTTTTAAAATTCTAAATTAGCCCCTCTAATAAGGATATTTTAGTAATTTTATATTTCTGATTAGGATTTAACAAAAAAATTTAAACAAAAGAGAACAATAAAAAAAAAAAAAATCAATACATTAAAATAAGAGATTTTAAATATTAATATTTTTTTTTTACAAATGACATATAAGTTCACGGGCAAGGGAAGTTTACGTCTGGAAAGATTAAAAACAAGTGAGGATGGCCATCAATCATCAACATCAGTCAGAAATGACTTGTGCTTTATGTTGGGTTCAGGAGAAAGCCAGAACCATATAGAGAAAGCCCATTGGGCCATCTCATGGGGGCATTGTGTCGCATCGACGACAACAACGCAAAAGAAAGAAAAAAAGAAAAAATAACAAGTTCTAAGTTCTAACCGTATAAAAATACAGTTACGCGCTTGCTCACTTCCTCCTCCACGCGCTGTCCCATTTCGACTCCGCTGCAGGAGCAGAGAGCGAGGTTACAGAATATCGCAAGTCTAGGGTTAGGGTTATTACTAGTTTGGATACCGATCGCCTGGTCCGATTCCGGAGAAGAACAGCAATATGGGTGTGAATTCGTTACCATCGGACTCGAGTGACGACCTCGACGAGCAGATCGCCCAGCTCATGGAGTGCAAGCCACTCGTGGAGCAACAGGTTCCATTATAATTTTTCTTTTTTTCTAAAAAAAATGAGGATCTGTTTGGATGCCGAGAAAACGCAGCAGCGAATAGTAAGGAATTAGAATTTTCGAGTCGTAGCAAAAGATTATTGTTTTTTTAAACAATGTATTTGGCTTTCCGTGTAGGTTAGAGCGTTGTGTGAGAAGGCTAAGGAGATATTAATGGAGGAAAGCAATGTACAGGTGCAACGGCTCATCCTTGCCTTTTCAAAATTTCATTGGCATTTTTTGTTGTTGCTGAATATGTTAATCTTAGCTGCTCCACTGTCATTTTATATATTTCATTGTTCGATTCTGACATTGTGCGTTCTTGAATCAATTGCGAAAATATATGTATTTCTAGCTAACCTTGAAAGAAAAAGAACTAGTAACTCTGCTGACAAGTGAGACTGTGTTTTGAATCTTATGAAGGATAGCAATTTTTTTTCAAGTTCTTGGTGCAATATGATTCTTTGATGCTATCAATCATATTTTGATTTTTCTCGCATTAAACTTTTCAAATATTGTTGTTGTTTTTTTAAGCTTTAAGGAGGAAAATATTGATTTTCTTTTTCTATTTTTTCCTGTATCACAGCCTGTGAAAAGCCCAGTAACAATTTGTGGCGATATTCATGGGCAGTTTCACGATCTTGCTGAACTTTTTCGAATTGGAGGGAAGGTATCAGTTCTGACCATGACATATTTTTGTATTCAACTCTTGTGGTTCAGCTGGGGAATGTCTAAATTAACTAATTGAGACCTGTCAAAGAAATGCTTTTGAAGATTGAAGTGCTCAAGAGGTATTGTGGAGTAAATTGCAACCAGTCAGGGAACTGCTAATTTAATTCAGTGCATAATTGGTTTTTGACTCAATTCACTGTGATTATTCTGCTCATTTGAAAAGAAAAAAATGTTATTAGTAAACTAAACCATGTCTCATCCACTTTTGTGGAAAAAGGTTCTGCTCTAAATCAAGATTTGTATTCTTTTGCTTGTTTTTTTTATTTATTTATATATTTTTGGATAATATAAGCTCCGTCTGTTTGTGTGTTTTGGAGGGTGCATTTTGTTTTTTGTTTGAAAAAGTATTATGGTTCAACATAAAAGTGAAAATAGTTTTGAGTGTTTTGTGAGTGTATTGTATTTGGGTTTGTTAATGTTTTGTTTTGAAAACATTTTGATAACAAAACATTCTTATCAAAATGTTTTGTTTTGAAAGCAGAAAACAGAAGTGAGAAGGAAAATGGTTTAACAAATAACGCTATACTTGTTTTTGATTTCCTTCTGAATGTTTCTTCTTCTAATTTAGTTTGGATCTAAATTTTGTGGTTATTTTGTTTCTTTGACAATATAATAGGAGATTATGTGGACCGTGGTTCTTCTAATTAAGTTTGGATCTAAATTTTATGGTTATTTTGTTTCATTGACAGTGTCCAGATACAAATTACCTCTTTATGGGAGATTATGTGGACCGTGGGTATTATTCTGTTGAAACTGTGACGGTAAGTAAAATTTGAATGAAGAAACTGGATTTTACTTATGCTATCTTGAAAGAAATATCCCTATGAAATGGCTTCAAGAACTGGCAGCATCATGTATGTTGTAGAGTTTTGGTTCCAGTTACCGTATTCATATTCATGTATGTTGTGACAAGTACACAGCACTAGCAGCTATGATACTCTTGTTTGTGTTGTAACAAGATTGGTATCCTTCTATGTTATTGTTATTGTTGTTTTTCTGTGCTTTTTTTTCCTTGCCCCCCCTCCCCAAGGGGGCGCGGGGGGTTTGCTTGTGCAAGGGATGCTGTTGATGCTCTAGGTCATTTTCTGTGTCTCATGGAGGAATTATTCTGAGTGATAATCCTTCAATTTGGGCTTGGCATTGATGAAGATTGGAATGCTTTTCTGAAGTTTGATAATAAAATTATTAGGAACCTCCTTTCATCTACTAATTGAGTTCTTCCAATATATTAGTAAATATGAAAAACAGACAGCTTACTTGTGCCGTAAGGACCTTCTGAATATGGTCAAATAGGATCTTCTTGAATTGGGGGAGATGAACATCTACTCATCAACCTATCAACTCTAAGCACTGGCCACAAAGTCATTTCTAGTTCTTCGAATTGAGACAGCATTTCATGGACCTACTCACTTTAATAAAATGACTGAGACGCATCCATTGGCATTTGGAAGATGTGTTCCTGCTTGCATGGTAGGCTGGCATATTCCAGGTGGTAGGGGTTGGCCTCTTCAAGTGATAGGTTTGCTAGAGATGTTTAGCTACAAATTTACATAATAGCTGCTCTTACTAACTATTCTTGAGTCCGTTGACTATCTTGTGGGAACACTTCAACTTGGGGTGTAACATTACTTTTTAGCATGCCCTAGAGCGTTCACCATTCTTACTAGTGTTGGCCTTGAGATTTTTTTTGGGGTGGGCGGGTGGGGAGTAGTCTGGAAGTTTTTCTGCTTGCATATTTTATTGGGGTTACCTAAGGCATTATCTTGGTGATACTAATTAGTTAATTCATCCAGTTTTTGGTGGCCTTGAAAGTGCGTTATCCTCAGCGGATTACTATACTTAGAGGAAATCACGAAAGTCGTCAGGTACTTTTGCAATCTGCTTTCTTTCATTTTACTGACATATTCCTTTTGTTTTCAGCAACTTTGATGAGGCTTTTATCTTGATGGTTGTGCGAGTAATGATGTTTTTTCCCATTACAAAGATTGTGTTTAGTTTGGATTTGTAATATTTAGTTTCTCATTTGTAAGGAAGTTATTTAAATTTAGGATGGTTGCTTTATTTAGTTCATATAGGTGCTATCATGTGAGCACTTAGCGTTATTCAGCACATTACAATATAAGCTGCAATTTTTTTATGATCTATGTATTGGTGAATGTAATGGTTCGAGCTAATTATTTCTTAACTTTTTTTTTCCCTTTGGCAGATTACTCAGGTTTATGGATTTTATGATGAATGTCTCCGAAAGTGAGTTTTCTGTACATTGCCTTGGTTTAGGGGGTAATAATTGAAATAAGTTATGTTAGCTTTCAATAAGAAAATAATTTTTTTAAGATCTATAAAGAATTTCAATGACATTATATTTCAATTTGTCATCATCGATATTAATATAGAGTTGAAAACTCATTTTCCCAAAATGAAACATGTGGTATGTGGAAAACCTTTTCCTTTTTCATTTAATACTGTAGTTTGGGTAATCTTAATATAGAGTTTCTGAACTGGATGGGTAGACAATGCACATCATGGCACTTACCTTTGCTGGATAGAATACTAGTCAAAGCATTTTCGTTGCACAACCCAGCTGGGATTTAAAAGGATATCAAATTGAATAGGCATGTGGGCTTCGAACTTGTGGATGTACTGACACCGAGTAGGATTTTTATGACAACTAGGTAGGTTTTTTTTGGGATGTTACACATGCACCCTGCGGCTTGAACCCAACCACAAGATGATATGATATTGGGTAGCCTTATTTGAGTTTGACCGAGTTCTTAGTGGTGTATCCTTTAGGTCAATTGGTGCCATTTGTGGTTAATGTTTTAATGAGCACTTATGCAGAATTTATTTGTTTTTGCTCTTGCAAATCCATGATATTACTTTTCTTCTTTTTTTTCATCGTAATGATAATTTACAGGTATGGCAATGCTAATGTGTGGAAGATCTTTACAGATCTTTTTGACTATTTCCCATTGACTGCATTGGTTAGTAAACTTTTTCTCATTGGTGCTCACTGTTAATACTTGCAAATTATGCAAATCTGCATGCTAATGGGACTAAAACGAGGAGAGATTTACCCATCAATTGAGTCCTTATTATATGAGGGGGAGGGGGTGTTTGCTATCCATTTTCCTGAAGTATACTATAATCATTATGCTCAGTTTTATTATAGACTGAAGGGTGAATAGTTCTTCAATATGGCTTGCCGAATAACTGGGGGGAAACAATGGTAGAGGATTTTATATGTTGATTCCCAATCATTAATGTTCATGTCCAATTCTCTCGTTTTTAGGTTGAGTCAGAAATATTTTGTCTGCACGGTGGACTGTCACCATCAATTGAAACTCTTGATAACATAAGGAATTTTGATCGTGTTCAAGAGGTTCCTCATGAAGGACCCATGTGTGATTTGCTATGGTCTGATCCAGATGACCGATGTGGTTGGGGTATTTCACCTCGTGGTGCTGGATATACTTTTGGCCAGGTAACTTTAACTTCTTATATCCAATTGCCTCTGTATCTATTAAAAACTAACACTCTTGAAGCTTTAATTTTTTACCTGTAATATCCTCTATCTGCTTTGATTTAATATAGCACTTCTTTATTTTTAACGAATAATATAGCACATCAAAATATTTTTTGCAGGATATATCTGATCAATTCAATCATACAAACAACTTAAACTTGATTGCTAGAGCTCATCAATTGGTTATGGATGGATTTAACTGGGCCCATGTAATTATCACTCGTACTTTTGGCTTGCTTGTTTAGTATTATGGGGTTAAATATTTGATATATTGTTTTTTGGTTGAGACAGGAACAAAAGGTGGTTACTATATTTAGTGCACCCAATTATTGTTATCGCTGTGGTAACATGGCTTCTATCTTAGAAGTTGATGACTGCAAGAGCCACACGTTCATCCAGGTCTCTCTCCCCCCCACCCCACACCCTTTTCCCTCTGTTTAATTTACACATGATGCATGAGTGCATTTTGTTTTGTTCATTCATTTACTTGAATATTTGTCAATCTTGCAGTTTGAGCCAGCACCTAGGAGAGGAGAACCAGATGTTACCCGCAGAACGCCTGATTATTTCTTATAAAACAGCTGCCTTTGTGTGATAATGATGACCAGTTGCTTCTTCTAGCAGAAAATATATATTCGTTACTCTGCTTTCCTACTCGTGGAGTTGGTGCATTTGCACCTTTTGTGTGGGAGATATAAAATATAAGACTTGCCAACCTTTTCTGGTGATTGCGGCAGCCCTGAAAGGTGTATAATAGGAAGGTAAAATGCTCACTGATTTGTCTTACACTTTAAACCTTGCTGGATTTCCTGCACGAGATATTGCCTAGTTGACACAGAGTCAGAATGTATTGCTTCTAGCAGAAATGTGGATATTCTTTTTTCTTTCTTTTTTCCCACTTGTATTTTGCTCTCCCTTCTCATCTCCTATGGCCACGAGGGGGGGATGAATGGATTTATGCCCTATTGGATGGTTTGCCTCCTTTCTTTCATCTTTAACAACAATGATGACCATAGTAATGGTAAAGACATTTTGCTTTTCTCGATTTAATAATCTTATACTAGTTTCCATGTTTCACAACTTGTTTGGAATTCATAACTTGGGAGGAAAGGGTAAAAGGAAGAAGGGGTAGCTTTGATGATACCAGCTCAATTTGCTCGAAACAGCTTGGCAAATATTGCCTGCCGCACTTTGATGGGCGGTCATGGGCATTCTTCAGATGAGAAGGTTTCCATTGAGGAATCCTTTCCCATTGAATAATTTTATGTTGGATCACCCCTCCGTCTCTCCCATCTGTGGAAGTGCCGGTCATGCATTAGTTTTTTCACCGACGGCTGTTCTTCAAGATTGAAAGATAATAATAGTTTGATCGTTTTACCATTTGCTACAAGGCTCTTTGAAGAGTTGCCTCCAGTCGGATAGGGATTTTCTGCCATTTCCTTGCCCTTGCAGAAAAATGGAGTGGGGAGCCCCATGCTCGGGCAGAGAATCATTGCTCGGACAGACTCTTCGCTTGAGGCCTCTCACATGCCCCTGTCCATACCAAAAGGCAGGGGAAGAGGCCCAATTGCGGACAACAATTTCCTCAATTTTACGTGAAATAAAAATAATACATTTATAAAATTTTGTATGGTATGCCAGACATTTATGTCTGCTATATATAACACATAAAATCTCAATCATAAAATAACTATTCCAATTGAAATATAGATATTCTATTACCCCCCACGCCCCCAATTGTAAGAAACCGTTCCGCCTCTCAAAGGCTAGTTAAGATCTCCATTTTATTTGAAACGGAAAGAAGCCGGGCGGTTAGTTCATATTCAAACAGGGTAAAATTGTCAACCTTTTAAGAACAATTTTACCCTCCTAAGACAACTGACCGAGTCCATTTGAAATGGGATCATTCTCCATTCAAAACTTGGACTGCCGTTTTCCATAAAAATCAGGCGTTCACTCACACGGCGCCATCTGTAAAAGCGCGTTTAAATTTCCATTGCCCATTTCACACTGTAAAGCTCACGGATAAATTGCGAGAATCTTGGATACAACTTATATTATAATAAGAAAAAAAAAATGATAGGAAAAATTATGAAAGCATATATCATATACCCTTTAAACTGCCTATAAGGTGCTACTAATATTTTACAAGCTCAGATGAGAGAAAAGAGATGGAACAAGATCCACCACCGACCATGCAAGGCCTGCATATTGGATGAACCTGATGCCCGTATCAACATCAAATGAATCCTGTTGGGAGAAAAAGAACAGCTTTTGGGAATAACCAGACTGTTTAATCTTGTCTGATTTCTTCCCATTTCCATTTAGATTTGGGATATAGCTGGTTGATTTAATTGGGATGCCCAATGTGTTTGATACAACAGGGAGAATCCATTTCGCAAAAGCCTTGCTGCAAAACTTCACAAGGAGTATTGTGGGTATCCCAACCAGCATTCTTCCCACAAAGGTAGGGATTGTGAGTTGTGGGGTAAATATGCGTGCAACGGCTTCATGGTGAAACTGATGATATGTTTGCTGGATCCCGGCTACCTGAACACAATTGCTATGTTAGATTATCAATGTCACAAGAAGAAGGCACACAATTTGGAAGAATATACAAACTTTTCATGACTTTGGCAATAACTTCCTTTGTCTTTTCCTTTTATACATTCTATCAGATTTCTTTCTATAAAAGAATTTGAAGTTCATACTGTAAGTGTAATAATATGATATTTGTATCAAATAGAGGCAAGGCACTGTATTTACTATTATCTTTTTTATAAGTATTTTAATTACTTAGCTACGAGACAATTGCCATGTCCCCAACCAATCTTTGTTGTTTGTCTTTGTCAGATTTATTTTAAACAATAACCAACTATTTCGGTCTTGTCATATCTATCCAAATACTGTAACGATATGTTGAAAAAGATTGATTTAATTCCTATTGCACCCCCATACAATATTCTGGTAATACCAGAAGTTGAAAGCCGAACATAGCATTAATTCGAACTTAAATGGGTGAAGATTGCTTACGATTCCAAATGCAACACCATTAAAGGCAGTGTGGTACTCAAAGCTTGGTGTTGGGAGCTCAGGAGTTGGATAAGCAAAGAGCAACAGGAAGCTTAGAGTGGCCCAAAAGTATGTAACTGCATCAGAGATAGAGTGTGCAATAAGTGAGATTTCATGCCCAAGTTGCTGAATTTTGAATTTCAAAGTCAGTATCTTGTTTGAATTTCAAACTCTTCATGAAGTGAAGAACACCCTAGACTACTTTCTGTCAAACAGAAGTTTCCAACAGAACTTCCAAGACAATTCATGATTCAACATTCTTCTTATCCCAACAAATTTTGAGATAATGATTTTGATTAGACAAGTTTCCATCATGACAAATCTACTTCCAGGTTTGTAACCTCAAAGTCCCTATGGGTGGCTGTTTCTCAAAAGGGTCTGCTTGCAAACAGAATCCATGAGCCATTACTGTCTGAAGAGAAACTTCCAATATGTGGGAACTTCTCTCTTTGTAGGCACAATAATTAAGGTGCTGCAGTTGACGCCTGGTTCTCTATTAGGCTACCTTCAGCCCCTGGTCTTAGCTCTGCAAGGCCAATCTATCTTCTAATATTGTTAGCTTGGTAGCCCATTTTCCCAACATATTACAGGCATGGTGGCATACCAACCTTTCCCACACTCAGCACTTGGGGCAGCTTGGCCAGTTTAGGAATTGGCTTGAAGCCTCTCCTGAGGCTGCTAAGCTACTTCTTACCTTAATCAAGTTCTTCAAAAGCCTAGGCCCTTTTGATTTTCAGCTATACAAAATTGGTAACCATTAATGAAGCAACAGAAGTATACATACCATTTTGTCCCGAGACAACAAAAATGTCAACATATTGATGAACTGTAAGCCAAAATGAAAGGATCACCAGTCCAACAGCTAAGGCCACCTATGATATCAACCAAACTGTGCATGCCGAGGTAAATTCTTCCTAGCAAGTAAACCAAATTTCAGTTTGGAAATATGCAGCAAGAAACTAAAAAAGCTTCCAAAAACTTATCAAATAAGAATGAACTTACCCAAACCAATGAGGCCCACAAGCAAACAAACAAGGGCAAGGCCAACAAATTTCATGGAGGCATCTTCATACTGAGTATAAGACAAGACATAGTGCAAAAGGTACCTGGAAATCCCCAGTGCAAGAAGTTAGCCTGTAAGAGGGAATATTTTAAGATGCAAAGGTAAGAGGAAAAGCTCTCAACTTTCACAAAGTACAAAGCATGAACCCAACTGCTGTAAACAAGTGCAAGCATGTTATAAGCAATATTGATTGACGTGTATTCATTGCTAACATGTTGATTAGCCTAGAAGATCATGAGGTTTATGCGGAATCGTGAGAATTATGAGCTTTGCTAAAGAAGCTTAAACCATTGGTCTTGACTCATGAGGCATGAATTTTAAACCTCTAAGAATAGAACCTATTCAATTGCCTGCTAAATTCACCTGCGCGGCTACACCGCAAATATAACAAATAAAAAAAAAATCTACGGTACCCAGATAAGCAAACTGTGTTAAGAGTGTGAGAAGACGGCAATCCATATTCCAATGCATTTTCTTCCTCGTCCTTTGTGGCAGTTATTCTCCTAACAGGTGGTGAACTGGGCCTCGGTGCTGATACCACATCCTATGAAACACAAACACCACAGATATATATATCTTCGTTAACAAGCACTAAACCGCATACAAACAAATGAGAAGCTTAGAAGAACCAAGAAAGAGAGGAAGTAGATACCTTTATACAGTTCCCAAAATAATCACAAAAAGCCATCAAAAGGGTCATTTGCCTAGCCAATCTGCCATGTCCACTCTACAATATTACCCAAAAAAGCCACTAAATTTGACTCCTTAAAATGCTGATATGAATTGCTCTAAAGTCCATATCAGACAATAAAAAACCAAATCAGATTTCAAAATTAACTACATTATGGAGAGAAAGAACATACCCAGAAGAGCAGAGGAAGAAAGGCAGTGTAAAAGGGCACAGATACAACGCAAGACAACCCAGAGAACAGAGCATCCAGAAACCTATGCTGATATTTCTACAAAAACCCACCAGACCAATCCCAAAAAGAATTACTCTATTGAGAAAAAAAAATAACATATATACACACAGAATTCAACAAGAATGATCATCTGGGTTTTCATTTTCAGTTGCAAAAGTTGACTGAAACCTGGATCTGGAGAAGGAGAGGGTTCCCAGTGATGACATGGTGGGCCACCCATGGTTGCAGGAAAGATCTAAGCTTGCGAGTCACATTGAGGTATGAAGCTATCACAATCCATGCCACGATTCCACACAGCGTTGCTCCTTGCCACACTGCTATGCTTTCCATCTCTTTCTCTCTCTCTCTCTCTCTTTCTATCTCTCTCTGATTTCCCTCTTGAAGAAGAGGGATCGAAGAAGAGAAACAATGAGAGACGCAGATAACAAAGAACGGAAACAAATAAAAATTGAAAACTAGTGGCAGGACTTGACTATGGAGGCATTGAGGAAATTTCTCTCCAAAGAGGGATCGATTAAGAGAAACAATGAGAGACGCAGATAACAAAGAACGGAAACAAATAAAAATTGAAAACTAGTGGCAGGACTTTACCATGGAGACATTGAGGAAATTTCTCTCCAAAGAGGAAAGAGGTTTTATTATTATTATTATTTTATTTTAGTTTAATATTTGTTTTACAGTGGGTAGTACATATTTTTTTGCAATTTTCAAATGGTCATAACTCTTTGGGCAGTCTTGCCACTTTATGGCTTCGGTGGCTTCTTTTTTTGGCTGGAGCAGAAAAAGCCAGCACATCGGTGAGAAAATTACAAAAAAAAAAAAGTAGAGTGACTAGCAAGTTGCAAATGTCTTATGTCTCAATGGGGTGGGCTGCTCTTCTGTGTCCAGGTTTAGCCTGGTTTGTGTGTATTTGGTTTTGTTGGTTTTTAATGAAGCTTTTTTATTTTATTTTTTTTACAAAAAAGGAGAATAGAAAGCAAGTTGCAAATTATGGTGGCTGTTTCATTAAATGTGATGTACCCATTATCTACCATGCCAGCCAAAGTAGACAATGGGAGCTCGGATTCGATTGGATGGTCGAACTACCCTAATTAGTGAGTACGTAACCAGATATGACACCATCTAATAATTATAACTTATCAATAGGCAAGGAATTTAACACTTTGCTTGGCCAAGAACGTACCTTATTAGAAGTTAACATGTGGTCAATGTCATATTTGTTGATAAACATTTTCATGGACATTCATATGACAATCCTTCTAGACTTTACTCTCCAAACAATCAATTCTTGTTAACTTAATCATAAGAGGAAAGGGCAGAAACTAGTTTATAGATGCTGTAAGCTATTTTCCATAAATTTTAAAAAGATATTCCTAAAACATATCTTTTTATGAGATACTCTCAAAAATTAATTTTCTCTCTCAAATCCTCACCCTCTCTCTCTCCCATCACTAAAATTCATAGTTTCACCCATAATCACGAGTTTTTTCTGTCAACACTCTTGACAAATCTTTGTTGTTCTTGTTTTTTCTTGTAGGCACCCACTGTTAGAAGTTTGATTGTGCGATCAACTATATCAAAATGTTAGTCAAAAAAATATTCCTAAAATTCTTATTTGATTTAATTTAACAAGAAGTTCTCACATATGAACTCGTTATGTAATTTCCCCTTATCTTTTATTATGCGTATGTTGTTGTTAATGCATTTATTTGAAACTTTTAATTGGGAAATAAATATAATAAAAGGTTTTCAATGGCATCCATATCAGATCTCAACGTTGTATGATTTGTTCCAGAATGAACTGATTGTCATTATCACGCCAGAAGGATCACAATAGACAGCCACCAAAGACTTGGTCAACGTTGTTCCTAATTGACCAATATTAGTCGAAAGTTGGCCCTTTTTATTTTCACAATTTTGCTAAATCATTATTAATTGTTTGTGAAATTCCAAATAAAACCTTTAGTGGCGTCTTTTCGCTTTTGCTTCTACTTTCGTTTTTGTGTTATCCAGATGAGATGATTAAAGTGATTGTGTAAAAGTTCTCTGTGGCAAATTCGGCGACTTGGTCAACGATTTGGTCGTATTTGACTAATGGGCTACATAAAGAAAGCCCAAGACGAAGTTGGGAACCAATGGGCCCTTAAATTTTCTCTTAAAGCCCAAAATGAAGCTTATCCAAACTCAGAAAAATTATGATCCTTATCACACGGTGTTCCTTAACGCACACACCCCTGTCCCCCAATCCGACGCTTCAGGAAATTTTTTTTAAAAAAAAAAAACACTCATGGATTTCTTCTTATAACAATTAGCTACAGTATTAGAACATTCATAATGAAGGAGTTAAATGACACTTTTATCTAAAATACCTCCTTAAATTGGTAAAATACTATTAACATTGGAGAAGCTAAAAAAAATGTAGAATATATATTTTATTAAATGAGCTAAAAAAAAAGTTATATATAACGGTACTATTTAAAGAGCTATTTTCCTAAATTTTCTTCCCACGTCTTTTTTTCTCCCACTATGTCTCCCAAAATTTTATTCTCATATGTTTTTTTTTATTGTTTCTCACCTGTTTTATCTTTTTTTAAAAATTTTCTCATACTATTTCTCTTTCACATCTCATTTTTTTCAAAAGTTGAAAAATAAGATATTTAAGAAAAATACAATCATCATAAAAAATAAAAAAATTAAAATTAAATGATATAGATAAAAATATAATTAATTGGATGTAGGAAATCTTTAAAAAATTATTAGTTAAACTAGATAAATTAAGTTTTGAGGAGCTATTTTACATAAAATAAAATAAAAATAAAATAAAAACAATTAACTCTTCCATGGTGAATGCCCTTAGAAGTGGTATTTATCTTTAATTTCAAATTAAAAAATAAAGTTAAAAAAAATTGCAGTCATAAGGTTTTCTTTTTAATTTATTATTATTATTTTTTATAAAAAATAAAAATTAAGAATATTTTGGTCTTTTTAGGTATTTCTATAAGAAGTTAACAGTTAAATCTGAACAGGTTTAAATTGATTGCAATTGAAAGTTCAATAGTCCAAATTGAGAGGTTTTAAAGTTTGAGACTTGTCAAATCGTATGGTAATTTAAATGTCTAAAGTGAAGTTACCATTTATTTTAATATAAACATTTCTTTTTTCCTTTCTCCTTTCTCCTCTTTCATCTTTTTGTCTTTAATTGAGATTGAAACTTGAAAGTAGACATCTTAGCTTTAAACATCAAAAAACTAATATAACCATTAATACCAAATAATTTTTATTCTCTTGACAAAATACATTATAAACAAAATATTAATTGATAAAACCATCAAAGTCACCATCTTAAATGGTTTTAGAATTATGGTGTTGGAGGCTCGGAGGTGGGCATTGTGTTAGAATGAATGAAAAAAAAAAAATCAATAGGATTGGTTTGAATTAAAAATACTATATTTTTATCTCTATTGTATATTTTTACCTTATGAGTCATATATATATATATATATATATATATATATATATTCTTTCTATTCTATGTTAAATTTCTATTGAATGCCATAAAAGGAACTCTTCTTCACTCTATATTTGTGACCCATTTGAAAGTAAGAAAAAGAATGATTATTTATATTTTTCTAATTAAAAGAAGAGAAATGTTAAAGTCACGATATAGATTCAACAAAGACCTAATTTCTCTCTTACATGTCATTTAAAAAAAATTAAAGTTTGGTGTTTTGAATTCAATTTTGTTCTTTTTTTTTTTTTTAATTTTTTAAATGACACTTAAAAAGAGAAGTTGGGCTTATGTTGTAGCTGTGTCATATCTCTTAAAAGAATGATCACTTTAAATGTTAAATAAATTTTGTTGAGTACAAATTGAAACTACGATAACTTGCCTTTCCATATATTGTCGTTCACATAAAGTATAGGTGAACAATATTGACCCCCTTGGTGTTGGTTAGATTCCAATGATCGAACATGCAGGGTTGATAGATAGATCCAGCCATTGATTTCCAAATCAATAATCCTATGAAATTGTATCAAGCTAAACCAGTCAAAATCAATTGGCTGGATTGGACTCAGGTCACACCAAGATCACCGTTACTCAAAATTGTAGTTATGTGGCACTTACCATTAGGGGTGTACACCGGGGTAGTTTTTAACTGCTAATAACCACTTATAGCCGTTAACCTGATAACTGCACAACCAAAAATAACTGCAATCAAATAATCGCCTAAGCTGGTTGCGGTTGCATTAGTAATCCGGTTAATAACCGGATAACTGAATTTTTAATGTTTTTGATTTATAATTGCTTTGAATTATGAATTAACATGTATACTAGTTAGGATTTCCAACATTTTACTCCATAGGATTTCATGTCAATTTCACATAAATAATGTTGAACCAAATAGTTATTGTCACTGAAATATAACAATGTATATGAGACAATTCCTGTTATTATTTAACATTGTACTTATAGCTAAAATTCTCATATCACATTTGAGATATAAGATAAATGATCGTAATATTTGAGTAGTTTGGATTAACAATATATTATAAAAAATATGGATATTGTTTCTTCTTTGAATTAACAAATTTGAAGTTTTATAGGAAAGAAAAAATAATGATGAAATTATTTATGAAAACCGATTTATAACCCGTCTTTAATAACCACATAACCGTTGGTTGTAGTTTTTTTAAAATTGAATAACTGTCTAAATCATTTGCGATTATGAAGAAATAACTGCTACTGCAACCGGTTATACGTCACCTACAGGCTATAATTACCACGCCATATATAATATTTATTTCATAAAATATAGACTATCACATGAGTTTACAATGACAATAGTAAAAGTAACAATAACCCAAGCATTTTTGGACCCAAGGAGCTTTGATTTATAGAAGCTTATTTATAATTAAATACATATATATATATAAAGGCAACACTTTTTTTTTGCCCACTTTATAAGTTGTAAAAAGAGAAAAGAAGTAACTTTGTCTTATTACAATTGGTTGGAGGAGTTTGGGTGGTGATTACATGTAAGAAGAAGAATGGTGCTGCTTAGTTACACATCCCTCTTCCCTTCATGACATGCCTCCTTAGACCAGGAATATGGACATTTGTGATGTAATCTCTCCAATTTATGTTGCCCACATCAAACCCAAAGTTTCTCTTCTCTTCTTCAGACATGCTTTCCATCAATCTTTGAGTATTGCTGTTATCAAACCTGCATCACAGTTGTTACTCAAAGTTTAGCATACTTTCTATGAGCCAGTGTTTGGAAGAAAAGAAAAGAAAAACCGCTTAACTTTTGTCTGTTAATGTTTCTTAGATGGATTTTTTTTTTTTTAAGTGTTTACATGCATAAAGGTATAAACAATTTTGAATGTTTTATGTTTTAGGTTATTTGCTAATAATTTTGTTTTGAAAAGAAAAAAACTAAAGAGAGAAAGAAAAGTTTTAACAATAAACAAAGTACATGTATATTTAAGAATAAATACCTACGAAAATATTCATTGCAATCACCCATTTCAAGACTGAAAAATACTAGGGGTCACCGTAAAAGGTGTCACGTGGCATAACATGGATGACAAAAAATTAAGCAATAAAATTTGACAGATAAATCTAATTTTTTAGGACTGACGTGGTAATTATCATGTCAATTTAAAAGGAAAATATAGTAAATGTTGTAGTCTTCCTAACAAAAAACCTTTTTTTTTTTTTCATTAAGATTGTGCCAATTTTGATGCTAATGAGCTTCTCAATTTTTATCTCTCTTTTTGGCAATCATGCACATTATTAACATTTTCTGTCCCGAGTAGTATTGTGTCTTGTTCAAAAAGTATAAGAATTTGATGAGAATTGGATCATTTCAATTTAGGGATTTGATTAGTATTAGATTGAATTTGAATAAATTCAAATCATTTGTAAGCTCACAAGTATATCAATGAATGAGAGTAAGATGTAACCCTTTGGCTCTTTTCTAATGTTGGATAATGGATATGGTGTGCATAACACTGAACCACTCTTTTTTTCTCTTATTCCACTATCCTATTTATATTTCTATAGCAACCCAATATTTAAGACAATCCAATCTTCATTTATGATAAGGTTTTTTTTTTTTATCCTTTTTCATATATTATGTGAAAAAATTGATTACTTACCTTCCACCATAAAATGTGTATGGCTCATATATGCTTGCTAAATGCTTTGCTTGTTCTACTGACTTTCTGCAAATAATTTCCAGTTTCTGGGACAGCTTCTCGTTGGAAGAGGCTGCAGCTGTCAGCCCACTTCGCTGAATGGCATCTCCCCAAAGGTGAGTGGAGAACTCTTCCATGGATCTAAATAGCTTCATAGATGGAACACGGATTGGCCTACCCTTTGAGTCCAAACATGGAGAGGATTTGTAGTGATCATACAGCAGTCTCGCCAGGTCTTGGAAAACCAGTGGATTTACAACAGATGAAGCAATCTGGTAGACATTGATGTCTGGTTTTTGGGCCTCTCCATGCCTTGCCATGGCTGCTAAGGTTGCATTAACAACCATATCTGCTGGCACCTGCAATCAGTTGTCAAGAGAGTTACGAAAGAGGCAACCAATAAGCTGAATTAAAATGTCTTGATATTATATATGGATTTAGTGTTAAGTCATATGAGTGGTGCCATCAAGGAGAGAAAGTGTTCCATTGGTCAGTGACAATAGAGTGAGCTGCCATGAATGTTGGGCTCAAAAGCTTAGTGGAATGTTACGATTATAAGGGTTAAGGGTTTAGCCAAATCAATATCCAACAATCGTAAGGTTTTTAGATCAATGATTAGGCCGTCCTAGGGTTTTTGGATCTTAAGTGTTAAAGATTTAACCAAACCAAATAATCATCAATGATTAGACCCTTAACAAGCCAAAAACACCCAAAAATAAAAATAAAAAATGGTATATGACAGTTCAATAACATAAGCATTTACTTACTACATCGAGTACTCCATTTGGGTCAACTAAGAATCCTGTGAGCTGCCCTTTCCCATAGTACAAAACTATAGGATCCATCATCCTGTGAAGGAGAGTAGAAAGAAGGTTAGTTGGGCATTATCATCAGAGCCATTGCATCCAAGAGGTTAATTAGTGCAGATTTTGAATAAGAGACACCTACCTATTCCCTTCCATCCATCCAGGGAATGGCTCTTTGCAAGTGCTCTCAATAACACTTGGTCGGATAATGACAACTGGTGTTTCTCCTCTCATTTTGTCGATCATCATTTCCCCCATAGCCTTTGTGAACACATAAGTATCTTGCCATCCATATTTCTTGGCCCTGAGAGTAAGTGTGAAGCATACATGTGTGAGTGTAAAACAATTAAGTCCCACATTGAAAAGATGTCATATAATATAGTTTGAACTAAACTTATACGCTTAAGCTTTTGGGTTGAACGATGTTCCAACAACATAGAAAAACAAGAGAGAAGAAACTCGTCATCACCTTTCTAGACCCAACTCTTTCATTTTTTGAGCCACTATACTGACTTGATCAGAACCTTTGCTGAAATCCAAAGCCAACTTTATTTCACCTTCTATGTCCAATGCAGGGAGGGGTCTTGATGAAATTTCCAAAATTTCCCTTGCTATACTATCTCCATTACTGAAAGGCCTTTCCATTATTTGTCCTTGTCTTTGTCCATTAACATAAGCTGTATGTGAAAAAATGAAACACATATATGTTTTAAAACAACATGGAATTAACAACCTACTCTCACAAACTTGGCTCGACTCTCGTGCGCCGATCATTCGAGCAAGAACAAATAGAAACTTCGCTCGAGTGAGCTTGAGGGAGGAAGTGGTTTGTTAGGGATAGACTAACATTAAATGAGATATGTGCTTCAAATATATAATCAAAGATCATTTTATTTTCCAAAAGTGGGTTCCTCACACCTCTGTTTTTAACCATTTCATTTGCTTTTTAACTTACCTGTTGATACTTGCAAGAAGAGCTTTAGTTTCTTGCACTTCTTGGCAAAGCCCATGAGGTGGCAAGGTCCTCTTGTGTTTATGTCAATAGCAACATCATATCTGCAGTTCCATAATTTCAAAAATGTTTAACAAAATAAATTGAAAATCTATAAATCTAATGATGATAAAAACATGAACTTTGATGGAGAAAAGTCATGACCTTTCATCGAATGTTGTGTTAGCTGCAGAATTTACAATCAAGTCGACTTCTTTGGCAATAACATCTGCTGAATCTTCATCCAAGCCAAGATCGGATTCACAGATATTCCCTACCACAGGAACTAGCTTGCTCAACATGAAGGATTGGTAGGATTTTCCATGGATTTGTCGGAGACACTTGAAAAGCTCTGCACTTATGATCTAAAACACACCCAAAATCATATCTTAATTCAAGACCAAGAGACTTGGATTAGTGAACTTCCAGAGACACAGCATAATAGAGAACATACTTCATTTCTCAATCTTTCCATTGCCGCTTCCTTGTTTTTCGCCTGAATCAAAAGAAATATTCTTCCCACCTCCGGCTGTGTCCGTAAAATCTTCTCAATAAGAACTGATTTTTTTTTGGGGGAGGGTGAAAAGAGAAGATTGTCAATTGAAGATTAAACAAGTAAAAATAAAAAGAGCATTGAGGAAACCTTAATGCATATAGACATGTCACAGAAAATGCTTTAATATAATCCCAACGGGTTTGCTTGTGTGGTAAGTCATTTGGCCCTGGCGCCTCATGAAGCATCGGGTCTAACAGAAAAGAAAAAAGCTTTAATATATGCATATATGTAGACCTTTAGCGAGAAACCCAGTAGCTCCAGTGACAAGAAATCCCTTCCCTCTAAGAAATTTGACAATTCCAATGCCATCATCAACCTCAACCAAAGAGCTGGATGGTTCTCCATAAGGCATCAAATCCTTGACAGCAATCTCCGCCTGGCTCTTCCCACTGGGAGACAAAACCAAGCTTCCTGCATCTCTTAAAGCTGCAGAATGATCCGTCCTCAACAATGCCTCTGTCTGTGTCAAAGCAGAAGAAAACCCACTAGACTTGACCACATTCCCACCTCCTTGGCAGTGCACGACACTCTTCTTCCTCCTTAAAGAGCAGCAGTGACGCTTGTCGGACACTCGATGGAGTTTAATCGGTGCAACTGAGGAAGAATTTAGGAACAAAGCCCCCATCATTTGGCAAGAAAATAGAGGAATATTTTTGGGATGGAACCAAAAAAAAAAAAAGAAAAGAAAGTAGAGGGTTTGCAGTTAAAAATGGTTGGGTTGAAAGCTTTAGCTAAACACTTCCTGAATAAATAAAGAAAAGCTAGTAAACTAACAAAGGCTCCATACGATATGAGATGGGTTTTGTTCGGTTTTAAAGAGAAAGAAAGGTAGGGTGGGTTTAAGGGAGAAGGAGATGAGGGGTAGGTAAATTCGAATACCCCCTCTCCTTTCTAGGAGATTTTTCTATAACGGCTCTCTTTTTGCCACCCCTTCACACTTCCCACCAACGGCTAAGATGGCGGGAACTCTCTCTCTCTCTCTCTCTCTCTTCTTCTTTGATTAGTGTTTCCTATAATGCAATTTTATATGTGCTCTACTTTTTGCGGGAAATGCTGGGGGAGAAAGGGTGTGAGAAAGGGGTTGGCTATGGGGACTTTTTCTATTACTAATTTTGTTGCTTGGTCTATATAGTAAATAGCTCTTTTTATGGTATCATTTTGAGCAATACTATATAATATGATCTTTATATCTTATCCCATTACGAGAAATGTTAAAGGTCAATAAGTTTTTCATATTTGACACATATTCTCTTACAAATTTAATAGATCAACTATTGGATTTATAAGATTTACCATTGACGTGTAAGGAGTTCATATAAGTCCACAAATTTAATATTTGATTTGTAAAAGAATATGAGTCAGATATGAAGAATTTATTGACCCCAAGCATTTTTTTTTTCCATTTTATTAAGTTGATGTGGCCGTGTGAAGAAAATATTGATTTAATAGGTGATGGGCACTGCTACATTAGTTATTGAGATAAGGGTGAAATGAAAATGTAGTAGATATCATGGCCAGAGACGGACCTATGGGGGGACCGGCTGGGGCCATGGTCCCCCCCAAATCTAGAATAAAAAAATTAAAAAAAAAAAAAAAAACATATATTAAGCTTTTGTTTTGGGGAATTAGAATGTTTTATATTTTGGCAGACATGTTTGATGGGTTTTTTTTTTCTAAAACATTTTAGTAGAAGTTGTTTTGGAATTTTATGTTTTCTCCTAATTTTGTTGTAAATGGAAAAATCAACTTGATTTTTTCAAATGAAAAAATGCATAAAGTTCAAATGTGCAAAGTTCAAATGCCCAAACTTCAAATGCACAAACTTCAAATGTCAATGTTGGTGATACATCATTATCAGCTTTTGATATCCCAATTTCTGAAAATTCTTCTAAAAAATTTTTCAAACGAAAAAATGCACAAAGTTCAAATACCCAAACTTCAAATGCACAAACTTCAAATGTCAATGTTGGTGATACATCATCACCAACTTCTGATATCCTAATTTCTGAAAATTCTTAAAAGACTTCGGAGAGTTGATGGCAATGAATTTAATATTAGTTCATTGGAATATGATCATGGATTGCGTCGTCAAATATAAGAATATGATGTTAATCGCCGATATGAAATTCGAAGAGCTTACATTAAAGCTGATCCATACCAACCTACGGTCTTAGACTACCACGATCCCCCCGTCAAATATTTTGGGTCTGTCCCTGATCATGGCTCATCCCATTTGAAGGCAAAACCACATATTTCATAGATCTATGCTAATAGATATTCCAACAAACTCTGAAGTAAAATTGTTTGAGGTAAGCGCGTTAAATTACTACTTATTTAAAAACCTCTAATAAAATGAATTCAATAATTTTATTTAATCAAACACAACAAACAAAAAGACTACGCTAATTCCGGCTCATCTATTAGGAGATAGAGAAAATAATGTTCTAGATTATTCAGATGAAGGAATAGTTAGCAATAGCGTTTGTAGTCCAACGGTTAGGATAATTGCCTTCCAAGCAATAGACCCGGGTTCGACTCCCGGCAGACGCACTTCTTTTATCACGATCTTTTGACCTTTTTTAAACTTCGGCCCAAAGGGGGATAGCCCAACTAGACTAGACCAAGACGGGCTTGAAAGCCCCAGTGCAAAGTCTTAACAATAATGAATTTCTTTTACAGAAATTTTTTTTAAAATAAAATAACAAGAGTTAAATACTAATTATCTCATCGGGTTTCACTTGTTTATTTTTTTTCTCTTAGAGTTTGATTTTTATCACAAAAGTCCTCCTTGTAGTTTTGATAAAGGACCAAATTGGTTATTCCGTTTGTTGTCGTTAGTTGATTTAACGGAAATGACACGTGAACCAATTAAATCTTGTCACATCTCATATAATTTATTTTTATTTCTATTTTTTTAAAAAAAAAAATTTCAAAAAAATAAAAAATAAAAAAGTTGGAAGGGGGTGGCCGAAACTACCCCCAAGAGCCTCTCTTCATTCACATCAATCACTCCCGCCGAATCCTCGTCCGCATTGAGGACCCAAATGGGTTCATTTGGAACACCATGATTAGAGCATATGTAGTTATGTACAGAGAAATTCTCCTGGAAAGGCTATATGATGTTGGATGAGACTCTGGGTGGGTGATAATTACACATACCCACTTCTAGTTCAAGCTTGCACTATCCGGTTATCGGAATTTGAATGGAAACAGATCCATGATCATGTTTTGAAAGTGGGTTTTGATTTGGATGCTTATGTGCAGAACACGTTGATTAATATGTACGTGGTTTGTGGGAAGATGGGTGATGCGCATCACTTGTTTGATGAAAGTCCTCATTTTGGATTCAGTTTCATGGAATTCGATCTTGGCAAGTTATGTTCAGTTAAGGGATGTCGAGAATGCCAGTGGGTCTTCGGGGTGGTTTCACCACCCCCAGTGAGTCTTAGGGATGGTCAGGCCACTCCCAATTTTTTTCTTCTTTTTTTTTTTGAAATTTTTTTTTTAAATTAAAAATTAAAAATATATTACATGACACGTAACAAAATTTAATTAAGCCACATGTCATTTTCATTAAATCAACTAACAGTCAATGGACGGAATGACTAATTTGATCTTTTATCAAAACCACAAGAACTTTCTGATAAAAATCAAATCATATGGGAGAAAAAATAAAGAAGTGAAACCCTAGAAAGTAATTAGGTATTTAACCCAAAAAACAATTCATTTTATTATTATTTTTTAAAAAATTCATTCTCTAGAATATGGATAACTAATTTGTATATGCAGTAGAAGTCCAAACCCATGCGTACATAAAGAATAAAAATAAAATAAAATAACACGGAGATCCATGCTACTCCCACCCTTCACCACGCAAAGGGAGGAGATGGAGGGTGGCTCTGCCCATAGGGGGGTGGTGGGGTGGCTTCACCCTTGTCCATGTCACAAAGGGGACGGTGGAGGTGGAGAGCCACCCCTAGACGTGTGCCGGGTGAGAAAAATATGAAAGGTAGCAAGTTTTTTTCATTAAAAAATATAGAAAAATTATAATGGAAAAACCTACTTAAACACTCGAGGGAAATTCAAGAGTTTAATTGTCAAAACTAAACATTCGGGGTCCCCTAGGCAAAATTAAGGGACTTTTTAGGACAATTCTCTTTTATTAAAAAGGAAGCCTAGTAGTGCAAGTAAATTAACACATTTATCTCCCAACATTTTGTTATTTGGGTAGATCTTGCAGATAACTAGGCCCTTCTAGTGTTTATTAAAAGATACAGAGTACAAGCAGAAGACATGATTCTAAATTAACCGATAGAAAATATACTCACACAAGGTCATATCATATTCATTAAAAGAAAAGAAAAAAAAATGACACCTAATCACCAGAAACACACCGAAGACAATTGCACTGAAAACCAAACCCCTGGGACAAGAGACTTTGCCGAGCATCATGATCCATGCTTGCATCAATATAGCAGATCCGAAGCTCTTCACCTGCAGAATACCAAACAAATTTTGTATTGCATCGATGTTAAAGCCCTGTTTAAGAATTTTCAAAGTCAAGTTCACCAAGTGTGTACAAACCAGCTTGAAGCTGTGCCTCTTCCCAAGTGATAAAAACTACATTGCAGTAGAGCCAACAGAAGTAGCCTAGGTAGCAGTTTTAAGAGCTAGAAACAAGAAAATGATTCCCAATTTCCCATATTTTTCATTTTCTCTTTTTTAGTCTTCTTTTTATTTTTTACATTTTGACCCTTAAGTTTATCTGGTAAAGGGCACTGTTTAATCTAGTTAACCCTCATCTCATGTATCTCATGCATTGCTTGCAATAACACATTCCAAATCTCATGGATTCGATTCAAATGGTCTCTAGCATACAAGCATGATGTCACACGCCTCATTTAACAGAAACCAATAACCTTAGTTTGTAACATTAAAATAGTGGGATGTGAAGGCAATTCATGAAGATGACAGTACTTGTTGAATGTAACCACATATCCATAAGTGATTTCTCTTCTTTTCTTCTTCTTCGTGATAAAAAAGCCTCATGAATTGGTTATCAGAAAATGATCAACCTATCTACCAATGCAAAAGTGATGGTCTCAATGTCCAACCAACGTAGCACTACTTATGCACCCTATCTTTACAACACATTTCAAGTCTCTTATTCTCCATTAGCAAGTCATCCCCCATCCAACCCCTCCAAAAAAACAAAAACAAAGCAAAAAAGAAAAGAAAAGAAAATGACCACATTGGAAGGGAGAAAAAAGAACTCAAACAAATAAAAATTTCAGAAACTGTAGTACATGAGACAAACCTGCCTCAACATCACGAAGGGCCTTCAATTTGGCATCTGCATTCTCTATCCACAAAATGTGTGCATTGGGATCTGTAATGAAATAACATCTCCTTCAGTCTTTCTGGATCATGGGTATTATATCTGTTGTATAGGTGTCTAAGGATGAATATTTACTATCCCTTTTTTGCACAAGGGTGCAAACAAAAATAGTATACTGATTTTTGCCTCTTCTAGTAAGAAAAATATATTTTTCAATGTCTTATCAACTATTTAAATTTAGTTAGGTTTAGTTTTTAGACAAACGACCTCATAATTCTCAAGATTCTTTGCTGAAAAAGCAAAAAATTGATGAGTCTGTTTGGTAAAGTTTTTGAAATGTGTTTTGAGTTTTGGATTTTGAAAAAGTAAAAATTGAGAAGAGTTTTTGATGGGCCACATTTGAAAAAGTGTTGTTGTGGGGTCTAAAAAAGAAAATTTGTTTGGTAAAGCAAAAAACTTTGAAGTGCTTAGCAAAAAAAAAAAAAAATTGAGCCTGATAGAGGTTGGCCTCAACAAGTGGCCACTAGACAAATTCAGTGGCTGCCACCAGTGGAGGCCAACCTCCACTTTTTTAAAAAAAATTAAATTTTTTTTTTTTTATTAGTAACAAGGCCAGCCTCCACACCTTAAAAAATAAGTAAGTGTTTTCAAAACATTCCTATATGAAGGTGTGGGAAGTGTTCTAAAAAGTTGTTTGTGTTTTGTTTTTTGAAAATTGTTTTGTAGTTTATTTTGAAAAATATGTTATAGGTGGGGGCCATATTTGAAAATCAGTTTGGTAACTATGGTCCAAAAAAGTGTTTTTAAATATTTGAAAAGAGAAAGCACTTCTTGAAAAGATTGGCAAACAGGGTCGATATTTGTGACAACTCCATTCCATAAGCTGAGCATCCACAGTAGATATAGAGGTTGGAAATGAACTTTTCTATTTGCATTTGATCTTGATTTATACGTAAAACCAAACTGTGTTGCTCAGAAATATCATACACAATCAAATCAAATTATTTGCACTAGTCCTTTATACAATTTAGGTGCTGAGGTAAATCTGAAGAAAACGAGAGCTTACCACAATCATGATTGTAGAATGACGGAAGCATATAAACGGCATTACCAACAGCAGCTTCAGCTTCTATAGATGCAGCTGCTGATGAAAGAAGATCTTCATACAATCCTCCGACTAATTCAATACAAAATGCATTAATACGAATGCGTGCCAGAACACTAGTATACCATGTCTTACTTAGAACTTGTGATGTCAAAGAGATTTACTCCCTCAGAGAATGATCGGCACTGAACAAGTGAAATAGAAAACAGGATGGAAACTAAAAAATAAATTTCTGTCATGCAAAGGATACAAGCTATCTGTTCATTTGTGGTATTTGCCTTTATGAAGGCACTCCTTAGTAAGCCAAACCCCTCTTCCATCTGGAAAATGACTGTATAGAATGATCATTACGAGAAGGGGAAATGCCAAAACCAATGGATTTATTGTAGCAAATTGTAAATGAACTCTCCATTTTTTCTTTTAAATAACACACTTTCTCAAGTGTGCTAGCAACCATGTATGAATGACCTGGTAGCAGTATCAAAAACCAAATAAAAAAATCTTCAATGAAAACTACTAAAAGAGCTGACATACATGTCTTGGATTGTTTTCCAGTCAGGGAACTTCCATGAATTAAATTTGGGGGGAAAATATGAAAGAGGAAAAGGTAAAAAGATTAAAATAAAGCCACTTGGGGGATTCTTTCCCCTGGTCATTTTTTGAATCAAAATTCTCCACTCTCACCCAAAAAAAAGAAAGAAAAAAAAATGAAGTTTTCCACAATATTCAAGTTTTCTCAAAAGAAAGGCATACAAACAAGACATTAGAATGATCCTTCTTCCCTAAATTTTCATTATACTCCCAACATTGACTAGCACGAATAACCCAAAAAATCAATTTCTCACCTCTGAAATCATTGGAGGAGATAAATTAGCAGGTTGAAGTATGTCAATGCTGTCAGCAGCTGCAACACCTGATATGACCATACAAGCTAACCGTTTCACTAGAAGTGGGTACTTCAAACCTTGTATCCTATAGAAAGAGATAATAAACAGTAAGAAATCTAGATAATTGAAAGTACTACAAAATTCTGATGGGTGTGTTGACAAATCGATTAAAACCAACAAAACAATTACTTTTTGGAGTCTGGTGAAATACAATAGTAAGTGTAAATTAACAAATTCATGTGTTAAGCGTCCTTCTTAGATAATAAAATATTGAAAATATATGCTTCCAGCACCTTGTAGAAAAACATTGGCTAGGCTTTTTGGTGTCGTTGTCATTTTTATTGATCCTTGTAATGGGGGCCATCTGATATAAATAGCCAAAAACAAAAAGAAGCAAAGAGGAGCCTTTAACAGCTTTCTTCTGATCTCAAATGAGTGTTAAGTATGGTTTTTTAAAAAAAAAATTCTAAAACTAGCTTTTTATAAGTTGATTTTGACAGTTGCAGAAACTGTAAATGTGCACTTATTGTGTGTAACATTAATGCAACAGTAATGTGTATCTTGCATTCACTTAAACAAATGATATTGCAATCTTATTAGTATATAATATTTTATCATAAATAATATTTTCTCCATTATATGACAGTAACAACTAACAAGTATGGCTAGAGGAAAAAGGTGAAGAAGCCAAAGCTTCAGTAGGGAGGAAAATCTTTTTCATACTTTTAGCTTATACCTAACCTTGTAATCCTGAAAATAAAAGCAACACTACAGGTGCACCATTAAAGAATATTATTTGCACTATGTCTATTTAAGATGTACTTCCAACTTCCAATGCAAAATAAAGCATAACCCTCATAATAAACCATGGCATAAAATATCAAGAGATCAAGCAGAAGAGTTTTTCAGAAGTTCCCATACCGACAATAATCATCATAGGCTGACCAATTCGCTTTCCTCTCAACATCGTAAAACACCTTAAATCCATGAAAATTTAATCACAACTTCATCTTTATTTGGAGTAAAAAATGACCCAGTACTTATAAAAAAAAAATGACTCACAGCTCAAACCAACTGGTTACATTTGAGAGCTTTTCAAGTTATAACAAACTTGTATTCTGGAAACATTACATTGATGCATGCAAACACAAAAAAAAAAAATCATAATAACATATTACAAAGACATGACACCTAGGTAAAAAGGAAGTTCTCCACCAGAATCACAATTTATGCCTTATAAATCTCAAAGACTTTTCTACTTAGTATTATGCTTTGCTCTTGTGTGTAAATTAAAGAGAGCTCATAGAGGGCTAGTCAAGGTTCTCCTACTCATGCTTAACTTCTAAACCGTAAACTTCTGCAGATTCCAATCCTCTTCATTAACATTATGCAACTCTTTACAACTAGAGAGAAATGCATAACTATTGTCAGTATATAGTACATCTCATACAAAAAGAAATCATAAGCCCCATCACCATTATATGGTCCTCAAAGCGTTTTAAGATTATGATCATTATCAGATACATTGCAACAATCACAAAATTCAAATGGATACTTAAAAAATTAATAGATAGAGCCAATAGAATAGACATGCATGCAGCGTGCACACAAACATTTAAACATATATATATCTATATACTAAATTGATAACCTTCAACTACTAAGAACCCTCAATTTTGCAATCCCCGCAAAGCAACATTCACTGAAGCATCAATCAATATCATGTTTTACATCATATGATGGTGGTGAATGACTCAATAATTTATGAAATCCAAAGGACAAGCTTATGAATTTACGAACTGCCCACAAAATATCCTTATTTGGCACCAGAAAATGACATTCACAGAGAGATGCATTTGGAGCTATGTTGCGGCAAACACATTAGTCTAAAGAAATGAGTTCAAATAGTGTGTTCAATCACTGAAACACATTCTCTAGTTTAGTAGAGTCCAGTGAAGCCCTTAAGTTACTAGCTCACACAAGCATATATTTGACTAAGGAAATTCTTGCTAGAAGTCCTAGTCCTGTTACCCATTTACATGCTTCAACAAGGCATCGCACACAGTTAAAGAATAACACTGCATATACCCACAGTCCACAGATATTCACTGCTAACAATAAAAACATCAAACATGTGGTGGGTATTTATTTAAACATATAGATTCGTTCATCTAGCCAAGAAGTTTCCATTTTTTTCTTTTAGTTGCTTTGCTTCCTCCACATTCTCGTCTAAGAAAGTCACGGATTTTACTGATTGATTGTGCCAAAGCTTAGTTTTTTTTGGAGATGGGTCTGTAGGATTTCTCGCTCAATTTGCTTTGGAGGTGAGTAACACGTGTTCCTATAAACATCAATATCCTCCCACACAAGTATCGGATAAAACTTACCCTTTCAAGATGAGTTTGTGGAATACTACGTAAGAAAAGTTTCTACTAAAAGTGAAATAATTATACAAACCAATGTTGAACAAAATAATTAAGAAAAGTTGTTGAACAAAATAATTATACAAACCAATGTCTAAGTACAATAGGAATTCAATTAGACAAAATTCAGAATAAGTTAGACCCAAAACATACAAATCAAAGTATGAACAACCATTAATAAAGTTAAAATAATTTAATTTTAAAACCATCAAAAGTATGAACAATAAAAACATCAAACATGTGGTGGGCATTTATCCAAACATATAAACCTTAGATTTCTCTTCGCACTCGTTGTTACAGTACTGCACAACTGGAGTTCGTGAAGTGGTTTGCAGCTTCCGGAGGCAAAAGTAGCAGACTCGGTGGATGGTAGAAAGCGAAGGGTGAGCAACGAGCGGCTTCGCGGTGTGGATGAGATCTCCGGCTCCGATTCTCCGTGTGGCGAACACGCCTCGCCCGGCCGATTCGGTGAGCGAGACCCGGATCGGAGGCGGCGCTGGTCGACCCGTATCCTCATCCTTATCGGCTATGCTGGTGGTTGAGAAGGAGGAAGATGCGAGAAATAGCTTCGTTTGGGAATACAATGTTTTGAACCGCGAAACCCAACGGCTACTACGGCCAAAGGCCAAGGCCGACATTTTCCCAAATGCTCTAGGCTCTAAAGGGCAAGGGCAACACCTAATAATAATCGGGGTAAGCCTTAGTTGGTCCCCCCCCCCCCCCCCTTTTTTTTTTTGGCGTGGGTCTTTTTTATTGTGACTTATGAAAATGAGCCTCCAAAAATTAAGTGACTTACACTTTTTTTTTAAAAAAAATAATAATAATTAACTTAAAAAATTACTTACGTTACATCAATTGATATGACGTGGATGTTATAAGTGAATGTAAGGAATAACATTACTTTAAAGATAAATATTATATACTATATTTTCATTTTCCTCCTATCTTATTAGAATTGATGTAACAATGTTTATAGATCCTTAATTTTATTTTATTTTTTAAAGTAAGAGCTAATTCAAAAATTGCTACTCAATTTAGTGAGATGGAAAGTAGTATTTAATATAATTCTAATTTAAAACCAGCCCAATTATGATGAAGTTGTCCCCACCATATTTCTGTGAAAATGTTGAGGTGGGTGCGTAAGTTCATTTTTTTTCTTTTTCTTTTTTACATTGATGACCACAAAGGCTCATGGAGATACAATGTAAAAGTATCAAATCCTATAGTCCTTTCTGTTGGACCAAGTCTTAGCATACACGGTAAAGGGAGAAGCAACTCTATTTTTTGCTTCTTGAAGTGCTGCCATTATTCTGATGTTTTGATTTTCCTAAGCTGCTGATATATTGAGGCCTAGCATGTCATTGCCGTTTTCTTATATTTTGCCTTTTCTTTTAGCCTGCGTTTTTTTTTTGACATGTCGCAGCGGGTGAGATTCAAACTTATGATCTCACGTAAATCATTTGATTATCTTAGACTTTAGCCTGCATTTTATGTGTCAGTCATATTAAAAGTTTTACTTGTCATTTTATTTAGGATTGGAGGTCATCATCATGTCTCATGTGGAAATGTTTGTTGACAAAGATGTAGCTTTCACGCTTTTTGGTGTTTGCTTTCTGTCTCTTTTCCCCCAAGTGAATGCCTTCTTGTTGATTCTGCAGTAATTCTCTTAATGCTAAATGGAAGCTTTATTGTCTTTAACATTATTAATTGGATATGATTTTGAAACTTGTTCTTGCATCATTATAGATATTGAGGGCAACCATTTGGTACTCTCTGCAAAACATTCTCTAATCAATTCAGTTCAGCAGCTTCCTTTGAATCTAAGTCAGATTCATCCTAACTCAGTAGTCCATGTGAGTTGTTAGTTCTCTACTTATATGATTTGTTGCTACACTTTTTGTTCGCGGGAAACACATTTTCAATTTGTATTTATATGCTTTCAAATTGCAGTGATAATAATTTTATTTGTGCAAACTAGGGGTACATTTTTAATTTAATTGAAACGGGTTGCTTTGTCCGCTTTCTTGGGCGTTTGACCGGTTTCTCCCCTAGACACAAGGTTCTAATTTTTCATTTTTCTGTCCATACGATCTTGGTATATTTGAATCCAATATATGTTTATACAATTCTTGTACGATAAAATTTTGTTTTTGCTCTGTAGGCAACAGATGACCGGAGAGTTGAACTTTCAGAGTCCTTTTACATTGAAACCCAAGAAGCTCCATTGATGGCTTGTTCGACTGAGATTGTATAATATTGTTTCAAACTTAGCCTACTTGGTCCAAAAACTATACTTTTCACCCATCTATATCAACTTCATAAGTCACGATTTTTGGAGGCTATTTTTCATTATTATTGGAGATGCTCAAAAATATCTTTTGAGCCTAAACATATTTGATTTATTCCCCATCTTTAATATAAAGATTGCATTAATGTTTCTTTCAAATGATCAAAAACTTCAAAGGTACCCTTTTTTTAATACGACAAAAATGCCTTACAAATTTGAAAAAGAAAAAAATATATATATATATATATATATCAGTTTCTCCTCCATGATCAGAAACTTCCGAGCAATGGCCAAAGAAATTCTACTGCGCTAGTGTTACTGACTTACTGTGTTACCTGAATTGTCAATGTAGAGCTTCCGTATTGAATCTTGATACAGTGAATCTCTTATCTGTCACACGACCTTGAAAAGTCCAAAAAAAAATTGTAGACAGATTCCGCCGGCACCGACAACCTCATTGAATGGTTCATCAGATGTCGATGTTGACGACACTGGTTTTACTTCCATCTGGATAAGGACGCTGCTGCTGATATGAAGTGATTGTGAATATGTTCAGGTGGTGTTGGTTCAGCCACTCCGACAAGGTCGTGTGGCTGAACCAAAAAAAGTATAGGTTTTTTCTTAAAAAAAAAAAAAAAGCCACTCCGACAGGAGCCAAATTAAAATTTTAATGGGCCAGAAATCCAATGTATTGAATATTTTTTTATATATAAATATTATTTTTAACAAACTTAAAGGAAAAAACATAAAATCAGTTTTTGTAATTTACAATTAATTCTATGTGGTATTAAAATGAAGGGTTAAGTTCACTTAACCCCATTTTACAAATTTTTTAAAAAAGTCAACTTTATCCTCTCAAACTATCAATCCAATGACAATCTACGAATAAACTGTCAATTGCAAGTCTGCAACAATTTACCCTCTAAACTACCAAAACAATAACAATGTACCTCCAGTTTTAACAAAATGACGAAATTATCCTTACTAAAATAAAAACAAAAATGCTACAATTTTTTTTTCTTCAAATTTTTAAGCTTATTTTTGTCTCATTGAAAAATCTATAGGGTAATTTCATCATTTTGTTAGCATCGGAGGGTACATTGTTATTGTTTTGATAGTTTGAGGGGCAAATTATCATAATTGATAGTTCATAATGTAAATTTGTCATTGGAGTGAGTTTGAGAAGATTAAATGAACTTTATCCTAAATGAACTCAAAAATATTTGAGGTATTCCCAAAAAATAATTTACTCTTTATAATCAAATTTTATTAATGCATTATTTAATTTAACATATTTCGATAATGATGCGTCAACATTAATAAAATTGTGACATGTGTCTTATTTAAATCAGTATTCACATTGACCCATTATGTTTACTCATGTGAAATAGTGTCACACATAATAAAATAGTGGTGGTCGTTGATAATTCAACGAAATATATATATTTCTTCTAAGCAATACAAAGAAGAAAGAAAATCATGTTTACTCATATGAAATGGCATTATGGCAGGCATAAAAAAACAATATCATCTGCCCCCATATCGGGCCTCCCACAAGGCAGGCCACAATTCAATTCCCGACATGGGCGTGCATCAGTGCATGGGAGATAAACTTTAAAAATCACATTTTAATTTATTGCTTTTTTTTTTTTTTTTTAAAGGAATCTTTCAAATTTCTATAGCAAACTCTATAGAGTTTATGCTGGATTGTTATATTATTACAAAGTCATAAATATAATCAAAAAAATTATAATTGAAGTTTATCTATGACATCAACCTTTGCTAATCTATGCACAATTTAGTTATAAAACATATTTGCTCTAGCTTCCAAAAGTAAACTAGATGTAAGACATAAGCAGCCCACATTTTTCGACTATGAGAGATAATCTTATACACCGATCTAACTTTCATCAACTCAAAGGTAAGGAGAAAAACAACCGTCCTCAACCTAAAGGCTTGGACAAAATGAACAAAACAAAATACAAAAATCAAAAGAAAACACACTAAAAATAACAAAAAACCCAACAGGAAACAGCAATGGAGGAGCACGATATGCAAAAATTTTCGAGAAGACACACATTGGCACACGGGACTCATTGGTCGATCAATGCTACTCGGTGGAAAGCAAAGAAGCCAACTAAGTTGGTACTTGGACACACGTGATAGTGTGGCTGATGGAGAATAGTATATATATTTGAATTCAAAGAATTAGATCTAAAATATAAATGTTAAAAGGGGAGACCAAAAGAGACTACATATAAGACACCAAACATTGCTATCATGGGAAGGAAAATAGAGAGGGACATGAAAGGAGGAGGGGGGAAGAACGACATCCTGTGTTTTTTTTTATTTTTTTGTCCTTCTGTTTTTTTTTTAAAAAAATATTGCATATTATATATGAGAAAAATATAAACCTATAGTAAGGTTATAGAATCTCAAATATTTAGTATGAAGTCCACGTATGAATTGGATTGAAGATTCGATGATATTGATACCATTAAAAATAAAAATAAAATAAAATAAAAAGCTTCTCCCTTTTCCTTTTCTTACCATATTTCTTTTTCTTGCCATATAGTGCAGAAATATATATATGACAAACACTTTTAATTGGACAAGTCACATGTATTTTTTTGTATACAAAAACCAAACATTATTTGATAAACAATGAATTCCTCGAGGAAAGATTGTATCAACACATGATATATTTACACAAAACATAAGTGTCACCTATTGTGGTCAAAGTCAACGATATAAAGCACTCTTCAAGAGGCAATTAGCACCGTCAGATCAAACTCATGATCATTCATCTAACGGTGATCTCCAAGCAAGATCCTCCCCTGGATACTCCGTTTGTACTTCGTTAGGAGGAATGAAGCAATCCATGGAGAGGCCGGGGACGTTGAATGAGAGGTCATCGATGGTCCATTTCTCCTCCATCCGTGTGATCGCGGGGCCCGCCTTCAAGTTGTCACCGAACCGTGAGATGATCACACTTGATTGGCCAGCTTGAGCGATCATCACGCCCTCCACCGCCCGATAGTCCTCAATTCTTGTTGACATTGTGGTCTCCCAGTACATGGGGTGCGTCCCAGGGGATTGAATCCTGGTTAAGTAAGAGTCCTCTAAATACACGAGGAGCCCACTTCTTTGGCTGAAGTAGCCAAATATAACATGCTTTATCATCTCTGCTGTGTTGTCGCCCCGTTCAGCCAGGTCCGTTTGATCAGCTGACAATTTCAGCACAAAACAGTCAACGCCTGAAATTCGCTTTTCTCCCAAGTGCTGTGCTGGCGAAAATACGGCCGCTATGGCCAAAGGATCTAGTCCCTACAAATGTTCATATATATTAGTAATCCAACGGATTTGAATAAAACCTCCCTAAGATTATTATTTTTTACTACAGTTCAATTTAATAATTGACCGATTTAAGATATTAATCGATTAATTTACTATACTAAACTCATCTAATTTCATAATTTTGTAGTCATCCTTTCAAGCAAAGCAATAAACAAACACATATGCTCGCCGAGAGAAATTCGATCGTACGAATCACGCTTATAGCGAAGGTCATAAGTTCAATCCTCCTCCCCTACCCGCAATCCCTCCCCCTACCGTGGACATGTAAAAAAAAAAAAAAAAAAACAAACAAACAAACACATTAATTATATTATATTAACGAAAAATGCTAATTCTTCTAGTATTTTTCTAGTGTTTTTTCAACTGTGATGTGACCTTTAAAATCATCAATAGATTAAAAGTCAATAACGATAATTTTAAATTCAACAATAATTTTAAAAGCAACAATTAGGAGAATACCAAGAAAAAACCAACTAAAATTTCCTATATTAACAAGAAATTCCTGTATAGAGAAGTAATTTAACAACTACGTTACAGAATTCAACGTCAATTGTCACATCTTGGATCATAGATTACCCAAAGGTTATGTAATTAGCCAATAGCCACTTACATATATAAGGCAATAATTTAACTTTGAAGATCAAATGGAAGCGTACGAGGAAGGACATGCAAAAGTAAAACACAAACAATACCCAATTTGGTCACAGGTTCCTTGAGTCAAAATTTTCTGTCTTTTAATATTTGTTTCTTAGGAAATTAAACAAACCCCCCCAGTTATTTTTTGTTCTGTTGTCAAAAAAAGATTTGGAGTAAGGATTACTTAAGCAACAAGAATAATAATAATAATAATAATAATAGATCGATTCATAGTACTTACCTGAAGAGCTCGCCGGAGAGGACGAACACCGCCTCTGGCGGCATGCGCGCCGAGCCATGGGGTGTGGCGCCAAGCCATGTTGCCATCACTACCAGCTACAACCTTGTGACCACCCACAACAAGCTCAATCAGCCACTTATTGGGGACCATCTGCCACATTACAAAGCACCCTTTTTGCGACTCTCCGGTGGCTCCAGCAGCCGAGCTGCCAGCGCCCGGCTCATCCACCATGGCCATGGACACTTTTCCAGTGGCAAAAATGTTCTTCACCGTCCCCTCTAGTTTCCGGCAGCCAGTCGCCGCCGTGAAGTGTTGTATGATATATTGTGCCGAGGAGGAGACCTGCCGGCCGGAGGCCAAGAACAAAAACCATAATGCATTTGTTTTAGTCAAATATAGTCGTGGTCCTGTTTTGCTTTTCCTTTTACAAAAGTATGCAACTTGGATACTGTATAATGCATATCACATTCACTAGTGGCATATTTCTGGAAAAGGTCTCACAACAAACTTTACAAAATTAACAAACAAAAAGAAAACATCATCAACCAACTGGTTTTTTGTATTTGTTTTGTTGTTTTAATTTTTACTCTAGTGTTTGATCTAATAACTTCACATCATCAAATAAAAAATGTCTGAAAAAAAATGTGAAAGATGGCAGAGATCGTGAATGGGGTGGTGTACCTCGGTGGTGGTGGGTTGTTTGGTATGGAGCGGAATAGGGAAGAGAGGGCAACCCAGGACGCTGAGGAGGATCCGGAGGTCGGATTTCTTGTTGAAGACGAGGGAGAGGTGGGTCTTGATCCAGTTCCGCCATGTGAGACCTCGACCTTTCTTGGAGCTGTTTGAGCTGTCGTCTTCTTGGTTGACGGGCTCCTCCGACAATGGCGCAAGCCGACCCATCTTAGCTTTTTGAGAGATTCAGCAGAGGGAAGAAACAGAGGGAGAGATTTATGAAGGAAAATGAGTGGAAGGCTGCTAAAGGAGTGCTTTGTTGTGCTGGGTGCTCTCTGTTGTGATGCCCTTTGTGCACATGCGGCTTCGGCGCGTGCACCCCATTTGACTTCGCTTCATAATTTCTTTTCCTTTATATTATATTATTTTATTTTATATTTTCTTGTTTGCAATGAATGAATATAACTATATAAAGCATCACAAAGAACGGTTGATTGGAAACTTGCAACTTATGTGAAGTTAGTAAAGATATTAATTACCAGTTGATTTTGTTGACTATTAAGTCTTTATTATTATATCTTCATTTAAACTCTCAACAGATCTCATCTACTTCCCCTGTTTTTTATTCACTTATTATTATTATTATTATTATTGAAAAAGGCATTAAAAATTACAGTAAAAAAAAAAAAAAACTAAGAAGAAGGGAAGATAATGAAAGAGGAGTGATATTGATACAAGAGTAATCCTACTCTTCACACTTATTTACTTATTTAGTACAATTAAGTTATATTAACTGATATGACATATTTTAAGTGATTTCATTTTATGTGTATTTTTTTTTTAAATGGTTAATATGAAAAATCATTTAAAACACATTACATTAGTTGATATGACATAAGAGTGGGTGTGGGAAGAGTAACATTAGTTTAAAGAGATATGTTGCAAACTATATATTTATGATCACTCCAACTTATTAAACTGGTGTGATAGTGTTCATCAATTCTTAAATTTTTTTTAAGAAAATGAAATCTAATCCAAAAATTGATGAGCATTTTCACATTAATTTAGTGAAACTGAATGCAGTATTTAATATTATTCTAATTTAAAACCAACCCAATTATGATGAACTAGTCCAACATTTTTCTGTGGAAATGTTGAGGTGGGTGCATAAGGAATTCTCCTTTTCCTATTTGCTTTATTTTTTTTCATTAAAAAGGTTGAACTTTATGATGTCTTTTGCAGACAACTAATTTAGATGTTCAATTAGCAAAAGGTACTATAATGATGGTGGGGAGGTACTAGGTTAACAGCCTTTTTGCCAATTAGCTGCAAAGCTATTGATGGTACTTTAGATAAAGTAATAAACTAGCTTTAGGAAATGGTTAGTCACACTCACATGCATCCTACAACCCTATATTAGCTACCCCAGTTCCTCCCATTGAGATTAGATCAAGTACCACATGCATTATCTTTTCATCAAGATCTCAAAAGAAAATATTTTTATGGGATTTTGATTAAGTTTATTTGTTAATTAGTTGGGTCACAGCCTGTACAGGGTGTAAATGGGCTCACTATTTTACATGGGTGTTTACCTAAATTAATCCTCTTTGGTTTGACGGATTTCTCTTCTATTAGGAAGAAAAAGATAAAAAGAAAAAGATAATAAAATATGGGTGTTGTGAGAACTCGTTATGATAGCATTGATAAGTTTAACTTATTTAATTAGATATGTTGAATTATAGTTGACATATATAGTTGAATACACATACATTGTTATGACCTAAACCCAACACACAACATAAAGATTAACAATTTTTGATATAATTCACAAACACGACAAGAACTCAATATAAAATTAACAAGTTAGGATCGAAAGATTTACACCATTCAATTAGAGAGGTCGATTAGGATTAGATCTATATAAATTTATGCAGTTATACCCATATCTTGACAAGACCTAAATCCGAACCCAACACTGTAACACAAATTGTCACCCATGAATTAGTGTAGATAATTCATGTGGATCTGAATTATGATATAATGTATTATTGGAGCACTTCAATCCCAAAAGAGAAACAAAATGTAAATACTAGCCTTGCAAAACATATGATCCTAACATTAAAATATATAATTTATTATTATAATTATTGTGCTGATTTTCATTTTAAATTTTTATCATATTTGTCTGTAATTACATCTCTAAGATTCTATTATCTTTAAAAAAAATCTTACTTTACCAATCCCATTTTTCTTATAAATAGAACTATATATCAATTATACAAGTAAATCAATTCAATAAAATAAATATATATCCCGACAACATACTTTTTATTAGTAAGCATAGGCCCTTAGCACAGAATAATAATTATAGAATTATTGTGTCTCTTTCTCTCTTTGCTTTTGCCATCTCTTTGTGTATTATTTTATCACAAACTTGTACACCTAAAACAACAATAAACCAAGACCATATATCATATTTTAACGTTAATCAAAAAATATTCTCTCTGTTTTTTTCTCCTAATTAAACTTGTTCATATCTAAACCGATCGAGCAAACAATCTTTGCCAAGAACATGGTAACATATGGACCCCACGCCCACAGGTACATAAATTATGACTTCTTCCAAACCCGGCAAATACGTGAATATATTTACATGGCCATAGCGCGTGGGGGCATGGCTTCTCTACAACTCTACGTCTGGTTGGGAAGGAAGGAGAGAGGCAAAGATTAAGAATGTAGCGGAAAAGAAGGTGACGCGTTCACATCCCGTCCTACTTGCAATTATGGCCTTTTCTGGTAGTTTGGTGGTACGGAGAAACTGGAAACCCATTGTTTATGTTTAGTGCTTCTCCGGTTTTTTTTGGTTAGGAAATGAATGAATGTTCATTTTTATTTTATTTTATTTTTCAGATGAGACAACAAATTAATGTGATAGATAGCTACACCTTAGATGGATGGAGTGAGTGTACAACGTACACAATCAATATTCTGACCAGATTTCCACATGTGGCACCATTGGATTGGGCATGAATACTGCACCTATTCAATATGGTCCGACATAAGGAGAGGGTGTTCATCAAGTAATGGCTTGTAAGGCACGGCAGGAATTAAAATTTGACAATTGATTTTTCATATTTTGTGGGACATTTCCCAATGTGGCGGAGAGACGTAGGGCGACCTTAGGGCAGGCGCCCTAGTAAAAAAAGAGAAGAGAAAACTCCTCCAAGCTGGGTTCATTCCAACGCTGAACAAAAGCCACCAAAAAAAAAAAATCTTACCCTAACGGAAAAGAAAAAGAACTGCTGCAGTAGTCTCATGCCTATTGGGAAAAAATTCTTCAAGAATCAAGACGGTGACTCGGTGAGACGCAAGACGGGCCAAATTTCTACTGTGACTTAGGACTCTCTAAGTATATCATCATTTCTCTCCTTCTCTCCATCTCTCCGGTTGTATTGTATATTTCATATTTAGTTTCTTAGAATTTAGAAGTTTGAAAAGTGAGGATTAAAGAAGATAATAAATATTTTATTTTTAATTTTTTGGTTTGTTGCGCCCTTTACTCATTCAATGTATTTGTATTGTTAATTTTTAATTGTTAAAACAAGACTTCAATAATAAAAATTGTTAAAACAAGGTTTCGTAACAAAATAGAATATAGGTTTTTTGGAGATGATTTACTTGTTTATATTGAAAGAGAAATTGCTAAAAGTTTCAATTTAGATTTGATACTTACTGATTTTGTTTCTCTAAGACCGTATAGAATGTAATTTTAAGTACTTTGTATTTTGTATTTTCCTTTACTTTTGTACTAGTGCATATATGGTAACTGATATATCAATTTAGAATATATTTATGATGTCAAATAAATATGCTTTTTCTTATGCATATATTGTGGTATAATTTTTTTTATTGTATTTACCATATTGTAATAAAAATATAATATATAAAGAGAACAAAAAATATATTTTATCATTATATTTTATTATTTTTTTGACGTCCTGGTAAAATGAATTCCTGGATCCATCACTTGACTCCCATCCCATCCCCCTTTTGAATTTTACAAATTTAGTAGTTAATTTGAAGGTTTTTATTTTTATTTTTTTTAATTGAAAAGGGGAAAAAGGCTATTGGATAGATTTTCTTCATTCTTGATTTGAATGGAAGAGAGAATGGATAATCTTATGGGAATGCTACCAAACACAAGGTAAATAACGGCCCATTTAGCTAAAATATGTACACAACAATTGACATATCTAGAAACTTTCAAAGCACTCCAACTTTAAAAGAAAAAAAAAAAGAAAGATAAAGAGTAATGTTGATTTGAAGTTTACTTAAGAGATATGTTCTAAATTTTTTTATTTCTATTCAATGTGAGGAGAGGGAAAAAAGAAATTATAAGAACACAAACGACAAAAGCAACAGAAATTTTCTAAGAACAGTCGGAAATGGGTCAAATAAATGACCCGACCCATCAAGCAAACCAATGTGGTCAAATGAGGCTGTTAAATATGGCAATATTCTGTGAACAAAATAAAACCCTGAAGAATTGCTAGCACGGCCATTAGTAGTCGAAAAAGAGAGGAACACTATCTTTTTTTATTTTTTGACATATCCGCACAAGAAGGGAGAGGAGGATTCGAACTAGTAACCATCACTTCATTAAGTGTAGTCTCAATCAATTAAGCTACCTCTTGAGGACAAGAGAGGAACACTATCAAAAATGAAAACAGGCCGGTACAAAAAATTAGCCAAAAAATGAAACACAAAGAACAGAAAATTACATGGAAAAATAAAGAGACAATAAATAAAATAACATGGCAGCAGCACCAGCGGTGGAAAAGGCAAAGGAAGGCGGCCTGACCCAGTGCTTGAAAGCCATTCGCTAGTGCGTGATGGCCATGTGCCAGTAGTGGTTGCCGAGGAACGCCATTATAGGTCGACGACAATGGGGAGGGGCGACACGAAGGAAGGCTGCATTCACTGATAGGGCGCTCCAGGTTTCAGCGCGTACGAGATTAATTAAATACTTGAATTTAACATTTCCTATGTGAATGAATTATTTTACAGTTCAATTTTGTTTTCTTATAACTAAAAGTTTCCTATTACCAGAGACGGATCTGAGGGGGACCGGCAGGAGCCATGGTCCCCCCCAAATCCAAGAAAAAAAAATGTGGCTGTATATATATATATATATATATATTTTGTTTTAACCGGTCTCCTCCCATTAATTTTGTGGTGTTGTGGGGATGTAGAAGAGGTCCAGACGAAGGAGAGAGAGAGAGAGAAAGTGAGAGTGAGAGTGTAGAGTCGGTGCATTAATTGGGGGGTTAGTTGGTTTTAAGGATTTGGGAAAGAGTCAAATGTGGGCACGTAAAGGCCAATTAAAGAGACCAAAATCATTCAAAAAAAAAAAAAGAGACCAAAATCAAAGCATCAAACATGGATTTGGTTTATGCCTGGTTTTCTTTCTATATTTTTGGCTCTTCCTTTCTTCAATAACCGTTCATTGCACTCTTTAAGTACTTTAGTTTATAAAATACCCTTTGCCCTTCTTCTTAATTGTCCTTAATTTGTTTGATCTTATTTCTTAATTCAGTCCTAAAATGATTGGTTTGAACTTTGAAGCCACATTGTAGAGACATGGGACTACTACAGTCTTTCTTACCTTATAAATTTCATTATATTCATGAGATTATAAGCAAAAAAATTGTGAGAATTTGTGAATTGTGGGACTTGGGTTGGGTGAGTTCACTGACTTGGTTTTTTATTTTCAAGACTTTGGGTTGGGACTTTGGGATACTCTAATTGATTCAATTACTCTAAGATTTAAAGTAAAAAGCTTTGTTTTATGTATATTTAAGTATACACAATGGTGCAAATGCAATGGTTTCTATAACTAATGTGTTTTATTTACTTTGATGAACATTGAATAGGATTTTTTTAGGTGAACAAGATCTTTGTATGTTTATCTTTTTGCTAAAATTAAATTAAAGTTAATTTTGTTTTTATACGTTACTTTTATTTATTTTAAATTTATACCACAATTTATGTCAAAAAAAAAAAAAAATTATACCACGGTCCCCTCACATCAAATGTTCTAGATCCGTCCCTGCCTATTACGTTTTCATTGCGTTTCTAAGCCATGGTTTGCTCTAATCCGCGATTCATATTTCATCAAAGTGCATTTTGAGAACAACAACAGCAATAACAGAGAAGTCAGTTTGATGGAGAGATAATTACCACTTGGTCGACTTTTTGAATGAGGATGAGAGTTGATGAGCGAGCCCGTGAAGATCATCCCACCATTCTTTCGTCCACAAAACCTCGTGATAGGCTGTTGCAACAGCTTGGTTTGCATCCTCATCCCTTCGATGATTTTGAAATTGTTATTTGGAATCCATCAATCAAAAATACAAGAGTTTACCTTTCGAGCCAATAGAGGATAATCTCCTCGAGCAATCGTTAGCATTCGGGGATGACCCGGTCAACAACGATTACAAGGTTTTAGTGATAGTATTTGTGACTATTGATTATCGTATGAAGCCCTTAGAAATTTTGGTATATATTCTGGAAGCACATTCTTGGGGAAGAGTAGAAGATCAATGGCCTTGCAAGGATTCAAATATTTGGTCAATTATGGACATATGCATCACACAAATTTCAATGAGAATACACCGAATTGATGAATGTACATCTTTCTTACTGTTATTTCAGAAAATTTTGGAGAAAAAGAAAAGAAAAAAAGAAAAAGAAAAAGATTTTGGCTCACGGTTAGAGAGAACCAAACACAAAAGAAGGAGGAGGAGGAGGATGAATTGAAAAGGAAATCATTCTGTTCAGCACAAGTAATGTCGAGAGTTTGCTAATTCTCACATAATTTGATATCTAATCCTGAAATCAATCTATAAATAAAAGAGAATCAAACAATCTAAGTGAAGCTAAACATTCTGGCACATCAATACCTTGCAAATACGGAGCCAGGATTTTGGTTGAGGGAGGCCGATTTTTTTTTTTCTTTAATGAATAAAAAAAATTAAAACTAAACAAGAGTTAATTAACAAAATTAAAAACATAACTAATGAAATAAATAAATAGTTTACCAAAATTTAATTATTATTTAAAACATATAAATGTAACATATAATTTATTGTGTTACATCTATCACGTTATTTTATTCAATTATCCTTTAAAAGACTTCATAATTGGTTGATAAGGTCTTTTTTGTAGATAGTCTTAGAATTTAGTCTCTATTTTAGATTTTTTTTTTCTTAAGCAAAGATCTATTGGCATCTTTTACTAAATCTACCTCGACATGACTTGGTTAGAATTTGATTGGAACTTATTGAAACCATTGGTGATCTTCATAATATTAGGCAATTAAAATTATGTATTTCATATAATTAAAACATGTAACAAAAAATATATATTCATACGAAAAATAATTTAATTGAACCATCTAAATATAAAAAGTTTAATCATAAAATTTTACAAGCAATTGGTATGAATTATTGAAGGCTTGGCTTTTTCTTCCTTTTTTTAATCGTGTTGTGCAGTGCTACTATAAAAGTTTAAAGGGGATTTCTGCAATTCGGTCATGGCAGAAAACCCAAGTTTTCTGCCATCCAATGAAAAAATGCCACGTCAGTTAAAAGCATAAAACTGCACAAAACTTGCCTACCCTAAAAACACTATATCCTGGCACTGTTAAAAGCACTGGCGCTGTCAAAATCCCAGCGCCGAAGATCACCTCCGGCGAGCACATCGCCGGCTGGTTTGACATCAACGGAACCACCGGCCAGCCGCCAAATCTAGGCGCTTGAGATGCAGTTCACGCCGTTTGAGAAAACCCCGGCTAATCGGCACGGCATAGCGGGCGATCCGGAGCACCGGGGCATGAGGCACACCTACTTCCCGGCCAGACCCAAGCATCGGAAGACCCAGCCACCGCCACACCGCCTCTGCAACCGCTATCTCTACTTCTTGTTCTTCCTCCTCGAACTCTATCTATAATACTCATCAGGTAAGCCTTAAATCTTAATTTTGGGTTGCTTTTCTTTGGCTATCTCATGGTTTCTGAATTCTGTGCAATTGTTGATGGATGCAAATGGGTTTTGAAGACTCTTGGTTTCTCTTATACGTAATCCTGGTTTCTGAAATCTAGTTTTAAAAAATTGTTTCAAATTTGGTGTTTCAATCTTTGGTTGTAAAACCCAGATCAAGTGCTCTCTCTCTCTTCCTCTATTCATTTCCTGGCCACTTTTCCCCTCCCCAAAAACCAGGAAAAGGAAAAAAAATAAAAATATACTGGGGAAGTTCAAAACCCATGTAATCTTCTGCAGGCACAACACATCGCCATTTCTACTGTGTGTGAGAGAGAGAAAGAGAGAGAGCACTGGGCAGCTTTTTTCTCTCTGCGTGTGTGAGAGAGATAGGGCGCACTGGAGAGGTCTAGGTTGAACTCCGGCGTATTCTCCGGCGACTCTGGGCTGGGCTCCGGCGAGATCTCTGTTGCCGTCGGAGAGAGAGAGAGGGAGAGAGAAGGGAAAAATGAGGGGTTTTGTGAATGAGGGGAGTTAATTCTGTGTTTTCGTTCTTATTTTCTTAAGATGTAATAGGTGAGTTGTCAAATGTTGAGTGGAAGGCAAAAAAGTCATGTATTCTGCCATGACCGAATGGCAGCACCTCTCAAGTTTAAAAGGTTTTGGACTTTTTTTAATCATCTCTCAACCAAACGTACTGGCACACTCGTGTTAAAAGAAAGAAGGTAAGGTAGTAGTCCATTCACTACAAGAAATTGGACTTTTAACGTCAACATGTTTTGTACGCTAATAGGGTCGACACTAATCGTCCAACTCTAATGTGTATTAACAACGACCATCTTTGGACGCTAATAGTTGACTTTTAGTGTCGACATCCTTGTAGTTTCATCGCTAATAATGGAATGGACGGAAGCCGAAGTTAATGCTAATAGTGAATTATTAGCGTCGACCCAATGTGGACGCTTATAGTTCACTATTAGCGTCGACCCAATGTGGATGCTAATAGTTCACTATTTGCGTCAACCACATTTGGACACTAATATTGGACTATCAGCATCCACCTATAAAATGGACGCTAATAATGAACTATTAGCATCCATCTCATGTCCACACTAATGATTAGAAAATTTTTTTTTAAAAAAAATGACCATCAACATCCAAACTTGTGGACACCGATAGTTCAATTATTAGCGTTGACTAATAAATAGTCGACGCTAAAGGTCTAACATTTTTTAAAAAATAAAACATTATTAGGGTCAATTCAACCCTAATAATGTTTAAAAACAAAAAACAAAAAAACAAAACAAAACAAAAGGTAATTTTAAAATATTCCAATAATATATAAATGATCCTAATAAAAAAGTAAGCATAAGAAAATACAAAAACAAATTAGGAATTTGAAATAGATCAATAAAATAATAAAATAACGACACATTTTGGTAAAAATCAATGGAGTATAAACTAGTCAGATTAATATTTACCTTAGAATTCAATTACTCTATTACAAAATATCAATGGAAAGGGAAGGTCTAAACTATCATACAAAAAAAAAAGTATCAATCCTTCAATCAATGGCGGATCTAGGAATTGTTCTAAGCAAGGGCGTGAAGAAAATAATAAAATATAATAATATGCAGCAGCATCTTGGCCCATGCCTCTTGTTTCCTGACCAGCAGCTTCAAATGCCCAATCCGGTACTCCGTACTCGGATCATGTCAACCAGAACCTAGGAAAGGGAGGATAATCCTTCTTATAATTGCTTACTCTTATTTAAGGCCAAACAAATGTAAGCAACATACATATAGATAAAACTTGCACTGAATGTTATACCAGCCACAAATATTAAGCAGGCATGCTACATAGGCTGCATCATATTGTACTGAATTTGTCATTCTTATGAGTTCATACCAACACTAAGCGAACATGTTAAATAGGTTGCATTACATTGTAAAGTACCCATTGTCGTTATACAAGTTCAAATACAGATGCTTAAGGAAATATTAGCCTCAGGCATAGAATACTGGTGATACTTCATCCCTCAAATTATCGATCTACATTCAGGGTATAACAAGTTCAAGTCTTTATTTTATTTTTTTCAAATCACATTGGTCATTCTTTAATAAGTTGTTCTATGACTACAGTTAAAGCATTTCATTTTGATACTAATTATAACAGTAAATGGCAACAAAGGTTCCATGCTTCCATTCCATGAGCCATATAGCTAATTGATAATTATTGATGGCAAAAACCTTACAAAAATTACTGAAGATGACAACATTGCTGCAGAAGAGATGCAAGAAATTTGAGAGCTTACCCCATATTCAGATAAAGGAATCCCCTGTTGAGCACGTAGCAAGTGTGCCTGCCTTCGTGTCAACCACTGCAGAAGAGATGTTCAATAAACAAGGATCAGAACAGCGCAGCTGAAAATAGAAAGAGTCAAGGACCTATATTACTAAATAGCATGCACAATATGCCAGCCAGAACATGGGAAGTAAGAAATGCATAATGAAAAAAAGAACAAAGATCTCACTCATGATATGGTGCCAAATCATAGTCAAATCTAAAAAATGCACATGTACAAAGAGTACCACTAACCTTCCCCAATGACATGTAAGCAATGCAAGAGAGTCCACAGTAGCTAAAAAGCAACCAAATCAGGAAACCCCATTTCTGACCTTCGTCAGGCAACTGCAAGCATTTAATGCATTAGCTCCATAATCAAGCCATTTACAGATGACACTGCCACTGATAATAAAGGAATATCAAATAGCATGAAACATGGAATTTTAAAATAACTTACACAATCTTTTGCTCGTCTGAACCAGAGAGTACCAATTACAGTCCAAGCCCAAAGGAATGGATACGGTAGCAAAGACAAAATCGAGAACCACTACTCTTCCACAGAAACGAGCATACCTCTGTTGCCACCCAAAATCCCTAAAAGCACATAAATTTGTTAGGGGAAAGGAAGAGGTATTATATAAGATTTAGCTATATGAAGTGCCATTGGAAAATAATGAAAGAAACAAGAATAATGACCATACAGCCACTCTAAAAGAAACGGGGAGAACAAAATAAAACAATTTGAGTGATGAGATCTGAGTTAACCGACAAGGAAAAATGTTTATGCAATAATAGAGCAATTTCTGCTTCTAGAATTATTAACGCTCAGCTGACACTATTGTTTTATAAAGTAATTGAAACATCATTAAAAGACATGAACCAAGGTATTGCCTTCAAAACATTCCAACTACATGGTGTAACCATTAAAGGTGAGGTAAGGTGTCTATCAAGGCAAAATAAAAATAAAAATAATTATTAAAAAAAAACCTCAAAATCTGGGCTCAAAACCTGTGTAAAAATCTCCATTTATTTTCTCAACTAGCAAAATAATTAAGCACATGAGAAGACAACAGAAATATGAATTGATGGTCCATGTGCAAGTAGGATTTTGCTGAAAGAAAAAAACAAATATAAAGAAACATACAAAAGAAATAGAAAGGCCCAACCAAAAAAAAAGAATTATGTCCATGTAACACATTTCTTCCAACTCCAGCCCACACTAAATCCCTTCCTATACTCATCGAATGCACCAGAACTATGTCCATGCAACAGATTCAAAAACATTACACTACACCTATTAAACTTTGCAAAGATTGTCATAGAGAATGCATTAAAAGAATACAAGACACAACTTCCATGATATAACAGGAATAGACTATGAATTGAGCTTCTGAATAGAAAAGGAAATTAAAGTCAAAGGACAAATTCCAAAAGAATTATGGCAAGATCAGAGTAGTGGTAGAATTTGGGGAATTTATACCTCACCAGAATCAAGATTCACTTCTTATATTGTGCAGGGGTTTAAATTGGTGATGATAAGACTTGGAATTATTATGTAAATGAAAGGAAAAGGAATGCAGTGGAATGACTGAATCATTAAAATTCAGAATATTGAACACAACACAACAATCTACCCAAAAAATAAACATACTCACAAATCAAAATTGTTGCTATATCATGGTACATCAAAATTTTTTCCATCAAATGCCACAACAAGAACACATCATAAGATCCAATACACAATTTATTTATCACTTGACAAAGAAAATGCAATAGGTCAAAGTCACCCAATCAAAGGAGAGCTACATATATTCATGGTTCCCCCTTAATCTAATAACTAATATGGTTCCTGCATCCAATGGTGATTAAATATACACAATGGTATCATAGATTTAACAAATTTTACTAGGTCCTACATACCAAACAACAGCCCCATGTGTCTACTCACGTTACTTCAAATGGAAGAACATGATTGCAGCTCCACCTGCAAGCACTCCCAATAATACATGTGTTTCCTTTTATTGTCAAGTTATCAATCACACTTTGATAACAATTAAAAATTTATATCTGAGGCCAATTGTATTCAGTCTAAAGCAAAACCTTAACTTTGCAATATGCATCACCTACATGGATATACATCAGCTGATAGAAACTAATTCTTAAAGTGATAAATAACTCATAGCAAGGTACACATTCTACTATAATATCCAATAGTACGAGCTCTAAGAATACAGTAGTACAATACTAATAATCGAAACCATGATCTCTCAAGTTGGAGAAAATTCTGGTTGGGCCCAACACTACTGAACATAAAAGCAGTGTTTGATTAAAGGGAAAAATACAAAACCGGTTCTTGTTGTTGCAAACATTTACAATAGGCTTCTAAAGGTCTAAAAAATGGTTTAATACTATCTGTGGTAAGCATAAGTTCCACTCCCACTAAGAAAATCAACCCTAAATGATTTATGAGAAAAATAAAAATTAAAAACTTTAAAATTTCCCAAATGAAAGACAAAGCATGAATCTGAGATTGTGCCTCCTATTGGTTCCTAAGCAAATTAAAGCAAAAGGGATCAAAAATTAAAGATCTTTCATTTTTTGCCATAACAATTGTCGATAGAAAGAAACAAATTTACCCCTAAAAGCAACAATAAAAAATCCACACGAATCAAGAAACGGTAAGCTCCATCACTGATCAAAACCCAGCATGAACAATGAAACAAATATACCCATAAGCAACAACAGAAAATCCAGAAATACATGAATCAAAAAATGCAAAGCTCCATCATTCATCAAAACCCAATAAGAACAAACACACAAATATAAGCAAAACCCAGATTAAAAAAAAAAAAGAACCCAAAAAATCAAATTGAAAAATGCAAATGGAGATGTAATAAATCTGTGAACGTATTTGAAGAACTCCACAAATATAATTATTAATTTATTAAATTTGTAAGAGAATATAGATAAAATATAAAATAAAATAAAATAAAATAAATAAAAAACTCGGTATTTCTCTATGTAAAATGATCTCATTTTCAAACCAATTCCTATTTTAGTTGCATCAATCACAAAATTTATAACTATCTACGATTATGATCATAAAAACTTCCAATATATAGATTGCACAAATTAGAACGTAAATTGTTTCATTTTCTTCGCACATGACATAGTTTCAGAAATAAGAAAATCCAAACATTTATATATATACAAAACACCAAAAAGAAACCAGGAAATTAAAGGGTTTTCTTTTATTTTGCTTATTATTTACGCATAAATTAAATATAAAAAGATTGTGTTAATAATAACAAACCTGCAGGTTCTAGGGTGCTGGCCACGGATTGCAGAGGAGATCAGAGGGAGAACGTGAGAGATCGAAGAAGAAGACAAAGAGACCCGGCCAACGTGAGCGCCAAACGTGAGAGATGAAGAAGAGGGAAAGGTGAGAGTAGTCTGCAGAGAGAAGGAATTGAAGAAAACGGAAAAGAGTGTCTAGCTGAGAAAATTAGGGATCAATTATAGGGAAAAGCTAGGGAAAATAAAATTTTGGCGCTGGCATCAAACTCAGACCTCCGTACAAATTGGGATACCAAGGTCATTTGGGTCATCTTGGTGACTTTTGGAAGTGGACTCAGTCGGTTTTGGACTGAGTTTTGGTCTTCAAACTCAGACCTCCGTACAAATTGGGATACCAAGGTTCCATCGGCTGTTTGTAAGTTCCGTTTTTCATCCGGTGCTGGGCGGCAGCAAGTTTGCTAAGTACCCCAAACCGACATTCTTGTAGTACCACTTACGGTGGTGCCTTAAGTGTATTCTATAGTTTTTTTTTTTTTAACAACTTCAATAAAAGAAAGAATAGTAGACAACTTCAATATATTTTATACATTACTATATAGTCAAATTTGGCATGAATTTTGACTCATTTTCCGTAAATATATTATATAAATTTTCATTTTCTACAAAATTTAGATGTGAAACTACCATCCATTAATATCACAATATTTGATTTGCTTCGCTTTTGTTTCACTTACCGAGCTAGCCTCCTTCAATATCACAATATTTTGATTCGATCTTGTTTCACTTACGAAAAGGTTAACAACGTATGATAGGTAAACATATAAACTTATCCATGAATTAAACATACAAACTTAGCCTTTATGTTTGATATTCGTTAATGTTATTAACAATTTTTTAATTTGTTATTGGTTAATTTGAATTGGTATAAACGTTATTGATAACCTATTTATAACAATAAACCATAAACCGGAATCAACAACACGCATCTATTTACAATATATATAGCACAATTGACATTTTATTTATTACTTCATTATTATTATGCAAAATTTATTTTTACCTGGGTTTACTTGTCAAGCACCAAGTCAAAGGAATACATGGAATTAAGATTTTCTTAGACATGGTCACCCAAACATGATGACCATGCTAACAATCACAATCATACATCCAAATATATCTACGAGCTTGCTACAAGGTAAACAATAAGGTGACAAAAGGTATTATACCATATTGTCCAAAACAACCCTTGGATCCATATTTTCAAGATACTATTAACATATTCTACCACACCACTTCCACATACATGGAATTAACATTTTGTTAGTCATAGTCACCCAATCATGATGACTATGCTAATAATCACAATCATACACCCAAATATAATAGTAAGTTTGCTACATGCACAACAAGGTGACAACATAGACAAGTGACCCAAGCCAACAACAGACTATCTTCATTTCCCCATACACAAGTGTCCGGTCCATAGGACAATCATCAATCCATAGGAAACCGCCTTGATGGTTCTGCATAAATACACACAAGTTAATTGAACATAAATGGTAAACACACACAAGTGGTAAACACATACAAGTTAATTGACCACTAAATGAAAAACACATATAAGTTCTACATGTACCTTCCATTGAGGGCAGCGGTAAAATCGACGTTCATAGTTACTTTTGGTTCTTGCCATAAGTATAACCATACGCCCAGCACCACAAGGACAAAAGCAGTACGCCTCCATTCCACAACTAAAGTGTGCACATAACATAATCCACATGTGCAATGAAATAAACTTGATGACGAAAATATAAAGATACAGACCAACATATGATTATAGTAAGTGCAAATGAAAAAAACATTCATAACAAAGCAAAATAAATTAACATAACAAGATAGAAAATAGTTTGGAAGCATACAACCATGACATAAATAGTGATGGAGTCCCAAGGACTTGGATATAAACAAAATATCATCTAGAAATGCCTCTATGGCAAACTAATGACAATCCAAGCCTTTCTCAATAGTTCACAAAACATAAAACATAAAATAGAGTAGGTTTCAATGTCTTATACAAAACAAGCACAACATAAACAAAATAACATAGTCTACGGATGTGGTGTATTGTCCCATATGGCCTGGGCGATTTCATCCCTAGTGTTGGACATTGCAATTGCAGCATCCTCTGAAAAGTCAAATTCCAAATCATGCCCATCATCGTCATTGTCTATCACCTCCTCATCAACACCATACATGAAAAGCGCATCATCACTATCCGCCAAGCGAATGAAGTTATGTATAGTGCAACAAGCATTGACAACAAGCGGTTGGCGGCAAACTTTATATTTCGACATTCCTTTCAACACATTAAAGCGATTTTTGAGGACACCGAAACATCGCTCAATAACCATTCTTAATGAAGAATGCCGGTAATTGAAAAGCTCCCTAATACCAACCGGGTCACCCAAACTTCTAAACTGTTCTAGGTGATACCGCTCACCGCGGTATGGAGGCAAGTAACCCTTTGTGCAAGGATAGGCTGAATCCACAAGATAGTAGAAACCTATATACATAGAGCAATTCAATCAATTGGTAGGCCAAGCCATACATACTAAGTACAAATGTGAAAAGCATGTCATTACATAATTTTAGAGCTACATACCTTCAGGTGGTGTTGGAAATCTATTAGCAAACCTAGCCATTGCATCATAAAAGACACGTGAATCATTGGCAGTACCTTCCCATCCAGTGTACACAAAGGTGAAAAGCATGTCAAAATTGCAAGCGGCAAGTACATTTTGAGAAATGTACGACTTGCGCCCCCTAAAAGCACCTTTCTTACTCCCCGGAACCCAGGCACTTATATGGGTGCCGTCAATCGCACCCACACATTTCTGTGACACAAAAAATATATGGTATATTCAGATCATGAAGTTGTACAAGATAAATAAGAAACATAAGGTTGTCAATGTCTCTTATAGTACCTGAAACCATGGGTAGTATTTAGGGTTGCCAGATATGTAAGGATGAACTTCACCAGTGTACGTAGGCTTGATAATTGTCTTCCCATATGTACATAATGCACGCATTACATGCTTGAAGTGACGAGAAATTGTTTATTGAATCGAAACCTATCGAGATAACCCACATTCCTTGCCTATGTCCAACAATTAGGCAAAATATGGCCACTGCCTCCTCTATCCTAACAGCACGACTATCCTCTAAATACCCGCCTCGCAATACATTGCACAAGGATACAAAGGTGTCACGCTTCATTCGAAATAGCTCATAGCATGTACCGGGATGACCATGCAAAATTTCATGGATAAATTGATGACCACGAAGGCTAGAGGTCTGTTGTGGGACCTCGTTTGTGTTCTCACATTCAATGGTAAGTTGCTGAAGTTGCACCATCAAAAGAAACATTTCCTCAAACCATTCATAGTCATCAAATTGCAGGTTGCTATTCCCATAAAAGACAAATTCAGTTGCACTTAAACCGTCCATGTCTCTCACTTTGATAGTGTAAGAAAGCATTTGCAAATATATTAACAACACATACATGACATTGATATTAAATAAGAGTTCATAACATAAATTGCAAGAGACATAAACATAAACACAACATAGGAGGAAATAGGAGGAAATAAACATAAACACAACAACATAGATAACGGAAGAGTACAAGTTAAACAAGACATAAAATCGATTCGGAAAAGTCACCCATCTAGCCTAACAACATAGATAAACATAGTAGCAAATAAACACATAAAAGAATCCTAAAAGCGGCCATAACCATCCTAGCTCTTCGATTAGGCATTCTAATAAATGCCATTTGCATTGAAGCATTGTCCTTGAATTCATCCACCGCCTTGAAGTAGGTGTCATCATCTAAATCAGGTGCAATCTCACCCAATATTGAAATACATCTTGTCATTGGGTCAAAATATGCAGAACCATCCGTGTCCATGCTAGTCCTTGCAGCCTCAACCTTCAACATATCTTGCTTCATACGGGCAGTAGCGGCAATCTCCTTGAAGGCATCGCTCATGTACGAAGACTGTTGTTCCTTTTCCTTCTTCTTCAGCCTTGAATTAGACCCCTCTCCAATAGACATACACTTACTTCCACCGGTACTCATTACAACAGAAGAGGACTAAACATGAGTTCGATTGCTGGGTAGGGGGAGTGCATTCCCAGTAGCATTGACATGCATGCCGAAATGCAGCAGTGCATTGTCCAATTCTTTCTCCTCTTCCGAATTGGGGGGGTCCTCATTGGATGAGTGTCGAAGGACTCCAGTTGCAGTTGAGTCATTGAACAATGTGCCCAATAACTCATAATTCGCACAACCCTTCCGACGAAATCGTGCGAAGTTTTTCTTATTTCGACCCTATGGAACAAGAAATGCATAACTATTGGTCCATAAACTTATATAGAACAACAAAGGGTAATAACGTGCGTGTAAGAAAGCCTACCCGAAGAAATTGTTGCCACTGAGTCTCTGTGGCATGGACAGTGTTTGATATAGGGTCCCACCCAAGCCCAGTCTCATCCCTTAGGAGTTCTGAAAACTCGCGATGATTGATTCGCAGACGTTTGTATTTGTCACTACACTGTTTTGCAGTGTATATAGTGCCAATCATGGTGGAGAATTCACTTGCAATAGACACCCACAAGTCCGGGTGCACATGGCCATTGACAATCCTTCCATCAGTCACCATATCGACCAATAAATTGACAAATCGTGTCTCAATATCAAGTGGCCATTGTGCCTCTCTTGACGACATCTAGAAAAGGGTTATAAACATTTGAAACTTTTGTAAAAATAAGGTTTGATTCGTATTGAACCAAAGTTTGGTTGAGATTGTCAATTGAATAAAAAGTTTTGATTCATTTCACAATATTAAATTAGATAGTTAATGATTATATAAACAATTTTGCTTCAAATCAAGTCCAATAGAAAAAAATTAAAAACACAAAACAAAAAACAAAGGGAAGAGAGAAGTCTGGAAATTACACTGCAATCAAGTTTTGCACAAAAATATGCTCACTGACCAGTGAGCATAGGTTGTGACCATGGCAAGCACACAAATTTAAAAATATAAAAAAACAAAACAAAAAAAAAAACAAATGGAATAGAGAGGAAATTACACTGCAATCGAGTTTTGCACAAAAATATGCTCACTGACCAGTGAGCATAGGTTGTGACCATGGCAAGCACACAAATTTAAAAAAAAAAAAAAAACACAAAAACACACACACACACACAAAGGGAAGACAGGAAATTGCAGCACAAAAAAATGCTCATTGACTGCTAGAAACGGATGCAGTGTTCATTCTATAAGTGGATCATCTCCTGCTACAATTCTATTATTCATATAGCACTCACTTGAGCTTTTTGTCTTAAACAGATTATTGAGTCCTCATAAACATCAATTTTCCATTTTGTTTTAAAAATATTGTCCTCCTCCCTACCCCTTAACATTAGTTTTTGCTTTCAACTTGACACTAAACAAAGATTTTCACAAGATCCCTACCCCTTAACATTGATTTGTCTAAACTAGAACCAAAATATCTTATTGCTCATGGGACTTACGGGACTGTATATCGAGGTAGTTATATGGTGGCCAAGATGTTGCAAGTAATTTCTCATTCTTCCTTGTTTCCTTGTACTTGAATTGATCTTATATTTGGTTTAATGATATACTATTTTGTTATATTCTTTTTATTGGTTATATAAGTGTGTTACTGTGAAAATTAAGTGTATGGTTTGCAATGAATTCAAACAAGAAATTGGATCAAAGTAAAGAAAAAAAGAAACCACGCTTGACCATGTTGTAAGGAAAAATGCTTTAGGATTATACTTGATGCAACATGGTGTAGTGGACCAAAGAATTAACAAGCATAGAACTCATAACTCTTCCCAAAACCAAGTACAAAATCAAGGATTTGAGGCAAAATAGGAGAAAACTCTACCTTTGAGTATTTCTTATTGAAAAATGAAGAAAATATATCATAAGTTGTGGCCTAAGCAGAGTCCTAAGTGAGTTCATACACTAAACAAAGATTTTCACAAGATCCCTTTTTAAGTTCACTGATATGGCATTACATGAAAAACAAGAAAAAAGTAATATTGCATCACTGATATGGCATTACATGATACGGCTTGCTAGATTGTGAGCATGGCAAGCGTAGAAATTTAAAAAAACAAGAACAAAAAAACAAAAAACAAAAACAAAGGGAAGACAGAGGACATTACTGCAATAGAGTTTTGGGGACTACAAAAACAAAATCAAAAACAAACACAGAACTCATTGAATTAGGGACTCATAATTCAAGTTACATCCAACTTATGCAGAACATATGTCAAAACGGAAGACCTAGCCATTAGAGATAGGATGACTTGGATAAAAAAAAAAAAAAACAAGATTAAGAGAAAATACCTTCTGCTTCTTCAAGGTGGAGTTGATGGACAGAGTAGGACGCCGAACCGAGCTTCTAGTGTAATACGCCTTCAATTAACAAACAACAACAACAATAAGTTAGAAAAGGTAAGCAAAAGGAAAAAAATAATTAAAAACCAAACGAATTTTTTGCATTATCTAGTTCTAACCTTCCAAGATCGCGTCATCGCTGATCGCGAAAAAGCTTGGTTGGGCGAGATGTAGAGTTGTGAAATGGGTGATTTATTACCTCTTGCTTCGGGGTTGTGACATGGGCATTGACAGTGAATACATCTTCGCACCATTGCTTTCTTTATAGGGGACCGAGGGTTTGATCTCGTCGGATCTATCCTGATCGGTAAAGATTTGAAATCACCTCTATAGATTCGAAATCGAATCTCTAACGAGATAGAGGAGTGCTGTTTGTATGGATTAGGCCGCATTTGTTAAATCGTGAAGCTATGGAATGGACTGACGCAGTAACAGAGGACGAGTTCCTGCTTTCCCCCTTCAATTTACGCAGAACAGCAAGGATCTAGGGCTTATTCGTCACTGCACCCACTGCACCCCTATATTTGCCCCTTTCGTTCAAACTAAAGTGATGGGGAGTTCGAAAAAATGAAAAAGAAAAAAGAAAACTGATGGGGAGTCTTTACGGCAAAAAAAGAAAAGGTAAAATAAATAATGGAAATAAAAAGGGCAGCGTCAACGATATCTGTGAATCGAGAGATTGACAGTCTGTTTTTTCACATCCTCATTTCACGCCTAAACAGCACACATGTGTTGTTTTTTCACTACTAATTTCACCCCTCATTTCACGTCTATTTTAACATGCTTTGTCAACCTTTTCAGTCAAACAAAATCTATCAAAATATTGTGATAATGATGGAGGGTAGTTGAATAAAAAAATCTAGCATTTTCAGTATTATGCAGATTTGTTTTTTTTCACAGCCTCATTTCATGCCTATTTTAACATGCTTTGTCAGCCTTTTCAGTCAAACGAAATCTATCAAAATATTGTGATATTGATGGAGGGTAGTTGAATAAAAAAATTCAGCCTTTTCAGTGAAAGTGATATTGTTTTTTTTCACAGACTCAGTTCACGCCTAAACAACACATCATAGTTTTTTCAGAACTCATTTCACCCATATTTTCATGGGAGTTGTATTTTTTACAGCCTCATTTCAATAAAATATTTTCACATGTGTTGTCAGCCTTTGTCAGTCAAACAAAATCGTATAAAATATTTTGTGATATTGATGGAGGGCAGAGATCCAAAAAAATTCAACCTTTTCAGTGATGGTGATATTGATGGAGGGTAGTTCAATAAGTAAATTCAGCATTTCCAGTCAAACAAAATCGAATCAAATATTATGATTTTGACATAGAACAGTTTTCAGAAGCAGGTGCATTTGTTATATTGGTCACCACAATTGAATATAATATTTATATTGTTTTTTAAAACTGAATACCATTTTTTTAAAAAAAAAATAACACAACCACAATAATGATATTGTTATTGCAGATCCTTCACACATGCATACAACAGTGACACGAAGCCCAAGCCAGTGAGACGGACCCAAAACCAAAACTTTCCCGCCAGGCCTCCAAAATCTCAGGTCTTCGGTAGAAACCAACATATGGCGTACGGAGAACTGAGTTTGAAGACCAAAACTCAATCCAAAACCGACTGAGTCCACTTCCAAACTTATGACTCGCTCTGGATCCTTGTGACCCAGCAATATTGGGTCACTTTGACAATTTAAAAAAATATATATACAAAAAGTTATTTTAATTTTTTTAAATATTGTTAATTAAAATCAAGGGTAAATTTAGAATGTTCAATATTGCCCCTATTTAATATTATCCCAAAATTCTCATTTTGCCTATAATTTTTATTTTTAAAAAAAAATTGAATTTGGGAGGCAAAAATGGCGATACTTTTTAAATTTTTTATGAAAACAAAAAATTAAAAAATTATGAGCAATATGAGAAGTTTTGGATACAATTAGTTAAATTGCAAAGCATTTGGAACTTTTGGAGGATGAAATGTAAAAATTGATACTTTAGTGTTCAAATTGAAAAACGTTGTCAACTTTAAGGGGTTATATATTGATATAACTAATATATAAAGATAATATAAAATCCAAATAGTTTAATAGATCATTTGATCGCATTACGATCGATCAGACTAATATTGTACTAGTATCTTATGTAGACCAGGATGCTTGGGAGTACCTGAGGAAGAAGAGGGCAAATGTTAATGTGGAACCATGCACATCAATTCAATGTTAATGTCAAACATTGAATTTGTTTGAAGTTTGATCGATTGAACGAATGCACTTGCTATAACCAATCAAATGTCTGATAAAAAATTCAATTTCAATTATTTCAATAATTTAATTTGATCCTATAACAATCAATCAAACTAATTTATTATGATTAATCAAATATTCAATTAAACCTTCAATTTCAATTGGTTCAAGTTTGATCGATCATTTGATGTTTATCACGATCGATCGAATAAATGCACTATGATCACTCAAATGTTTGAACCAACATTTAATTTCAATTATTTCAATTTCGAACGTCACTTGATCTTATTGAGATTAATCAAACTAATTCACTATGAAAGATCGGGTGTTCAATCGAACCTTAAAAATTTGTTTCAAGTTTGATCGATTATTTGATCTTATTACGATCAATCAAATTAATTCACTACGATCGATTTTAAATCGAAGCTTCAATTTCTGTCAAGTTTGTTGCGTGACTACAATAAAATTAAATTAATTTATTTCTTTCATTTTTTTAAAGTAATTTTAATTTCAAATTAAGAGAACATTTATAATTTAATAAAAGTTTTGAGGGTATAAAATTTTTATAATTTTATACAAAAATTTTGGGAAATAACTTTTTATGAGGAAATAAATTTTTGGGAAATACCTTGTGTCGAGCTCCAAAACTTAAGCTTGGCTTGGCTCACTAAGGAAAATTCCTTGTGCGAGTTGGGTCGAGCCGGCTTAGCTAATTCAAACTTAAAAAGAGTCGAGCCGGCTCAGCTAATTCAAACTTACAAAAAAAAAAATAACTAACTAACTTGGCTCAATAAGAGAGGCTTGCATCATTTTTATTTATTACTTAGGTGAGAAAGATTTTTTGTTTTTTCCGTGGGGACAACCAGATAAGCTAACTATTATTGTGAGAGATGTGTGCTTGATTTTATTTTATCAGTGTGGGATACTTATAAGCAAGTAAATACAAGGAAAATCAAAAAGAATTTACTCTTAACACTTAATAGTAGTGTTAATAGTGTTTTATTTTTTTTGTCGGTGGTTTTATTTTCCTTTATATGCTTTGATGTTTATATTATCAATTTACTTTTGTTTTGATATGCTATGAAATTATTAATAATTGGAATGTATTTGTACAAGGATTCACGTACTAATTTTATGTTGTACATATTTTTTGCATATGTTATTGATTTTTTAGTGTTAAACATTATATACCGGGAATCAAGCACGTGCCTTGCACGTGACTCCTAAATAGTATTCTTCTTAATCTTCTACTTTTATTATTATTATTATATTATTATTATTATTATTTTCATAAGAGTTTAGTGGACGCTGATAATCCCCTACTTTTATTTTATTTTATTTTTTTCAATAACAGTATCAGCGTCCACTTTAAAAATCGATAACCGTCCAAGGTGGTTGCTGTTATTGCTAATAACCGCCAGTTATAACCATTTGAGCATCCCTAACAGATAGTTTGCTACTGAGTAGCATTACTCATAGTCTCGTACTAGTGGGGGTTGCCACTTAGGGGTGTTCAAGCAGGTCAGTCAGTTATAACTGACCCGCCAACCAATAAATTGATTATAATTGATAATCGATAACCGCTAACCAATTTGGTAGTCGGTTATTAAAATTCGTTAACCGACTAGGGTGATTGCGGTTAGTGCTTTAGGGGTAGGAAAAGACGGTTATAATCGATAACTGTCTTTATTTATATATAATAATATAAATATAAATATATATTAAATATTTATATTAATAAACTATTAAATAAAACATCCAAAACAACGCCATTTTGGAGTGAGAATAAGGTGAAAAGTAACGCTATAAGTCTTTTTAGAGTCATCCCAAATATAATGTGACTTTTAAAATCACCAATAGATCAAAAGTCAATAAATCACATCTCAAATTCAACGGTAATTTTAAAAGCCACATCACATTTGATATGACTCTATGAAAACTCTAAAAAGCCTTATAACACTACTTTATAATAAAACCCGTAAGATTTGAGATTTGTCTTTTTAATTTTTTAATTTGAATTTGGATTAATGGATTTGGGCTAGAATTTATTTGGCCACTTTTTCATCTTTTTGGGAATATTTTGGCAACCCTTAAAATGAGACCCAAAAATAACAAATTAAGCCCAAAACACTTCAAAAGCCCAAAAACCCATTTTTTTTTAATTAAAAAAAAAACGGTTATAACCGTGTAATTATTGGATTGAATAGTTAATCGTCAGTTAGAAAATAACCGATAACCACATAAGAGGTTGCAGATATCAGTTATTTAAAATTAATAGCCACCTAAGTCAATTGCAATTACAATTATAACTAATAATTAACGATTATAACCGTTTTAACACTCCTAATATCACTTGCCCATACGTGACAAAACTGGGATCGTGGGTAAATATTTGTAGAAAAAGTAAGTACCTTTTCCAGGTAGATTCCGAGAAAAGTCATACTCCCAATTATAAGCCAAAATAGTATAGTCCAAAATCCAATTCAAGGACACCTTTGGTGCTTGAGACTTGATTCAATATCCTTTGCTCTCGCTTACTCTTCATTCTCCAGAGCTTGTTTATTACCGGCGCTGTAATCCACTCCACGTATTCTCTCATTAATGCTAGTATCTACTATCTAATAATGATTATCAAAGTAATTAAATAATATTCTCTCAATTAATACATGATATCAAAGATATTAGCGTACAGATGAGCCCTCTTGAGGACAATTTGGAGAGCATTTTATTGACTTGATATGCATCATTAGATGCATTAACTTGAAGAAAAAAATAAATTAAAATTAAAATCCTAGCCATGAAATTGAGAGAATCTAATCCTAAAGCCCAGAAGATGTGGGTTCTGCTGGGATTCGAGTGATGGGGTTGGGTTCATTAGCGTAAATGCGCAATTAAAATTGAGAGAATAGAAAGTAATAAAGCGAGAAAAGTAAAAAATAGTACCAAGCTCAGGTGAGGTGGCTTTTGGCAGTGGCATTGGGCAGAGGAGGTGGTGGATTTTTAGGGCTAGATCGGTGGAATTGATGTCAAGTGGAAAGGGTAAACCGAAATAATACCTTTTTTGTTGATTTTTTTTTTTTTAATCTTGTATTTTTTATGTCTATTATATTTGATGATTTTAAATGATATGTCGATCATTCATTAGACTGTAAAAAAGAGGTTTTACCGTCCATCCAAATAGTAGAGACACTTTTTCAATATGCTTATTGTGGGGCAAAAGTATTTTCCGGAGAATATTTTCTTGATACTGATATGCTAACTTGATTAGTCTAAAAATTATGGTGCAACCGGACAAAAATCCAAAAGGGTTATGATGAGGTTCCTTTGGCAAATGTTTTGTAGTGAGATTTTTGTTTGAGCGGTAATAACAAGTCATTCATTTAATATAAAAGTATTGATTTTTGTGAGAGAAAATTTTAAAAAATAAAGTTAAATTTTTTTTTTTTTTTGGGTGTTTTAGAGAAGTGAAAATAAAGGTAAAAGTGAAATTTGCTTGCCAAAATGGTGGTGATGTTTGAGAAGAGAAGATTGAAGAACCAGACAAAAGCTTGGTGGACCCTTGTAAGCTAACACTCAGTCGGCAAAAAGCTAACAAGAGGTTAACTTTTAAAGTCTGATTCATGAGAATGGTAAAATCTTGGTGGAAAAAAGTATCTTACTGAAGAATCAAGAAGTCAAATAAAAAATGTAGTACAAAATGATGATAGAAATCCAGTGTTTGATGAAAAAATTGGTATGATAATTCTTGATGGAGATATTAAAAAAAATGATTAAAAATGTGTACGCATATGAAAATAAATAAACAAGTGAACAGAAATAGGAGAAAGCTAAGTATAAAATAGGAAATTTCTCCGAACAATATGGTCCCATCAAGACAAACTAAATGGGAAAAATCGGAAAATCGGAACTCTGATTTTGAAAATATAAAAAATCGATTAACCGTGTACTCAATTCAATTTTTGGCACGGTTATAACTAGTAACGGATAACTAGGTGTCTATGTATATATTTATTATTATTATATATTAATAATTTTTTTTTTGGCTTTTGTTACTTTACATACTTGTTTTAATGTTTTTTTAATGTTTAATCTCATAAAATGAGATTTGTATTATGTAATCTTTAAAATGAAATTTTAGTTGTTGTTGTTGTTTTTTTTTTTTTTAATAAAACAAAATGGTTAAATTAAGCCCAAAAATGAGGCCTAATACATAAAATAAACCCAAAAATTAAGCCCAATACATAAAATAAGCCCAAAAAAAAAAAAATTTAAACCCTGTTACCCAGTCTAGATAACTGGGTACCAACCGAAACTGGCCGATTAACAATACCTTAGTTAACTAGATACCCAATTCCGATTCCGGTTTAAAAAAAATCAAAAAACGGGGACTTGATTCCAGTTCCTGGTTTTAGCCAATAACTGGAAAACCGAACCGGATTTACACATTTAAGAAAAACATAAAAATAAAGAAATAGAAAGATTAAAAAAAAAGTATTATATGAAAAATAATACTTTTGAACCTAATAAATTTTATCAAAAGAATAAATAGTCAAGAAAATATTTGAATAAAATACAAATATTTTAAATAAAAGAAAAAAAAAAAAGGAGGGAAAAACATTGGTAACCAAAAAAATAAATTGTATAATAAATAAATAAGTAATAAATTATATAATAAATAAATTTTGAAGTATATATTAATTATATTTTACTAGTTAACTAATAAATATAAATTAATTATATTTTATTAGTTAAATATAAAATAAATTAACTATAAATTAATTTAGTTAACTATAATAAATTATAATTATAGTTAATATATTAATTAATGCCATAGTATGAAGTTTAATTTATACTATATTATAAAGTTTAATTATATATAATATATTAATTTATACTATAATCAATACTATATAGTATTAATACTATAAGAAATATATAATATATTATTATTATATAGTACTTAATTAACCCTAGCTAGCATTAAAAAATGTATATATATAGCCAACATTAATTAATATAGAGACATTAATATATAATTATAACGTGGCACATGGCTATTTAAAAAAAAATGGTAATTAATTTCAATTATGTCTACCATTAATATATATATATATATATATATATAGCCCTATCATTAATTAATATAATCAGCTAGGGTATAAAGTTGACTAGTTAACTATAATAAATTAATATATTAACTATAAATTAACCCTATAATAAATTAATATAATTAACTAATAAATATATATTAATTATATTTTATTAGTTAACTCCCTTTTTTTATAGTGTTTATATTAATTATATTTTATTAATCAAAATTGACACGTTACTAAACCCTTTTTTTTTTAGTGTGTTTTCAATTGACCAAGAAAAATAACATTTACAAGGCGTAAAATAATGATTTCACTTATTATCTGTATAAACTATTTTCAAATTCCTTTGACATCATTTGTACCATCGTCATCAAGGATACATCGTTGTCAAGTGTTCCAAATTTGGACGCACCACTAATTGTTTGTTGCCCATAAGGTAATTATCTTAAATTTTAGTTCATAATGACATACTTAACAAGTTCGAGCTTGATGTTGAGCTTGAACTCGTCCGAGCTTCCTTTGGGTCGAGCTTATAAACACATTTCATAACTTGGCTACAAAGTTTGGATCAAGATATTGGCTCGAGAGCTCACTTAAGATCTCGACTCGAGAGCTCAACTAAAAAGTTATTAGAATCTATTAGGATCTTGACGAGAAAAGTTCCAATTTCTCAATGCAGAATCGGGGTAATAAAACACAATCATGTCTCAAATGGAACAAACAAATTCGTAATTTCTTGTTTCCTTTTTTTTATTTTTATTTTTTCTGCTTAGGTTCTAGTAATCAAGAGTGTAACACTAAATCAAATGTAGCCAATTAACTAAACCTAACATTAGCAACAAGAAAAAACAAACAACAAACACAATGAAATTAAAAAGAAAACTATCCACAATTTTTGTACAATATGAAATGCAGAAGAAAGTGCATATATATGTAGCGATATAGGACCCAATAGATCAATTTCAAGTATTTCCTTTGGCCATAGAGCATTTGACCCAGGTTTGCTTGGGTTGCAAGCACTAATTACACGTGGCAACACCCAAATGTTTTCTCCCCTAATCGAATTTTTTGTCTTACATGCATAGATACCCTCATGACACCCTCTGCTCTCTCACTTTGTTTTATATGCAAAGCACTGCACCCCTCATACCCTCGCCTCCTCTTAGTACTCACTACTCATGGTCATCACTTTTCATCTCTTTAACAATGGAGGTCACCGTGCCATTGCCATTTTCAAATTCGTTTGAGAGCATATATACCGTCGTCACCTATGAAACCTCCAATGTTGGCTCGCTCAAATCAAGATTGAACCTGGACTGATGGTGGGACTCGAAGTCTGTTAGCGCTACACCTTTGGCAAGCAAAGGGAGTTTGGCGTCACCACTCTCCAGCTATGCGTGGGACGACAATGTCTAGTTTTTCAAGTCGGGAAAGCTGATGCCTCTATTCCCTATCTTCTCTTCTTCTAAATAACAAGGGTGTGAAGATCGTGGGAGTAGGAATGGAGAAACCTCTCCAAAAACTTAGAGATGACTACGATTTACACGTCAATCATGCCCTAGATCTTGGAATTCTTGCGGCTAAAAAGTTTGCCAAACCAAAGTAGAGGAAGCCTGGGATGAACGAACTCGTGATGAAGCTTCTTGGAGAACAACTTCTGACCCAAAGGGAGATGAGGGGGAGCAAATAGGATAGGTCGAAGCTTAGCCAAGATCAGGTAACTCACCTCTGCGTTGAAGCTTTTTTGTGTTGCCGTCTCATGGATTTTGTGGAGACGATGGATTAGTGGGAGTGTTTTCTGTTTAATATGAAAGTAAAAATTAGCGGGCATGTTTTCAGTTAATATGAAAGTGAAGGATTAGTGGGTATGTTTTCGGTTAATAATATAATATTTTATTATATTTTTTTCAAGATTTATTCTTGTTATAATAGTATATTTTTTATATTATCTAAATTGAATTTATTGATATTATTAACATAAATAAATAAAAATTGTATACGCATCTCGGATTGATCGTAGGACTTGGCGTCCTGTGGCTCTACGCCTTTGGTAAGCAAAGGGAGTTTGACGTCGCCACTCTGTAGCTGTGCATAGGCCAACAATATCTCATTTTTTAAGTTAGCCAAGCCGATTACTCTATTCCCCATCTTCTCTTCGAGTTTTTGAATAACAAGGATGTGAAGATCGTAGGAGTAGGAATGAAGAAACCTCTGAGAGCTGACTGCGATTTACAAGTCGGTCATGCCCTGGATCTTGGTATTCTTGCGGCTAAAAAGTTTGCCAAACCAAGGTTGAGGAAGGCTAGAATGAACGAACTCGTGATGAAGCTTCTCAGAGAGCAACTTCTAACCCAAAGGAAGATGAGGAGGAGTAGATGGGATAGGTCGGAGTTTAGCCAAGATCAGGTAACTCACCTCTGCGTTGAAGCTTTTTGTGTTGCCGTCTCATAGAGACGATGGATTAGTGGGAGTGTTTTCTGTTTAATAAGAAGTAAAGGATTAGTGGGTATGTTTTCAGTTAATATGAAAGTGAATGATTAGTGGTATGAGGATTTAATGGGTATGTTTTCTGTTAATATGAAAGTGAAGGATTAGTGGGTATGTTTTCGGTTAATAGTAGAATATTTTATTATATTTTTTTCAAGATTTATTCTCGTTATATTAGTATATTTTTTATATTCTCTAAATTGAATTTATTGATATTTATTAACATACAAAAATAAATTGTATATGCACTTCAGACTCATCATAGTACTTGGTGTTCGATGGCTCTATGCCTTTGGTAAGCAAAGGGAGTTTGACATCGCCACTCTACAACTGTGTGTGGGCCAACAATATCTCATTTTTCCAGTCAGTCAAGCCGATTACTCTATTCCCCATCTTTTCTTCGAGTTTATGAATAACAAGGATGTGAAGATCGTGGGTGTAGGAATGGAGAAACCTTTCCAAAAACTAAGAGATAACTGCGATTTACACATCAATCATGCCCTAGATCTTGGAATTCTTGCGGCTGAAAAGTTTTCCAAACCAGAGTTGAGGAAGGCTAGGATGAACGAACTTGTGATGAAGCTTCTTGGAGAACAACTTCTGACCTAAAGGAAGATGAGGTGGAGTAGATAGGATAGGTCGAAGCTTAGCCGAGATCAGGTAACTCACCTCTGCGTTGAAGCTTTTTTGTATTGCCGTCTCATGGATTTTGTGGAGATGATGGATTAGTGGGAGTGTTTTCTATTTAATATGAAAGTAAAAATTAGCGGGTATGTTTTCAGTTAATATGAAAGTGAAGGATTAGTGAGTATGTTTTCGGTTAATAGTAGAATATTTTATTATATTTTTTCAATATTAATTCTCGTTATAATAGTATATTTTTGTATATTCTCTAAATTGAATTTATTGATATTTATTAACATAAATAAAATAAATTGTATATGCTCCTTAGACTGATCGTAGAGACTTGGTGTCTAGTGGCTCTACGCCTTTGGTAGGTAAAGGGAGTTTGACGTCGCCCCTCTGCAGCTGTGCGTGGGCCAACAATATCTCATTTTTCAAGTAAGCCAAGCCGATTACTCTATTCCCCATCTTTTCTTCGAGTTTCTGAATAATAAGGATGTGAAGATCGTGGGAGTAGGAATGAGAAACCTCTCAAAAAACTGAGAGATGACTGCGATTTACATGTCAATCATGCCCTAGATCTTGGAATTCTTGTGGTTGAAAAGTTTGCCAAACCAGAGTTGAGGAAAGCTTGGATGAACAAACTCGTGATGAAGCTTTTGGAGAGCAACTTCTGACCCAAAGGAAGATGAGGTGGAGCAGATGGGATAGGTCAAAGCTTAGCCAAGATCAGGTAACTCACCTCTGCATTAAAGCTTTTTTGTGTTGCCGTCTCATGGAGACGATGGATTAGTGAGAGTGTTTTCTGTTTAATATGAAAGTAAAGGATCAATGGGTATGTTTTTGGTTAATATGAAAATAAAGGATTAGTGGGTATGCTTTCTGTTAATATGAAAGTGAAGGATTAGTGGGTATGTTTTCGGTTAATAGTATAATATTTTATTATATTTTTTTCAAGATCTATTCTCATTATAATAGTATATATTTTTTATATTCTCTAAATTGAATTTATTAATATTTATTAACATAAATAAAATAAATTGTATATGCACCTCAAACTGATCGTATGACTTGATGTCTACACCTTTGACAAGCAAAGGGAGTTTGACGTCGCCACTCTGCGGTTGTGCATGGGCCAACAATATCTCATTTTTCAAGTCATCCAAGTCGGTTACTCTATTCCCTATATTCTCTTCGAGTTTCTGAGACTTATATGCGATAGGGTTGGCAATTTTGACACGACCCGCGAAAACGACATGAACATGACACGAAAAAATAGGTAATGGGTTTGGGCTTATCAGGTTCGGGTTTAATCGGGTGGTAATTTTCGTGTTTAACGGGTCTACAACCGTGTCAGCGAGTTGACCCGCTGGACATTATTGTTCGTTTAACTGCACGCTAGACACAGTTATTGTTCGGGTTTGGTGGGTACCCACCAACCCCAATTATTGTTTGGGTCTGGTGGGTAACTGCCAGACCCAGATACTGTTCACACTTTTTTTTTTCCTTATTTTTCTTTTTTTTACATTTAAAAGAAAAAAAAAATCCTAAACTAAACTAGCCATAAGCCTAATGTAAAGTTGGTATTATACATGTATAATTATAATTTAGGAATAAATGTAAAATTGATCAATATGGTTGGCTTAATTTATAAATTTCATTATATAATTATTATTAAATAATCATATGATTTAATGATCAATTAATCATGTAATATAATCGTATAAATTCTAATAACAATACATTAATAATTCAGTTGTGGTTAAAAGTAACACATTGTTGAATCCAATGTTAATTACTTAATTTGATATTATACGAATGACATTATCATTGTAAATGAATGATATGCTTAAGTATTTAAATTATCATTAAATCATATGATTAAGTATTGATCTTATGCATATGTATTATTCAATATATATGTATAATTATCATTTATAACGCATATGGACTTATAACATACACTAGAAGTGCGAATGAAGTTTCTAGTTAATTATTGTATTAGTATCAATTTGTATACTTATATCATATTATATATGTATAATTTGTTATTAGATAATCATAAGATTTAATGATTAATTGATCATGTGATATAATCATATAAATTCCAATGACAACACATTAATACTTTAATTGTAGTTATAAGTAACATATTGTTGAATCAAATGTTAATTACTTAATTTGATATTATACGAATGGCATTATCATTGTACACGAATACTATGATTAAGTATTGATCTTATATATTTATAATTATATTATTTAATATGCATATAATATAATGCTATTGAATTAAGTATAACCCATATAACATATATTATTTAATTACTATTATATGGATTTAAATATATATAATTATTTGTTGTAATATATTTTGTATATATATACAAGATCTTTGAATGAGCTAACAATTTGTTAACAATTAAATTAACAATGTTATTGGTATTATTATTACTACATTTAAAAAAAAAAAAAAAGAGAAAGTATTTTAAGTTTTTTAAATGGGTCGGGTCGGGTCTACCCAATATGACTTGGTTATTTTAAACGGGTGAAAGTGTCATGTCGGGTTATCCGGTTATTTTCATGTCATAATCGTATCAGACCCGATTACCCGTTTAGCTAAACGGGTCGTGTCTGGGTTTAGGCTAATCGTGTAACAGGTACCTACGGGTCATAAACGGGTCGATGTATAAGTACCTGTTTTGCCACCCCATTATGCGCACACTACACCCCTCAAAGCGCTCACACCATCCCCTCTCTCATTGCTTAGTGCTCACTCTTTCATTATTCATTACACTTTTCATCTCACTGCTCACTCTTAGACTTTCTCATCACTTTTCATCTCTCAACAATGGAGGTCACCGTGCTACAACCATTTTCAAATTCATCTAAGAGCATCTATAATGTTGGCACCAACGAAACCTCTGGTATCAAGTATTGGCTCGCCCAAATCAAGATTGAACCCGAACTTATAGTAGGACTTGGGGTCCGGTGGTGCTATGCCTTTGGCAAGCAATGGGAGTTTGACGTTACCACTTTGTAGCTGTGCGTGGGCCAACAATGTCTTATTTTTCAAGTCAACCGAACCGACGTCTCTGTTTCTCATCTTCTCTCCGAGTTTCTTAATAATAAGGATGTGAAGATTGTCGAAGCAGGAATAGAGAAACCTCTCTAAAAACTCAAAGATGACAGCGGTTTACTTGTCGCCCATGCCCTAGATTTTGGAACCCTTGCTGCTGAAATGTTTGCCAAACTAGAGTTGAGGAAGACTAGGATGATCGAACTCGTAATAAAGTTGAAGAGAAACTTCTAACCCGAAGAAGAATGAGGAGGAGCAGATGGGATAGGTTGGATTTGAGCCAGGATCAGGTAACTTGCGTATGCATTGAAACTTTTTTGTGTTACCGTTTGTTTCAATTTGTGGAGCGAGTTTGTGAGCTTCATTAGGCAATGGATTAGTGGGATTAATGGGTTTGTGGATTTTCTTTTGAAGTTAGTGGGTATGTGGATTAGACTCCTAATGAAAATTGTCTTTATAATAATTTTGGTTTGATAATTAAAAGACAATTTTACCTCTCTTTGATGGTAAAATGAGTAATTGACTAGTACAGCCCAAGGCCAAGGCCGACATTTTTCCAAAAGCCTCTAGGCACTAGGAGTCGGGGCAACCACTACGATGTGATTATATCAAGTAAATAATAGTTCGGGCAAGTTTCTTTTTTATTTTTTCTTTTGATTGTTGGATTGCTTTCTTATGCATCATATAGTCATTGATTTTTTTGTTTTTTTTGTGAATCATTGATTTTCTTCTTTTTGTAACATGCTAGAGGAATGCTTGCTAGAAGTACTAGTCATGTTACCTATTTACATGCTTCAACATGGCATCACTTACAGTTAAAGAATTACACTGTATTATATAATAACATTCCATAGATATTCACTTCGAATAATAAAAACGTAAAACATGTGGTGGGTATTTATTCAAACATTTAAACCTTAGATTGCTCTTCGCACTCCAAGCTTGCTTCGATTGCAAGGCTCCAATTACACGTTGCTGGCTCCAACCCAGGTTTGCTCGGTAAAGCTCCAATTACACGTGACAACACCTAATAAGTACTGAATGTTGCACATTTAAACTCCTTAACTTGCACATGGTAATTCCTTAACGTTGTTATTTGTTAGATTATGTCTTGTTCTAGTGTTTTTAGGTTATTAGAGAGAGTACAAGAAAAATCATTGATTTTTGGCTTAAAATACACTTTGGGAAGCCATTGGCTGCATTGAGATCTAGCCCACAGAAGAACAGCTCGAGCCCAATTAAAAATGTATGAAGACATTTTTAATTTATAGATATTATAGTTTGAAATTTAATTATATTTAAAAAAAAAGTCAAAATTTTCCTTTATTTATTTATTTATTTTAGCGAAGAGTTGTTTAAGTTTAGTGACGTTGCTAGTGTTTGATGTCTTTTGAATAACATGAATTTTGTTTTTTGTTCATAACTCGTGACCCTTGTGATTTTATTATAATCATTGGGTAATTTCTGTTTCATTTCATATACCTTTCTTAAGCATACATAAAAGAGAGATATAAAAAGAGGCATCAAATTACCGAATAACAAACAAATATGAAAAAGACATGGCACCATCAAATTTGCACATAAAATTGACATTTAAGAATTATGAATGTGCTTAAATAAATTAAATTGAAAGCATAATGCATGGTGTAATAAATTAACTTATTCCTTTGTTTGGTGAAATTGTAGTACACAAAACAAAATAACTATTCCATTAGAAAAAAATAATAACTAATATTAAAAATGAGATTAATTATGTTACAATGGAGCTTCTACCCTAATAGCATAGGGTGGCTAACGACCCCCTCAAAGGGTAAAATGAGAGATGGTCCAACCATCTCTTAGTTATTTTGCTTTTTAATTTGTTTTAAAAACTCTTTTTAAGGCTTACGATATGCTCTCGTGGATTGCCATGTCAAATTTAATTGTTCATATGATAAGTGTAAAGTGGATTGCCACATCGTTTTGTAACAACGATACAATAAAATTTGTAATATCGCTACAAACATTCTTATTAGCAAAATTGGTAATTGAAACTCTTTTAGATAAATGTTTGGTTTTATTCTCTCCTGCATTTATTTTTTAGTAAGCTTTACAATAAATTTGTATATTTTTGTATGAAGATGAACAAAAAATATGCACATAAATGAAACTAAACACTTCTCAACTCTTACATATAAAATTAGATTTTAAAAATTTTTTTTTTTTAAGAAAATAAAATGTTATGTCAATGCGCCTCTATGCAAGGATGAGTTGTCTCCCTTCGATAATTGGCAAGCCATATCTTTAAAAATCCTATTTGACGGAGACAGAAAAAGTCCACTCACACGAAAGTCTTAATGAATATGCATTTATACACGCCAAATAAAAAGGCTCCGTTCTTTGGTCGGTGCACATTCATGCATTTAATAAATTTGTTAGTTAATTCTGTTGATCACGATCCAATTCATTTGGACAATCCTTTTTTAAATAATAATAATAAATAAATAACATTTATTCTATAATTCCCCAACTTATTACGCACTAGGGTTCATTTGGCTATGCGATTATAAATTGTGCGCTTTGAAAATATAATTTTTAAAAATATAGTTAAGCGGTCGTATTTTAGAGCATATTTGAGATTGCGTTTAAAAAATAGAGTTTTTGAACAAAAGCTTTATTTTTAAGCTTTTATAAAAAATGTTTTTCTTTATTATTATTATCATTTTTAGGCTTTTTAGACTCTTAAAAGCATTTTTAATTTTTTTTATCAAACGAGTACTTTTTTCTTCAAACTGACTTTTAGAGTGTTAAAAGCAATTTTAAGTCACTCAAACGCAATTTTAAACAAACCCTTAGCATTTAACATTGTGCATTTTCAAAAAAACACTTCATTCAATTTTTTAAAAACATAATTTCAAATAATCCTTTTTTTTTATTCGGTTTAAAATCATACTTTTAGTTTATAAAATCACAATATTAAACGCACCCTTAATATCTATTGAGGTTTATTTCAATTAATAGGAAAAGAAGAAGGGTATAATAATTTTTTCGCTCTCTCTCTCTCTGTGACTGTCTGTGATTAAGAAATTAGGGGGAAAAAAGTCAAATAATTATACATTTTGAAGTGGGCCATGTGATTTACGTTCACATAGAGTAGCGGTGGGGGTTGCCACATAACTGGGCTCGTGGATAACGATTTGTAGAAAAAGTTTGTCCAAAATCCAATTCTTCAGGATACCTTTGCTTGACACTTGATTCAACAGCATCCAAGCTTTTTTGTTGCTGTAAGCCTATAATCCACTCCAACGATTCTCTCCTTAATTCTAGTATTTAATGATGATCAAACTAACTAATTTGGATACGCTCATGGAGAGCATTTTATTGACTTTGTATGTACCGTTGGGTTCATCAACTTAAAATCCTAACTATAAGATTGAGAGGATCTAATTCAAAAGTCAAGATACTGAAAAACAATAATAATGAATGTGTTTGTGATTAGTGATTTTTTTTTTAAAATAAAAATTGATTGACACATGGATGCAATTTTCTTCCAAATTAGATGGGATGAAATTATTGGCTTCATATGTTGAGATTTTTTTTTTTATAAAAAAAAAAAAAAAAAAAAAACCACCATCCAAAAAACAAAAATAATGGAGCATTTATTTGTTAATGTTTTTGTTTTGACAAAAAAGTAAAAAAAGAAAATGATTTAACAAACAAAAACCTAATTTAATATATTAAACTCACATATAGTTCTTAGATATGTATTTTTAATATAATTAATATTACATGTCTCCCATGTATTTTAATTTGTTATAAGAAGGGATGTAATATAATAAACTAGATTACAGAAGTTTCCTTCCTTCCATCCATCCTTTTTTGTTAAAAAAAGAAAATAATAGCAGAAAGAATAGGTTAGAAGAGCAATTGTGACTATTCCACCATAACATCAATGAAAATATAAAACAGTTAATATTAATACATGCCCGAGTTAATTAATTATGGCTCTCCAGGTCCTTAACTGAAAGATGGCTTATTTAATCTCTAACCATCTCATTTTTTCCTGCCATATTTTTCTAGAAGGTTCAAAAGGTTAACAGAAGTCCTAATTTTGCACTCATCATATGACTTATTTGGCCACTCGGATTGCATTTCCACCTATGAAGTACCACCCGGTCGACCCTTTTACGGTTCCATCCAATTTTCAGCAAGACTGTTGTCCTCTCAACACATGAGACTTAACGGAATAGTTGCAATACGGAAGGATAGCATCTATAAATAAAAAAGAATACCCAATTTCCATCACTGTCACACCGTCATCATTTTTCTTATCGATGATCGATCACAGTTCACTAGGTTTGTCCCCCTTCGATTTTATCTGGAAGCAGAAGGCCTATAAATCTTCCGAGTCATCGCCCAAGACTCACGAGTTTAGCTCTATCTCTATCCACTTTGTCCAACCACTTGGCCCACATGGCCATGGGTCCTTTTCTTATCCAATATCCGTCCAAACTCTCTAAACGGCCAGGCAACGCCCTCTCTCTATACCTCTTGAAGGGCTTTGTGATCAGCCGAATCTGTGTGTGGCGCGTGGCTGCCGCTGATGCCTCTATCTGATATCTACGGCCTTTGTCTGGGATTGGATCCCCTCTGATAGTGATAAAATTGCTTAAGGATTTTTTTTTTTTTTTTTTTTTTTCAAATTGTCGCTATCTATTTTTATCAAACAGTTAGAAATTTGTCATTTGTTCTGCTTAATATAAAATAATAAATTATTATTATTTTTTAAAATATAAATATTAAATAAATTATTAAAAAAATATGGAGAGACCAAATCACTAATAGGAGAAATATATTTTTATAAATTTAATAGATTCATCATTGAATTTGTAGACTCATTTGAGTTTCACAAAAATTCAATGATAAATTCACATATTCACTATACAGAAATAATTGAAAGATGATTGACAGAATGCTTTTTATCATTTTTCTTAAATATCTGTTTCCAAAGATTTAGTATAAAACGAAATGAACTATATATATATTTGGCTAATATAATCATTCAAAACAACTTTTTTAACTATACCCACCCTTGAAACTCAATTTTAGCAATCTTATAAGTACCTATTGTAAATATTATTGACTATTAAGTCTTTATTATTATATCTTCATTTAAACTCACAACAGATCCCATCTACTTCCCCTCTTTTTTATTCGCTCATTATTATTATTATTATTATTTTCTTTGAAAAAAGTCTTGAAAATTATAGTAAAAAAAAAATACCAAGAAGAAAGGAAGAAAATGAAATATGATTGATATTTATATAAAAATGAATATTACCATTCACACTTATTTATCACATTAAGTGACATGACCTATTTTAAGTGGCATATATATATATATATATATATATATATATATTTAAGCAGTTAGTATTAAGAAAGCCACCTAAAACTTTACAAAATATATAATATGGGTGTTGTACAAGACCACCTTCAATTGTTCTCAAGAATCTTGTAATACCAAAATTCGAACAGTTCAACCTATGATAAATATGGGGTTGAAAATGTTTTATATAATTTGCAAATTCATTACGAATTTAACATGAAAGTAATGAGTTATGATTGATGGGTCTAATCCATTTAATTAAATAAATCGAATTATGGTTAACCTATATGGTATGATATCCATACATCATTATAAACTGAACTTAACACACGATATAAGGGCCGATAATTTTTGACACAACCCATAAACTTGACATGAACCCAATATGAAATTAATAAGTTTTTTTTTTGACATGTCACGAAGGAGGAATTCGATCTTATAACTCACTTACATAAGGCGTGGTTATAGATCGAATTTATCTCTAGGACATGAAATTAATAAGTTAAAATTAAGGGATATGACTCATTTAATTAGAAGGGATTGTTTATTATTCGCCTATATAATTTTATACACATGCCTCGATAAGACCTTAATTTGAACCCGATACTCGAATATGAATTGTTACCCCTAAGACTAGTGTAGAGAATTAATGTGGATATGAACTATGATATTATGTACTTACAATCCAAAACAAAAACAAAAACAAACAAACAAAATGTAAACACTAGCCTTACAAAAAATAAGATCCTAACATTTTCTCTTTAAATTTGTATCATATTTGTCTGTAATCACATCTCTAGCTAGGATTCTATTATTTATTTATTTTTTCTTTAAATGACTTTACCTATCCCATTTTCCTTGTAAATAGAATTATCCATTGTACAAGTAAATCAATTCAATAAAATAAATATGTATCCGGACAGCATACTTTTTATTAGAAAGCAGAGGCCTTTAGCACAGAATAATAATTATAAAATTCTTGTGTCTCTTTCCCTCATATGGTCCCCGGATCCTGATCCTATGGACCCCACGGGCAACGGCCACAGGTACATAAATTATGACTTCTTTTAAATCCTGCAAATACGTGAACATATATTTACATGGACATGGCGCGTGGGGGCACGGCTTCTCTACCACTCTACGTCTTCTGGTTGGGATGGATGGAAAGAAACGAAGGAGAGAGGCGAAGATTAAGAATGAACGCGGAAAAGAAGGTGACGCGTTCACGTCCCATCCTACTTGCAATTATGGCTTTTTTCTGACGGTTTGGTGGTACGAAAAAACTGGAAACCCATTGTTTATTTGTTTCAATGGGGGGTGAATGATAGAATGTGCTCTACAAATGTCCTTCTATATATATATATATATATATATATGAAATTTAAAATTTAATATGAAATATGAAATAACTATTTTCTACTTAATAGTCCTAAATACTACACCATCATCATTCATCCTTCCCACAAGGCAGATGTGGCAACATCTATTAATAGATGATTTTTTTAAAAAAAAAAAAATGTTTGATGAACACTATCATATTAACCTAATAAAACAAAAGTGTAATATTTACTATTACTCTTCTCTATTTCATTTGAAATAGAGAAGATACTAATTCTTTTGTACTATGTCAAAAAAAAAAATGTTTTAGTTTAAGTTTTTAGAATAAATAATAATTTAATATGACACCAAATCAAAATTCTTGAGTTTAGACTTTGACTTCACAATTTATTTTCTATTTCAATTAAATATTTTACAAATTGAGCATTACTTGTCCGTTCGGCCACCCCCAAACCAATCAGGGGTGACTAAACCGACCCCAAGTCCGGATTATTTAAATTTCCTTGTAGTGTAAAATATTTTTTAGAAAAAGTATTTCAAATTTTTGAGTTTTTGGTACTACATAAATTATTAGTCAACCTAAAATATTTTTTAGTTGACCAACAAAAATAACATTTAGCTCCAATAGAATTATTGTTCTCTATGATCTCTAATAACTACAATTATATATTTCATACAATAAAATATATTAAATAATATTTTATTTAAAAATGTATTACATGATACTCGAGTCACTAAACAAACATACCATTTATGTTGTATCAGTATGACTGCTATTTTCTAATAATAATAAGAGAAATAGTAGAGTTGTGTGGGGTGATTTTTCTAAACCTTACTTTCGGGCCCTTTGAGCTGGCAAACGACGGACTAATTAAACAAAAGTAACAAAAATTGAATAAAAATTAATTGATGAAATTAAAGTTAAACAAAATTGAATAAAAATATTAAAGAATATAATTAATGAAATTAATAAATAATTCAATAAAATTTAATTACTGATATAAACTTAACTTATGAAATGTGTGCCAACTGCCAACCCATCAACATATTCTCTGAACCTAGATTAAAACGACTAAATGTTTTTCTAAATTTTGTCTTTGTCTGAAAAGTTTTTAAAATATTATAAGCAATCAATATCCTTTTATAAGTAATCAATATCCTTTTTTTTCATTATTATAACTAATTAGCTATCAAAAATAGAAAATGTTCATAAAATCATTTTGAACCATATTTCTTTATTAAAAAGCATAAAGCTGCATATCATCTATTATGAATTAAATTTAGAAATTTATATCATTATAAATATATCATTCTTTCAACTGTCTTTTAACCATCTATTTTTGTAAGTTTAATAGATTCATCATTAGATTTATAGACTCATTTGAGTCTCACAAAAATTCAATGGTAGATTCACATATTTACTCTACAGAGATAATTAAAAGATTATTGATAGAATGCTTTTTATCACTTTTCTTAAATATCTGTTCCCAAAGATTTAGTATAAAACGAAATGAACTATATATATATATATATATATATTTGGCTAATATAGTCATTCAAAACAACTTTTTAACTATACCCACCGTTGAAACTCAATTTTATCGATCTTATAAGTACCTATTGTCTCGGTGCTTGTGGTCTTGATGCTTGTGGTCGCGATTGCTTTAGGTACGGTGGTCTTGATTGTTCAATCTGGTCCGTCGGCTAAGGGCACAAGCTACATATATTTATATATTTTTTGTTTTTTTTGAATTTTTTTTTTAGAAAAAAAAGTGTTGAAATTTTAGAGAATAAATAAGTCAACAAGAATTAAATTACCACAATTTGAAAGTTTAGGAGAAAAGGTACATTTTCTTTGAAATAGTGAAAATGAATAAATACTTTAAAGGGGTAAAATGTAATTTCTCCTTTATTTTTAAATTTTAGGCTGAGTTTAATTAAACCAACAATGTGCGGATGGACTATGGATAGTTTGCTACTGCCAGTTGCCGCATAATTGGTAACGATTTGCAGAAAAAGTTGGTACATTTTTTGGGTAGATTCCGAGAAAAGTCCTACTCCCAAGTATTAGCCCAAAAAGTTAGTCTAAAATCCAATTCAAGGATACCTTTGCTGCTTGAGACTTAATTCAACATCCTTTGCTCCTACTCTTCATTCTCAAGAGCTTGTTTGTTGTCAGCGCTATAATCCATTTTTATATTTTTCTCTCATTAAACTTCATATGCATCAACTTAAAAAAAAAATTAAAACCATACCCATGAAATTGAGAGAATCTAATTCTTAAACTGGTTTCTGCCGAGATTCTAGTGATGGGGTTGGGTTTATTAGCATAAAGGCGCAATTAAAATTGATAGAAGAGAAAGTAATGAAGCGAGAAAAATAAAAAGGGTACCAAGATCAAGTGAGGTGGCTTTCGGCGGTGGCAGGTTTTAAGGGCTAGATCGGTAAGGTTGACATCAAGTGGAAAGCACAAACCGAAATAGTGCAAGAACCGAAATAGCTTCATGTATAAATGCAGAACTATAATCTATGAAGACATTTTTAATTTATAAATATCATAGTTTGAAATTTAATTATATTTTAGAAAAAGTTAAAATTTTCCTTTATTTATTGTTGTTCATATCTCATGACCCTTGAGATTTTATTATAAGCATTGGTTAATTTCTGTTTTCATTTCATATACCTTTCTTAAGCATACATAAAAGAGAAATATAAAATAAGGCATCAAATTATTGAATAACAAACAAATATGAAAAAGACATGGCACCATCAAATTTGCACATAAAATTGACATTTAAGAATTATGAATGGGCTTAAATAAATTAAATTGAAAGCATAATGCATGCCGTAAGAAATATTAACTTATTCCTTTGTTTGGTGAAATTGTAGTACACAAAATGACTATTCCATTAGATGAAAAAATATATATATATTGGTAATGAGATTATGTTACAGTAAAGCTTCTACCTTAATCACATGGGATGGTTGATGACCCCCCTCAAAAGGTAAAACGAGAGAATCCAACCACCTCTTAGTTATTTTGCTTCTTAATTTGTTTTAAAAACTCTTTTTAGGGCTTACGTTATGCCCCTAAGCCACATGAATTGCCATGTCAATTTAATTGTTCACGTGATTAGTGCCTAATAGATTGCCACATCGTTTTGTAAGAAAGATACTGTAAAATTGACATTCTTATTAGCAAAATTGGTAATCGAAACTTTTTCAAATAAATGTTTGGTTTTATTCTCCTACATATTTTTATCAATACTTTTTTTTAAAAAAAAGTATCATTAAATCATTGGAATGCACGTATAAGCTTCACAAATTCAATAATAAATTTGTGCACTTTTTAATTAAGATGAACAAAAAAATATGCACATAAATGAAACTAAATACTTCTCAACTCTTAAATATACTTTAATTTTTAAGAAAACAAAATGTTATATGTCAATGCTTCTCAATGCAAGGATGAGCTGTCGCCCTTTGATAATTGGCAAGCCATACCTTTAAATCCTATTTGACCGAGACAGAAAAAGTCCATTCACATGAAAGTCTTAAGGAATATGCATTTATACACGCCAAATAAAACGGCCCCGTTCTTTGGTCGGTGCACATTCATGCATTTAATAAATCTGTTAGTTAATTCTGTTGATCACGGTCCAATTCATTTGGACAATCTTTTTTTTTTAAATAAATAAATAAATAAATAGAATAACACATATTCTATAATTCCGGACTTATTATGCACTAAGTTTAGGGTTCGTTTGGCTATTTAATTTTTAAATTGTGCGCTTTGAAAATATAATTTTTAAAAACGCAGGTAATCGTTCACATTTTAGAGTATATTTGAGATTGTGTTTAAGAAATAAAGTTTTTAAGTCAAAAAGAGTTTTTGAGCAAAAGCTTTATTTTTAGGCTTTTTAGACCCCTAAAAGCGTTTTTTTTTTAAATCAAACGAATATTTTTTTTCTTCAAACGGACTTTTAAAGAAGAATGAGGAGGAGCATATGGGATAGGTTGGATTTGAGCCAGGATCAGGTAAGTTATGTATGTGTTGAAACTTTTTTGTGTTGCCGTTTGATTCAGTTTGTGGAGCGAGTTTGTGAGCTTCATTAGACAATGGATTAGTGGGATTAATGGGTTTGTGGATTTTTTTTGAAGTGAGTGGGTATGTGGATTAAAGAGTTGATTAGACTCCTAATGAAAATTTGACTTTGTAATAATTTTGGTTTGATAATTAAAAGACAATTTTACCTTTCTTTGATGGTAAGGACATAGAGTTCAATGAGTAATTGACTAGTACGGCCAAAGGCCAAGGCCGACATTTTACCAAAAGCCTCTGGGCACTAGGAGTTGGAGCAACCACTACGATGTGATTATATCAAGTTAATAATAGTCCGGGCAAGTTTATTTTTTATTTTTTCTTTTGATTGTTGGATTGTTTTCTTATGCATCATACAATCATTGATTTTTATTTTTATTTTTCTTATTTCTTTGTTTTTTTTGTAAGTCATTGATTTTCTTCTCTTTGTAACATGTTAGAGGAATTCTTGCTAGAAGTACTAGTCTTGTTACCTATTTACATGCTTCAACATGGCATCACTTACTATTAAAGAATAACACTGCATTATATAACCACATTCCATAGATATTCACTTCGAATAATAAAAACACAAAACATGTGGTGGATATTTATTCAAACATATAAACCTTAGATTGCTCTTCGCATTCCAAGCTTGCGTCGGTTGCGAGGCTCCAATTACATGTTGCTGGCTTTGACCTAGGTTTGCTCTGGTTGCAAAGCTCCAATTACACGTGGCAACACCTAATAAGCACCGAATGTTGCACATTTAAACTCCTTAACTTGTAAATGTTAATTCTTCAACGTTGTTATTTGTTGGATTATATCTTGTTCTAGTGTTTTTAGGTTATTAGAGAAAGTACAAGAAAATTCATTGATTTTTGGCTTAAAACACACTTTGGAAAGCTATTGGTAGCATTGAGATCTAGCCCTCAGAAGAATAGCTTGAGCCTAATGCTATGAAGACATTGAAAATGTATGAAGACATTTTTAATTTATACATATTATAGTTTGAAATTTAATTATATTTTAGAAAAAGTCAAAATTTTCCTTTATTTATTTATTTATTTTAGCAAATAGTTGTTTAAGTTTAGTGACTTGCAACAAGTATTTGATGTCTTTTGAATAACATGAATTTTGTTTTTTGTTCATATCTCGTGACCCTTATGATTTTATTATAATTATTGGGTAATTTCTGTTTCATTTCATATACCTTTCTTAAGCATATATAAAAGAGAGATATAAAAAGAGGCATCAAATTATTGAATAACAAACAAATATGAAAAAGACATGGCACCATCAAATTGGCACATAAAATTGACATTTAAGAATTATGAATGTACTTAAATAAATTAAATTGAAAGCATAATGCATGGTGTAATAAATTAACTTATTCCTTTGTTTGGTGAAATTGCAGCACACAAAATGATTATTCCATTAGAAAAAAATAATAACTAATATTGAAAATGAGATTAATTATGTTACAGTGGAACTTCTACCCTAATTGCATAGGGCGGCTAACGACCCTCAAAGGTAAAACAAGAGATGGTCCAACCACCTCTTAGTTATTTTGCTTTTTAATTTGTTTTAAAAACTCTTTTTAAGGCTTACGATATGCTCCCATGGATTGCCATGTCAAATTTTATTGTTCATGTGATAAGTGTAAAGTGGATTGTCACATCGTTTTGTAAGAAAGATACAATAAAATTTGTAATATTGCTACAAACATTCTTATTAGCAAAATTGGTAATTGAAACTCTTTTAGATAAATGTTTGATTTTATTATCTCTTGCATTTTTTTTTTTTTAATAAGCTCTACAAATTTAATGATAAATTTGTACATTTTTGTAGGAGGATGAACAAAAAAATATGCACATAAATGAAACTAAACACTTCTCAACTCTTAAATATAAAATTAGATTTTTTTTTAAAAAAAAAATTTAAGAAAATAAAATGTTATGTCAATGCTCCTCAATGCAAGGATGAGTTGTCTCCCTTTGATAATTGGCAAGCCATATCTTTAAAAATCCTATTTGACGGAGACAGAAAAAGTCCATCCACATGAAAGTCTTGATGAATATGCATTTATACACGCCAAATAAAAAGGCACCGTTCTTTGGTCCGTGCACATTCAATGCATTTAATAAATTTGTCGGTTAATTCTGTTGTTCACGATCCAATTCATTTGGACAATCCTTTTTTTCAAAAAAAATTAAAAAATTAAAAAAACATTTATTCTATAATTCTCCGATTTATTATGCACTAAGTTTAGGGTTCGTTTGACTCTGTGATTTAAAATTGTGTGCTTTGAAAATATAATTTTTAAAAACGCAGTTAAGCGTTCGTATTTTAGGTTATGTTTGAGATTGTGTTTAAGAAATAGAGTTTTAAATCAAAAATAGTTTTTGAGCAAAAGTTTTATTTTTAAGTTTTTGTTAAAAGTATTTTTTTTTATTATCATTTTTAGGTTTTTTAGATTCTTGAAAATGTTTTTAATTTTTTTTACCAAACAAGTACTTTTTTTTTTTTTCAAACAGACTTTTAGAGCGTTAAAAGCGCTTTTAAACCGCTCAAACGCAATTTCAAACAAGCCTTTAACATTTAACATTGTGCATTTTCAAAAAACCACCTCATTCAATTTTTTAAAAACACAATTTCAAATAATCCATTTTTTTTATTTGGTATAAAATCATACTTCTTGTTTATAAAATCGCAATATTAAACATACCCTAATATCTATTAAGGTTTATTCCAATTAATAGGAAAAGAAGAAGGTTAGAATCATTTTTTCGCCTTTTTTTCGCCTCTTTCTTTCTTTCTCTCTTTCTTTTCTTTTTTTTTTTTTTTTTTTCTGACTTTCGATGATTAAGAAATTAAGGGAGAAAAAGTCAAATAATTATAAATTTTGAAGTGGGCCTGTGATTTACGTTCACATGGAGTAGTGGTAGGGGCTGCCACAGAACTGGACTCGTGGGTAACGATTTGTAGAAAAAGTTTGTCCAAAATCCAATTCTTCAGGATACCTTTGCTTGACACTTGATTCAACTACATCCAAAGCTTGTTTGTTGCTATAAGCCTGTAATCCACTCCAACGATTCTCTCCTTAATTCTAGTATTTAATGATGATTAAACTAATTAATTTGGATACACTCAAGGAGAGCATTTTATTGACTTTGTATGTACCGTTGGGTTCATCAACTTAAAATCCTAACTATAAGATCGAGAGGATCTAATTCTAAAGTCAAGATGCTGAAAAACAATAATAATGAATGTGTTTGTGATTAGTGATTTTTTTAAATAAAAATTGATTGACACATGGATAAAATTTTCTTCCAAATTAGTTGGGATGAAATTATTGGCTTCACATGTTGAGATTTTTTTTTTAATATAAAAAAATACCACCATCCAAAAAACAAAAATAATGGAGCATTTATTTGTTAATGTTTTTGTTTTGAAAAAAAAGTAAAAAAAGAAAATGATTTAACAAACAAAAACCTAACTTAATATATTAAACTCACATATAGTTCTTAGATATATATTTTTAATATAATTAACATTACATGTCTCCCATGTATTTTAATTTGTTATAAGAAGGGATGTAATATAATAAACTAGATTACAGAAGTTTCCTTCCTTCCATCCATCCTTTTTGTTAAAAAAAAATATTAGCAGAAAGAATAGGCTAGAAAGAGCAATTATGACTATTCCACCATAACATCAATGAAAATCTAAAACAGCTAATACTAATACATGCCCCGAGTTAATTAATTATGGCTCTCCAACAGCCCTCCCAAGTCCTTAACCGAAAGATAACTTATTTAATCTCTAACCATCTCATTTTTTCCGCCATTTTTTTTCTAAAAGGTTTAAAAGGTTAACAAAAGTCCTAATTTTTGCACTCATCGTATCGCTTATTTGGCCACTCGGATTGCATTTCCACCTATGAAGCACCAACCGGTCGACCCTTTTACGGTTCCATCCAATTTTCAGCAAGACTTTTTGTCCTCTCAACACATGAGACTTAACGGAATAGTTGCAATACAGAAGGATAGCATCTATAAATAAAAAAGAACACCCAATTTCCATCACTGTCACACCGTCATCATTTTTCTTATCGATGATCGATCACAGTTCACTAGGTTTGTCCCCCTTTGATTTTATCTGGAAGCAGAAGGCCTATAAATCTTCCAAGTCATCGGCCAAGACTCACGAGTTTAGCTCTATCTCTATCCACTTTGTCCAACCACTTGGCCCACATGGCCATGGGTCCTTTTCTTATCCAATATCCGTCCAAACTCTCTAAACGGCCAGTCAACGCCCTCTCTCTATACCTCTTGAGGGGCTTTGTGATCAGCCGAATCTGTGTGTGGCGCGTGGCAGCCGCTGATGCCTCTGTCTGATATCTACGGCCTTTGTCTGGGATTGGATCCCCTTTGATAGTGATAAAATTGTTCAAGGATTTTTTTTTTTGAAATCATCGCTATCTATTTTTATCTAACAATTAGAAATTTGTCATAGGTTACGCTTAATATAAAATAATAAAATATTATTATTTTTTAAAATATAAATATAAAATAAATTATTAAAAAAATATGAAGTGACTAAATCATCTTATTTTTCTAATCGGGGTGGCATGCTTAGCTTTGGAGGTGATCAAAGCCACCCCAAAGACCGATTGGGGGTGGCTAAGACTCTATGACAAGATGGTTTAGCCACCTCTTAGAGCAAAATTTATAAATTTAATTTATAAGTTTGGATCTAAGGAGTGGCCGATCCACCCCCTAAGGTCCTAGGGATGGCTGAACCACCATTTGGGACCATAGGGATGGCTCTAGCCACCCCCAACCAGTCTTTGGAGATGGCTTCAGCCACCTTCAAGGCTGAGCCATATAGGGAAATGAAGTGGCCAAATCACTCTATATTTTTTTAATAATTATTTTTATTTTTTAATAATTCATTTTATATTATTTTTAAAAATAATAATATTTTATTATTTTATATTAAATAGAACACACGGCAAATTTCTGGTCGTTGAATAAGAATGAACGGTGAGGATTTGAAAAAATATCCTTGGGCAATTTTATCACTGTTGCCGGGAATCCCAATCCCTTCGTCTGTCATCGTCTCTTTCTATAAGTATCCAACTGGGGCTTCCGCATGATTCAACTTCTCAAAGTCTTTCAAACGCGGAAATGTATTTGAGTGAGTTTTCTGAGTTGATTCCTGGCTTACCCGAAGAGCTCGCGCTTGAGTGCTTGACTCGTATGCACTACGCGACTCACCGAGTCTCCGCCCAAGTTTGTCGCCGATGGCGGCAGCTTCTGCACAGCAGAGACTTCTACTGCCACAGGAAGCAATTCGGGTATACCCGTAAAGCGGCATGCTTGGTTCAATCACTCCCGGTTGGACCCGGTTGTAATGGTTCCAAACCGGTTGGGCCGCCAGCTTATGGGGTGTCCGTATTCGACCCGGAGAGTGGGGACTGGGACCGGATCGAACCGGTTCCCAAGTACCCAGATGGGTTACCGTTGTTCTGTCAGGTGACGAGCTCGGAGGGCAAGCTCGTGGTCATGGGAGGATGGCACCCGACGAGTTACGAGCCGGTGAAGGACGTCTTCGTGTACGAGTTCACGTTTCGGCGGTGGAGGAGGGGCAAGGACATGCCGGAGACTCGGTCGTTCTTCGCCGCCGGTGAGTTGGGTGGGCAAATTATCATCGCCGGTGGGCACGACGGTAGCAAGAACGCGTTGCGGTCGGCTTGGGTATACCACGTGAGGAGGGACGAGTGGGCCGAGTTGGCCCCGATGAGTCAGGAGCGAGACGAGTGCGAAGGGGTCGTGATCGGGTCCGAGTTTTGCGTGGTGAGCGGGTACAAGACCGAGAGCCAAGGAGGGTTCGAGGGAAGCGCCGAGTCGTTCGACTTGGGGACGGGTCAGTGGAGGCGTGTAGAGGACGCGTGGACGGCGACTCAGTGTCCAAAGTCCTGTGTCGGTGTGGGAAAAGATGGGAAGCTGTTTTGTTGGGCTGAGTCGGACTCGGAGGTCCGAGCCGGGGCGTGTGTGGTTGAGTTGGGTCGGAGGACCTTCTTGTCCGGGTCGGCGTACCAAGGCGGGCCACAGGGGTTCTTTGTAATGGAAGGGCAAAATGGTAAACTGGAGAGGATAGAAGCGGACGAGGAGTTCTTGGGAATCGTGCAATCAGGCTGCTGCGTGGAGATCTAATCGGTTGTGTTTTTAGAAAAAGCAGCTATAATAGTAAGACTGTTGGTCGAGCCACTCGCTGTCGATTAGATCAAGCTGTAGATGTTTTTTTTGAGAATGTCTGAGGTGGATGTTATGCGTTTTGGTTGACATAACTACATATTCAGTACTTTCTTTCTTTTTAAAAATATATATATATATATATTTGCAATGTAAAATATTGAGTATGATTATTGTTGTTTAATACGATGAACAAGTCTTGTGAGTTCAAATCATATCTTCGTAATGGATACGTTAGCAAATTAAAAATATGGGAGAATTTAATTATTAGTACGATAGAAATACTTATAAAAGTAACAATTCTATGTCGTCACATCATTTTTTATAATAAAAAAAAAAAAATCTAAATCGTCACGAGCACCAAATTATTAGTACATCAAACCAGTCTACATAAAAGTCAAAAAACTTCTAGAATAAGGTTCCTGCTTCTAATAAAATTCTAGCTCATGGATCATGGATGTCAGTTTTAGTAATCCAGGCTTCGACTGCGGCTCCTACTAAAGCTGCGGCTGCGGTTCCTAGACCCATCAGGCGACCTCGAGAATGATCTTGATCGCCCCCGGTAGCTTGCGTCCCTGGGCGACCTCGTGTATGATCGCCCCCGGTAGCTCGTGTCTCTGGGTGACCTCGAGTATGATCGCTTCCTGTACCTTCTCCCTCTGGGGGAAATCGACCTGCGTTTAAAAAATAAGGGACATATATTTTACACCTCTTGCTTCCAAGCCATGTCCACTACAAATGCTGCATATTACATCCCATCTCTCCAATTAGGCAAAAAGTTTTAACGTTGAGACAAGACTGTCCTCATCTTTTAAAATTTGGACAATTTTGTCTCAATTTTTTGCCTAATCGGCTCCTATTTCAAATAGAGAGAATCCTATAATTCTATCTCACTCAGCAAAATAATGGTAAGATAGATTAAAGGTATATTATGTAGCATTACTCTAAATTTAATTAAAAAGAGAAAAATGTTGCTGCAAAGTACAAACCTCGAATAACGCCTTCGTCTAGGGGAAGGGGAATAATAATTCGGACTTCGAGAGTAAGTTCGTGCATATGCTCGACCCCTTCAAAACATCATCATACACAAATCAGAAACGGCAAACAAAGGACAGGGACATAATTGCTTTCTGACTTGTGATGTCTAAAACATCACAAATCAGCCTAGAACAGAATTTCAAGTACCATTTGAGTACAGAATGACAGCCCAGCTGTCATTCTGTACTCAATCTGTACTCAATGACGTAATCACCATAAATCATTGTGAAAAAAAAAAAATTGGTGAGCTGAATCAGAAAATTCCTTCAAGGAGGGGGGACAGGAGGAGGGGGGTAGGGGGGTAGGGGGCATTTAATTATGCATTCAGCAAAGTCCTCAATCACAATGGCACCAATTGAAAACAGGCATATTCCGGAGTAAAAATGACTGGTGCCCAGATCATTACTGTTGGAGACAAATAATCCTTACCTAGAACGCTCTCTATTCCTCATTTCTGATGGCTTCTTTCTGTTTTCCTCAGCAAACACAACAGTCAATTCACGGCCAAGAAGAATCTGACCATCCATATGATATTTGGCATCTGCAGCATCAGCAGGGTCTACATACTGGACAAACCCAAAGCCACGTGGCTCCCTGCACCATGATACTTGTTAAGCATCTCAAAAATTAGATACATATTCACATGTGATCCAAAGATGCATGTTGATTGTGAAAATCATCAGCAAGTCCAGTAACATGTAAATATTGATAAGCACAATTTCTGATGATTCATACAATTTGACTGAAAACACCAAGTGGCTGCTAACCTTGTGGGATTCCAAAGTTAAAATTGAGATGAAATTCTTCAACACTTGAACTTCTTCTCAATGAATTCAAACCCAACTTCCTTCAAATCTTCATGTACATTAAGATCATCTTGAAGTACTCTTATTTACTTGATTGGTGTCTTCAACAAAACACTCTTATTACTTCATAGTTGTCTTCAACACAGTACTCTTATTACTTGATTGGTGTCTTCAACACTTTCAATAAAAACAACCAAGTTCCCATAAACCAAATGTATATATTAATTAAAGAAAGCATGTGGATAAGATCCCTCATCACATTCAAGACAGAATTAAGACACAATTGGACAAATTTCAAAACAGAAAAGTTCACTAAAACCCAACAAAATAGGTAATTACAAAAGGTTTTTCAACATTCAAAAACCATATCATGTAATATAGTGCATGCTCACCCAGTATAATAATCTCGAGGCAAGTAAACGTCTTTGAGGGGGCCAAACTGCCCAAATGGCCCCCGTAAATCCTCTGGCCTGCAACCACATTCAGATGATAAGCTTTGGTTGCATCAATTTTGATAGAACTAAGAGAAAAAATAAAAATAAAAAATTTAACCTATAGTCCTAGCCCAGCCTTCATAATAGTAAAGATGTAGTTTTTGACATTCCAAGAAACACAGTCATAACTTTAAAGAGCTTTTTGAGCCATGCTACTAGGATAGTTATCCATTTGACACAATCACCAGAGGCCCTCTTATGTTTGACAAGTAACAATCTTTACTATGAGAAATACTATTTTAAAGCTATTTGTAACAGAATAATGCCTACTACAACAATAAATAAGAGAGTATTGCACAGATAATAGCTCTGGGTAATTGCAAGAACACCCAAATGAGAAACCAATAAAGACCCAATAATTTTATTAATAGCAAGTCAAACATTTAGCAACGTCAAGTATACACAATTTAGATAGATAAAGAATTCTTGAGCCATTCCCCACCAACTAATTTAATAATTTCTTCTGATAAGTCACCAACTTATTTAATATTCCATAGTAGTCATTTGTGCATACACTATAATTGCATACCTAAATGCATAAAAGTAATCGAGCTCACTAGAAAATTTCAATTGGTTTTGAACATTTGTTTCTCATATGTTTTCATTCCCTATTGATTATATCTACTCCACATTCATCATTAATTTTCTCCTAGAAAAGGAAAAACTATTTACAACATGTTTGAATCCTTCATTGATTTGGACTTTGGATATAAAATTGAACCCCTCCAATTATAAATCCATTCTTTGGATCTTCAAGAAGATCTAGGAATTGGCATTGAATTGCAAATCCGAATGGGCCAAATCCGTGGATCCAATTCTACACAAAAGTTAAAAATTTGGAATTCCAGAACAGCATGTCATTTGACAATTGACCGACATCAAATTTAAATTTGGGCACTTTGATCCCAATTTCTTATTAGAGAATGAGGCACCAAATTAGAGAAAAACTTGTGGGGTCCCTCCAAAACACACTCATTACTATCATTATTTACATGAATAATACTAAAAAGGTTACTTAGCTCCATTAATCCCTATCCTCTCTATCATTTCTTTTTAACCAGGCATGCTATCCATTTGAACTTAGAATTCCAAATGAATTTCTGACTAATCCAAACAGCTAGGTTAATAATTCAGTGAAGTTGTAAATCCATGAAATTCATTGACATGAAATTGAATACCAAATCAATGCAAATTCCAGTCAGCAAACGCAGCTTAAGAAACAGTGAATTTTGACCCAAATGAACTTGATACCACATATCCTATCTCCAAACAACCTATTTACCACACATTCCATACAATTAAAGGCAAATAGCAGAAAATTCAAGATAATATACCTGCAGTCAAGACGAAGGTTTCGAACCAAAAGGCTTGTAGGAAGATCTCTACCACGACCTCCATATCGGCCCCTGGGGCTAGTGCTACGACGTCTTTGGCTATAACCCCTAGGTGGAGAAGGGCTGTAGCTGTAACTTCTACCCCTCATTTCACTTTCCTGTGGCCACCAAAAGAAAATAAATAATCACAAAAATAATAAGTTCATGTCATAGAAATGAAAAATAAGACGGAAATAAATCCTACAACCATGCTTTAGGGTACCAAAGAATTGTACCAGTGGCTCATCATTGCCATCGCTCATAAACTCAGGTGGAAATAAATGCAGTGCAGATACATATTCAGAGTTCATATAGATATATACTTATTATGAAAACAGAATTATTACACATCCGGCAGTATAAGTAACAAAAAATCTAAGCTAAATAAAAAACACATATGTAGAAAGCTTTTCGTTCCGCTAACAATATAGTTTTGAAAAGCCAACACATGTAAACTCTCCCACTATTTCACATTGATCAGTTTAAAAGTAAACGATTAACTTGTACCCGTTTCTGATCGAATTTTCCAGGAATTTATTTCCCCATTGAAATTATAAGAAGAACTTTACAATATAAAATAAGAGAGGAAATAAGTAATTCTCAATGCTACCCACCAAAAAAAAGTCTCCTGGAAAAAGAAGAAGAAGAAAAAAAAAATCCATAACAAAGATTTCCATCAAAGAGAAAAGTTACAATTCTCAATGCGGAATTGAGGCACGTCTCAAATGGAACAAACAAATTCTTAATTATTTTTCCTTTCTCAGGTTCTAGTAATCAAGAACGTAACACTAAACCTAACATTAGCAACAACAACAACAACAAACAAGAATAACAAAACAACAAACAACAAACACAATGAAATTAAAAGGCAAACTATCCACAACTTATATAAAATCTAAAGCTAATTATAATCCCTCAAATGCAGAAGACGTGTATATATGTGTAGCGATGTAGGACCTGATAGATCAATTTCAAGAATTCGAAGAGAGAGAAGTAGCGATAAAGAAAGAGAGAGACCTGAGAAGCGATGAAAGAAGGATCTCTGATTCGCTAGAGCGGCTCTCTTTCACGAACAACGAAAGGGAATTTGATGCTCTGCTCTGATCCTAAGCTTAATTTGGTTCTTTGTCTTTCAGGCCTAATGTTCTGTTCCAGAATCTTCAATCGAGGTGAGTTTGTTATTGTAATGCGCGAGGCTATCGGTCTTCAAGAGGTTCTCTAAACCACAGCCATTGGATCTAAAGAGCAGCAATCTGAAATCACACGTGTAGCGTTTTCTTACATCGAACTCAATCGACTATTGTGAACCTCGTTGTATACGATAGAGATCTCCGAGCACGTTTTAAGATCCATCATTTTTTGAAGGCCGGCCCAATCCTACGTGCCAAGTGGCCTAGAAGCCCGTCTCAAGTGGTCCGTTTGGCAAAGCATTTTTGCCTGCTGATGTGGTATAAATTTTTTAATTCTTTTGCATTGAAAAGTGAAAAAAATAATTATTTTTTTAGTGATTTTTTAATCTGAATAGTAATAAAAAGTATAAAAGGTGAATATTGTGATATGAAAAAGTGAAAAAAAATGGCAAAAAAAAGCTTTGCCTAACATACCCATATATTAATACCAAAAGAAAATGCTAATTGATATTCTAATCCTCTTCGTATAGGCTTGCTCTCACTAATAGGTGAAACTCAATACATATAATATTTAATTTGATGGAATGAGAGTTCGAATCATGATCTATGACTTTGATACAATGTTAAATTATTACTTATTCTAAAAGTTTAAACTGATAAAAAATATGAATTTAATAACTATAATGGGTTGACTCAAATAGTAATAGCATTGATTTTGGACTTTGCGTATTATTTTAACAAATGGCCACCTTTGGTATGAACATTTGACATAGGTTGAACCCAATGCTGAGTAAAGTCGTATATCACTCTTGTATTATGGTCTAAGTTATTTTGACTCATAACCCAAAACCATCTAATAGTATTCATGTTTGACTTATCATTTTAGTTACCATTTAAAAAAAAAAGGTATTTACATTTGACTCAGTATTTTAGCTATTTATTTTACTTTTTCATTTAAAATATTTGTTTATCTACTTTTCTTATTCTAAAATAATAATAATAATCATATTGATTTTTTTTATAAGTAAAAAAAAAAAAGTTAGAGCACTCTCAAGCACTCTCAATTCTCATGGCTTTATGTATAATTTATCCCGAAAATAAAATTTTAAACCCCAGAAAACCCTAACGGTACTTCCTTTTACTGGAACCTTTCTAAACCCATAGCCAAACCCCTAGCAGAGAACACGGCCTGCGTGCATACAAGACAAGGAGACTTTTACGTGAACAAAATACACGAAAGGGTTGTTCGAATTTGCTGAAAGATGGGAGTGAAGAAGATATCTAAGGATGACCAGAAGAAGAAGAAAGATAAGTTTAGTAGGGATGGCCCCAAGTTCAACAAAGCTTCCAAGCAATCCTTCAAGACAACCAAGGGTTCAAACGCCGCCGTTCTGAAGCCCGAAGCCCTATCCCTGCAACTCGAAGATGAAGTCCCTGACTTCCCCAGAGGTTCGAATTTTCTAAAACTTTAATGCTTTCCGTTTGGTCGCCTGCAAAATGAGGAAAATAAAAGAGAATGTGATCTTGAATGTGCCGTTATTTTTTGTTTGTATCAGTGTTGATTTCGAAGATGAATAAAAATGGTATTGTTGATTAATTTTGAAAGATCTTTCTTTTAATTTTTGGGGTTTTAACTTTCTTGGGTCATGTTCTTTAATTTGCCGGTTTGTATGTTGGGTGTTTTGTGGGAAGGGTTTAAGTTGGAGAAGGCAATCAGTGAGCGTCACTGATACGCTTGCGCATATGCTTGTAGCGCATTCAGCCCTTTTCGTTGCCGACATTGTTGTCAGTGCTTCTGGGTACTGATGCGAGTAGATATGCTCGCATTTCTCGTGTCAACCTTTACGGTTTTTGCTTTCATCTGCTCGTACATTTATTATTTTTTCTTACTCAATTATAAATTTTCACTGTTATTTTGGCTTTGATTTATGTGTGCTCTATTTGTTTCAATGAGTTATCTCTAATATTCAGGTGGAGGAAGTTCCCTGAGCCGACATGAACGTGATGAAATCCATGCTGAAGTTGATGCGGAGTTCGACGCTGAGCAGTGGGATCAGAAGAAGAAGAGGAAAAAGACGCAGAAGAGGACTCAAGTAAGGGAGGACGACTTGGGTTCGCTTTTTGGTGAAGGCATCACTGGAAAATTACCTAGATATGCAAATAAGATCACTTTCAAGGTACTGAAATGAAAATATACACAATTGTTACACACAAACACACACACATTCTTCTTCATGCAATTGGAAACCAATTTAAGATAAAGGCGTTGGTAAATTCGATTATAATGAGATTATCAGCTGGTTTCTCTGAAGGGCATATGTTCATTGCTTCTCTTAAGTGCCCCATGAAAAATTTGTTTCTACAATGTACATTTCATTTGTATCTATGCCTCTTTGATCTTAGTGATACCTGTTTCAGTGACTATTATTTTCTTTGTCATCTTCATTGTTTAAGCTCATAGAATCCCCCACTTGTGCTGTTGGCTGTCGAATCCTGTAATGTTATTTGATTACTTGTTTATCAGGCTGTATCTTCTGTCAACAGATGTGGCTTTGAACATTTTTCATGACTTTCTTTCAAGCTACTCCTGAGTTTGATTATGCTCTATGCCATATCTGAATCTTTAGTACTCAGTCTTTTTATGTTGAATTTCTTATGCTTTTTTCCCCTCATGCTGCTGCTGAATTTCAGTTCTGCTTTGAGTCTCCTGTCACGTTTCCTCAAAAAGTGGAAATATAGCATCTCTAGTTTCTAGAAGATTTATTATTAGTATTATTTTTAAAAAAAGTTGCATCTACTTTCATGGTTTGTTTCTTTCTCCCCTCTCTTCTCTTGATATCTTCTACAGTAGGGTAATCTTCTGTTGTTTTGAAATTGTAAATGTACTTAAACTTCTTGTCTCCTATGTATTCTCAGAATATATCTCCTGGAATGAAGCTTTGGGGAGTCATTGCTGAAGTAAATGAGAAGGACCTTGTAATTGGTCTGCCTGGGGGTCTACGTGGATTAGTTCGTATGCCCGATGCTTTTGATCCTGACGTGAAAAGTGAAATTACGGTAGTATAAGATTTTTTCCCTTCCTGCAATTACCCATACAAATTGCTATTGTTTCCTTAATTAATTTTTCATTGCTATGCATTGTGGCTTGTGCGTAAATAGTTTTTTCATGTTTATTTATGCAACATTAGCATATTCATCTTTACTCTTACCAGGACATTGAAAGTAATATCCTTCCTAGCCGATTCCATGTTGGGCAGCTTGTTTCTTGTGTCGTGTTGCGGCTAGATGATGATAAAAAAGAGAAGGGGAAACACAAGATCTGGCTTTCTTTGCGTCTTTCTTTATTACACAAGGGTTTCACCTTGGATGCTGTTCAAGAAGGGATGGTATGCCTGCTCAGATGTGTATAAATAATGAATGTGATCAGATATTCATATTTCTTTTTCTCTTCTGTTGCATTGAGTGCTACTTAATTTTCACATGAATTGCGGAGTGAAGAAAGGCTATTATTGTAATTTACTCTCTTATTTCTTTCCTGAGTCCCACTACTTTGAAGGCGTTTCATTTGAGAATTTCTATCCCATGTCCTATTGTTGATAAGAATTACATATTTCTTTTTGTCTTGTGTGACTTTATGTTTCGTATAAATGAGATTTTTTTTGGCATAAATGAGAAGAGATTTAAATGTTTTTAAAATTTCCTTGAAGTTGTAACTCGTGTATAAGCATGCCTGATACCTCATATTTGTATCTGTGCTTACCATGATTACTATAAATGTCACTTTGAAGATTTATTTAGCAGTACTTATTAGTAATGCAAAATTTACTAGCAAAGAAAATCAACCTTTGTTAGTTATATTGATTTCCTTGTTCTTTTTGCTAAATCTAGCTAGGTGCTTCTTCTTGTATATTTCCTGTACTTAGGGGAACCTTTATGCTTTTAATGATATTTGTCAGTTATTATTAAAAACTGATGGCTTACAAGAGATAATGTCATCTTGTACAGTAGAGCTTTATATATTTCATTGTTTTTGCCTAGTCTTATTATTATGTGGTTTATGATGATTTATCTCCCATCTCCTGCAATGAACATTTTTTTCAGCTTGCTTATATAAGAAAAAAATTTCAGCTTCCTCTTTGTAAGGCTTTATAAGTATCACTGGCCCGATAATTTTGGATATGATCTAGCAAACTTAGAATCTCTTTCTGACTGTATAACTACAGGTGCTTACTGCATATGTTAAAAGTATTCAAGACCATGGTTACATTCTTCATTTTGGATTGCCTTCGTTCACAGGGTTCTTGTTAAAAAACAACCAAGCTGGTAAGTAAACTATAGCGTTTCCTGTTAGTTTCACTATGTATAAATTAATCTTTATTGTCTTCTTGCATAATTGAATGAATGAATTAATTTTTTTTCCTGGTCTTTTCTATCTAGTAAAGACTGGTAAATTAATTAGAAAATGTTTCACATTAGATGTCCTTGATATCCCATATCTGACATAATTTTCAACTTACCAGATCTATTGGTTTTAGACTTAGTCTAGAATTCAATGCTTGCGTAATGACCAAAGATAATTGACAGTACTTGAGTCCACGGTTGATCATTTAGGTGTCCATTGGCTTTTATGTGTATTCCAGTTAGTTTGATTATCTTGGGGGTGAATACTTAGAGGTTCATTGATCTTATATATATATATATATATATACTGGTTATTCCCATCAGCTAACTCAGCATCCTAATGCTTCTTTACTTCTGTAAAAAACCAATGGTTTGATGGTCATCATGTTATGTATACCTTTCTCTTGGTGGTTGGTTTTGGGAGTTCTCTTTGTTAGACCATGGACTATTTAATTGTTAGGCCCTGAAGTGGTTGTGTGTGCTTAAAATTTGCTATCTAGGTTGTTCCGTGGTTTGCTACATTCATACTAGAAAAACACATTTTTGTGCCATGTTCACTTATGCTGCAACTTGCAACCAATTTGCCATTGGGCATAGGGTCCAAAATCTTATGTTGATGTAGTTTCTAATTCTGCTGATTTATTTAGTAAACCCTTTCTGTTTCTTCATCTTGCCCCACTTCATTTATGATCTTTCCAGTAAGCGGGGAGATTGAAGTGAAAATTGGGCAACTTCTGCAAGGGGTTGTTGGAAGAATTGACAAACTTCGTCAAGTTGTGAATCTGAACTGTGACCCGGATACAGTGTCCAAATGTGTGGTATGCCCTTGCCTTACATGGAATTGTCATTTTGATTTCCCTTTCTCTGCCGCTGTTTCTTTCTAATGAAACATTTTTGTGTTGCACTATCTACAGACCAAGGATCTTAAGGGAATTTCGATTGATCTTCTTGTTCCAGGCATGATGGTCAATGCTCGTGTACAGTCAGTTCTTGAAAATGGTGTTATGTTATCATTCCTTACATACTTTACTGGAACTGTAAGCTTGCTAGCTCTTGTCATGCTTCTATTATGATATTACCAGAATTATTATTTTACGTTATTGATTGCATTTTTTTTATGTCAATTTTACAGGTTGATATATTTCATTTGGAAAATAGTTACCCTACTACAAATTGGAAGGATGAATACAATCAAAACAAGAAGGTAACTGCGTGAACTTACTCTTTTATTGATCTTGGTGCTCTTCCACTGCGCTAATTATAAAAACTGTATGGTCAATGCTCTTGATCGCTGTTTTTCAGTGGCAAGTCGGCTCCATAAGCATAAGGAGCTATCTTTTTATGTTGCTGAGCTTTGTAACATGTGTGTGAAAATTGGAACTTGCTAATAGATTGAGTTTTAGCTTTGTAACATGTGTGAAATGTGTGAAAATTGAAACTTGCTAATAGATTGAGTTTGAGTCGTTTAAAGATTTGCGAGGTGTGAAAATTTATGAATCCGTTTGCACTCTTTGCGACAAGTTTGATACAAAGCTCTTTCTCTTTCTTTTTTTTTAATTTAATTTTTTTAATTTTTTTTATTTGGGTGAACTAGTTTTTGATATGCCATGGTTCCATGGTCCTTGGTTGTTTTGCATTATTGCAAATCATGGTTGCCTGCATAATCTATTCACGTAATGATTCTGCAGTTTTATTTGCTATCTAAGTTTGTGGTTTATACCGAACATGTTTCTATAAATATGATATATGGCCAACTATCTTTGTACTGACACAATATATATATTTTCTGCATCTTTGAGTTCTTGCTTCTTACTAACTAAACTATCTGTTCCTTTGGTTTAGGTTAATGCTCGGATATTATTTATTGATCCCTCAACTAGAGCTATTGGATTGACCCTGAATGCACATCTTGTTCATAACAAGGCTATTCCTTCAGTAAGTTATTACACATTTGTGAGATTCCTATGTTTGCCTATTGGATATATCAATGTGTGAGATGGATTTCTTTGATCCTGTACTCCTTTAAATTTTTTATTTTTATTTTTTGGGAATTGAATGTGATTTGTGTATTTTAGAGTAGGTAGAACATTAGCTGAACCTGACCACAATTTAATGGAGCTCAGGTAGTGTGCATGTTGTTGGGTTTTTGATTTGGCTCTTGGCAGGACAGATATGAGAGGGGTTTCGCTACAAATTCTGTTCATAGGCTTGTTCTGCTACATCCATAGTTTGCATTAGTTGAAGTTTGGTTTTCAAACCAATTAAATGCATTTAATAAAAACTATGCCTCTGGTCAACCCATGTTATATCTGTTGCTGATGTAAATGCCTCGTCAACCCATGTTATTTTGTGACTAATAAGATGATATCCAGATTCTAGAGCTTTGCTTTTAGTAATTTCATGATAGTATGCATCCATCATTTTGCTTAACTGGCCTGACCCTACTTTAAAGAGTGGACTTGCTTTTCTTATAAGTTCTTGTCTAAGTCTCCTCCTTTCTCCACTTGCATCCTCCCTTCTCTTGCAAAGTGACATGAATGTTCTATTTGGGTACTTTTTTTAAATATTGTTTTTCGTAAAGGGGCATAATTCGTGTTAGACTAACATTTTTGGGTTTTGATATGCAGCATGTTAAGGTTGGAGATAAATATGACAACTCAAAAGTTGTCAGGGTTGATAAAGGATTGGGTCTACTGCTTGAAATACCATCAACTCCGGTGTCAACTCCGGCATATGTTAGTGTATGTAAATTCATCAATTTTTGGCATAATTTGGCTGTGTTGTTCTAATTATTCAATTTCATTGTCTTGATGGTAATTTCAATTTATGTTGGCTACAGATATCTGATGTGGCTGAAGAGGAAGTCCGGAAGCTTGAAAAAACGTTTAAGGAAGGTAGTCATGTTCGTGTTCGAGTTCTAGGGTTTAGGCACTTGGAGGGGCTTGCTACAGGGATTTTGAAGGTTGTCCTTGTACTTCAACTTCACATTTTTATACGAGATTTATATAATATGATGACCATATTGTGCTAATAGTTGGGCTGCAAATGAGTTGAGCCAGTTTTGTCTCAACTTAGCTGATGGCCTGGCTTGTCTGCCTATTTTTTACACAAGCCAATCTCAAGCATGATGTCCAGGCGCCTTTAACATTGAAGCCTTTGCCAAAGTTGAAGGAGAATATATAAAAGGAAAACTAATTTTGTATTTATTTGAAAGTAGGATATAGTGACATTAGCTTTTAGTGCAGTTATCTTTTCTCATGCACGTTGACTTTTTGAACTGAAATAAAATTAGAGTTGCATAAGTGAAACTGTCAAAGATGAGAACTAGACTCTCAAATCTTGATCTTTTTTTGTTCACTTTTGACCTATTATGAACTGAGCCATGTTGCTCATGAGCTTGACTTAACCTTTTGTGAGATCAAAGGTCCTCCATATTGACCAAGTTGAGCCCAAAAAATCTTATATGAATCATAAAGTTTATGGGTCTCGAGAGTGGCATTCTTTTGTGTGGACGACTGCTTTACGGAAAATCTTAACTTTAAGATAATTTACGAAAGATGAATGTTATTGTGGTTGAGTGATGCTGCATGTGTAAGAAATGTGGGGAGTCTATAGATCATTTGCTCCTTCATTGTGAGGTTGCAGCAGAGTTGTGGAGTGTGCTTCTTATGTTGTTTGGTGTTTCTTGGGTTATGAATCGAAGGGTGAACAATTTTTTTGGAAGTTGGAAGGGACAATTGGGAAACTATAATGCTTTGAACATATGGAGGCTGGCTCCTTTGTGTTTAATGTGGTGTCTTTGGAGAGAGCGAAACGTGAGTTGCTTTGAAGATCGTGGGAATGGATTACTAGAAATGAAGAAGATGATGCTACAATCCTTGTATATATGGAGAGTGGCATTGAATAGTTTGCTTGTTTCTAATTTTTTTTTAGTTTTTGGATTTATATTCTTCTTTTTCTATGATTTAGAGATTCTCGTGTGCTATCTGTGTACTAGGGTTAGGCCCCTCTGCGCTTTGAATTATACATGACTTATATAAAAAAAGGTTTCTGGGTAATATAGGCTACAATTGTGAAGATTCTAACATATGATCATTTTTCCATGTTTAGGAGTGTTAGAATATTAAAAATTCACCTTTTTATATCAACTTAATTTTGGGATAATTTGTGATTTAATATGGTATCAAAGTAGGGGTTTTGAATTTAAACAATGACTTTATAGTTTATCCCTCATTTCAATTAAATATTTCACGTGTTGGACTGCACTTGTTGAGAGGAAGTTTGAAACTGCACATGAAAGGGAGTCTTAGAAAATTAATGATTAAATTCACCATTTCTAATGAGTTTAAGCTTTTAGGATAATTGGTGATTTAACAAGGTGTAAGTGATAAAGCATAATCTCATTCCTATTTGTTTCACCACAAGCTCATTTAAGGTAAATTAGATGTGACTTTTTAGGCTCTCTAAGTGATTTAAAAGGTTTATGTGCTTGATCTTTACTTTGGTATATATTGCATTAATGAAATAGTTGATATTATGGAAAGTGAATAATTTTCTATTGCCTACTGAATATACCAGAGCTTTGTAATATTAGATGTCATTCAATATACCTTGTTTAATGTCTTTCTAGGAGCTCAATGGCTTTCTTTTCCTTTTAGCAATTAACTCCTAATCGTTCTTGGCAATGTGGAAGATATTGAATTGTTCTCAATTTTGCTGTCCTTATGTGTAACGAGGATTTTTTTTCTTAATAATTAATTGTGTAATGAGGGCTTTAACATTTCTCCTTTTCCATGTATGTTTATTTTTTATGTTTTATGGCTTCATTAACCTTCAGTTAATTATTGCACAAAATGAAGATTTGCCCTAACGATTTGAGAGCATTTGTAGGTCTAATTTTTTTTTGATACTTTTTCTTTCAAGCAGGCTGGGGCTTTTGAAGATCCTGTATTCACCCACGAGGATGTCAAGCCTGGGATGGTTGTGAGGCTAAAATTGTAGCTGTTGACAGCTTTGGTGCTATTGTGCAATTTCCTGGTGGTCTGAAGGCAAAGTGTCCTGTCCAGCATATATCTGAATTTGAAGTTTCTTTAATCTCCAGTTTCTGCTTATCCAAGATTTAGTTCAACAAAATCTGTTACATGTTCTATATTCTGAAAGTAGATGTCACATTCTTTGATTATAGCTTTAGTTGTTAATTTCTTTAAGCTTGATCACGTGCACTTGTTACTCATAACAATCCACTTGATCATATATTCTTGGTTTGAAATCAGACCTTGGGATTTTAAACCATATAGCAGTTCCCCCTTGTCTTCAAAGAATCTATTAGTTTTTGTTTTGTTTTTCCTGATTCAGAAATTGCTTGGTTGATGCTTTTACAGGTGAAATCGAAACTTGGAATTCTTAGTTCATACGCTGATGCTACTGACGGTTTAGTAACACATGGATGGATCACAAAGATTGAGACACATGGATGCTTTGTACGTTTTTACAATGGAGTCCAAGGATTTGCTCCCAGGCTAGTCTCTGGTCATCTAGATAACAGTTTTAGTAACTTGCTATATTTGACTTCGCTTGATCATTGTTATTGATATGTAAATGATGTACTAATTCAATTTCTATTTTTCTTTTTGATGGAATTTCATTGTAATCTATATATGTATTTTCTGCTTTCTCTCTCTCTCGCTCCCCCTCTCTCTTGGTTATTGATTTTCTCCTTTAAGATGTTCTGTGGTGGATTGTGTTTTCTGGTAAAATAGCAATGTATAATAACAACACACTGGAATTATGATACAGCCTTAAAAAATTTCAGGTTTTGGAGTAGGTAGTATGAATGAATAAATAGTCCCCCCCCAAAAAAAGGGAAAGGAAAAAAGGATATGTATGATAGAACAGTGGCTAGATTAAGGACTAGGGGAGAAATCACAAGGGAGTTTCTTATTATAATAGGTTTTACATCAATGATCAACAATGAGTCTTTAGTTCTTCACATTTTTTAGCAGAAGGACCAGAGATCCCCTTCAGCCACCCTCGCTGTGGCAGTTGTTGTTGCTGCTGAGCCCACTTTGGACATTCCTTTTACTTTTTGTTTGTTTTATTGTTTTACAATTCAAACGGGCAGGGACTGATCAATGCTGTGCTATTGGCTGTGGACCAGTTTATTAGATTGATTTAAGACGCAGTCCCATAGTTTATGCTTTGTTGTGGATAAATGATATTGTTTTACTGGATTAAGAGTTAATTATAAATTGGTAGTTTGGAAGGATACTTAATGGTTGACTGTGGTGGATTTAAAGTCCTTCAATACTCTTTTCCACTGTGTAGCTGCTTTAAACTTTTCCTAATTGCTTACTTTTCATGATTTTATTGATTTTTTTTTCCTGCTTAGTTAGGTGTTCCTCTTGTATGCTTCTTGTATACTTGAGTTGCGCCTTTTGCACTTTTTAATGATCTATTGATTCAGAAAATATTAAAACATCATCTATGTAAACCTGAGTTCTAATTTGCCTAATTTTTAATGATATTTTGATTATTGATCTCGTCCCATTCTGAACCAGATCTGAACTGGGATTTGAACCTGAATGTGCCCCAAGTACAAATTACCATGTTGGACAAGTTGTCAAGTGTAGAATAACAAGTTCAGTACCTGCTTCGAGGAGGATCAGTCTTAGTTTCATAATAAAGCCTACAAGGTTTGCTTCCCCACACTCTCTGATATTGGTTTATGCCTTTATATTCCTGCCTGTGAACTTCAATGTGAAAGTAAAATATGGAACTTTTTTCCATGCCTGGAAAAAGACCCTGAAAGTTCATTTTAGATAATATTTCCAATGAATTGTAGCTCAGAAGGTTTGACCATTGTGAAGTTTGGGAGGTAATGTTATCAAGTTATTGTAATAGAGTTCTTATCCGTACTCTGCAAGAAAAAATGGTTATCGTAAATTTCTTTCATAATTTATTCTATTTAATTTGAGAATTCAAATGACAGGGTTTCTGAAGAGGATATGGTAAAGTTAGGTAGCCTTGTTTCTGGAGTTGTTGACAGAGTAACCACCCATGGTGTTGTAGTCTATGTAAATGCAAAAGGTTACTTGGAGGGTACAATTTCGACTGAACATTTGGCAGATCACCACGGTATAGAAGTTTATTGGGCTTGATAAGGATTTTTAGTGACTGCACTTTTTTTATTTATTGGAATTTCCTGATTTGAGTCTCTTTTTATTCAGGGCATGCTACTATGATGAAGTCAGTCTTGAAGGCTGGATATGAGTTTGATCAACTGCTGGTACTAGGTATTCTCCAATCTTTGGCCATGATCACTCCCTCTCTCTCTCTCTCTCTCTCTCTCATTTTCAATCTTACATGTCTGCCCCAAAACAAAAACAAACAATTCTTTTAAAATGTGGTTTTTATTTGCTTATTTTTGGGTAAGAAATGGAGCTATGTTAGAAGAAAAAAAAAGAGAGATAATTCAATTTTTGGCATTATTGTGGGTGAGACGAGTATTCAGATAAAAAAAAAAAAAAACTAATTGTTGTTGACCACCTTTTTCTCCTCTCTCGCTACTTTCAGCACTCCTCTCTTTAGCAATTCACTTTCTTGTCCTTAATTAACTGCCAACATCTTTCATTCATTTCATTTTTAATGAAAATCAATAATATATATTTCCTTTTTCCTTTCTAATAGTTTGATAGACACCGTTGTATTTATTTGTGTACGCACCATGGCTGTGTTGGGGTTTGGTGTGTGTATGTGATGTACAGGTAGATGGTGGCACATATTGAGAAGTTTGTAGAGGATAAAATTGTCTAGTAAAGCTTTTACTCTGCTGACCAGTAGTGTTACCCATCGTACCCATCTTACTTTTACTTCTATTAGATCAGGAGCATGACACAACTATGGTTCCCTTTGGCATATTTGAGGCTAAGGCTGACACACATAAATAGAAGGGATTTGTTTCTCCTAGCCAGCTAGGTGTTTTCCCTTCTTGTGTACATGGGTGCGCCTTATGCTTTTAATGATATTTTGATTACTTATTAAAAAAAAAACACAAGTAGAAGGGATTTGGCTATAAAACTTTAGTTTTAGACATTCTTTTACTCTCTTGCAAGTCTTGCTAGATGGTCAAATGTTTTCCTCCTTATTACTGTATACTCTGCATCCAATATTGTAAATTGGATATACAATGTCTGTGGACCATAAAATAGAAAAGAACTAAAGGGAAAACTAAAATGAAAGTGAATAAGTTTTCAAGATGTAAATAAAGCAGCCTCTTAAAATACTTCTTCAGTTGCTAATCTATTGAGCAACATGAATTGGGACCTCCTCAAAAACCCCAATTTGTTGATGGCTTGCAATTTTCAAGAATAATTGTGTTCCTTTCACTTCAAAAGGTCCGAATCAATGTAAAAGTATCAAATCCCTATAGTCCTTTCTGTTGGACCAAGTCTTAGCATACACGGTAAAGGGAGAAGCAACTCTATTTTTTGCTTCTTGAAGTGCTGCCATTATTCTGATGTTTTGATTTTCCTAAGCTGCTGATATATTAAGGCCTAGCTTGTCATTGCTGTTTTCTTATATTTTGCCTTTTCTTTTAGCTTGAGTTTTATGTGTCAGTCGTATTAAATGTTTTACTTATCATTTTATTTAGGATTTGAGTCATCATCATGTCTCTTGTGGAAATGTTTGTTGACAAAGATGTAGCTTTCACGCTTTTGATGTTTGCTTTCTCTCTTTTCCCCAAGTGAATGCTTTGTTGTTGATTCTGCTGTAATTCTCTTAGTGCTAAATGAAAGCTTTATTGTCTTTAACATTATTAATTGGATATGATTTTGAAACTTGTTCTTGCATCATTATAGATATTGAGGGCAACCATTTGGTACTCTCTGCAAAACATTCTCTGATCAATTCAGCTCAGGAGCTTCCTTTGAATCTCAGTCAGATTCATCCTAACTCAGTAGTCCATGTGAGTTGTTAGTTCTCTACTTATATGATTTGTTGCTACACTTTTTGTTTGCGGGAAACACATTTTCAATTTGTATTTATATGCTTTCAAATTGCAGTGATAATAATTTTATTTGTGCAAACCAGGGGTACATTTGTAATTTAATTGAAACGGGTTGCTTTGTCCGCTTTCTTGGGCGTTTGACCGGTTTCTCCCCTAGACACAAGGTTCTAATTTTTCATTTTTCTGTCCATACAATCCTGGTATATTTGAATCCAATATATGTTTATACAATTCTTGTACGATAAAATTTTGTTTTCTGCTCTGTAGGCAACAGATGACCAAAGAGTTGAACTTTCAGAGTCCTTTTACATTGGACAATCTGTTCGGAGTAATATTCTCGATGTTGGTGAACTACTTGAGACTGAAGCTTCTGCAATTATGATTTTTGAAACAGTTTAGTCAGTTTAACACTCATCCCCTCCCCTTTCTCTTTCATGTCGTGAATACGGGTAGAATATAGATTTCTTTGAAGGAATCATCTTGCCATTCGACAGATGCATCCTTCATTCAAGAGTACTTTCTTCTGGAGGAGAAGGTAAAACATTATTGGCATCTTATTAAAAATTTGATTTTTATGATCATCTGTTAATCTTTGTGCTTCTATGTATTTACTATCTAAATGTGTATTTAGCTGCCTCACAAAATGACTTTTGGTGCATGTCTCTTTGTTCCCTCTCTCCCTTTCCCCGCTTTCCCCTTATTTTATTAGTGAAGTGTAAAGGGTGGTTAGAGGTATGGAAAATTGTTTCTCTCATGTGAAAATTCTGTAACCGGAAAATGACATGCGCTAATGTAGATACCATATTTTAGCGTTCAGCCTTTATTACGTCAAATTCATGGCAATAGGGGTGACAATTTTATTTTATTTTTTTATTTTTTAAAAAATTTAATTTGGTTTTTCCAATAAATTGGTAGATTTATTTTATTTCTGTTAGGTTTTATGGAAGATTATATAAATATATACAGACCCAAACCTATATGTCTTCATACGTGGACTATGCATAAACAGTAACGGTTTCCACTTATTTTGATGTTAATATTGCAGTGTTGTAGGCATACTTATTAATGGATTGATAGGTTGAGTTGCACGGTGTTGCAAGAATGGGAGGAAGCTGATGAGGGGTAATGAGTTAACACTCAAATCACACGAGAATATGAACCTAAAATAACATATTGAAACTTGATTTACATAGCTTCCCTAAATATTAGGTACTAGGCATTGCCCTTTCTTTTAAATCTCCTACGTGGGCTTCTTTTATTGGGTAATTTGCTGGTTTTGGTATTTTTGTGGTAATGTTTTCCTTACTTTCTTACTCATTTCTAAGTTGTAAAAGATTAATTGTTATCAAATGGTTATGCCATAGAGTTCTTCATTCTTGTGCAACCTTGAGAATTTGGGCTCTGCAGAGTTCAATGGTACAGAGATTTTAAGTTCCGCTTGTGGTTTATCTATTTGGTGGTTTCTCAGTAATTTTTGTTGGCATTTTTGTTTGACCTAATTATGGGACAGAACCTGTCGGCTGCACTGCTGGTCTTGTGTACTCATACTATTACCTTAGATTTAAGCCATGTAGTATTGTGTGGTGTCCCACTTGATGAGGCTGTCTCCTTTTCTCAACGTTGTGTCTAAGTTGTGGTGCAAGTGTTTAATTTGGATCATTCAGTGGTAATAAGATTGGTGGTTTGACATTCGGCAGTTCTGGTCGTAGGTACTGTGCTGCTGTTCTCCTCAGCTTATGCCTCAGTTCATTCTTACTATAGTATTTATTTGCAATACACGAGTCCAAGCTGTCTTTCATTGTGTCAATATCATTGTGTTTTTTACTTCTATATTTTGTTTTTTTTTTCCAATTGCTTATGTGCTATATTATATCTTATAGTTTTATGATATAAATACTTTTTGAGATCATAATTAACCTCTAATCTCAAGTAATCATATTTATGTGATTGGCTACTATCTTAGAAAGATCTGCTAGATTTTCAAATATTTTCTAACCCTTGGCTGTCTTCTTTCTAATCAGATTGCTAAGTTGCAATCGTTGGACTCTGGAGGATCTGAGTTACAGTGGGTTGAAAGATTTAGCATTGGTAGTGTCATTGAGGGAAAATTTGAGGAGACAAAGGATATTGGAGTTGTTGTCAGCTTTGAGAAGTATCATGATGTTTTTGGTTTTATTACACACTATCAGTGTAAGTTCTTCACCTTATATTTTGGTTATTTGGTTGATTATTGTTGCCTTCTAGCTTTCTGTTACCGTTGCAATGTAATCCTTGCAGTAGGCGGAACCATTGCAGAAACGGGCTCGCTTGTTCGAGCTGTAGTTCTTGATGTTGCATCATCAGAACGCCTTGTTGATCTATCTCTAAAGCCAGAGTTTTTGGACGAATCCAGAGGAGAAAGTTTAAAAAGCAAATCTCATAAGAAGGTTAAATTATATGCTCTTTAACTAGGTGCACTTAACCACTTTGACTGTGTGGTATCATGTAGGTGTTACTTCTTTTTATTCTATAATGTTTTTATGTTCTTACCTCTCTGTTGTTACACTATGGTTTCAGAAACGCAAAAAAGAAACATCCAAGGACTTGGAAGTGCATCAAACAGTAAATGCAATTGTGGAAATTGTGAAAGAAAATTACTTGGCAAGTATTTGACGTTATTGTTTATGTTAATAGATTGGTGTTGTAATTCATATACATTCTTAATCTCCTATGTTTCTGAATTTCATTATCCCTGTTGCAGGTCCTTTCAGTGCCAGAATGTAACTATGCTATAGGATATGCATCGATATCTGACTATAATACTCAAAAGTTTCCCCAGAAACAATTTCTAACTGGACAAAGGTGAACACTAATTTTGATGGTTACTCCTTTAAAGCTATATTCTTCTGGTTTTTCATCCCATATCCCGTATGGCCATTGCAATTGTTCAGAATCTCTTCCAAAACTTTTTTGAGGTTGATAGTATCCTCTGTATTAATTTCTTTCCTCTAAATTTTAGTCACTTAATGTTTCTTAAGAGGACAACTGGCCTTAAAAGTGTGCATTTATTCTATATTTAGAATTTTTCTGGTGCTTCTGGTCAGTTTTTGCTTAAGTTTTGTTGGTTGCTTTTTGAATTTTAAAAATGCATTCTTCCTTTGTGTATAAGTATATGTGCAGTTGCTGATTATTACTCATCAAGAAATAAAAGAAACTACTTGTCTAATTGCTTATTATTGACGCTATAGAATTTAATTATGCAACTTGAAATTGATTGCTTGATGCAGTGTCATTGCCACTGTCATGGCTCTTCCAAGCCCTTCAACATCAGGAAGGTTGTTTTTGCTTCTTAATTCAATGAGTGAAGCCACCGATACATCCAGTTCAAAAAGAGCCAAAAAGAAGTCTAGCTACAAAGTGGGGTCTTTGGTTCAGGCAGAGGTAGATAGTGTAGATACTTTGTACTATTCTAATTATGTTCTGATATTAAAGATTCACAACTGGATAGAATCATGAGGAGTTCTGACTTTCTTTTGTGTTTAGTGTTTGGTTTGTTTGGAAGCATGCTTATGCATATGTGTGTGTACACTGGTTTAAGATAGTCTTTCCTTACTTTATTTCTTGTTATTGCTTTTCAGATTACTGAAATTAAGCCTCTTGAACTAAAATTGAAATTTGGAGTCGGTTTTCGTGGAAGAGTTCATATAACGGAGGTATAGTTTTGAATAACTTAGGCATATGTTATAATCATTTTTGAGATTTTTTTTAATTATTATTATTATTTTTGTAATTTGTTTCTCATACAATTTTTATTTGTTATGTGGGCAGGTGAACGATGTTAATGGTTTGGAAGATCCATTTGGTAACTTACGGATTGGGCAAATAGTGACTGCAAGGATTGTTAAAGCTAAGCAATCGGATAAAAAAATCTACCAATGGGAACTGTCCTTGAAACCTAAAATGCTTACTGGTAAAAAAAAGATATACTTAAATTCCCTTTTGGTGGTCTGTTTTAAACCTATTACTATCTTGGGCTTTGTTTGTTTGGTGTAGAACTTTTATGGAAATTATTTTCTGCATTTCCCAGTGTTTAGGTTTTGGACTGCTGGTGTCAAGGGGATGTATTTGTGATGGTTTTGTGTGTTCTGTATTGATGGTAAAGTGTGGGTATGGTAAATGGTGCAGTTTTGTTGTGATTGGGTATGTTTGTGGTGGTTTCTGGTTTTGGGTTTGATGGCAGGTGCAAGTTTGGTGTTTTTTAGAATTGTTTGGTCATGAGATGCAACGGTTCCAATCGCTTTCCGGTTTTTGTTTTGGGTGCAATGGTGGGTAATGATTTGCAATAGGAGCAAACATTTTCTGCATCATATTTAGGCTTTCAACCAAGTAGTTAAAAAATTGTGATTTCCTAGAAAATGTTTTTATTCTGAATTATTTTCCAATAAAATGTTTTACGCCAGAATAAATGCAGCCTTGGTTACATGAAATTCTCTTGAACAAAGTAATTTCCAGTGTCACTTCGAGTTTTCCTCATTGTAATTATCATCATTAATTCGTTGCATCTGGGGCATATATTATTTTTTATTTGTGCCAACATTTAGTAATTTCCTTTTAATATCAGGGGTATAAACATTTAACTCTTGTTATAACTTTGAAGTTTCTTATCAGGCTTCACTCGGAAAACGCTAAAATACTTGAGAAATGAATCCCCAAAACCGTTATCAGCCCAGTAAAAGCTTTTGAGCTTGGCTGTAGTCCCCTTATATATCCTCCAAATTGTACTTTGGTCCATATTTTTCTTCTACATTTTTCCCTATTAAGAAACCATTTACCACCACAACCACCCTCCCTCTAAAGTTCTGTTAATGTGCTAGAATTGAAATGTTGACGTCTTGCTGCTATAACTTGCTAAATGCTTCTCATTGTTGTATGCTTGAGGGCTTGCCTAATCTTCCTTTTGACTCGATGTTTTAATTCCATTACAAACACTTCCCATTCTCTTCTTTTTAGTTGCTGATACTACTGTAATTTCCTGTGGCTAAAGGAAATGATTTTGGCATCTTAACTCAAGACATATTGTACCTTTATTAGCTTCATGGAAATCACCTCCAAAAATATGTATCTGCACATTCAAATTAATCTTTCAGGACTGTTTCTCTTGTGCTTTCTTATTTATCAGTCAACGTGCTTTGAATTACTAGTTTTATCAGCTGTATTTGCAAAATGTTTTACCTTTGCGTCCACGTCCATTAAAGCTTATCAGCTATGAGATCTAAGTTGCAATTTGAATACAGGATTATTGGATATAGGGGACAAGCTTATGACCGACAATGTTGATTTTTCAACTGGACAACATGTCACAGTTACGTGTATAAAGTAGACAGAGATTGGGTCTGGTTAACAATATCTCGAGATGTGAGAGCTCAGCTGTTTATTCTTGACAGTTCATGTGAACCTAGTGAACTAGGGGAATTTTCAAAGCGCTTTCATTTAGGAGAAGGTGTTTCTGGTCACATTTTAAGTATTAACACACAGAAAAATCTATTACGGTTGGTTCTAAATCCATCATTTGCTGTTTCTAATGGAAATATTGATGGCAAAGATTTAAAGATGGATGATCATTTGAGTGAGGTCACAGCTCATATTCATGAAGGAGATATTGTGGGTGGGAGAATATCCAAAATACTTCCAGGTGTTGGTGGATTGCTTGTGCAAATTGGTCCTCAACTATATGGTAGGGTTCATTTTATGGAACTTACAGACTCATGGGTGCCTGACCCATTATCCGGATATCAAGAGGGTCAATTTGTCAGGTGCAAGGTGTTGGAAGTCAGCCGCACTGTCAGGGGCACCACTCATGTTGAATTGTCGTTACGTTCTTCTTTAGATGGCACGGTTAGTCAATCGTCTGCAGAAATTGGCGGGTATGTGGGGATTACTAATTTGCATCTTATCAAAATTACCTGTTTATATTGTTATTATTTTGTGTCTCTTCATTAGTAACTTTCTAGGACACAGTTTATGAATGATCTGCTGTAATGTCTCTTCAGAAAATGTTTCTTTTTTTTAAGCGTTATATGCAATTATGCATATAGTAATGGAGAAGTACGAGCCTTATAAACATGCATGAAAATTGTTGTGGACAGGTTGGATAGATTAATCATTATGAAGAACTTTCTTGCTGATCTTGTTATTAAGCTCTATTAAAAGCCTTAGCATTTTTTAATGTGGACTTTTTTTTTTTAATGTTTATCTGGCATGTTTACTGCTTTTCTCCTTGCTTGATAACGAAAAGTAGTGAAGTAAACAAGGATATAGTTATTATGAGCAATCTAATTAAAGAAACAAAAATCATTCATCAAATGACAAGCAGCTTATTCTATTCATTATTGATTCAAGTGGGTTTGTGTTTAATTTCTTTTCATTTTTTCCTTACATTTGAGAGTTATTGGAGCTCAAAGTGTTTTGTATTCTTGCACTTGTTTCATGATATTCAAAAAGGTTCTCGTCTTACTTTTTGTACTGGGTTGTGCCCCTTTGCGCTTTTTCTATAATATTCACATTAATTATCAATATATATTATTTTTATTTTTAACACAGTAGTGTTTTATGATCTACAGGCATCCTCCTTGCAAACGTGTTGAAATGATTGAGGAACTTCAGCCTAATGTTGTTGTACAGGTACTGGATATTTTTGTATTCTCATCTTAAGCTTTCCTGAATGTAGTTGCCTTTACTTTGTATTCTCTTGTAGTCTTTTTTATTTACTTAATACTTCAAATATAATCATTGGACTAATTACATGCTACCGATGGCAGTTTTTTTTTGGGGTGTTACCTTCCCTATGTAATATTCAACATGCATTTCCTCATTTTTCCTTTTTTGAAAGAAGAAGAATTCTTTTCTATTATCAATAAATGCTTTACCTGGTTTTCTGGAATTATATATAATTCATAATCCAATAATTTAATATTTGATTCATTTTCAACTTGTTCCTGGTTTAAATTTAAGCAATAATAATTGGAGTTATATGTCTCTTTTATCGATAGTAAACTTAAGTTGTCTAATGTGTGGTAATGGGTGGCAATATTTGTTGTATATTTCTGGGATCTATGCTTATAACAGCTTACTTGGTCGTACTTTGTTTTCTGAATCTAAAGGGCTATGTTAAGAATGTTACATCAAAAGTATGTTTCATTTTGCTTTCCCGGAAGATTGATGCCAAGGTTCTTCTCTCAAATTTATCGATGGATTTGTTGACAACCACGAAAAGATTTCCCTCTTGGAAAACTTCTAATCGGCAGGTAAGTCCTTTGTTCATCTTTTCATTTGTTGGTTAAAGTGATAGGTAGAGGTGGGAATAGACGCAGCAATATACTAAGAGGATTGAGTGCAGGGTGTTGTCTGTGGAGCCTTTATCAAAGCGAGTAGAAGTTACCTTGAAGACATCAAGTGCAAGCATGGCAAAATCTGAAATTAATGATTTGAGAGCCTACGTTGGAGATATTATTTCTGGCAGGATTAAGCGGATAGAATCATATGGTTTGTTTATCACAATTGATGACTCAAACTTGGTAAGTAATAAGTTATTCACTTAAGGTACAGTTATTAAAAACTGAAAAGTTGGGGATTTGAATAGGAGTCATTTTCCTTAAAGCTATTTTGAAACATGCTATATGTGGCAATTGAGTCAATTTTTGGGCTTAAGATAGGCAATGTCCACTTGAAATTTACTTCCCAAATTGATGCTAAAAGCCAACCTATCTTTTCTTATCACAATGTTTTTAGTTGGATGGTGCATGAAGCTCATTAATTTTAATCTATACAGAAGTGCTTGTATGTTTTACTGTTTATTTTTGTTTTTTTACTTAAAAAATATGTAGTTTTAAGTCGATGGTTTTACCTTGTATTATCATTTATGCATTGTGACCAAGTGTTTATGCATGTCCTCTTATTTGCCTAGGTGGGACTATGCCATGTGTCAGAGCTTTCAGATCATCATATTGACAACATCGAAACTAAATACAGAGCAGGGGAGAGAGTGACAGTGAAGATATTAAAGGTATTAATGAAGAATTGTTGGAGTTACACTTCCTCTGGTGTTTTAAATTTTATGCATTCGTTAAAAAAAGATATCATACTTCAGATCATCTTTAGATCATATTGTGGCAGCATTTTTTGATTGGCAGTCAGTGGGTTGTTCAACCTCATTTTAGAACTTGATAGATGGTCTGTTTATATATCTGGCATAGTCTTACTTTGCCAAATCATGCAATCAAAGGATAAGCTAATTTCACCACGATCCTGTTATGGTTTTATTACTTGCATTGATTTTCTTCTGTATTTTGACCTGTTTATCAGGTGGATGAGCAAAGACGCCGAATATCTCTTGGAATGAAAGAATCTTATACTGGGAGTGATGGTGATATTCGACTACCCTCAAAACAACAGCCTGATGAAGCCAAGAAAGAAAATGGTTTTAGTGATGACACTACGTTGGTTTCATTTCCAAGTAGCAGTTTGCTTGGGGCCCAAAATATGGATGTTGAAGGTGAAAATGAAGGGTTCCCAGTTCTTGCACAGGCTGAATCAAGGGCTTCCATTCCTCCACTTGAGGTCAGTCTTGATGACATAGATCTGCCTGATATGGGTAATTTAGTCGGTCAAGATCAAGAGCGTATTGATGAGGCAGACACCATACATGAAAGGAACACAAGACAGGCAAAGAAAAAAGTGAAGGAAGAAAGGTTGATTCAATTCTCACACTTGTCCAGTTCTTGGTCCATTTTTTTAAGGGCTAGTTCTATACTTTCATGTTTTAATCATGTTAAGTTGGAAACTACTCTGTGCAGAGAGCAAGAAATTAGGGCTGCTGAGGAAAGACTACTGGAGAATGATATACCAAGAACTGCTGATGAATTTGAGAAGCTGGTTAGAAGCTCTCCTAATAGCAGCTTTGTTTGGATAAAGTACATGGCTTTCGCGCTTTCTATAGCTGATGTCGAGAAAGCCCGTTCTATTGCTGAAAGGTATTCTTTGAGCTATTTTGATTGTTGCCCTCTGCTTTTCAAACGTAGATAATGGCCTCATCCCTTATATGCAATCCCTTTGAAACTCGTTAGAGGTACCTCCACCCAAGACCCTCCTCTCCCACAGGTTGAACCTGGACCTACCCCTTTTCAAGTTGTCTCATGCTAGTTGTCCGGTTGCAATATTGTAATATGTCTGCTACATGACCAGATTTGATTAGTTGATCCTGCATGTTTTAATTGGAATCAGCCTGTGTATATATAATTAAAAGGAAGCATATGGACCCACCTTTTCATGAGTTCTGGATGAACTAGTCACGTTTATAACAAAAAACATAACATCTGGTAAAATTTGCACCATAGCCACTAACTAGTTTTCCTTTATAGGCACTGCTTCCTAGATACTTGTTTGAATACTTCAAGATTCTGTTTGGTTAGTCTTTTTGCTTTTTGATTTTCAAGATTGCTTGCCAATGAGCTCTAGCTTAAATGTTTCTTTCTTGGGATGAAGGATGAAGTCATGGGTTCAAACCCCACTTGGTACATGTACAACTTATAAAAAAATTATAAAATTATAAAAAAAAAAAGCAATTTTTTTTTAATATCTTTCTCTTTGCGATAAAGTTGATCTAAGATGGAAAATGATGCAAGAAACTCTCTTAAAGCATCACTGCTAGAATGTCAAGCATAGGCAAACAGAATTTCTCCCAAGAAAAGCAAAGTTCACTTAAAAAAGTAATTAGTTTTTGTTATTGCATAACTGCCAAATTTTGCTTTGATAACAGTTCTTTTGGGTGTGTAATCAAACAAATTATCTCTCTTTATACTTTTCTTGGCGCTAACCATAAATGATTAGAGGTCTTTTAGTTATTTGGTTTCGATCTTTTGATAGGGTGGCTATTCAGTTCTTTCTTTTCTTTTGTCTCTTTTTTTCCCCTTCCCTCCACCTTCCCTCTCTCCTCAAGGGGAAAGGAAGGGTGACACTATTGTGTTTTTTCCATGTTGAATAAATACAATATATATGATTGATAATAGATATTGATTACTTATCAAAAAATAAATATATATGATTGATAATTGTAGCTTTTTCTAGAAGCGCATGGTAGGATATTGTGTTTCCCATAAATGTGTTTTACAGATGTGTTGACTATGATGTTTCTCTTTGCTTTTTGAAGGGCATTGCAAACAATAAGCTTCCGAGAAGAGAAGGAGAAGCTTAATGTTTGGGTGGCTTATTTTAATTTGGAAAATGAATATGGAAATCCTCCAGAGGTACTAGATAGAAGACAACAATTTTTCTTTTTCTTGCTTTCATTGTCACTGTACCTCGAATTGGGAGTTTTGTTAATTTAGTTTTCTCTTCAGGAGGCTGTTGTGAAAGTATTCCAGAGAGCTTTACAGTATAATGATCCCAAAAAGATCCATGTTGCACTCCTGGGAATGTATGAGAGGACAGAGCAACATAAATTAATTGACGAGCTTCTTGACAAAATGACCAAGAAGTTCAAGCATTCTTGCAAGGTACCATATTTATTTCCTACAATTGTTTTCTTTCCCTCCTCAAAATATTTAATTTGTATGTTTTATTGAATTTCAGATTTGGTTGAGACGGGTGCAATGGATCTTGAACCAGCAACAGGATGTGGTTCAGCCTGTTGTAAATCGTGCTTTATTAAGCCTTCCACGCCATAAGCACATCAAGTTCATCTCACAGACAGCTATTCTTGAATTCAAATGTGGGGTTCCCGATAGAGGCGATCCATGTTTGAAGGAATTCTGCGAGAGTACCCAAAGAGAACAGACTTGTGGAGTGTTTATCTTGATCAAGTAAAATTCCTTTTCACCACACGATGCTTGTTATCTTTTATCGTTTGGCTGCTGTCTTGGCTTACATTCTTGCGTCAAACTTGGCAGGAGATTCGACTTGGAGAAGTGGATATAATTCGTGCACTGTTTGAGAGGGCAATCAGTTTGAGCCTCCCACCTAAAAAGATGAAAGTATGTACAACTTATTATACTATCCTTCCTTCTAAAATAATCTTTTTGCCTTGTGATCTTCTGTAGTTCTTATATGGGTGGTTTCATATTTTCTGGATTTACAGTTCTTATTCAAAAGGTATCTCGACTTTGAGAAGTCTCTTGGCGATGAAGAAAGAATCGAGTCGGTAAAAAGGAAGGCAATGGAATACGTCGAGACCACACTGGCTTGATTTTTGTGATTCCAAATTCAACTTTGCAAGCACACTAGAATACCCTAGCATTTGATCCAGCAGGGGGCAATGTGATTGCGAAATTCGCCATAGCTATAGAGAGGCAAACCATTGTGCGGACTGATTTGCACCACATGCCCCCTGAATCCCAAACAGAAGGCCAGTTGTTTGCCATGTACAGTCCAAAGGTATTAACGGATTAATTTTTCAAAAACCTTCAAAGCTTCATCCATAACTGCGGGTTAGATCGCAGACATTCACCCTTTTTTGGTTTTTGAGAAGAAAAGCAGGCATTTAGCGGGTCAATTAGTTTCAGTAATGCCAATTTTGATGTATAAACAAGTTAATAACTGTCCAATTTTATTGGTGGATTTGTAGTTTCATGTGATTTGCAATCCATTTTTGGTTGCCTCGCTTTATAATCTGCTGTTTCAGCCTTGATGTTGAATATTTATTTACTAGAATTCATAATTACAAACTGTTGTTTCTTTCTCCCCTCTAAGCAAATTAGAAACTGTTCTTTTCGGGCATTGAACTATGATTGCAACATTAATCATACCGTGTTGTAACAGATCCAGATCCTTTCCATCGTAAGTAAAATGGAGAATTACTATTTTATGGTCTAGATTAGATTTCACCAACCTAATAGTTTATATATTGTTTTGTCATTTAAAAATCTTAAATGATATATCATCATCATCTATACCATTAGATGAAACAAAACAAAATCTGGACTATGAAACGGTAGAAAAATGAAGACGATTCTATTCCAATTCAAGTTAACTGCCAAGTCTATCACGCTAGACATGTGCAATCAGAAACACGTAGAACATAAAATAATTATTATTCATCCTACCATATAAAATTTGGATTACGAATGAGTAGCATGTATGTGAGACATAGTGCCATCTAAATCCAACTTCCTAATTCAGTTATCAGTTAATATGAGGTATCCTCTTCAAAACTTTCAGACGCAGAGGGTAAGCTGTAAGTTGAGGAAAATGGCCTGAAACCACATTTCCATTCTCCCCATCTATGCAGATAGGATCATAATCTCTCTTCAGCTCCAGCAAAGCACAAGCAGCAACATTAAATATACCTTCATCATCAACGTCATGTACTCTACACGATTCCTCAACAAAATTCTGCTCATCCACTGCGTTAGGTAAAATATTTAGGTTCGTTCGATGTAGACAGCAGGGATTGTGCGGATCTCTAAGATCTATTAAGAGAGCATCACCAATCCTGAATAGAAAGGCAACCCCATTACAGTGTGGAACTTCAACAATATTATGCGCCAAGGGTCCAGGTTCAGTATGCTCAGAGATAACACATATAGTACATTCTCTGTTATTCCATCCCAATAACAAAAGTACATTCCCATCTTCTCCCTGCCTGCAGTCCAAAATTTGGGTTGTAGTTATGTTTTACATTAATAGAACACGGATAGAATAGAAATAGAGAATAACTTTCATCCTAAAGCCACATAACAATGAAAAATAAGGCTATATTCCCCTATGACATATACACATATACACTTGGACAGAAGCCTGGCTCGCTCCTTTAGTGATTAGCTATCTTGATTTTCTTACTCTTTTCTCTTCTTCTAGTTAGGCATTTCTCTTGTATAGTCCTTGTGATAGATATGTATTGATGGTAGATGGAATATGAATGAATATTGAAGTGAAAATGGGAAATATGATTGAGAGTTCTAGATACTAAAGTGTAGGAGATCACCGTTTACACAAAGTGTTGGATAACTTCTTTAATATAATTCTCCTAGCTTCTAACATCCTTAAATAAACATGCTACTAACAACATGATAAACATAAACTATACCACTCCTACTAATCCTCTACCACTCTATGATAATGATAGCATAAGATAAAGATAATGTAGATAAGATAACAACTCCTAGATAAATGTGATAACTCTTATCACTTATTCTTCTTCCTCTAAAAAGATTACTCATGGTACTTTGAATTATAATTCCTAGTCACATAGGTAGAATCCCTATCACCCTATGTACTAGAGTTGTGCCCCTCTGCGCTTTTGATATATGAACATTATTTATCAACAAAATAATGACATACACACAATTGCCATACCCATTTAGAAGAATGGCTAGTACAAGATTATGCCTTACTTGGTTGACAAGAATCTTGTGAAATAAAGCATGTTCTCCATATAGTACCCTGTATACTTTTTTCTAGATGCTTTTGGAAACACTTGCATCCTCTTCATTCTCAGGAGGGTAAATTATTCTCTGAATTTGTGTGAAAAGAAAACATTTCAGTAATTCCATGTAAAATTCACATGTCATCAGAATAAATGAGTAAACTAAATAAAATGCTCCCTCCATCCCAAAATATAGTCCACATTTCCTTGTTGGGATGTCCTAAAATTATTGTCCCTTTCCAAATATGTATATATATTAACCTTGACATCACATTTGAAATAGTAATTCACTTTTCAATAAAATAAAAAAATAATAAGGTAATATTAAAAAGGTACCTTTAAGTAGGTGGGATAACTTTTAATGTTAGTTAAAAAAAAAAAAAAATCTCTTTTAAAAGTGGGACAATTATTTAGACAAGGGAGTAGTTCCATATGGGATATATTGCTTTCTTTCATACATACAGAACAATGATATCACTGCTATTATACATTGAAACGGAAAACAGGGCTAAGCGATCTTCATATGCACTGGCAGCAATGAAACAGCCACTGTAAAAAGAAAATCATACAAGTTATAATACAGTTAATGAATTAGCCTTCAAAAGATTAAGCATGTGTACCATAATATAATCCTACATGTATACTTAGGGACGCCTTTTATGCTTTTAATGATATTTTCCGACCTAGATTAATTTTTTTCTTTCCTTTTAGACAAGCATAAAATAAGAAGTATCATACTTGTTTCTCTTGTATACTTCCCGTAAACTTGGGTTGTGCCTGCCCTGTGCACTTCTTTATCAGATTGGATTACTTATCAAAATTGGTATTCCAAACATAAAGGATTACTTTCAAATGTAAACTTGTGTTTGTACAATATATATATATATTTACTTCTCTCTTAAGACAATAAATATAGATCCATTACTAGTTCACTTCTAGAAGAACGGAAAATAAAAGGTTAAATGCATTGTACAAATGACAAATTTTAATCAGACAAAATAGATCAGGAGAGATTCCAAAAGTCAGCTGAATTTTTTCACACTTCACCATATTAATATGGGAATCTATTAATTGGCTGACACCACCAATATAAACCATAAAATTTTTACTAACAGATACTATTCAGTACTCCAATGAAAATTACAGTAAAATAAAAAAAAAGTAAAACTATAAACAGACGCCAAAACTGATATATTAATCTAAATTGCTAATATTTCACCCTATCTTTTCATAGTTGGTCTCAATAAGAGCCATATCTACTAAAAATGTATAAATCATAAGGTGATTTATGGTTTTTTTTTAGGCTTCTTTAACTCTCTGTTGCCAAGACCGCATAGAAGCCAAGTCCGATTTAAAGACTAAAGGTTGTTTGTTTATTGAAGATAAACTTGAGTTAACTCCAACCCAGCAACACAAGCCAGAACGAAGTATGAACTATATGGAATGAGTAATGCTATATGTCTTCCTTTAATACTCTTAGAGTTATCCCAAATGTAATGTAACTTTCAAAATATTGTTGAATTTGAGATGTAAGGAGGAATAATTAGGTGTGAAGGGCTATTTCTTACGGCCTAGATAATTTAGTATGAGGGGTTATCTCTCAAATTTTGTTAGGAAATTTGGCTACCTATGTCTTAGATCTAGTCTACTTGGAACATATATGCTCTTTACCTATATTTGTACATGGGTTAGCAAGAGATTAAAGTCATAGATAGCATTTGATTGTAAAAAATTTTGTTTGTATCTATGACTTTGTAACCTCATAACATGTGGCTATAATTTTGCAAACATTTATGCTTTGTGCTGTAAAAGTGCTTTTTGCTTGTGATCTTTTAATCAATGAAATCCTTATATTTTCGTTCAAAATGAAAATGAAAATAAAAATTATTGAATAACTTAGACATGAAAAACCCTTGAAATATAATTAATTACGCTAATTAATGACCATTTTTTACTTCACAAAATTGGTTCACTCTTCAAAAACCAGTTCAAAAATTATACCTTAAAAACCCAGTTTAATCTTAAAAATAAATGAGTTCACGCCACATATTGCAATACTAAAGCACTTCGAAAAGGGACTCAACTATAGATGAAACACGCAATCCTAGCCTTAGGCCTATTCAAAAACATTGTCAGACCAAAAACACATGTTCTTTTTATTTTTTGGGAACACTTTGACTCAAAACTATTTAACATAAGCCAAAAAAAAAAGGGGGGGGGGGGGGTGCGCACAAAGAAAGCCCAAAACACCTTCAAAACGCCCAAAAGCTCATATATAAAAAGCGGTTATAAAATCACCAATTATTGGCTTGAATAACCGCTAACCACCGATTATAAAATAATTGCTAATCACCTAAGTTGAGTTGTTGTGGTTATTAAAATTCAATAATCACCTATGTCAGTTGCAGTAAGCGGCTAGAGCCAATAACCGCTAACTGTAACCACTTGTACAAACCTACTACATGCTCCTAAAAGTTTTGTAAAATTCCAAATTTACTCTTAATTTCAAAGTTTCTTTCATTTGTTGAATTTGTCCATGAATCTTAGGCTCCGTTTGTTTCCACGTAAAATGTTTTTAGTGCTAAAAACATTTTCCTTAATAATGATTTCCTAGAAAAGATGGGAAGTTATTTTGTTGGGCTGAGTCGGACTCCAAGGTCCAAGTCGGGGAGTGTGGGGTAGACTGTAGGGTTGGATTGGAGGACCATCTTGTTTGAATCGGCTTTCAAAGGCGCTTTAATAAAATAAAAATTCACAAATTCACAAATTCTAATGAGTTTAAGCTTTTAGGACAATTGATGCGGCCATTGCCTTTAATATGTGATTTATCTTGTCTTTGGTTCATTCTGTGATTTTGTAATTTAATGGTGAGTTAGGGTTATGAATTTAAACAATGATTTTATAGTTTATCCCTCATTTCAATTAAATATTATTGTATTGGGTTTCAATTATTGAGAGGAAGTTTGAAACTACACAAGAGAGGTGTGTTAAAAAATTAATAATTAAATTTACCATTTCTAATCAGTTCAAGCTTTTAAAACAATTGATGATTTAACAAGGAGTAAGTGATACATATTTGTTTCACCACAAGAATTCTCATTTAAGGTAACTTTGAAATTTATTCACAAGAATATATCGGACATGTGGGTGATTCTCCATTGCAAAGAATCAATTACATGCTTGACCAACCACTTTAAGAATTTCTTTGGACCAACTGCCGCAACTGATGGTTATAATTTGGAAATTTATTCTTGCATCATTATCGATATTGATGCCAACCATTTGATACTCTCTACAAAGCGTTCTTTGATCAATTAGGCTCCGAACTCAGCAATCTTGTGAGCAGTTAGTTCTCCACTGGTATGATTTGTTGCGGGAAACACATTTTTCAGTGTATTTATATGGTTTCAAACAATTTTAGAATTTAAGCCATTAGAAACCAACAATTTTTATTTTTAGATGTTCACACAAGAAGGGGAAAAGAGATTCGAACTAGTGATCTCTACTTCATAAGGCATGATTCCTAAAACCGACCAAGTTTTTTTCTTAATACAATTTCAATGATCGTAAAAAGCAGCAATAACGTAGCATCCAGGCCACTTAAAAGGAAAACAAGCATGATTGCCAGTAGCAACAAATCTAAAAAGCTCCACTCGAAATATATGCATTAGGCCAATATACAATCATTTCTTTCAATTTCGTAACTCCATATAGATTGTGAGTAATACAAGATTACATATTAAATTACATAGATGCAGCAAGGAAACCTAACCCATATTTCACATATTTATTTCCTGTACAGCTGTTGCTCCACCATTTAGATTGATGGATAAAAATAAAATGAGAATTTTGTCACTTTTGCAATATATGTAAACGGTGTTTTGGGCCTAGAGTTGGAAAGTCCACTGCCCGGGCAAAAAGAGGGCAAGTGAAGATACCAACATAAACATTTGGTATTGCAAATGAAAATTCATCTCATGATTAACGATTGATTGGAGAGAACAGAAGAGAAGCATTTTTTAGTTCAATGCATAATGAACTCGTTCAAGGAGTTGCACCACCTGATTTACAGGGATGGGTGAAGGTAAGTGTGGTTTCGAGGTTGATTTTGCAGTCTCCAGTGAAGCAGGAGGTAATGACAATATGGCCTCTTGCTGCAAACTCGTAAGCTCCAAGAACTGAGTCAGCATGTCACCATCGAGTATTTTAGGTACCCCAACCTGTCAGTCAATTAGGAAAAAACACAATAAAAAGGAATGACATTAATAGAAGAACAATGACATTAAGCCACTATAATACTCCAGACTCATTCAAATGTCTTTCAAGGTAAGATTACCATTTTACCACACCTTACGAAAAGCTAACAAGAAGCTGAGCCTCAATAACTGGGTGTGGCATGGAAGGAACAATAACTGGGAATCTATCCTCCCCGCGGGGCAGGCAAAAGTCATTGGGGGAAAGAATAAGGGACAGCCAGATGGTTCTGAGATCATCCAATCTCATAGGACCATGCTGCCATCAGATTTCAATCCATCGTTGCTATCAGTGCTTACCAGAGGTAACATTAAAATTAGTTTCAACTTTTCTTACCGGGTTTTCGCGGCTACGGAAGTCATTATGATCATTTCCTAGAACTGGAGCAGTCCATGGATGAACCACAAGTCTAGCTTGGACTGCTGCTAAGAGCTCATGTTCTTCCCTACATAAACATGACAATTGAAAAGATAATATTCGAAGCCAGACTTCACTATCAAACACAGAAGGCAATAAGGTGCAGTATCAAAATGTAAACACACTCCTAAATGTAACACACTAAGAATTTTAGGTTATAAGAATTAGGATCATATGCAAGTCTGCGCTGCTACCTTCTTTTTCTTTTGCTCTGTAACTAATAAGTCCTATATCACATATTTGCAACAGATAATAGGGATCTTGAAATAGTTTGACTGAGCCCAATCTCTTACAAAATTTAAGAGATAGTTGGCGTAAAATAGAAATTAGATGATGTTATGAGGCAATGGACTTAAGACAGAAGAGTTGGGTTTCCTCGGCCCTAGAATTTATCTGATTCAAAATGCTTCCCTCAGTAGATGATATGGCCAGGCAAGGAGAAAGAATAGCACACTGAAGCTTGATGCTTCAAACAACCCAAAGCTGTTGTCACTCATGGAATAGAGGCCTAATGAAAACTACAGTCACTTTGTGGTCCTTTTTATAAATAAAATATTTTAAATCTTCAAGGATCAGCTCTACCAAAAGAAAGTCACAAAATGAGAAAAAGTTTATATATATATATATTGATAAGTAATAAGGAGTTTTATTGAATATATACAACAAAAAAAGCGCAAAGCGCCTCCACTAAGTGAACGAGGACACAGGGCGTCTCAAGTAAACATAGGAAGCCCAAAACGCCTCTAAGTACACAAAAAGTATACAAAGGAACCCGAAAGCAAAACCCGATACAACCTAAAAAAGCCCACCCAAAACAACCCGAACAGAACAAAAGCCCTAAAACAAGAAAAAGTTTATATGTTAATGGTGTTTTCTATCAAAAGAGATTGCAAGGGGTCCTCCAAAAGTCTAGCTTTATTATTGTTGGATCCAATCCTCTATTGGTATGATGCATGGTATTCCTTGGTGTTTATTTGCATTTGTATTAATTCAATATCATTTACACAAGAAAAAGAAATCTTGATGGACAGCATGCCACAACCATCAATAAGCCACCAATATATATACTATAAAAGGAAGGAAAAAAAAAAAAAAAAGAAACTAGATTTGCTGAGAAAATCATACCTTGATATGGGGATAAAGATTATAATGCTTCCTAATAGTGTACCAGCGATGATCGTGTTGTGTGACAAGTCAATACCATTCATCATGTCATCAGTTGGAAGTTTATATAAATATGACCCCTATAACAAGAAAATTAACAGAATCATTATGAGAACTGCAAGAAAATAACTTCAATGAAATTATGTCTAAAAGATAACATTAGATCCAAAACCCGCTATAGAAAGAATAAAATGGCATGTTAGCTATCAATAATACAAATTTGTTACAGATTAGCTCGAAAGTATCCCTTTATATTATGATGATAGGGGTGGATGGTAGGGTTGGAACATGCATAAACCCTCAAAACTCCAAAACTCCAAGCACCGGAAAATGTTTTCCAAATCATTTTCAGAGTTGCAAACAAACAGCGAAAAATAGCCAATTTTCTTGGAAAATAATTTCAACCAAAAATATTTTAGGCTGAAACAAACGGGCATTAGAAGCCAGTTGCTGACAGGGGCCTGCCAAGAACCCTGGTCAAAGTCAGTTCAAATTTATATGGGTTCTAAGTCAGTTCAAATTTGTATAAATCCATGCGCCCAATAAACCCATGCAACCAAGTAAATAATATATCAGTTATCAGATGCTGCTTAATGATAATCCTGTTCGACCTAATACCCTAGTCCCTGTAAAGCCTTTAGAATTGCACCAAGAACTTCTCCAAAAACTCTTATTAGCATAATATCATCTAGATATAGAAACAAAAAATTGAATTATTAAGCAAAAATGTCAGATTACATAAAATAAAAGCATATGCAATATATATTGACATAAATGCCACAAATATTTGGATTACATGATAACTCTTTTCCTTGTAAAGTGCACAAGGGAGTACCTTCGTGATGCTCATTGCTATGTCACCCATATAATAAGCAGAGCTTAGAGTCAAGTTGCATTCTGGACTTGCATTATCTAGGACAAAGCAACAATAGTTTAAAATATTAGCAACACAAATGACAAAGATGAAAAGATATGTTATCAGTGAAGGAGAAGAACAATGAATATCATTACCAAGTGTTTTGGTTTAATTTATGATACGAAAGTGCGACAAATATAATAACTGTATGTTTTTCCATTTTAAACTCATGGAAAACTATTCTAATCTTTTCTTTTTCTAATAAATGAATTATATGAAAGCTATAAAGAGCAGAGATGATCAATGGGGAGGACTTGCGATGAAATTTTATACTACTTCTAGTGTTAATCGAGAAGGGAATTGGTACTGGAAAGGGGCCAGGTCTGATGATCTTGTGCAGATTCAAAGTAACTTGGCTTTGGTTAGATGGGGACATGGAATCTGATATGGTTCCCAATGGCAATTCCAAGGCAGTCTTTTATCTTGTGGTTAGCTATTCGAAATAGCCTTACTACTGGTGAAAGGCTACTGAGCTGGGGCTTTGGAGGCAATGCACTTTGTGTGTTTTGTAGGAGCTGTATTGAAGGAAGAAATCATCTCTTTTTTTATTGTAGCTTTTGTAGAAGAGTTTGGTTTGGAAACTTAAGAAGGTGTTTGATTGTTGATCTGCCATATAAATGGGAGGATATAGTTGAGAGAGGAGTTAAGGAATGGAAGGGGATAGGTTTGAAAGCTGATTTGATCAAATTAGTTTTGAGTGCCTCAGTTAATAATCTTTGGAGGGAGATTTTTATTTTTATTTTTTAATTTTTATTTATTATTATTATTTTTTAACACAAGTAAGAAGTAAAGAAAATGAAGACCTGTGTTGGGGTTGGGGTCTGACGGATATTGTGTTGGGAATTAGCTGAATGAGCTTTGGTGGAGCAGTGTTGTGCTACGAGTGCTGTCGAGTTGCTATCTGATCAGTGACCTGGTTGAAGAGTCTGTAAAGTGTTTAGCAGTTTCTATTTTTTGCTATTTGATCCTTTCCTGGTTGTTGTTAGTGTACAAGAGATGAGTGATTGTGGATGCTGAGGTTAAAGTTTTGCTTGGTGATTTACAATTCCTAGTGTTGTGGCTTGTTGCTTTGGTTGTAGTTAGCTTCTACTTGCTTTGTCAGTAGTTAGCTTCTGTTTTTCTGATGCATTTTCTGGTATTTGACTTGTAGTAAACTGTTGTGGGTTAGATGGTTGTATAGTTTGGATGGTCCTTACTGTTGTCTAGTGTTCAGGAGGCTTGTTGTTTCCTGGAGTTTGTGGCTAAAAAATAGCTAGAGTGCTTTGTACTTAAATGTTGATAGATGAAAGATTTACTCATTCATCCAAAAAAAAATTAAATTAAATTGCTGAAGTATTGATCTATAAGGTACATTTCATTAATGGTTTCTAAGTTCAAACGTTATCTTCTCCATTTCCAAAAGCAAAAGTTGGATTTTCACAAACTTGAATGCAATCCTTCTTCAAAGAAGAGTGGCAGTTACTACCGATCAAAAAAAAAAGAAAAGAGTGGCAGTTGCTGATTACAGGACATTTAATAGGAACTACTTGGAATACATGGGAATATTCAAACCAAAGCCTTAACACATATGGCTTAATATAAAACTTACTCTCTAATCGATCTGAAGATGACAGAACCGCAATGCTCCCTTTGCGATCTGAAACAACAGCTGTGTCAACATCCATAAGAATACAATCAGCAACTAGCCTCTGTGATGGGTCAGAATACAGATGCTCCAGTTTTTTGGATTCCTAACACACAAAAAGCAAAGCAGGCAAGTTCAGCACTATTTCAAGAATACAAACCTTAAAGCTATAGGCAAGGAAAAGCAAATAAAAGGGGAAAATTTATGCATATTAACAGATGAACCCATCCTAGTTTTGAAAAAAGGCTAATAGGAATCATACACAAATTACATAGAGAAACTGCCTTTGCTAATTACCTCATGGTAAGAATAGAAAAGAATACCATCACGGCAATCACCAACAGCAATTCTAGTAAAATATGAAGTCAAAGATGTTATCATAAATCGTGTCCTTCCTCCAGCAAGCCTTTTCATCCTTTGAGGATTGTCAGTTGGAAAACCACATACAAAAAACTGAGAAAAAGACCGACGTCTTAATCAGCAGAGGATACATACATAGACCAACTGAGATAAAAAGGCCAACATCTTAAATAGCAAAGCGCATATGCATAAATACATAGCTTTTGCAACTTGAAGACCAAAAATCAATTAGCAAAAATAATAATATTAACAAAAGTAAAGAAAGAGAGAAAGAAAGAATTCTGCAACTTACACTATTACCAGCAGATGCCAAGAAGAATCGATCAAGATAAGGACATATTGCAAGGACCATTCCCTGCAATGTAGTTGAAAAAGCAAAGCGCAATTGCCATGCTTCAGTCTCTTCAAGTTTGACTCCATCACAGCTAGTATCATCAGGGCTGCTGCAGAGACTACTGCTTGATAGTTGTTCTGTGGCATACCCAACAACTTCACAAAATGGTGAAGTTCGTTGAGAAGCTGATCCTGCCTTTGAACAGAATGTTATTGACCCACTATCTGAATTTTGCACGTGTTCAAAGCAGAGGACAATAAGACGGCCCTTGGTACTGTTAAAGAAAATTTCAGTTCAAATAACATGTATGGAACTAAATATATATGACATACAAAGAAGGGTCAACTACATTTAACCCACCATCTAACTACCATCGATCCCCCACCTCCACAATGAAAAAAAATTCTACCATTGTGGTTGTAATGTTCCTTCAGCAACTCAAAATTACAAAAATACCCTTGATAAGATAAATATTACCCTTTTCTGAATTTTTAGCCTATAGAGGGTATTTTTGTCATTTTGAGCCATGGAATGGGGACATTGCAACCACAATGGTAGATTAGGAGGGCACAGAAAATATTAAAACATTTGAAAGACATTGCAAAAATCATGGTAGTTAGAGGAGAGTAAATGTAGTTTCCCCAAAAAACAATTATCATTTCCAAACATATTCATATGCGCAGGATGCCCACCAGGACAACTACATTTGTATTCAACTCTCCCACAACAACAATTTACCAATCAAGCCCTCAAATGTTAGAGCATCTCCAATAGATGCTTTAAAGGGCTCACATTAGCTATATTTAACTAATATTAGTCCTTTGGCTCTCCAACAGATGCGTCAAAGAAAAATATTTGCTACAATAAGTGAATATAATACTGAGGGTAATGGTTTACCTTTTCTTTTTTATTGGTTTCTCTCTCCCTCAAAACATTGAAAAATAATATTTAAAAAAAGTAAAGAGTGGAATAGATAATCCATTGGAATTTTTATTGAAAAGTTTGTAGTTAAAATGGAAAAATATGTGTTTTTGGTAGCTAAAATAGCCAATACTGCTGGAGATACTCTTAAGCTATTGCACATTACTGCAAAGGGGAAAATTTTAGCAGTTTGACATTAAACAAAACAGAGAACCCTCAAACTAAAAGTATGGCAAAGCTGGGAAAACAAAGGTATGGGGCAGATGAACACCTCTCAGCTTCACCACTGGGCATTATGGCTGGACCGGAAGACAGACTAGTCCCAACCACCAGGACCTGTTCACTTCCAACCCTCACCAACTCCATGGATTTTGCTGTTTCTCCAAGTTCAAGTTTATAAGATGATATGACCAACCCACTAAGGGGATCCACACAACATATGTCGGATGAACCCATATCATTGCTCAATTCAGTTCTCATTACAAGTAATAGCTTGTTTTCACTATGATATAAGACCTTCCAGGAGTGCCACCAAGATGAAATTTCTGCACATTAAGCCTCTTACTATGCACCATCTCCACCTAGAGAATCACATGATCAAGATCATAAATACTAGCATATGCCACACTAACTATTACCAATATATCCAAGTTTGAGAAAGGACCATTCACTAACACTTAATTTAAGAGGGAAAGAAGGAAAGAAAAGGAGAAGAAACAAAAAGTCATAAATAACATGATATCCATCAGATCATCAGTAAAATAAATTTTCTTCATACAGCATCAACTGCAATTTTTTTTTAATTATATAAAATTGAGTAGGACCATCAGCTGATTATCAAGCCATCGACAACTTTTAGAATGCTTTAAGTTCCAGCACATAAGAATAAGCACCTGACCAAAGTCAAATATATATATATATTTTTTTACAACTACACATCAGATATTACCATTTCATGAAATGCTTAGAACCCAATATTTTCAAAGGAGATATATCTTGACCAAAATCAGCCAAAAAAGATGCATAAAAGAGTATCGAGCCAGTAAGAGAGAAGAACAAGTCAAAATTACTCATGATTCAGTACTCTATACACTTAAAAGTCGTCATTTCAAGGTTGTTACATGTCCACACACACACAGAGGGAGAAAGAGAGAACAAAATTCAAATGGGGAGATCTGATTCCCCATATTTTATCTAGGTAGAGCTCTATTTCCATAATATTAACAAGGCTTCCTTTAGCTTGCATTAATTCGACCAACTCAACCTGCTTATTCAGTTGTCGAGTAATCCCATGAAATCATATATACAACCCATTTTCTTCTTTTTTCTCTTTTTTCAAAATAGAATCAGAGACATGTAACCTATTGAGGCAGCGAGTAATGATAAATTAATATATATCCACTTCACTTATTAGCACAAAAACCCAGTTCCGTCCCATGAAAAGCCAACAACAAAAATACATCCTCTTGGAATGAATGAATAAAACTAGTTATTGGTTCCTATTTCCAATATTCCCAAGCAGAAAGATTCAAAATCCAACCATCATCAATTTTATAGCATAAGACACTTTCCACACACATTATCCACATATCCACAGTCAAAAAAAAAAAAAAACTCAATAAATGCATTTAAAAAACGAGAGAATATGACAATTCAAAAGTTCTATAAATAAAATAGGAGTAGAAACTTTAAACGAGTAAATTGTTATGAAAGTCACAGTTAACATGATATATAATGCAAAGGCAACTCGTAATATATTTCCTATATACTTGGTAGAAAAGAAAGCATAATTTTTCTCAAGCTGAAAAAGAATAGCCTAAAATTGAAAGCCAAATACCCACAAAATATGACTCCATAGAAAAGAGTTCTCACCAAATGTAGACTGTTCTCTGCAACAAATAAGACTCCTTTGGGACATTCGACAGAACATACAGGTGTCACATGTGTTGAAGGCTGAAATGAGATGGATGTATAAGAGAGGCTGTGCCTTGCAGTATGCAACAACCAAGGTCTGTCACTAAGAGCAATTAAATCTGCATCAAGGGAATCACTCAGTGGAACGAGGAAAACAGGAGTAATGCCAATGCGACGAATGGCAATCAACTGAAGATTAACAGGAGAGTCGTCTGTCTTCTGACATGGATTAGCCTCACTCATATGTGGGCTAAAAGAAGTCGACACACTAATACCTGATGAGGCAGTATATGTATTTTCTAAAGTCGAACTAAGAGATTGGTATCTGGGCAATTCTGATGAAGACACTTTGGAGTCATCAGGCCACCCAAACCGAATCAGCATTCCATTCCTCAAACCAGAGAGTAAATAATGCCTATCAACCGATACAAGCCTTACATCTTGAGGAATGCAGCCACTTATAGCAGTTCCCATGGTATTTGTTAATGAAATCATCCCTGAAGCAAGGATTTGTAGGCCTTTATTCGGTATAAAGGACCAGATTTCTACTGAAGGCCTATGTGTCCCAATAACAATGGTTTTACCAATGTCAACTCCAACTGGAAAGGCATCCACACGGCTATTCTTTACCAGATTGATGGAAGAACTTGATTGTTTTTGCTCAAAAGGTTTTTGAGGTATTGAAATGCATGATAATTCATTTGGAAACCTCAAATGTCCCATTTCATATATTTCGTAATTATAAGCTGATAGAAATCTGATCCCAAGGATAAATAAAATGCATGGATTAGAGGTAGAAACAACAACCATATCATGTCCAACTGCCCCCAAACTTATACTAATATTGTCTGGGGACCAACAGGTGAAAACTGGATAGGACAAAGGGATGCCATCAGAATGAGCAACCTCAGTAGGTAAACAAAGCCTGACAGCATTTTGGTGAATCTGGACAAGCAAACCATCCTTTACCAGGCCACATGCCAAAGTACAGACATCAGACTGGAAACCAATTGAATCAGTCACATCAGTAAAACTTAAGCCAACCGATAGTACCCTGGTCTCTTCAACAAATGATAGCACTAGAAAAGAATGATAAGAATCAATTACTTTCATTCGAACTGTCCAAGTACCAGTTATGCCTTGATAAATAGGAGCAGTCCTCAACAATTTTTCTACACTGATACCACTGCGAATAATCCTTAATGATCCCTCTGGGGCCACTCCACAGCAAGCAAACATTTGCTCATGTTTCTCATCATGGTAATCCACAACTGACATATCTAATATTGGGGCAATGTTTTGAATAGTACTTGTGTAATGCAGTCTTCCATTCTCCAGTGTGAGGACCATCCCATCCCCCATCTCCACAACTGCAATCAGATATCTGCCTTGAACCCATAAAAGTTCCTTGCATGGTAGACCTTTATAAAGGCACTCTGATAGATTAAGGCTATCAGTATCAAACGAAATTTCAATCATGAAAAATTCTCCAGTATCCACACAGAAAATCATCCTTGGATTTTTATGATGCTCTGGTTCCCAACTCCACGAGCATACATGTTTGCGGGCTGAAACCACATTTCCATTCTCACTATCTATACTCATAGGATCATAATCCCTCCTCAGCTCCAGCAAAGCACAAGCAGCAACATTAAATAAACCTTCATCATCAACATCATGTACTCTACATGATTCCTCAACAAAATTATGCTCATCCACTGCGTTAGGTAAAAAATTTAAGCCCGCTCGGTTTAGACAACAGGGATTGTGCGGATCTCTAAGATCCATTAAGAGAGCATCACCAACCCTGAACAGTAAGGCAAACCCAATACAATGTGGAACTTCAACAATATTATGCGCCAAGGGTCCAGGTTCAGTATGCTCAGAGATAACACATATAGCACATTCTCTGATATTCCATCCCAATAACAGAAGTACATTCCCATCTTCTCCCCACCTGCAGTCCAAAATTTGGGTTGTAGTTATGTTTTACATTAACAGAACCTTGATAGAATAGAAATAGAGAATAACTTTCATCCTAAAGCCACATAACAATGAAAAATAAGGCTATATTCCCCTATGACATATACACAGTTGCCATACCTATTTAGAAGAATGGCTAGTACAGGATTATGCCCCTTATTTGGTTGACAAGAATCTTGTGAAATAAAGCACGTGCTCCATATAGTACCCTGTATACTGTTTTTCTGGATGCTTCTGGAAATACTTGCATCCCCTTCATTTTCAGGAGGGTAAATTATTCTCTGAATTTGTGTGAAAAAGAAACCATCTTAGTAACTCCATGTAAAATTCATGTCATCAGAATAAGTGAGTAAACTAAATGAAAAGCTCCCTCCATCCCCAAAATATAATCCACATTTCCTTGTTGAGATGTTCTAAAATTATTGTCCTTTTTCAAATATGTATATATATTATACTTTCCACAGTACACCTTGTCATCACATGTGAATTGTGAAATAGTAATTCATTTTCAATTAAAAAAAAAAAGTTGGTGGGATAACATTTAATGTTAGTTAAAAAAAAAATGTCTCTTTTAAAAGTGGGACAATTATTTAGACAAGGGAGTAGGTCCATATGGGATATATTGCTTTCTTTCATACATACAGAACAACAAACCACTTTCTTATACGTCAGCAAGTTAAAATATCTTTTAACCTTATCAATGATATTACTGTCAATATACATTGAAACGGAAAACAGAGCCAAGCGATCTTCATATGCACTGGCAGCAATGAAACAGCCACTGTAAAAAGAAAATCATACAAGTTAGAACTTAGGAAAATCCTAAGGTATTCCAGATACTTCTCTTTTTCTTCCGAAACTCGAGATGTGAAAAGAAAAGACAAACACAAATATTGAAACAGAAGTTCGGGCATATTTCCATAAACAATAGATATGCTACTTAATACAGTTAATGAATTAGCCTTCAAAAGATTAAGCATGTGTACCATAATATAATCCTACATAATCTTCTATGCTTAGGGACACCTTTACGCTTTTAATGATATTTTCCGATTACTTATCAAAAAAATAATCCTACATAAAATAAGATGAATTTGTTTTCTTTCCTTTTAGACAAGCATAACATAAGAAATATCATACTTGTTTCTCTTGTATACTTCCTATAAACTTGAGTTGTGCCCCTGTGCACTTCTTTATGAGATTGGATTACTTATCAAAAAAATATATACACACACATATATATATATCACAATCTGGAGTTGCTAATCAGCAATCACCCTAGCTCATTGAATCTTCCTTGTGTACTTTCATCAAATTGCTTAATAAAAATACTACTTCTGCTTTTTTATCATCCAAAAGCATGCATGAACAGGAGTTTGCGTAGCATCATAGAGATTTCCCATATAATAAAAGCACCAGAGCCAAAAAAAAATTGCTTGTAGTAACAAGAATTGTTACCGCACTACTCTACAGTAAGGGCTCTAACAGTTTTTCACAAATTCAGCACTAGAACTCCAATTAAGTCCAGCAAAAGGGGAAAGTAAAAAAACAAAATTTAAATTCAAATTTTATGGGAAAAAAAAAAGGAGTGCCAAACACTGGCTTAAACAAATCAGCCTAATCATGAACAGAGTATCAATTCCAATTTGTCTAACCACAAATGCAGCTTACCTGGAATCAACAGCCAACATTCTTCCAGGCTGATGCCTTGAGTTTCCAGGATTGGAAAGTTGAACATGTGCTAGTGGGGAAAATCCTATATCAACAACCAATATAAAGTAAGCACACTTAATAAGGACTAACCTACAGTAAAAAAATCAAACAAAGAAGTAGCAAAGTCCTTGTTTCTTTTGACCAGGAAAGAACGAACTAAGCAAGAATAAATAAAACCTGTGCATTTCATTGCAAAATGTGAGAAATGAGAGGTTCCCTGAATCAGAAATAACAACCACAAGGTCTTTGCCCAGCATCTAGAAAAGAAAGGACAAAAAATTGGTATTCCAAACATAAAGAATTACTTTCAATCATGTAAACTTGTATTCATACAATATTTACTTCTCTCCTAAGGCAAGGAAAAAACAATTCTGCAGCAGATGTCCTTGAATGCAGGGGAATTAACTAACAAACCTGTGGGTTTTGTACTTGGAACTTCTCATTCCAGGGAAGGATGACAATATCTTTAATTGTGCCAAATACAGGCTGCTCACATACAGACTGTACACTTCCATCTTCACCAATGATTACCAACTCTATGGATGTCTCCTGAACAAAATGCCATCAATGAATCGGAGGTAGATTAAGCTAGGTGAAAATAAGAGATCCATTACTAGTTCTCTTATAATAAGAACAGAAAATAAAAGGTCAAATGCATTGTACAAATGACAAATTTTAATCAGACAAAATAGATCAGGAGAGATTCCAAAAGTCAGCTGAATTTTTTTTTTCACACTTCACCATATTTTTTTGATTAAAAAAAAAAAAACCATAAAAAAATTAGCTGACACCACCAATATAAACCATAAAATTTTTTTACTAACATATACTATTAAGTACTCCTCCAATGAAAACTACAGTAAAATAAAAATAAAACTATAAACAGACGTCAAAACTGATATATTAAACTAAGTTGCTAATACTTTTCATACTTGGTCTCAATAAAAGCCATATCTACTAAAATGTATAAATCATAAGGTGAAATGCATTGAATCATAACCAATGTACCATATCTAAATTAGTGGAGATTTAGTTGGTGAGATAGAATCTTTATGATTCAATTAGGATTGGCGAGATATTACTTCCACAATACATCTAAGTTTAATTTTGAATTTGAATTTGAATTACTCTTTATGGGCTCATTATAATCATCCAAGTCATACCAAGAAAATCCGTATTCACAATGTCTTACATGATAGCAGAGTAAGTTGATTAATCCCTATGAATAGTCTTTCAGAGCTTCCACATTTCTAGCAAACAACCCCACAATGCCCTTTCAGCTGAAAATATTTTCGTTTGATTCTTTTTTATTTTCACTAATGTCTTAACTATTGTTGTTTCCTATCACCCGACGCATTGTATCTTGATATGTTCAACCGTAAAATTTTTAGCAATCACTCTTTCCGCTGCAAACCTTTCAATGGCAGCCATCACCTAAGAGGCTAAGAGAATTCTCAATGAATTCTATGTTCTTTAGCTAAATTTGGCTAAAAAACTCACTTTTCAAGTTTAACTAGTAGCTATACAAAAGTACCAAATAATAAACTCTCTAAATTTTACTCTATTCTATTTAAATATAATTTTTACTCTATCTTCATTCATTTTTTATTATCAAAAGCACCCCACAAACCCATAAACATTTCTCAATCCAAAATCACTCCTCCAAAACAACAGAGAGAAGCCAAAGAATTACTACCAAAACAACACAGCAAACCCCTTTTTTTTTTACATTTTTATATTTCCCCTTACACTTTTCTCTCCCCCTCTCGATCCCTCTCTGCCTCTCTATGTGTGTTTCTCTCTTTGTCGTATGCATTGTGTGTGTTACGACACTTAAACTTTGAAGGACACATCCATTTTCAAGGTTTTTCAGAGGTGTGAGCTTCTGGGTTTTTCTTTTGTTCAAGTTTCTATTCTGGGTGTTGATGCATTTGTCTTGTTATTCATGAAAAGCTACTGTAACGAAACTTGGGCACTTTTCACGTGTCTTGTATCATTGGAATTGTCTTTGATTTTACTACGGTCTGGAGGAGAGAGAGAGAGAGAGAGCTTGTGAGGGAGAGAGAAAGTGTGAGGGAAAATATAAAAACATAAAAAATGGAGAAGAGAAAGGATTTTGTTCTTCAAATGTGGGGAGAGGTCTAACAAGTCCTAAAATGAAGAGGGGAATAGAGAGTTTGGAGGGGCTTGCTCTTTGTAGAATTAATCAAATTTTGGCTAAAAGTACATTTTAGAGAGCTCACTGAGGATGCTCTAAGAACTAGGTTTCCAGTGGTGAGATCCTCTTGTTTTCCCTTTCTTTCAATTATCAATCTCTTTTCATGGTAACTTTGTAAATTATCTTCTTCTTTTTTTCTTTTTTTGATAAATTATCACATGTTTGAGATAGCATGAAAAAGTGTGTATCAAAGTGTTGCATGGATAGCTGGTATATCATATATCTAAATTAGTGGATTTTTTTTTTTTTTTAAGAATTAGGATATTATAAAAGCATAAGGCATCCCAGGTACATAGAGTATACACAAGAAGCCACCTATAACTAGTAGAAGCAAAAAGAACAAGAAACTAATAAAAACTAATCACTAAAGAATAAACAAAAGCAGTTGCCCAAAGATACATGGTTGAAAAATAAAGACTTAATCTCCTCCAAAGTCCTCTCTTGGTTTTCAAAACTTCCATTTTTTCCCCCCTCGAAAGACACCACAAAAGACACAAAGGTACCATCATCCACCAACAAGCATACAAAGCAACTACTTATCTAGGCATAACCCAAGCAGCCCAAACCAACTGAAGAAAACATTGCAAATAGCACAAACAACCTCACAATGAAGAAGAAGATCCACAGACTCTTCATTCCTCTAGCACATACAACACCTATCAACCAATGTGACACTTCAAGAAATTGTCCATAATAAGGACTTTTCCTAGAGCCTCCGACCAAGCATAAAGACCACCCTCAACATAAACTTAGTCTGCCAAACACTTTTCCAGGGAAGCGAAAACCATCATTACAAGTCATGACACTGTAAAAGGATTTAAAACCAAATAACCCTCTTTTTGAAGGGATCCATCACAGCTCATCCTCATCTTCCTGTCCCACTATCCCTAAATACAACACCAGGAAGATCGAAGCAAAGACATCCACCTCCCAATCATGAGCCGCTATAACAAAGCTCATGTTCAACTGAATGGAACCTCCAGGAATATCCATATTGTTGGAAAATGTGACTTGATTTATCAAACTGGCCGGTGGTCCCCAGCTTTTGTCCTTTTTTATTGGTTGCAATTTGATGGCTTTTCTCCTGCAGCCAATTTCTTCATGAGGAAGAATTTTGCTTCCTTAATTGTGAAGTGCTTCAACCGGATAGAATATTTATATAATATATATTATATATTATTTGACCATTCAGCAAGTGAGAGGACAGCAGCTTTCTTCAAGAGGAAGATTTCTTTTCCTTAGTTGTGAAGCACCATGGCCGACTCTTTGCAATATATATTGAAGCTCTCATTCGGCCATTAAGTGAGGTGCTGCAGGTTTTTGTTTGTGAGAAAAATAGAGAGAAAGCAGTATCTTTGTATCTCACTTGTGTTCCCACTATTTGTCTTTGAAGTGTTGGAAGGCTAGGGAATTAAAGAGAAGTTTTCTCTTTTGTATTTAATTCTCTTTTGTGTGAGTGTGAGATTTTGGTGTATTGGGACTTTTTGGGTTTGAGTGGTTTTGTTTATTTGTACTACTCTTTGTACTCCATCCTTTTGTTAGTGAATTTTTCCTAAATCGTCTCCTCCAGTGGATATAGGCTTGTTAAGCCAAACCACTTAAATTTTGTTGGTGTCTTGTGTGACGGTTTGTTATTTTACTATTCTGCTATTTTTCTACTTGATTGGTGATCCTATAATTATTTTATCTCAACACATATGATTCACAACAAAAGCATCATTTGTGCGTGCAATACCAAATAAACCCGAAAAGGCTTTCTTAAGAGCCATATCCGCACACCAGTAGATCATGCCAGAATCTAGGGGCTGTTTTGTTGAACAACTTGCCATCCCCAAGTACTATTTATGTTCGGTGAGGAAAAAAAATGAGTGCAATAATTAGTATAGAAAAGTGAAAAAGTGATATTGAAAAGTGAAAAAGTTTTGTTTTGTAGTTAATTTTTTATTTGAATAATAGTAAAAGGTGAATGATGTGATATAAAAAGTGAGAATGTTTTAATATTGATTTTTTGAAAAAAATAGATTAACAGTATTTGGGGATGTTAAACACCCTCCTAATCTTGGTGCCATCTCCACCTCAATTCTAGTATGACTTAGTGGAAATTTGGTCGATGCAAGAGAACCTTCGAGAGTTAATTAAGTTTAGTGAGATATTATCTCCATAATTATCTCTAGCTTTAGGTTAAATTTGTACTATCCGTTTCTATTCTATATAAACCCTAGATAGGTTCACTGTATTCATCCAAGCCAAATCAACAAAATCCCAATTCAAAAATCTTACATCTACAAAGCTGTATACAAAGGCTACACCCTAAGGAGTAGCTCGATCAGCTGGCAACCTCACCTTATGAAGTGGAGGTTATTGGAGTCAATTACTGATTAAAAAATAGTAAGGCTGCACATTATCAAAAATATTCAAATAGGGGGGTGTCGGGGAACAGAATCGTACGCTCTTCAAACCAGATTAGAGGAAAATAAGAAGCAATAAACGCAAAGTAGGTCTCGATTACATTCATTAAAATAGCAGAGTGTAGCAAAGAATTACCAATCGGAAAAGTATACAGAGTGCGTTCAAGTAATGAGTAAAATTCAAATCTAACCAGGCAATAACCAAAGTCTAAAATTGAAGCAATTTATTATAAAAAGTCAGTGAAAAACAATTACTTGATTTCAACAGAAAATGAAAAAGGAAATTCAAAGAAAGAGGATGACCTTGCCGAAAACGACGTCGAGGGAGGTTGGGGAGCGGATGTGCCCATAGAGGACCTGGAGGACGACGCTTCCTTTGAGAACGCACTTTGCTAGGTAGTGAGTGCTGCTGCTAGAAGCGGAAGAAGACGATCGAGACTTCGCGGAGGAACACTCCTCATCTGAAACCGCCATTGAAGATTAGCCTGTACCTTTGCGAGGGCTAGGGTTTTCCGTTTGTTTCTCGGTAAAAAAAAAAAGAAATTTCTTAGATATGCTTCAGGTGTTCGTCTGGTTCCATATAAACATTACACAGAGATAGAGATATCATATAAGGATCTGAAAAGAAAGAAAGAAGAAAAAAAAGGGGCATAAAAATAAAAAATAAATGTTATAAGCTGCTGACAGTGGCAGTAATCCTTCTTACCATATTTCTGTTCTTTTGGTCAAGTGATTTAAGTGATGTGGACTTGTTCAACGTCGGTTATACTTGAAAAGTTGGTTTTGAATATCGTTTTTCACTTTATAGTTTCCCTTATAAAAAGATAAATAAAAAATTCAAACCAATAACTTTCACGTTCGATTAGATGTATAACTAATTAATATTCTTCTTAAGAGTTCAAATTGTTTGCATACAACAAATGACAAGGTTCAAATTAGATATATATATATGAATGAAAGGCAAGAATATTGTGCATCTTCTTCAAACAATGGATAGGTTGATTTAGTTAATGCATTATAGAAGGTATTTTTTGTATTTAGACTTTGTTTGTGTTGATGTAAAGCAAATTCATTTTTCAATTCGTACGAAAAATTTGCGTTGGTGGACAATGGCTGACAACTTCCTCATGGCAACAAAAAACGGCCAACAACTTACCAAGGAACACTAGTGACCACAGGTGGTGAAAGATTCTAGTGTTAGCAAAGAATGAAATGTGAGAAAGTACGTGCAATAAGGAGAAGCTCAAGTTCTAAAAATAATTTATGGTTTTAAAAAAGTGAATCATTTACGAAAAATGAAAAAAAAATAAAATTACTTGGTTAACCGAAAATATTTTCAATTTGATCACAATTTTCGGTCGTATTAAACAAAATATATATATATATATATATATTTTTAAAAAATATTTTACGCTAAACAAACGTATCATTAATTTGAATTGGTTTTATGATACTGCATGAAGTGAAAAATATTTGTATGTTTGTAAGCATATATTGTATTTGAATTGTTTGTTAATATTTTTGTTTTGTTTAAAAAAAAAAAAAAAAAGAGTAATGTTACAAATCGTTCTTGAGTCCCTTAAAAAATGATATAACTATTAAAGTTACTAGTATACTTGTAATTGATCATTATTGAATTTTGATCAAATTATAATTTTAATAGCCACATCATTCTTAGAAGGACTTAAAAGTAACACGAGGAAATTCTAGAATTACTCGTTTAATTAGGCTTAAAAATTGGTCAACAAAACCATTTTTGATAAACCGTAAAATACCTATATTTACAATAAAATGGATTACCTTTTTTTTTTCTCAAAAGCGTAAACCATTTTTTTTCTACAGCTCATCACTTCAAATTCAAACCCCCCACCACACTATAGTACACTTTAGAATAGACACCACCACCACTCCCTCCAATACCAACCCCTATTAGATCAAACATCGAAAAATCAATAGTTTTTCTAAAGGAAAAATATATATTGTTTTTCAGCTGAAAACGTTTTGGGTAAAAAAGAAAAAATGTTTTTAAGTCAAAGAAACTTAAAAAGAAAAGGGTAAATGTATGGTTTCTTGAAAAGATGTTTCTATGGGTAGACACACAACCATGTTTAACAGTGACAGGAGATTGAAGTGTTAAATAGTTTCTTGAAGCAGAAGAAAATAATAGGAATCCCAACCTCCAAAGTTCAATATACATGGGTGATGGGAGCAGGAAAATCAATTCAATTTAATAATTGAAACATACTCAGTCAATCGTAGAAAGGAATTTAAATCAGGACATATCACAGCCTCAACGCTCCACCAACTTTAGTGATCCAGCCATTCATAGTCATTGGCTCTTTGCTGAGTGGCATTGGCATTCAGTTAGATCTCTGGAATTTGAACAGTAACAAGAACTTTTTGAGATGCCCATATTTCTTAGAGCCATTGTAAATACCTAGATATCCCTCCTTCTCTTCTCATTGAGTAAGCTGCATGCGGATTTTAGTGTCCATCCAAGGTTGCAAGGGATTCCTTCAGAAGTTTCTGAGCTTCTTCTCTTCTCCTGGACAAGCAAATGAGACAACTATCATTCTGAGTCACTGACCACCCAACCAAACCGCCTTATGACATTATAACTTTATAGCTTTAATGGATCCAAATGTTGGGAAGAAACTAATGAGATGACAGCTCCATTTGATTCAGTTAAAGAAAGAGGAAAATATAGGAACACTATGCTTAAGATGAAGCTTCAAACATTCAGTATAGTGCTAAAAATATTCAGTAATCAGTAATGCATAAATGAGGCGTAACCCCAAGGGGTTGGCCCAAGTGGTAGAGGCCTTGGTCTTAAGGTTTGCTTCCTTTCAGATCCAAAGTTCAACACCTCATAAGTGCAAACAATCTTTTGGGGCTACACCCCCTGATGAAAAGTCAGCGATTTAACCAGTCCCGTGTAAGGAAACTTTCGAGGGTGCGGTGCACGGGACCGGGATTTACTCTGCAGGGGTGGGTCCAAAAGGCCCTGCCTTGAAGAAGTTCCCCGACATTAAAAAAAAAAAAAAAACCAAACATAAATGAGGCGTATATTGCCGGTCTACCAAAAGAGCAAAATCAACTTCTTTCAATTTGAAAGTTTATAGCCCCATCTGCTTCAGAAGACAACATCATCTTTGAAGTGGACATTTGCATTGTAGCAAGGGCTGTCACCGAGGCTAGGGTTGTACATGCAGCATCCGCATAAAGCAGTTATCACTTTTAGGCAACTACATCCGCATCCCGCATCATGTAATATCTGTGTGGTTATTGCGGTTATTAAATGCAGTTATTAACCATTATCTACATATCAGGTAATTGGCCTTTTGAGCCTCTTTTAGTTTTATAGGCCTTCTTTGGATCTATTAGAGCCTATTTTAAACGATTTTGACAATAGTTTGGACTTGATTTTAGTGTTTTGGACATATTTTAGTGTTTTTTTTTTTTAAGTCATAGTGTTTTAGATGAAATCCATATCATCGTGAGAGGAAGACGATAGTGGCTCAATTAGAGTGTTGTGTCACAGCATGAGTGTGAGTCTGTGAGATATGAAATGAGAGAAAAGAAAAAAGCCTAAACATAACTCTATACCAAATTCAAAATGACTTTGTTTTGGTGAATTTGTTTTTATATATATAAAGGGTATGCAGATGCGGTGAATACCTTAAAACTGCATCTACATACCCTAAAACCGCTATCCACATCTCCATGTGCGTTTAGTGGTTTTTGTTAACCGCATCCGCATATGCAGATAAAATAAAATTGCAGATAATGGCTAGTTGCGGTTAATATCCGCCCGCCCGCACAACTCTAACCAAGGCTATGATAACTGGGTTATATTGGGAATGGTTCATAGATAATTGGTCTATCTAACATAAGTTGCCTTCTAATTCAAGAAAAAGCTAACAGTTAAGAGTCATGCTAAGCACCAAGAGAAGCTCACTTCAACCAATTTTTTTGATAAGTAGAAGCTCATTTCAACCATTAATTTTCCTGTGCTTCCACATTCAAAATTATTGATATTTTCAAATACCACTACTACATTGTACCAGTCAAAGAGGTCATGAACATTGTCTTTTTCAAGAGGAGAAAAAAACACTTCAACCTCATTATTCCTGTGTCTCATGTCAACATATCAAGGATTATGGCACTGTAATTCAGCTGAGCCAGGTCAAGGAGTAGACTGCTCGAGGTTACAGCGAGTATTAGAGCTCTACAGAAGGGCAGAGCTTGGTTTTTTTGTCTGACAAACAATCTCATACTGGCCTACTTTGACGGTTTGTAAAGAAGAGCATAAGCTAATAATTTCATAATCATACTTAGATAAATGAGCAAAGCTCCAAAATAGGATAGAGCTGGGCTTGTTTTTCTTGCATGTAATTTGTAAAAGTACATGGTAAAATACAAGTCCCACAAAGAGTTGATACATGGCATAAGAATGAAAACTTCATACCCTGGGAATCCTTCCTACACCCCCAAAAATCCTTCTTCCATGTCCTCCCTACCTTACTCCCCCCGGCCCAAAACCACAAACAGAATAGGACACAAGACCACATGACTATCATAGGGCTCAATTTCAACCTTTTTGGAACTAAAAGCTTTGTGCTCAGTAGGTAAAATGAACTTATCACTTCAGTGATCTTAAGAGATAAAATGCAAAAGCAAATTTTTCATTTGAAATACTCAAAGGACAAAACAAGCTCATTTCCAATGTCTAGGAAAACAAAGCAGAATATTTACATTTTCTAGCGGTCATACCTCTTTATATCCTCCACAGCTTGTTTACGGCGTTGTATTTGGAGTTCTAGAATGTGAATTAGAGTCGCTCGGGCCTGTAGGGAAAAAGACATTAAATGTTGAAGTGGATAACAAAAAGCAACCAAAAAGATTCTCAAATAGTCAAAAAATAATTTACCTGATGGGGGCGCAATGAATTGAGAAGGTGGTGTAAGTTCTTGAATATAAGGGATATGTCCTCCACTCTCCTTGCATATTGTGATGGTCTCTCAACAAGAACATCCGCAAGCTCCAAAATGTGCAGCTGCAATTCTCTGTTAAGTGACCTCAATTCCTTCTTAAAATCTACAAAAGATAAATATTTCAAAGACAGCAACTTAAGAATTTGGTAGCCAAAAAAAAAAAAAAAACTTGAAAAGAAAAGCATGACAAAGTATGGTACCACCAATCAAAGAAAAAAAAAGGCAGAATACGCAACCAACTATTTATCTCCCCTGGACCCCTACCAATTATTGCAATATATTTTGATGAAATATATGGGTAAGCACATATTCTGTTTTAGAGTTACAATCTCTCTCTCACACCATATCACCCATCAAAGAAAAAAAGAGCACAATACACTACCAACCGTTTATCTCCCATAGCAACTATTGTATCGTAATTTTTATGAACTGTGTGGGTAAGCAGATATTAAGCTGTCACAGATTTAGAAAATCTCTCTCTCCTACACACACACACACACACGTACAAACACACTAATTTATGTATGTTTACAAACTATCTTAGTCATCATATAATTTAAACAACTGTCCATTTTATTTGAAACAATTTCCTGAGTCTCTGCAGAATTTTTAGAAGGGCACCATAGGTAGATAATGTGCTCAAGAGATTAACACTAAGGGAAACCATGAAACCAGTTTCAAAGACAAGGGAAAGAGTTCCCCTAAAAATGCTGTATTTTCCAGTTTTCACCAATAAGCTGGCAGGGAGGAATTACTCCATTTTCAAGAAGTAAGATATAGAAGAGTAAAAAGGCACATTCTATTAGTATCCCGACCAACCCTTATCTGATATGAAAGATCTTTCATTCTTGGAAAAAGGACAATATTTCTACAGGAACATATATTACTTGTTATATTCAATCTCACTTCTCTAAAATTAGTACTTGCAAAAGATACATAAGCAAAACTGCTCCGGGATCATACCAATATTTGGCCCTTTTGCATATAGCTGGCGCACTCCCTGCTCTTCCAAGCTTGGAAGCACATCATCAGTCTATATATACAAAAATTAAAAAACAAAAACAAAAAGGTCATAAAAAAATTGATTATGGGATTATAAATAACAAGGTCTCAATCATTCAATCATACATAAGCTCAAGGAATTTGTAAAATCCACATATCTCATTGCAAGAAAAACCACAATCACAGTGGAGACGAACAAACTCAAACAGGAAATCTCCTTCTCTTTCTTTTCTTTCTTTGAGAACAACCAAGGGACAAATTTTCAACACAAATTAACTTACACCTAAACCTTTAGGACCAAAAATTGCACCCGAAAGACAGGACTGAGAAATCAAAACTATAACACATAAAGTTTGCAAGAGAGAATGAAAAGATGGGGAATTCTCACGGTGTAGTTTCCGCCGAAACAAATGTATGTCCCTTCGATTGGAGGGGGAGGCTCCGGAGCCGATGTCGGATCCTGTAAGTAATCTTTGTAGAGTCTGTAATACGGCGGCGGTGGCGGGTATGTAGCTGTTGCCATGAACACCTCTTTCTAAACCAAACCCTAAACATCAAATAACTCAATTAAATTATAAATTAAAGTGAAAGCAGTTTCAGAAAATGACAATGAGGTACTTATATATAAAAATTTGTGTTGGAAGTAAGGGTGGTCCAGTACCAAGCGTCGAAGTGGTGTATTGTGCGTGGCGGAGGCTCGAACGCTGGCGGTCTAAGAGTGCGTAACACTGTGCCAAGTGCAGCGTGGGTGCAGCGGGTGCAGCGAGAGAGAGGATCCGTTCGAAGCCGTGCGGCGGTGCCGCGAGCGAGAGGAGCACGGTGCGGCGTGGGAGCGATCGTGCGTTTTCTTTGTAGAAGAAGAAGGGCGTTTGGCTACAAGTGACTATCTTCTCTTATTCTGGTTTAAGAAAGTCGACTGTTTGGCTGCGCGTATTGGATAGTCTTAATGCGAATAGGATATCCGAATAGTATAAATTTGCCACGTGGATTGAAAGGAATGCGCTGGACATGGATCTTTCCGCGCCATGCATCATAGCAACCCCTGTCCGGGTGCTCTTCCTCCCGATAAAGCCGGCGTCTCCGAAGCCCTTCATACACTCGAGAGAAGGCTTCGCCTTATCCTCAATCCCATCTCCATCGCTAATCTCGCAATCTTCAACCAACTTGATTGGGGTAAGCAGTGTGCAGAATTCTTTGCGGAAGTAGGGTTCCAACGACCCCATAAACTCGCGATTTAGATAATCAAACTTCTCGTATCTGGAAATGATTTTAATTTGAACATAAAAAAATTGATTTCATTGTGGCTGAAATTGTTTGCAGGCATCTTTGGAGATGGATCTTCCTGCAAATGATGCAGAACTTGTACCGGAGAAGATTGAAGATGGGAAAGAGGAAGGCCCCTCAGTCAAATGTGATCTATCTGATACAGAAATAGTTCACAAGATAGCCCAAGCGTTCCTCCCAGGATTAGCTTCAGCTTGTGTTGATAACACATCAGGTGGTATCTTCAAGAGCCCGGCTTCTGTAGCCGTTGATATGAGAAAAGAACTGGTGGACTATCTTACTCATAGAAGTGAAAGTTTTATTGCTGAATTTGTTATCTTAGAAGCTGGTCCAGGGGCAGAAGTATCTGACCATCCCTACGATATTGTTTCTGATTTTGTTGATGATTTTGCTAGTTCTAAGAGGAACTTGTTCAGCCAGGTTTCAGGAAGGCTACTGAGTGAAAAGAGGGAAGACAAGATAGATGATTTTGTTCAAGAGATGGAGATAAATGGGTTTTGGTTGTTAGATAAGAGAGAAGCCATTGCACATACTTTGCTCAAGAATGTTGACTTCAAGAATGCATTTCACTGTAACAGGAAATTCATGTCCGCAGAAGGGCTTGCTGAGCATGTTTGCCACTGCAGCTTTAGGTCTCTGACCTGCACAAATGAGGGCTGTAATGCCAGATTTTGTGCCAGTCACTTGGAGAAGCATGATTCAGTTTGTCCCTTCAAAATAGTTCCATGTGAGCAGAAGTGCTCCGGCAGCATCATGAGACGCGAGATGGACAGGCATTGCATAACTGTTTGTCCAATGAAGCTTGTGAACTGCCCTTTCTATGCTTTGGGTTGTCAATCTGCTATACCTTACTGTGTGATTGAACAACATTGTTCAGATACTGTCCATTTTCACTTGCTATATGTTCTTCAAGTTATTCACAAAGAAGCATCTGAGGAGGATCTGAAACGACGGGTGGATCAACTAGAAAAGGTGAGCTTTAAGGTGTATTTTGAGTCTTTAATATGTTTTTTTGTTGGACGGATTCTTGAATTCAAATAGTAGCTGGATATTATGTGATAAAGACAAGTTATCTGTGAGTGGCATGCATAAGAAATTATACATTTTCTATGTCATCTATTCTCAAAATTTGAAAGGAAATTGTTTATTTTCAATGGCTTCCTATGCTTTTTGTTCTGTTCTTCAAAGAAACAACCTGATAGAAAATCTTTTTTCTGTAAAAGTACATTTCTCTATTACAACAGAAATGTACTTTTACACAAAGCGTTTATCTAAATTCAGTAAAACTTGTGGAACTGTGAGATGGTGGAAAGTAACAAACTTAAAAAGTCTAAGATGGTTATGTGTGTCTAGATTTGTGTGAAATTGTTATGAAACCCAGGGACATGTGCTTTATCACCAGTATATGAATTTTATACATCCTTGCCTGATTGCAAATGGGATTAGAAACTGATTGCTTTAGGCAAGAGTTGGCACTTCTACATTCTAGATTAACCAATCTGATCATATTTTTGCTCAAAAGCCTGTAATTGAAAATTTGATTTGCCATTATGATTGTGAAGATAATAGAAAAGCCCAAATTTGCAGTCGTTGGCCTTTTCCAAAGTTCCACATTTTAAACTATCTTAACCGTCATGTTTATTCCTGAAGTTTTTATGATCTGTCCATTTTGGGCAGTTGGCCTCTGTTGGTGCCCCTCCTTTTTGCGAGTTAGTTATATTAACTGCATCTTGACAAAATTGTGCAGTTTGAACCATGCATGGTAGGCACTATGCAACAAAGGTTACTTACTTTTGGCTACTCAATAATTGGTACTACCACTAGGGAAAAATAAAATAAAATAGAAATAGCAAGGATATTTTCGAAAAGTGCATTTTGTCAAGGGATGGCTCAAGAATGTATTTGGCAACTTAAGACCAAATTTTCGGAATTAATTTAAAGATCTTTAGATGCTTTTTTGATAAGTAAAAATTTTTTTTTGATAAGTTAGAGATCTTTAGATGCTACCATCTGTTGAAGAATGTGAAATAGATAAAAGCAAATAATTATGTAAAATCCGATGCTTGGTTATCAAGTAAAATCCAATGCTCGATTGTTGATATCATATGGCACTGATTATATGTTTTACCATTTTTCAGTTTCAGTGAGAAATGATAAGATGGTTGTCCAAATGCTAATAGAACATATCAATAAAATAAAAATAAAAATAAAAATAAAAGTTAGGTTTTTGCTAGGCTTTTTTATGGGCTCAAGTTTGAAAGACAGGCCAAAATATTCAGTCACGTTATCTCTAAAATAACCTATGAATAAATCACTACTACGTTTACATTCTGTCTTCAGCTTCCCTTACTTTCAAGATGCTGTAATATTCAGACACGACAGATATACCAACTGCTCCCTTCTATTTAAGATAAAAAGCTTTTGTGCTATGTGCCAGGCAGCATCCTCTAGTTGGCTAGCTGAAGCTCGTGAGGTGAGATCTTTAACCTCCAAAGTCAAGGATCTTGAAGCAAAGCTAGGGCCGTTGGAAGTTCACATCAAGAACAAGGATAGTGAAGAGAATGTGGAGATTTCAAATATATCAAATGCCTTGGATGAAGCCCATGTCAACAAGGACAGTCAAGAGAGAATGGGGACTTTAAATCTAGTAAATGCCTCGAGGGAAGCTGAAAGTCCAAGTTAGAACCGACAATCATGCTTTTTGTTTACAGACAATCCTATACATCATGAATTGAAAATCTTTTACCTTGCCAGAAAACAACGTTGCTTTTTCTTTTTTTCTGTACCGTCTAACATCATTTCGTCCATAACTATTTCATTTTAAGATCTTGATGTTCTTTTCTCCCTCATGTACCTGTTTCTCTTTCCATATTTCATAGCCAATGATGGCCTCTTGTTACCCATGGCATTTGATCAATTATGGAAATTTGCTCCTTTCAGTCTACAGATATATACTGCTACTGACAATATGTATTTCACTCCTTCTATTTTTTTTAACTTTATAATTTCTTTTTCATTTTTGTATTTTTCTTATGTGGAGTGCTACGTAGAATGAATGATAGGCCCAAATGTTATCGAGTGATCACTGAGTTATCGGGCTTTATACACCTTAGCTGAGTAGGAATTTGGTTCCTATTGGATGTGTCAAACAGTATGTAGCCTGTAATTCTATTAGGGTTAAAAGTATGTGATGAGTGGAATTCATATGATTTTCTAAGGTCCCCCTCTCCCCCCCCTCCTCCTCCTCTCCATGCACAGAAACCTATTTTCTTATTAATGAGAGAATTTGGCTTGTCCCATTGGTAGCCACCTTTAGAGTAGCAAGGAGAGGAAACTCGGATGCATACAATTCATCTGTTCCAACAACACCAAGGAGATGGCTTCTGCAGGTATACCTAATCTCTGAAATAGTTGTTTATTTGTATTCTAATTTTCTGGCATGTTTCTTATTGTTCTAACATGTTATTCCTGTGTAAATCAGATGTGGTGATGGATTGTACCTTCATATGCTACAAAAGATAATGAGGATTGATTCCATTAACTTCATTGCAATCTCTCAACCTTTCAGCCTTGCAGCTGATGATAACTACAGATTTATGAATCGAAAGGGGAAGATGAAGGATCTGCCATCACAAAAAACACCAGTATTGTTGAAGAGAGAGTACTTTAGCTTTGAACTAAATTTTACTGCACAAGAAACTATAGTTAAGTTTTCTAGCTGCTTATTCAAATGTGCTGTTTGGGACAAGAAAACATCATTTTCAATCAGAAGTAATGTATTTACTAGAGCTCAGTGCTCAAGGCCCAATTATGCAGACATTTTCAAATGACTTGCATGCTGATTAGAAATTTTTTAATAGGGAAATCTCTTTCAAGGTTGTCAACATATCAGACAGGTAAATTTGAGAGAAGAATCATGGCATCATTCTTCCGGGAAAGCAAAATGAAACATCATTTTTATGTAACATTCTTAACATAACCCTTTAGGTTCAGGAAAATAAAGTATGACCAAAGAAGCTGTTAATAAGCCTAGATCCCAAAAATATGCAACAAATATTGCCACCCGTTACCACACAATACACATTAGACAACCTAAGTTTACCATCCTAAAATTGAACATTAGAAATAATTCCAGAAAATAAAGCCATTTATTGATAATAGAAAAAAAAATTAAAAAGAGAGAGAGAGAGAGAAAAAGAGAGAGAAGAAAAAGGATATGAGGAAGTGCATGTTAAATATTTCATAGAGAAGGTACCACCTTCTACCTACCCATTCCTAGTCTACAGCATGATGGGAGTGCTTGTGTTAGATTTTAAGTGTTTCACATGAGTTACGTGTAATATTAATTATGTATACATAAGTTTTTGGATATTTTTCTCTTGCAAGCCGGTTTTTAAGAGTGAATTTTATCCAAGGTTTGTATCATTTAGTATCAAAGTCAATTACCAAAAATCTTTCAAAAAGCTCTATTCTCTCTTTTCCATTCCTTGCTTACGATAAGGGGGTGGGAGGCGCGTGGAGTGCGTGATAGTCATTTTGTCCTATTTGGGAAGCGATGGTTGGTTCTGGAAGGTGGTCAGTGGAGTCCAAAGAGTTTGAAATACTAGTTAAGGGAGGGGCAACAAGGGTGAGGATTTTCGAACGGAGCAAAGGGAAGCAACAATCTATTTTTTTGCAGAGGGATAAGGTAGCGTGGCTAGTGGGTATAGTGCAGGAGGTGGTGAAGGAGGAAGCATCGAAGGTGTTTTGGGATCAATCAAGAGCAGGATACCCTCGGTTTATTGCTCAGAAGTGCTCAAACCGACATGAACGTTTTTGACATTAGAATAGTTTGAGGGAAGAAGAAGGTGCGGCACCATACTTATTCCAGAGGGCAGACATGGGCAAAGTTGGGTTCGAGCCATTTCGGAATTGGGCTTGGTAAATGAAGCTCTTCATAAGGTTAGAGAGGAAATGGGAGTCAAGAAGGGTGGGGCAATGAGGGGGAGGAGAAGTTATATGGAGGCCATGGGGTTGTCAACGCATTTAGAGGAGGAATGCTTTAATTCCTACACTGAGCCAATCGCAAAGGTCCCTAAATGGTTGAAAAAAGCTTTAGCTGAGATGGGTTTTTAAGCCCAGAGGGTGGGCAGTAGGAAAAAGGCATTGGAGGTGTCCTCTGTTCTAGAGAAGCCATCCATCGAGTAGGGGTTGGCTCTATCGAGTGGGCTAAGGGTACGAAGAAAGATGATGGAGCTGCCGGCGAGTAGTGATCTTCCGTCGATGAAGCTACTAGAGGGTACGAAATCTACAGTGAATATAGGGCATGGGCTGTAGGAACTGAAGAGGGATGTTGTTCACGCAGGGCAGTCAGAATTAAATGTTCAACATGAGCTATATCTGTGTAGGGAGTCATTGGTGAAATTGAAAGTAGAGATAGGTATAGGGATGGCTAGGTTGGATAGGGTTTTAAGCAAGTTGAGGTTTTTGGGCCGGGGCAGGGTAGAAATGAGGCTTGGGTTACTGCAAGCCCAAACGAGAAAGAAGCATGGATTAAACCCAATAGAAAAAAGTATTTCAAGCTCAAACAAGGAGTGGGTTTAGGTAATGAGTCCACGGGCGTTATGCCCAGTTTTAAGGGGCTGAAGAACTCGCATGGCTGGTAGGCCTTGCGTTGGGTTGAGGCCTCGACTTTAGTAGGTCTAACGAAAAAGCTACCGTCAATGGGATCTGAGAATTTGGTGACCAAGGCCCAGCATCTTCGACACTGATGAGGGGGACAAAATTGGATGGAGACTTCTCCGGTGGTGATGGGCTTCGCTCAACTCTGAGTAGTACAGAAGCGTCGTCATCGATGTTGCTCTCAGTCATCCCTGAGAGCTCCGGCGAGTTGGGTTGCTTATTCTCGGCACCGATAAGTTTGAGAGCGCCGGTTTGAGTAATATTTGGTGGTTGGGGTGCTAGTGAGGAGGAGTTTCTTTGTCGTTGTTGGCTGCTAAGGTGCTGTCGGAGAAGGCGTGGGAGACTCGCTGGGAGGATTGCTTGGGTTTGGGCTGTGTTGGTTTAGCAGAAGCGACTCAGATAGAGAAGGGAGAAGTTTCAAAGACGTCTAGGGTGGTTTTAAAGGGCCAGAGATGCTGTCGATTGCCCAAGGCCCAAGGGGTGAATGGCCTATTATCTAAGCCTAAAAAGTTGCGAGTTTTTCAAAGAAATGAGTTTTCAGCTTTCAAGCCCACAAAGTCGTGGGTGGCGGAGTGGTGTTCTTGGAACGATAAGGTGGGTCTGCTGGGTAGGAATCCTACTATGCGCTTGGCAAATGAGGAGAAGACTGTGAAAGATACTGAGGCGATGGGTGAGCCTAAAGCGACTGGTTTGAAGGGAGAGATGGAGGTTCAAGTGGGGGAGAATCCATGTGATGAGGAAGCTCCTTCTCAGATAGAAGTGGAGTCTCTTCCTGAGGACATTAAGTGGAAGGATCAAAGGAAATGGGCGTTTCTCCAGCTTCGAAGGAATTGAAGTTGGTGTGGGAAGTAAAAGGTATTGCAGGTTTGTCGTGTGATGGGCAAGAAGGGAAGCTCAAAGGTGTTTTGGGACAGCTTGTGGCTAATAAATATGGGAAAATGGATTCTTCCTCAGCTGGGTTTGAAGCAAATGGTAACATGAGGTTGAGGGATGATTGCATTTTTTATTAAGCATAAAATCTTGTCTTAGAATGTGAAAGGGTTGAATGAGGGGAAGAATTGATTGAAGGTCAGACGACTGTTGAGTCAGTGGAAGGTGGATATTATTTGTCTTCAAGAGACAAAGCTGGAGATGATTTCAACCGATTTAGTACGGAGTTTGTGGAGGTGTCCGTATGTAGAGTGGTGTCATGTGGCTTCTGTTGGGGCTTCAGGTGAGATTCTGCTTATATGAGATAGTAGAGTTGATGCTAAGATGGACGTTTGTTTGGGCAATTTTGTGGCAGCTTGTTCCTTCAGGAATGTGAAAGATGGCTTGGAGTTTGCAGGGGTGTATGGTCCTAATAGGGATTTACATAGAAGGCATTTGTGGGAGGAATTGGTAGGGTTGTGCTTATGGGAGGTGCCCTAGTGTATAGAGGGATTTTAATGTCACTTTTTTTGAAGTGAAAGGTTGGGAAGAGCTTGAAGGAGGAGAGTAGTGGCTGCTTTTGCTGATTTTATTGCGGAGATGGGTCTCATGGACCTTCCTTTGGTAGGGGGTGTGTTTACTTGGTCCAATAATATGTCATAGTCTAGGTTGGATCACTTTTTGGTCTCTCCGAAGTGGGAATTTAGCTATCTTAGGTTGATGCAGAAGAAGCTTCTTCGAGTGTGTTCGGATCATGCGCCTATTATGCTGTTGAAAGGCTATTTGCAGAATGGGAAGAGTTCATTTAAATTCGAGAATATGTGGCTTAAAGATGAGGGTTTTGTAGATAAAGTCAGAAATTGGTGGTCATCTTTCTCTTTCATGGGTTTCCTGAGCTTTATTTTGGCCACAAAATTGAGAGCTCTTAAGGGGAAAATTAAGACGTAGAACTTGAAGGTTTTTAACAATGTGAGGGCTAAAAATAAGACTTGGGTGGAAGAGTTGGAGTTGCTGGACAGATTTGAGGAAACAAGAGGGCTTTCTAAGGAGAATGAGAGAATGAGGCGTCTGGCTTCAGATTTGGAAGCCTTTCTTTTACAAGAGGAGATTAGCTGGAGGAAATCAAGGGTGAGGTGGTTAAAGGAGGGGGACAAGTGCACTAAATTCTTCCATAAAGTAGCTAGTGCTAATAGGAAGAATAATTCCATTGAGTCATTGATTGTGAATGGTGTTTTTACCTCAAATCCAGTAAGCATTAGTGAGCATGTGGTCAACTTCTACGAATCCTTGTTCTCGGAGCCTCTTAATTGGAAACCGCAGTTGGACAACCTTGAGTTTGATATGCTTAAGAGGCATCCAGTTTGGAGAATCCTTTTGAGGGAAGGGAGGTTATCATAGGCATGGATAGAGATAAGGCCTCTGGCCCGGATGGGTTTTCTATGGTGTTCTTCTAGGATTGTTGGGAGTTGGTTAGGAGAGACTTTATGGCGGTCTTTGAAGAATTTCACGCGAGAGGTAAATTTGTAAAAAGTATTAATTCTACTTTTATCTCTTTTATTCAAGATTCATGGGGCCAAGGAGATCAAGGATTTTCGTCCTATTAGCCTTGTGGGTGGAGTTTATAAGATCATTTCTAACGTATTGACGAATAGAATAAGGAGCGTTATGGATAGGATCATCTCCAAGTCCCAAAATGCTTTTGTGAAAGGGAGACAGATTTTAAACTTGATTCTCATTGCGAATGAATGTTTGGATAACAGGATTAAGTCCGAGGATCCAGGTGTTTTGTGTAAATTGGATATGGAGAAGGCATATGATCACGTTGATTGGAGTTTCCTTCTTTACTTATTGAGGAGGTGTGGGTTTGGGGAGAAGTGGTGCTCGTGGATTAAGCATTGCATTTCGTCTACCCGCTTTTAGTTTTGATTAATGGTGTTCCTTTCGGTTTCTTTGGGAGCTCTCGTGGGGTTCATCATGGTGATCCGCCCTCTCTGTTTCTCTTTGTCTTGGTGATGGAAGCTTTTAGTAGGATGCTTAGAGCCTTTACCTTTATGGGGCTAATTTTAGGCTTTTCTGTGGGTTCTAGTGAGCCAGATCGGGTCACTGTCTCCCATCTTCTTTTTGCAGATGATACCTTGATCTTTTGCGGGGTGTCTGCCAGTCAAATACGCCATATAGGGGCCTTTCTTGTTTGCTTTGAAGCTGTAGCTGGTTTGAAGGTCAACTTATCTAAGTTGGTTTTGGTTTTGGTTGACCCCTTGGATAATGTGGGGCAGCTAGCTGGTTTATTGGGCTACAGGTCTGGTGCAGTGCCTTTGAAGTATTTAGGTTTACCTTTGGGGGCTTCTTTCAAGCTCAAAGCTATGTGGGTAGGGTTGGAGGACTTGATGTCGCGGCGGTTGGCCTCTTGGAAAAGGTTGTATCTTTCTAAGGGGGGCAGGATTACTTTGATAAAAAGTACTTTTTCAAATATGCCTACTTATATGTTGTCTTTGTTCCTTATCCCTGCTGATTTGGCTAAAAGTATAGAAAAGATCCAACAGGACTTCCTTTGGGGGGGATGAACGATGAATTTAAGTTTCATTTAGTGGAGTGGGATAAGGTATGTTCTCCCATTAATGAGGGTGGATTAGGGATTAGAAATATGAGACGGTTTAATCAAGCTCTATTGGGGAAGTGGCTGTGGCGATTTGCTCATGAGGAGGGAGCTTGATGGAGATCAGTTTTGATGGCTAAGTATGGGGTAGTTTGGGGGGGATGGCTTGGGAGTCATTTCTGGCTCACACGGGGTAGGTTTGTGGAAATTTATTTGTATAGGGTGGCAGAATTTTAGGAGGTTTTTCAAGTTTATTCCTGGTGAGGGCTCAAAGATCCGCTTTTGAGATGATGTTTGGTGTGGGGATAGAGCTCTCAAAGAGGTGTTTAGGCTTATTCAGCATTGCTAGATTCAAGGAGGCTTCCATTGCGGATAGTATGGAGCGGTCTAATGGTTCCATCCAGTGGAATATCAAGTTCACTCGATTGCTTCATGATTGGAAGGTAGAGGAGTTGACCTCATTTTATAGGTGCCTATATGCTTGTAAGCTGAGAGGGGAAGGAATGGATAAGTTGTGGTGGGTGCCGTCACGTAAGGGTCTTTTTGAGGTTAAGTCTTATTATAGAGCGCTTTCGCCTTGCAGGTCACTCTCTTTTCCTTGGAAGAGCGTTTGGATATCTAAGGCTCCTCCTAAAGTGGCTTTTTTTGTTTGGACGGCGGTTCGTAGTAAGATCCTTACATTGGATAATCTTGAGAGGAGGGGTATGGTTGTGGTGAACAGATGTTGGCTTTGTGAAACGGAAGGGGAATCGGTTGATCATCTTCTTCTTCATTGTTCGGCAACTAGTGGTTTGTGGAATGCCTTCTTTGCTTGGTTTGGCTTGTGTTGGGTTATGCCTCTCTCCGTCAAGGAGTTGTTTGCGAGTTGGTGGACGGGAAGTCGTTTGATGAGCGCTATTGTTTGGAAAATGATCCCTCATTGTATTATGTGGTGTATTTGGAGGGAGCGTAACAATAGATGTTTCGAGGACTCGTCGAGGTCTCGAGAGAACTCCTCCATTTTTTTCTTTTTACTCTTTATATTTGGACTACAGGCTGGCTTGCCCCGCGGATCATTAGTTTTGTAGATTTTCTTTCCTTCTTCTCTTTCTCTCCCTAGTCCCCCTTGTATACTTCATGTGTACTAAGGGTTGTGCCCCTCTGCGCTTTTGATATATTCTATTGACTTATCCAAAAAAAAAATTAGTTACCACGTCAAATATGGGATCACGCGCATTTTGTTAAGTATGAGATAGAATGAATTGCAATTTTGTGGTTGAGCCACGGAATGAACTACCTATAAATTAGATTAAAATGTCTTAATACTATTTATGGGTATAATATTAAGTTATTGGATGTCGATAGATGAGTGAAGCTGTCAAAAGAGAAAAAGTTATCATTCAGGTCAGTGTTGATCAAGTGGGTTACCATGGACATTGATTGCAGAACATGGTAGTATGTTATGATTAGAATATAAGCTCTTAAGCAAGCAGATTTTCAAAGATCAATTGATTCAATTCTATCAAAAATTTGTAAAAGTGTATATTTATAAATATTTACAGGGGAAAAACAGTTCTCCAAGCAATATGCTAATAACAGTCTGACCGACCATGACTAGCTAAAGAATAGAGAAATGGAGAAAGAAAATAACACGTATACATGAGTCTGAAGTTCCTCAATCTTTTGCAAGGAGGATGAATGTAGATCCTAAAACACAATTGAGTTTAAAATAAGAAAAGTAAAACGAGCACCTTTTAAATATATTGAAACACGTACACTAGAACATAACACTTGAAGAGTTGGAGTACTATGCTAATGTTTGGAGAGAGGCAAAAACAGGAATCTGTCTTTTTTCTCATTTGGTGCAATATGCTGATGTGTACATCTCTTACTGAAGGACACAAAAGACCTAGTTTGTGCCAACTGTCAAGTCTTTATACAAGTTATAGAAGTTATGCAGTCATGCATGGAATAATGATATGAGGCTTCTTAGAGTCTTCTTATAATCATCAAATGTGATGTGACTTTTAAAATTACCGTTAAATTTAAGATATGATTTATTGACTTTTGATCTATTGATAATTTTAAAAGTCACATCATATTTGGGATGACTCTAAGTGCATGAGTAATGATATAAGACTTCCTAGAGTCTTCCTATAATCATCCCAAATGTGATGTAACTTTTAAAATTACCGTTGAATTTAAAATGAGATTTATAAACTTTTGATTTATTGATAATTTTAAAAGGTACATTATATTTGAGATGACTCTAAAAAGACTTTTAACATTACTCGTCATGCATAGCTTAATAACAAGTTCTTTCTTCACAATAGGCAGACATTGCAAGATTAACGAGGAAGAACTCCAATTATTTTTTCCCCGGATGCAATCCCTATCCTTTACTTTTGCACGGGAAGAGGCAACTTTACACTTGTACATTTCAGTACCTTTCTACACTTTCCTTTAGCAAGTCATGACAATTTACATAGTGAAACTTGCTAGTATCCAGAAACAGGTAGTTGTATTGGAACCCCTTGGGCCCTGTGAAATATTCTAACAGCCCTATCAAATTACCTGCGGATCAAAGTTGGAAATATTAATTAATTCAAAACGAGATATTAAAATGTTATGACAGTTGAGGACAGATTACTTCAACCGACTTAACAAAGCCTTCTCCCAAATGATCTGGATCAGCAACACGGGTGCTTTTTCAGGCAAACTTGGAAATATAACTCAGCAAAACTCGGTAAGATTTCAAGTCTGTCAAACAAAACCATTCCATCATCTGGTAGAAGTAAACTAATACTACAGGGCAACTGATGAAAGGAGTACGCTCGCTGTCATAGCAGTAGCAAGCATACCATAAATTATCAACTTGGTTCAAGTACATAAAATTCAAATATTGCAAGAAAATGAACAAATTTTGGTCAAATTTCAGAAGCAACAGAGATCTTAGCCAAAAAGCTTTCTATCTGTAACGCAGGTACTTTAATCAGTATGTCTTCTCTGCCAGTAGTCTCACTACTATGTTTCTAAGCACGAACCCCCCTGTTGAGATTGACCATGCGGTTTGAAGTATCCATGTGGGATCCCCTCACAGATGAACCACTCTGATAAGAATTCCTCCCTGACCCTCCATAAGCAGCATCTTGGTATCGTGTACCCGGATAGCTAGCATTGATGCCTCGGGATTGGCCTGTCCGATCCCTTGAGTACCCACCTCCAGCACCTTGGCCAACTGCCAAAGGCCTCCCTCCACCAACACCATATCCAGCACGCCCAGTGCCACCACCTTGCCTTCCCTGAGTGAAAGAGAAGCCCTCTTGCCACCTACCTCCCCCAGCATTATAATCTTGGTTCTCTCTCCGCCTTGGAGGTAGATCCAAACCACCACCACCTATCCTTGCTTCTATTGCCCTCTCATTACTTTCTGCAAGGACTGAAAGCTTCTCTGTTAACTGGAATGCCAGAGCCTGCAACCTAGTGTGTTCAACATCATGGAAAACAATGCACCGGGTTGGCTGGTCCCAACTTGCATGAAGCTCCTCATTGATCATCATCTTGCTAACAATGCTGTGAATCTGAGCATCTGAGAGGTCAAACATTTTGGTGAGCTGGTCCAAGCTCAGGGAATCGTAGGAAGAGGAGTATGTAAATAGATAGGTCCTCAGTCCCTCTTCCTTGATCTTATCCTTGAGCATCTCAAGGACATTCTCTCGATTCCTGACGAGCTTCCACACATCCAGGGATTTGATAACCTCGAAAGCCTTCTCAAAGTCTCCCTTGCTAAGGGCCCTGGTGGCAGCCATTATGTGGTCTCTGACATTTTCTGGGGGACCTGTGAATGTTTGCCTCTGGCTCACATCAAGCAATCGTCGGAAATTCTTACTTATGACCTTGTGCTTTGGATCATGGGTGTTTGCTCCCATGTTGGGCACTTCTAGCAGCATGGCACATATCAGATGGACAGACTCCAGCAACTCAAGATTTATGTGCATATGGTATGGCATCTGCCGTCTCCTTTCAATCCTTTCCTGTTTTGGGTTTAAGAAGCATTTACAATAGTGAGTCCTTGGACATACACATAAACAAGTATGCAAATTACTTAAATCGCATAGGAGATGGCACTGAGCCTAACCCAAAAACAATATTCAAAAAAAAAAAGATGCAAACATAATGGTCTTTCTATTTCTTGATTCTAGACGGAATGACAAATCATCAAAAAATAGTCACACAGCACATTCTAAAGAAACTTACAGGCTTTTGTCATCACAAAACTATCATCTTACACAAGATGAAATAAAATTAACCAGAACAATCACAAGCTAACCTCACAGCAAAATCTAAATTCATATTTTTCTTGTCCATGAAAAATGGAATGGGATATCATGTCTCACATAGTATACTGCTTTCACTCCATCATCCCCATCAAATTGTTGTGCAGTCGTACTGTATCAACCATGGTCAACTCAATTTACAACCCACACAGAGAGAAAACACACAAGCAATCCTTCTTTACTTGTTCACATTCACAATTTAAAAAAAAATAAAAAGCAATAGATTGTAATTATTTAATCCTGACGAGGTAAAAAACAAATCATCTCCAAGATCAAATGAATACAAAGACCTTGAATTGGGATATAATTCAAAAGCACAATCTGTCAGTTAATAATGCCAACATGTTATTCTGTCATTGAAAAAATATAGCATCAACAACACGTCATCAATAAAACTCCCAGCTATATTTAAAATTTTCAGCACCACTTCTCACACCTTATTGTAAACTGAGGATAGCATACTTGCACATAAAAGTATAGAATATGCATCTTTCAGCTAATTTATTCGCAACATAATTTCTTATAAGAAACTCCAATTAAACTATTTCAAAGTACATAATAATCCACATGTTCTGCACATACAGTGTACAGTGAAGTAGCCTAGATGGGAATTTTGAGAAAATATCAACCATGGAATATCCAAGCAGATCTACAAGCTTCCAACAATGAAAAAAAAAAAAGATGAACAACACCAACTAAGGATGATTAATCTACATGTGAGACGAGACCATAAACATCAGTACCTGCTGCAGATCTACAAGCTTCCAACAATGAAAGAAAAAGAACAAGAAAAAAAAAGATGAACACCAACTAAGGATTAATCTACATATGAGACAAGAACACAAACATCAGTACCTGCTCTGGAGTCTTCTCATGATATCGGCTTTGTGAAACACCTTGTGCAAGCAACTCCTTTACCCTTCCACCTGAATATAGTTCAGAAAGACATCCATGGCCTTCGTTGATTAATCCAGCTCGGAATGCACATAGACCAAGTTGTGCCATTGCCCTGTTGAAAAGGATCTGTGTTGATATGTCCATATGCTGGATGCTATCTTGCAAGTGACTCATAAGCAGCAAATCACGTGAAGTTGAAAATTCATCCAAGATAGCATGGTGGTAAATGTCGCAGAGCATGGCACGGGCCTTAGTCCGCTCATCTCCATACTTATAAATGAGGGACACCAGGCAATCCATCAAGCTCCTGCTATTCTCTGGAAATGTGGGTTTCCGAGGAACAAGCTCTGGAGTAACAACAAATGCAGATGGACCCCTACTTTCTTCAACTACTTTATGCTCCTCACCTGCTTCTCCATCATCTCCATCTCCTGTCTGCTCCGCCAGTTTTCTCATGGCATCATAAACCTCTTGTGGCTTATAATAGATGAGTTCAATCCGCTTTAATGCAACCTTTGCAGCAGCTTTCAGGTCTTCAATACGTTCTAAATAATCCTGGACATTTTGAGCAAGAACTGAAAACATAGGCTCGTCCCTGAGTCTCTCAACGTACTCACGAGTGTGGGGATCAATGCATTGCAAGCTCTTGAAAAACTCAGTATCTATCTTTTCAACAAAGGCAACCAAGTTTCCCCAAACCCGGATTGTCCCATTATAGTCTGGCCCCTTCTGGGTTTCATTCTCATCTGGCTCCATCTCATCCACCACTATGTTGGAATGCTGGACAAGAATGTCCAATATCACAAGCATATTCTGGACAGATTTCTTCCATACAGTTATGGGCATGTGGCCATTGAGACCCGGATTGACATCGAATTGTGCAGAGACAACACTGAATAGAATTTCAAGTTTCTGTGCAGGGGTTTTGGCAACCTTTGTCAAAAAAGTAAGCTGCTCAACCTGCTCAAACCTTCCAGTTCCTTTCTTACCCCGAGCAGCCACAATCTCCTTGAATTTCTTGTTAACTGTATCCCATGTGATCTCACTAGGGTTCTTGAATTGCTTATCCATGAGCCTATCTTTCTTGCTCATCTTCTTCTCCCACATTCCACCATCTTCATCTTCGCTATCCCCACCTTTTCCATCATCTTCATCGTCAGAATCTTTGAATTCAATCTTTGTAGGATCCTCCTCAATCTCAGAATCAGTTTCTTCATCCTCATCCTCCTCCTCATCCTCATCTCTTTCCTCCTCGCTCTCAGGATTTTCCCTACACTTATTTATGAAATCCTCGTATTGTTTGTTGTTTTTCTTCAGCTTCTGTTTCATTGAGTTCAAGGCCTTCGCATTGCTGCTGCTCATCTTCTTCTTCGCATCCTTGTTGGCCAAAGCCTGAGTAAGGAAGTCCTCCAACATCACAAGTGCTTTAATGTAAAGGTTAGGAACCTTTTCAGACTCTGTAACGCGCATTACTTTCTCCAGTTGTTTATTTATCTTGTCAAAGCTTTCCTGTAAGCTCACCCAGTCATTTATTTTCATTGCATTCTTCATCTGGTCAACCGTGGCTGACATCTCCTCGAAACGTTTATCTTTTATAGACCTAACAACCCGCTTTTGGCCAGTAGAGTCATCACTATCACTTAGATTTTCTTTAAGATATCTGCTTCCCCCAGCTTCAGTGGTGGAGTCGCCGGGTCCATTCTCAATCTCTTCATCATAATCACTCTCCTCCTCCTCTGAGTCACTGCCACCCTGTTAATAACATAAAAACATTTTATAAAATCCTTTAATAAAAGCGGTTCTTAAAGTTCAACCATAATACAGAATCCAATAATTGATACTAATAAGGTATTGAAATAAAGGAAAGAACCTGGGATGTCCAGAAACGTGAAGCCATTCTCACGAACAAGTTAAATGCAACAGATCAGAAACCTCAACAAACTGCATTTAAACACAAGCAAAAATTGTTACATCTACAGTGAATTGACATCTAAATTTAATTGTCCCAATGAAACAACCTAAACACTGTCAGTACCAATTTGTATAATCCAATAACATGAACAAGATAAGTAATTACTCCACAAAACTAAAAAAACACACAACAAGGATGCTAAAACCCTAAAAACCTCAAATGGGTGTCAGGAAAATAATGTAAATTTGCATAAGTTAATACTTTTACACCTTGTATTCTTACTTACAAGTTACAAAAGAACCCACAAACACAAACAAACACGCTGAACTAGACCTTAAGCAACCACTTGGCTTAGCGAAGATGATTTTTTGTTCTTCAGAGCATAAAAAGCTAAAATCAAAGTAACCCTTCATATGAAACCGATTCAGCGAAATCCAAAATCCACAAATTTCTCAGCAACAAAAATTAAATTCAATTTTGTAACCAATAATTATTTGATAAAAAAAAATCAAATAAAACCAAGAGCTAAGCTATTGCTGACGATATACGCATACATACAGCAAAATCTAACATCTCGAACGAAGGGAACCCAAACCATAAAACTAAAAGGAAGGGCTCGTTATAGATCGCTGTATGTTGGTCATCGTGAGGCCGGATACCCATTAAGGATTGACAATGCAATCTGTGAGATTCAAATGCATAAAAATTTCTATTGATAATGTAACAATGCGATCTCTCCTCAATTACGAGCCCTTTAAGAACCAATTGAACTAATAAATTCAAACTAGAACGATTTTTCAATCTCTAGGCTAAAACAGGAATCAGAAGAACACAAATCTACACCAAAACGTCTTGATTTTTAACGTAGAAGAACATCATCCCTTTGCATCCGTAAGGTATTTTGTAAATCACCCACGTCCCAGAGATGAGCTCTCAACCTTAAAACGCAGAGAAAAAAAAAAACGCAGCAGGCCGCAGCTTGTGAGAGAGAGAGAGAGAGAAAGAGAGAGAGACCTTTAAGCAGCGCCGCAGCAGCTCGCAGGTAGAGCGCACGGAAGCTTGAGACTTTGAGGGAGCGTATGATGGGAGACTAGGGATTAGAGTGAGAATATAAAATCAGGGAAGGGACAATCGGACCGGGCTTTTAAAGCCCAAGACTATCCGACCTGAACCCTTTTTTTTTTTTTTTTTTAACTTTTGTTCGTGTTTTAATTTTTACTGTTTTTGGATTGAAATTAAATAACATAATCTCTTAAATACGATAAAATAAATTAAAATCATATGTGCCACGTCATGTATTTAACTTTCACGTGTTTTTTTAATAGATTCAAAAATACATGTATATTTTTATAATGACAAAAAATTTATCTAATCTTCTTTAATAAGTAACAAGTGACATCTCTCACATTATCCATTACGTCTGAACACACGAGAGTTTCGTCAAGGCTTCAATGGCATTGATGCAAAGGAAGTAGAGTGGGCGTAGCCTGAGAACGGCGACGAAGAACCTCTTCTATCGATGGCAACCCAAAACTGCCACTCCACCCTCTCTCTTTTGGAACATTCCTCACCCGTTCAATTGATTGTCTTTTTTCAGATTTTGGCAAAATGGGTTTAAATTTGATTTTGAAATTGTGAAAATGTGATTTGTTTTGAAGGTTTAGATGTAAAGAACAATTAGGATTTGAAAACTTGAAAAACTCGAATTCAAGGGGATTCTAATCCAACATAGGAACCCAAACAATAATTTTTTAGAAACTTAAACATATTGAATGACACTTGTCATTTATTAAAGTAGGTTGAAGGAAATTTCATTCAAATTGGTTTAGAGGAAATTTGTGTCCAAGAAGATAATAACTTTTATATGAACCTAGCATAAATCAAGTCACTTGTACCCTCTAATAAAAAATCCACATATCAGTATATTGCTCCAAATGAGATGAAGGGCATGTTTGGATGGATGTGTGTTTGAGAAGTTTAAAATCGTTTAACACTCAAAAAAATCCGTTTGAAGAAAAAAATACATGTTTGGTAAAAAAACTGAAAGCGTTTTTAAGTGTCCAAAAAGCTCAAAAATTGTCAAAATACATTTTTGACAAAAGTTTAAAAATAAGACTTTTGCCTAAAAGTATTTTTTGACTTAAAATTTATATTTCTTAAAACACAATCCGAACCCATGTTCTAAAAGGAAAACTCTAGATTTTACCTCCCACATAACAATATCCCTTTTCCTCGTTCAAGTTTCCAACGCCACCGAAGAGTCGATTGAAGAGTGAATTTTGCACTATGTTGAACACTATATTGAAGAGTCGATTTTTGCACAAAAAAACTTAGTTTATGTCAAGTCTTTAAAAAAGAGGTTTTGTGCTCTTTCAGACTAATTTTTGTTTTTCCAATTTATAGAAATGATTTAATAAAAATAAAATAAATATTTTTCCTATGATTAATTTTTATGAGTTAATAGTTTAGTTCTAATGCTTTAAAACTTGTTTTTGATTCAAAATAAAACCTATGGAAGGTTAACCTTTAGGATGATATCACCCAAAATGGATTTGATCATCCTAAATTTGATGCTAATGCTCAATTTTGTTGCTAATGCCTCACAAATTTGTTCTTGCCTCAAATTTGATGCTAATCTAAAAACCTTTAAGACTCATATTTTATTTTTTCTTAAACGTCCATGTAAACCTTATATTGGGAGAATCTACTAGAGAACCCCTAGCATTTTCCTTAAAAAAATATTGTGGCTATTTTAAAGACTAATTTGTATAAATTTTGTACAAACCAATTTATAAGAAATTTGTATCCCACCATTAATGAATATTTTTACAACAAATTATTATTGTTTATATATATATATAGTAAATGAAGTTTTTTTTTTTGATCTAGTGATCTCTATTTTATTAAGTATGATTCCAACCGATTGAGTTAGTTATTGAGAATTAAATGAAGTTGTTTTAATAAGGATTAATGGATGAGCCAATCATTCTGTCGCCCATTCTTTGTCTGAGTACAAGGTCCTGCCATTCTCTCTTGGGCGCGCCGTACTTTTCCAAGCCTTGTTCAATCTCCTTTTCTTAAGACTCATATTGGGCTTACCCTTTCTCCCTGTGGGTAAATGTCCTAAACATTCATATTGGGCATCAAAATCCAAATATTTCTCAAATGCATAACATGGACCAAGCCCATTTTACCACATGGGAAGCAATGGAGGAGTAAAAGTACGAGTTGGATGTTATTCTTGGGCCCATTATTACATAATATGTGAGAGAGTTGTTCGAAACTTAGGCCCGTTTAGTTTATGGAAGGGTATTCAATAGGAAAAATAATAGGTTTATTTTATTCTAATTCTTTACTTTTGTACTAACACATATTTTTCATAATTAGAATTAAACTAAAATTATTAAGAGCATTCACAATGGATGAGCTAAATGACACTTTTATCTAAAATAGTTTCTTAAGAGCATTCACAATGGAGGAATTAAATGACATTTTTATCTAAAATAGCTCCTTAAATTGATAAAATACCATCTACATTGGAGAAGCTAAAAAAAATGTAGAATAGATTTTTTATTAAATGAGCTAAAAAAAAAAGCTACATGTAGCGGTACTATTCAAAGAGCTATTTTCCTAAATTTTCTTCCCACGTCTTTTTTTCTCCCACTATCTTTCCCAAAATTTTATTCCCACCTTTTTTTATTGTTTCTCACATGTTTTCTCTTTTTTCAAAATTTTCTCCTATTATTTCTCTCTCCACATCACTTTTTTCTCAAAAGTTGAAAAATAAGATATTTAAGAAAAATACAATCATTATAAAAATTAAAAAAAAAATAAAAATGAAATGATATAAATAAAAATATAACTAATAGGATGTAGAAGTCCTTAAAAAGTCATTAGCTAAACTAGATAAATTGAGTTTTGAGAAACTATTTTACATAAAAAAAAAATGAGCTCTTTGATTGTGAATGCCCTAAATTGATAAAATACCATCTACATTAGAGAAGCTAAAAAAAATGTATAACAGATATTTTATTAAATGAGCTAAAAAAAAGCTACATGTAGTGACACTATTCAAAGAGCTATTTTCCTAAATTTTCTTTCCACGTCTTTTTTTCTCCCACTATCCCTTCAAAAATTTTATTCCCACGTTTTTTTTATTGTTTCTCACCTGTTTTCTTTTTTTTTTTTCAAAATTTTATCCTACTATTTCTCTTTCACATCTTATTTTTTCAAAATTTTCTCCGGTTATTTCTCTCTCCACATCATTTTTTTCTCAAAAGTTGAAAAATAAGATATTTAAGAAAAATACAATCATTATAAAAATTAAAAAAATGAAAATGAAATTATATAGATAAAAATATAACTAATCGGATGTAGAAGGTCCTTAAAAAGTCAATAGCTAAACTAGATAAATTGAGTTTTGAGAAGCTATTTATATAAAAAAATTAGCTCTTTCATTGTGAATACCCTAAATTGATAAAATACCATCTACATTAGAGAAGCTAAAAAAAAATGTATAATAGATATTTTATTAAATGAGCTAAAAAAAAAAAAAACTACATGTAGTGACACTATTCAAAGAGCTATTTAGATAAATTGAGTTTTGAGAAGTTATTTTATATAAAAAAAATTAGCTCTTTCATTGTGAATGCCCTAAATTGATAAAATACCATCTACATTGGAGAAGCTAAAAAAAATGTATAATAGATATTTTATTAAATGAGCTAAAAAAAAAAAAGCTACATGTAGTGACACTATTCTATTTTTCTAAATTTTCTTTCCACATCTTTTTTTCTCCCACTATCCCTTCCAAAATTTTATTCCATGTTTTTTTTATTGTTTCTCACCTGTTTTCTTTTTTTTTTCAAAATTTTCTCCTACTATTTCTCTTTCACATCTTATTTTTTCCAAAATTTTCTCCTGTTATTTCTCTCTCCACATCACTTTTTTCTCAAAAGTTAAAAAATAAGATATTTAAGAAAAATATAATCATTATAAAAATTAAAAATTAAATGATACAGATAAAAATATAACTAATCGGATGTAGGAGGCCCTTATTGGCTAAACTAGATAAATTGAGTTTTGATTAGCTATTTTACATAAAAAATTAGCTCTTCTATTGTGAATGCCCTACAAGACCCATTTAATTTCTAATTTTTTCAAAACTCAAATTAAAAAAAAAAAAAAAACGTGTGGTAGCCCACCACTCAATGGGTGGTCGGCCACCCATATGATATATTTTTTTGTTTTTTGTTTATATATATTTTTAAGATTGAGAGATTTTTTTAAAAAAAAAAAATTTTTGGAAAACTTTGTCCACTCCTTCAAGAGTAGCTCTCATTTTTTAAAGGACTAGCTATTTTTCTCCTTTTTTTAAAAATAATATATATTCTTGTGTGAGGAATCAATGATTCTCACATAAATAATTATTCTTAAGAATAGACTCTTACCAAACAAATTAATGTTATTCTAGAAGTCTATTCCACAAACCAAACTATTTTACCAAACAAAATAATTACCTGCACTCCTGCCAGACTTGTTAACAATTCAAAAAACAAAATTGTTGAAAAATATATCTTGGTTTGATTGAAAAGCATGCATCCTACATGTCATTACACTTCATTTTACACCTTTGTGAACTCTATCTCTACAATTGTACTGTTGAACCATGTCTTTATTTTGAGCAACTTTCAATGTTTCATATGATGAACTCCATTTTTCCAGACAATATTATCTCGTCAAAATTTTGGACTTCTTTCTCTTATATTTGACTTCTCCATGTACCTATTCAACTAATCTCCCTACTGCTGATTCGATTTTCTTTTTTTGTCGTCTTCAAGTACGCAATGACCGATCTCACCTTTAACAATTCGAGCTCTTCTTTCTTCGAGAAGGATTCTTTCCATTTAAAATAAAATGGAAGGGATCCATTTAGTTACTTTTATGGGGCATTTTTGTCTATAAAATAAAAGACAAAAATGCCTCTTAAAAGTAATTAAATGAATCCCCTCCATTTCATTTGAAATTGAAAGGGTCTAGGTCCACTTTCTTACTATTTGCCTGAATTGAACATTTTAGAAATCCGGCAGAAAACTTCATAGGATTCTCATCTTTCTATTGTTTTTGCTCATTTTACTTTTTAATTACAAAATATTGATTGAAGTAAATGCTACAACCTACAGTTAGGGAATCGTTTATAGGCTATTGACCGTTACTAAATCGTCACCGACTCTAAGCAATTGGCAGGCATAGTAAAAATATTGTTTCAACTTTAACTTGGTTCCATAGGTGGTAGGAAGAAAAAAATATATATATAGTCGATTAACATACTTAACCGATTATTCAACTGAAACTTGAATTTTATCTTATATATTTTATTATTGTTTTGTCTAGCTGATTTGTAGTTGTCCGTTTAGTCAATGCTCCATGAGTTTGCTTTTTTTCTTTTTAATTTATAAAACATATGCTTTATTGATTTTGTAATTATAAATAAGTTGATAAATTTTAACATAAAAACTTGTAACCGACTTACCCGACCGCATATTAGCTATCTAACCGCCTATCATCGAAAAAGTTGAAACTAATCAAACTAAATCTCATTAACTAAATAACAGAATTGACGAAGTCATTGTGGAAAAATCACAATAAGAATCATTCAGAAAAAATGGGGGAAAGTTCCCTTTGATTTTAGGTGTTTTGTGGGGGCAAGTCAAAATCAATTACCTTATCTTGACGATACAACGGAGTGGGTCTTGGGGAAAAGCATTTCCTAATTTTCCTGGGTCAGTCGTGGACTGGAGACTGTAAAGTCGCTGGGACAGAAAGTACACGTCAAAGATTTGGAATTTGAAATTCCCTTTTACTATTCTTTTTCCTCCTATATTCCTCCCAACTTTTGTTTTTTTTTTTTTTCCTTTTTCCTCTATTTTTATTTTATTTTATTTTTCACCTACAATAAATTAATAATTTAAACTTGAATGTTGAGGAATAATCTCATATTATTTGTAGATAAGATATTTGACATATTTATAAGAAATGGGAAAACCCTATGTTATTAAACCGATTTTATAAGATGAATTAAGCCCATAAAATTCTGCATGGTATAAAAGCTTACCACAAGATGAATGTGACCCACACTACTTATCCCGTAACAAGGACTAAGAAAGATACTGGCATGTACATGAGGGAGGATATTGAGGAATAATCTTACATTTCTTGCTTGTGGACAAGATTTTGGACATGTTCATAAGGAGTGAACAACCCTCTCTTCTCTTACTGAACCGATTTTATGATACGAGTTATGCCCAAAAAAATTCTTTAAATTTAACATGATGTTAGAGTCAAAGGTCTTGAAATAAAACCTTGACTCCGTCGATTTATCATATTTAAATTAAATATTTCACATGTGTAAAATAAAGTGTTAAAATAATGATTAAATTTACTTATTCTTATTAGCTAAACATTTTTTTTAAAAAAAAATAATAATTTAACAATTTCATGGGTAAATATTGACGCAAAAACGCAGCCATGAGATATGGGTTGAAGGGCCATGTTCCTGCAAATCTTTTATAATTCAATCTTTTATTTATTTATTTAATTGTTTAGTTCAAAACTCATCCTTTGTTTATTCATAGAAAATTCTAAAATCCAAATTCTGCCTTTACAGAGATGTCCTTCCACGACCAACCATCCGTGTTGTTGAACTGGTCAGTCTACTAATCGAGCCAAATTGCTGTATTTAATAAATTGTTATATAAATAAAATGATATAATAATAAAAATAAGCCTTTGAATTAGTAAAAGTTTGTAAAAAAAAATAAAAATATTAATATTTACTGCTAAATCCTTTCGGTCGAATAAATTATAAAAGTAAATAAAAACTCCCTGTTTGTGTCGGTGCTTTGGAGAGTCGAGTAAAGTCCGAAGCACCGACAACCTGAGCTCAGAAACAAGCGCGTTGGACGTAAAGGGAAGAGGGATGGTCTTCACCCAATCTAATTGGTCGGATTCTGCGAGGAAGAGTACAGCTGTAGCCTGTATCGCAATCCCAGTCATCCAAAAATGCGCTGTCCAGTCAAATCCCAGCAAATCCCAGTATTGGCAAATCGGGAACAGCGTTAAGGTCCACTCTCCACCGATATGCTTGCTTAGCTAAACTTTAAATGCCAATCATTTTTTTTTTTTTTAAATGTTTGGAATTAAGATCCTTTGCTATAAAAAAAAGAAAGAAAGTTAATTCTTAAATAAAGTAACTTTGATATTTTTAAGCATTAAAATGCTTGAAAAAAATATGATAAATTACAATTGAGAATTGATTATATTTTCATCATGTTCTTGTTATTGGTGTTTTAAAAAGTCTTTAAATTAAAAATTGTTGTTTTATTTTATGAAGAATAAGCGTTTTTACAAAGCTGAAAAATAAGCATTTTAACAAGCAAAATTTTTAATAAGTAGCATTTTGTAAGTGTTTTAATGCTTACAAATTGCTTAAATTAAGTAATTTGAAAATCTAGAAGATGTTTGTGCTCTTTCAAATCAATTATTACATTTATAAAATTAGAAAGAGTTCAATAATTAATTTAAACAAAATATGAATGAAAAATATGTCGTTTTTCTCATTTTAAAAGGCAAATGAAATTTAGGTACTAGTTTTTTCTTCCTAAGCTAGGTACTAGTTTTAATTAAACTTAAGGGCGATTTAGTCAATATAAGTTGAATTGGCGCCTTTACCTACGGCTACCGAGCACTACCTTAAAAAATAAAATAAAATAATGCAAAAAGTAAAAAACGTGGGCCTCCGCTTTCGCGCCACGCATGTTTTTGAGGGGGGTATCGTACGCGACAACGTACGAAGAAGCTGCTTGCCTTGGGATGTGAGTACGACAGTTGGCAACTTGGCGATGACAAAATTGTCAAAGACGTGCTTTGACTTTCATCATTCCCCACAAACCTTAATTCACTTTAATGCGCGTGATTATCATGCTCTAAATGATTACGAGTCCCCCCGACCCGTGATTTTTTTTTTTTAAAGGTTGTAATATAAGTTATCAGAAATATTAAAGATATAATATATACTCAATAAAAATTCAATATTTTTTTTTAAGTGTTATATTTTTTTTTTAAAAAAAAAACTGCTAATGGAAGAGAAAAAGTTTTAAATTATAAATTAAGTTTAAAATATGAAAGAAGTTAAGTCTTTATTGTAGTTATATCACATCTCATAAGTTATTGTGTAATTTATATAACAATTAAATTTTTAATTTTTAATCTTTTAAAAGTAAGATAATTTTTAAATTAAATCTAAATCGTTGTTTAAATTACAGTATATATGACATATGATGTTATTTAATAACATAATGTAAGCCAAATACTTTCCAAGAAACAAAAAAAAAAAAATGGGGGTAAAATTCACCAAAATAAAAATATAGTCCGTAGGATTTTGTAGAAAATAGATTAAATTAGCTAGAAAGTAATGATTAGAGTTAAATGTTGTCACTTGTTCTATGCAAGAGTGATAAAATCAACCATAACAGCCTTAAACAAATTTATTTTTTTAGTAAAATTAGTGAGACAATTTAATCAAAATGGCTTAAATAGTCACTTTTTGCCTCACCAGTTTAACAAAAAAATTAGTTATATGAACAGTATTCATCAAATTTAAAATTTACTATTCACTCACCTATTCATTAAACAATTCTTTCTTTTTTCTTTACTTTTTTTTTGGCTTTTCATTTATCTATCTTTCTTTAATAGTTAAAAAATGAATAAACAAATATTTGAAAAAAATATTTATTTGAATAGTAAATGATGTGATATAAAAAGTGAATGACTTGATATGTTTTTTTTTTTTTAAAAAAAAAAATAAAGTGAATAGTATGGTGGAATGGGGAGAATAGAGTATTATAAAAGTCCCTCTTGTATCACTTTAGCGTCCTTTCAAAAATGATGTAACTCTTAAAATTACCATTCGATCAACATCTTATAATAATCAATCGCAAACTCAATGATATTTAAGAGCCATATCATTCTTAGAGGGACATAAAAGTGATACGAGAGAGACTTATAGCATTACTCGAAGGAATGTGAGGAAATGATTTGTTGTTTAACAAACAATGCTTAAATGTTATTTTTATTTTTTGACCATCGAAAGAAGAATCTTTAATACCCAATATATATATTTTTTAAAAAAATATAGTAAATCTATATAAAAGAATAATGAAATCTGAAGTGATCATTTTAGAGTAAAGCCATGTCACCATCATTATCCATCCAGAATAAAAACCCAATTAGCTCAACTAAACCTTAATTAATATAGCTTGTAGGTAGGTACCCCAAAGTCTCTAATCATGACACCACTGGTGGCCATTAAAGAGATTCTTTGTCCACCTTCGGTTTACAAAAGATTTTTCAAACAATTAATAGTAGGATAAGAAATTTTGTTTAACCTAATATAATCATTCTCACGTGTTATATATATATTTACTGTGATTGTACTAATCTATAAACTCAAACATTAATTTTTGAAAAAATTAAAAACTTTATTAGAGTAAGCTAAAAAAAAATTATTCCAAACTAATTTATAGGAAATTTGTGTCCTTAATAATATGTCCAAGCTACCTACAAAAACATATTTTCCTTCTGCTGCTTTTAATACCAAATTGTCATATATAGTTTGAATGAAATGAGAGAAATCGATTAGGTATCAAATAAGGGGTAAATTTGTAAAAATAAAAATAAAATGACATTTTTATCCCTCTTGTTATAACTAAATGTGCTTTTGGGATTGTGATTTAATCTAAAATAGGAAATTGGACAGGTGTAAATTTAAACCACAATAACGATTTCACGTAACAAATATTTGGTAAAAAAAAAAAAAATTTAACATGTTTTACCACATATCTTTATAATTTTAAAATCGTACTTATTAAAACTACAATATCAAGCAAGCCCTAATTGAATAACTAACTAAAATATGGATAACCCGTTTCCATATATATATATATATATGCCTAAATTTTTCGTGTTTGGCACTTACTCATTAGGGGTAGTTACCACAAAATATTGAAGGTCTCCCTCGACCAATGCCTTGCAACCACTTAGGGGCTTCACTTATCTCAATCATATTTTTGTTTCAAAAAATTCAGTTTAAACAAGCAACATAATAGGTTGACTCTTTTGAAAAAACTAATTAAAATTAGAACACTTGTTTTTTGTGTCTTATTATAGGACATATGTCTCAATTTTAACGGGTCTAATTCAAACCAAAACCGAACCCAATCCAATTAACTTTCAAATATTTATTCGACAATCAGCGTAAAAAAGTAGAGTAATGTCCAACCAACTCGGATACGGATTTGAAATTGAGATTATCTGCCACGTCAAAGATAAAATTGTAATTTCCAATATTACTTGAAAGAAATATTAGTTTGATACATTCAGAGCCTACCAAAAGTTGATAGTAACATGTAGATGATTGCATGACGAGTTCTAACCAATGCTAGACATGTAATGCTTTCACTGTCGTTTAATGTCAATCTCGAAGCTCATCGCGTGAAGACGAGGTCAAGCACCTTGCATGGACCGTCAATAAATTCTGGTCTTTACTAGGTAACAAAAACCCATTTTGAAAAATATTTTCCAACATACTTTTCTTCATGGAGTCAATTAGAAGCAATACAATATTTGTGTTACAAATATATGTAATGAGAGTTTATGTAGTTTTTTTTTTAATGAATTATAATATTAATTAAATAATTAAATTATCTCATTTCTTTTTTATGAGCTTAAGTTTTTGAGAATGTGAGGATTTAAGATAGCATTATTAGAGTCAATTTTGACTTTGTCTTTGCAATTTATTATCTTTTTAATTTAAGTAGTGGCATTTGCTTGTACTTTAATAGAAATTTTAGTGGGTTAAAATACTAGTTAAATAATTAAATTATTATTATTTTTTATAAGTTTAAGCTTTTACGAGGGTGGCGATTTAATTCTACAATTTATTTTCATTTTAATTCAAATGGTTTAAACTTTATCACAAAAATTAATAAGGCAGCATAACTTCATAACATGTTTCTAATGAGTAGATTCAATGTACGCACAATTTTATTAAAAAACCGTATATCAATTGAGTGAGAATTTAAAATAATTGTTCTCGAAGTATTAATTCAAATGAGTCAACCATTTGAGCTGGCAAAAAAAAAAAAAAAACTAGACAAAAAAGGGTTTTGGACAATATTTTTGTTTAAAAAAAAAAAGAAAAAACATTTCTTTCATTGTCAATTTTATTTTTTTTATTGACCTTTCATTGTCAATGACAAGTGGATGGAGATCAATATATCTGTTACTTCACTCTCATCTCTCTCTCTATAAATACATATGCAAGAATAGCACATAGCCAACGTGGTAGAGCTTCAGAGACACAGAAAGCTTTGCACGAGAGAGAGGGAGAGAGAGATAGAGGGGTAATCTTTGAACCTCTGGAAAACAAACACAAAAACCTCTTTCACCACCCCGCCACATTGTTCGCTCTCTCTCACATTGCCACCAAAAAATCCCCATTTGGCCATTTCTCTTTTTTGGTTTCCTTCTCTCTCTACCTATCATTTCGATTGTGTGTTTAAGCCATTTGCATCTCTGATTTCTCACTTCGTCTTCGATGGATTAAGGTTAGACTTCTATACCCTTTATTGCATATTTGTTTCCTACTTTTCACTCTCCTGTTGTTGGGTTCTCTCTCTTTTTTATTGAAACGTCTTGATAAATCTGTGAAGAGAAAAATGAATTTTTGAGAAACGACTTATGGGTTATGTTATCATGTTGTTTGATTGAAATGGGTAGGTTTGAAGAGGCCCTTCTGGGAAATATCCTTGATGAAAACTTTTGAGTTTACCCACAGTGAAAAAAAAAAAAAAGTAGATATGTATTTATATGTATATATAAAAATTGGGTTGTAGAGGAAAAGATCAACTACGTTAATGGTGTCTATTGACTCCTTTTTTTTTTTTTTGTTATTGTGCTGTTTGATTGAAATGAGAGTCTGAACCTGTTTTCCCATTTTTATTAAGAAGTATTTATGGCCTACAAAGAAAAATGCACTCCAGGAATATGAGTTGTGTATTTTTAAGTTCTTTTATGATATATGGTCTTATGATATTGTCTATGATGTGCTTGAGGAATTCATAACGTGTAGTTATTCAAATGCTCAAGATTCTGTACGATCCTTTTGGTGTTCTTTCTTTTTTATTTTTTATTTTTAAAGGTATGCTCTTTGAGGGAACTTAATTCGTTTATGGGGGAAAACAAACTGTGGGGAGGGGATGAAATGCTCAAAACTGGCTAACTGTTTTCTGGCATTTTCCTTTTCTTCTTTTCATTAAACAAAATATGGGAAGGTGTTCATGAAATCAATCATATATGATATACCCTCATTGGTGAATACTGACATCCAAGTGTTATTTTCTTTACCATTTTATTGTCTGTTGTAGATACCAATTTACAAATTTTTGGTGTTTAATTTTCGACTTCTATATATTTCAACAGGTATCTAGTCCCCTTAGAACTTGTTGATTTAGATCTTGGTCAGTTAGATATACAAGACATCCCATTTTGATAGATGGGGATATCCTTATCTTGTCCATTAGCTGACCTAGATGATGTGGATCGTCGCTTTGAAGCTATTCTTGTACGATCAATTAGTTTTGGGGGCGGAGATGTAAGGAGTCAGTTGCGATCAGTCAGTTTCAATGGCCGTGATTCAGTCAAAACTCCTTCTGCAGAAATGGAAAACAATGTATTTGGTAGATGTGTGAACTCTAAGACTAAAGACATTGGAGACCAATTTCAAAGATCAGATGGATTGTCTGAGAAAACTCACCAATCACCATTGTCGGGCCCAAAGAAGCATAGGTACCAGGCTGCATTGAAGTTGCAGAAAGTGTACAAGAGTTTCCGAACAAGGAGGCAGCTGGCAGATTGTGCAGTTCTTGTGGAGCAGAGATGGTTTGTTTTTTAAGTTTTATTAATTGCATTTCTATTAAGGAAAGTTTGGACAATACATGAAGATGAGATCATCTGTTTAATTTTATCCCATTTAGTTTTGTAACAAAGATTGATAATTTAAATTGGAGTCACTATTTATTTTCACATTTGGTGTCTAGGATCTGTCTTTGCTTTACAAGAATGAAATGGATTGGTTTTAGGTCCGTTTGCCCAAACATTACCTCCCTATTTGTATAATAAGCTTCTTGCAATTCACTTTGCAGGTGGAAGCTGCTCGATTTTGCAGAACTGAAGCGGAGCTCTATATCATTCTTTGACATTGAGAAACCCGAGACTGCTGTTTCACGCTGGTCCAGGGCAAGAACTAGAGCTGCTAAGGTAGTTTTTAATCAATTGGATGCATACTTATATGATGTTGCTCAGTTATATATGGTTCTTAATTGCTGATTCTCTCTTCTTCTTCTTTTTCATTTCAATTTACCCTTTTGCAGGTGGGGAAAGGCTTATCTAAGGATGAAAAGGCTCTTAAACTTGCTTTACAGCATTGGCTTGAGGCAGTAAGTCCATGCTTAAAGCAATATCTTCGAATCAAACTACTAGTTTCATTTGTTGCATGTTCTAAGTCTTGTCCCTTCTCCTTAACAGATTGATCCCCGCCATCGCTATGGCCATAATCTTCAAATTTATTATGTTAATTGGCTTCAGTGTGAGAGTAAACAGCCTTTCTTCTACTGGTAAGATAGTTGGGACCAAAACCAAATCCTGCAGATTGACTTTTGCTTGACAGTAAATATCAGTAAATATTATTTCTGCCCTTTTGATATTTGGACTTTGAAAAATTGCAGGCTCGATATAGGAGAAGGAAAAGAAGTAAATCTTGAGAGATGTCCTCGATTGAAGCTTCAGCAACAATGCATCAAATATCTTGGTCCAGTGAGCCTCCTGTCCCCTTTGTAATTTCAAGGAATTAGAATTAGAATTAGGTCATGTTTGTACACTGAATCAAAGGGATTAGTGATAGGAATAATTATTAGGCCAATGTTACTCTTATTAATTTGTTTGGTTGCAGTAGTAAAATATAATTAAGAATTAATGGATTGTATCTTATATTACTCATATATTTTTTTTATACATAATTACTTTAAAGTAAAAGGTAAAGTTGATTAAATCTAATCCTCAAATTTTTAAGTGGCTCAAAATTGATAGAAAACGTCATGATTTTCCATTGGAATTTATTTACTGACAAATGTTTCATTTTGCAGGCAGAACGGAAGGCTTATGAAGTTGTGGTGCAGGATGGGAAACTTTTCTATAAGCAGAGTGACAAATTACTTGATACAACAGAAGGACCCAAAGATGCCAAGTGGATCTTTGTTCTTTGCACATCCAAGACCTTGTATGTTGGGCAGAAGAACAAGGGCACATTTCAACATTCTAGTTTCTTGGCAGGAGGAGCCACATTGTCTGCTGGAAGATTGGTAGTGGAAGACGGCATTCTGAAGGTATAAAAGTAAAAAGGCGAGATTTTCAATGAAAAGCTTGATTAATTGGTGGCCTTTTCTTTTTGTGGAATTTGTGCGACATTCTAATAGGATCTCTGTCAACTCAATAGGCAGTTTGGCCTCACAGTGGGCATTATCGACCAACAGAAGAAAATTTTCAAGAATTCATGTTGTTCCTTGAGGAACAGAATGTAGATCTCACCAATGTAAAGGTAGAACATGCTGACTGTGCTTCTCATAGTTTTATAAAGTTAAAATCTATGCAGTCTCATTTATGTAGCAGATGACATAGCAGGAGAGTGTTCGGATGCTTCCTACAATGGTGATACTTAAACATGGGAACACTTACTGTTTTGTAGCTTGCCAAAACCTTCTGCTTTGTCGTCGCACTTAGACTATGTTTCAGAGTTCATATCGAATTTTATCACCATGAAGGCAAATCACTGATGCACTTCTCTCTTTCTATGTAACAGAAAAGCCCAAATGATGAGGAAGAAGAAGCCCCTACTGAAAAGGCCAATGACATTTGCCTCCAAAGCAACCCATCAATGAGTGAAAATTTCTTGGCTCAAGAGTGCTCTGATTCCAGAGACCTGGATTCTAATGCTAAAGAAATTCCCCGACCCTCCATGTCTAGATTGTCACGAGAATCAGGCTTGAATGTAGCCAGACTTGAAATACCATACCAACATGATGTAATTGACATTTCTAAGAAGGAAGCACTTCAATCAGATTGCCACACTCACCCTCCAGAATCTGCAGAAGACGGTTATGAGACAGCAGAAGAGTCATTCTTATTAGAGGAAGATTTCATGGTTCCTAAATTGAACTTGTTTGAAGGAGACCAAGAAGAAGATGATGAACAGCCCATCTCGAAAGAGAAAATCATGCAAAGGATAGATTCGCATAAAGGAATGAAGTCATATCAGTTGGCTAAGTGTTTATCCAGTAAATGGGCAACCGGAGCCGGGCCACGGATTGGTTGCATGAGAGACTATCCTTCTGAGCTTCAGTTCCGGGTTTTAGAGCAAGCTAACTTGTCTCCAAGATCTAGAAGTGTTAATGCATCCCCGCGGGCCTTCTCCCACTGCAGCCCAAAGGTTCTGACTCCATATGCTTTGTGTAGAGAGACTAGTGCAGGCAGAAGTTCCCTTGCTCCGGAGCAACTGATACTGTCTCAATCAGCAACACCATAGACAGACTAAATTTAGATGAAACCAAAACCCATACTGGATTTATTGCATCATGCTGGCGTAGAGAAAATGATATAGGATTCTTTTGCATTCTTTTCCATTTCTGCCATTATTCTGCTCATTTTTGTAGATTACCGTATAAATCGGATGAGAACTGAATAGGGTTTTGCAGGATGTGCAGCCCATTAAACCAAAAAGAGAAGAGATTCCTTTCAGTTCTATGTAATCCTATATTGAAATCATAAAACAGGAAACCAAAAATTATCATTGTGTTATCACATTTGAAAATAGGAAAGTGCTCATAGAGTATAGTTTTTTAGATTACATTTGAAGAAATTTGTAAAAGTTGATCGCCATTTGCTCGTATTATCCGGACCTAATCCCCCAGACAAACGCACTTTATTCACCCCCACACACACAGACTGGTAACAGCACTTTGGCATAACAATTAAGGGAAGTAAAAAAAAATTGGACAGGCAAAATGAGGATCGGTTCAATTCAACGTCATCATTTTCGAAATAGGCAAAAATCATATCTCAATTGGATGGTCCAGTGCTATTTCCGAATTCTGAGCTTTGGAGCTTTCAGATGGTATTGGTTTTGTGTACTGTTGTTTTCTTTTCATGAAAAAAGAAAGAAAAATAAATTAACAAAGTGCAATATGATTGCATATAAATTTCTCTAATCCCAAGAAATTAAACCGACCCAGATGAAAAAAAACAACACGTCTCAACAAATCTCAATGATAATCGATGTGCTTTCTTTCAATCATCAAATACGTCGATTTCTTATGAAACATAGATAAGCAACAAAAAAGAAAAGAAAAAAAAAGTGCACAAATTCAATGTGATTTGTAAAAGAAATGAAGCACACCCAGATGGAATTACGCCTATACCGTCTGTTTGATGCAGGTTTCGAGCAACTTAGTTTGGATCGATCAGCGCAGTTGAAGGCAAAGAGAGAGCGGTGAGATTTGCTTGTGGGCTTTGCGGATTTCTTTGTGTGATAAAAGGGTGTCTTGCAGGGAGGGAATAATATATATATATATATATATATATATATATATATATCGAGAGACCGACTTATATATAAATATAGAGAGAGAGAGACCGACTTCCCCCCTTTCTTATTACTACGGGGAAACGGACAACTTACCCCGCAAGAAAACAAATAATATTGCAACCGACTTAGATAACACTTAATATCTTCGTCTTTATATATTTAAAGCATCATTCTGTTCCGCCCAATCTCGCTCTTGATCTCTTTCTCTCTCTCTCTTTTCTCAACGGGCAAATAATGGCAAAATCACCGTTAGCATGCGAAGCTAGAAGAACCCAGAAGCAGAAGGGCTTTAGTTTCTCCGAGTCGGAGATGGACGTCGCTCGGCAGCTAATACAACTCAGCGGAGAGTCCGATGACCACCATCACAACGACGACGATAACAACAATACAAGCTGCGCCGAAGGGAAAGTAGAACAAAGCAAAGTCGGCGATGCAACTGACGCGTCTTCTACTAATACTACTACCATTGGAGAAACCTTTGACGTAAAGGAAGAAGAAGATGGAATTTGCTGGCCAAGGAAGAGGAGGTTTCGATCGATTTCTCATTTGTACGGCTCGACGAAGCCTGTCATCGTTGCCAACGTCAACGCCAAGAGGAGGAAATGTGCAGTTTGATCAAATAATTATATATATTATGCATCATCGATGATCGATCCGTATTATGTATATCTATGTAATCATGTATTTATCTTTTTGCTGTCGCTTTTGGGTTGCTGGATTCATTCTGGTGACGATAAAAGTTGAATACATAATCTTTTGATGTTGTTTTGGTTTCGAAAAGATGTAAATGAAAAGAGTTATTTATTATTATTATTTTTTGAGAAATTTTTGATTTTATATATAATGACCTTCACATAAAATCACACGCCATGGATGCTGCATTTTATTTTATTTTTTTAAGAATAATTGCAATTTCATTGATAAACGATCAGGAACACAAAGCTCGATCTTACAACACAAAGTTTAAACTCTGAAAGAACATATATAGCTCAAAGCTATAAGATTACAATGTCATAAATACAATACAAATCTTACAATTAAGTACTATTTATGACTTCAAACTTATCCGTTAACCCATGTACCATTGCCCATTAAGGCACATATTTGCTTATGGGCAATCAAAATCTAAAGCATGGTTAGCTATACTTCCAAACTTTTATTTTCTGGTGGTGAGAGAAAAACTCTCACAACGATCTACTTCTCTTCGACCCATCAATCAGGAAATTATATCCTTCTCCTTATGGATTGATTGCTCATGAGAGCAGATCTATGGAAAAAAAAAAAACCTCTTATTCAAAACATCAAAACAAGAAAACAACAACGGCCGGAGTGAGGAGATGATGGGCACTGGTCAGCGTTAACGCATGATGACTTTGGTAATTAAAGCTTACTAGCTTCGTCATTAAGGATACACTGCAAAGGGTTATTTTAAAATGTGTGATTTTAAAATAGCAATTTAAAAATAACAAGTGATTTTTAGAAATACAATTTAGTATTTGTGAAATTACAATTTGATCTTAAAGTTGCAATAATGCATTTTAAAAAACACACATTTAATTTTCCTTGCGATTTGAAATATGCAAATTTTTTTAAAATTTTCAAGTCGCAAAGTTTTAAAAAAGAAACAAAACATTGCACTTTTAGTTTGTTTGTGAAACACACTCAGAAACCCAACTGAATGCCTCTTCCAACAGCTTATACTATTGTTTGTCTTCTTAGTTAGCTTAATTTTTTTTTTTTTTTTTTTTGGGTGATATTTCAAGTAAAAACGTGTACTTGCATGTCAAGTGTGCTTTTTTCTGTCAGATTTAACGAGCTCAGTTAACATAAGGTTTTTAATTATTTTGTATCAATATTGGTAATCGAAGGGGGTCATGTGTCACAAGTGTAGGGGCAATCGGTAAATGAGAGTGAAACTTGGTGGGGGTTAAGTGTAATTATCCAATAATAATAATAATAATAATAATGATCTACAAGAAATAAGATGAGCAAAATGAGTTGAAAAGAAGAATGGAAATTAGACAACAAAACTAGCGTTTTGTGTACGTGCAAGTAGACAAAAACTATAACACATACAACAACATCGCTAATACAAAAGCAAACATGTTATTTACAGAAAAGTACAAATCTCTCTCTCTCTCTCTCTAAAAAGAGACAAAAAAATAAAGATTTGAGTTGCTAGATGAAAGGAAATATAATGTACTCGGCATAGAACAGATTCCATATAAATCGATAGAACCGTGAGATTGCTTCCTGCACAATGTCATCAAACTAGAGATCAGACAATAAAATGGAATCCTCATTCTGTTTTTTTTTTTTTTCCTATTTTTTTAAGAATGAATATATATCTGAATCCTCAGCTGCATTACTGAATTCCAATTAGTATCATTTTGATCAGTAAGAGAAGAGGCAAAGAGAATCTTACAACCACCAATCTGTTCCACTATGTATATCCAGAGTCATTTATCCACACAGTAATACTTGGACTACTCAAAAGGCTGAGATTGTTCATATGATTTCCAGACAAAGTGTGACTTGTTTTGTTACAGTGTCTACCAATAAGGGGTGTCTATGAATCAAATGGAGATATGATCATTCCATTGTCCCTTTCTCACCATCAAAGGCACAAACCCAGCATATGGAGTGGAGTCATCAAAAGTTGCTTATAGAAAAGTGAAAACAAGTATGTTCAGAGATCGCGTCTTTAACGAATTTTTTTAGGGTTTAACGAATCCCGTGCACATCTCGCTGCATGCTCAGAAAAAAAAAAAAATGTCGTGCCTCTTAACAAATAGAATCATTTTATTTCCTTATGTAAGAAAATATAACCAAATGCTTTAAATATTGGGTGTCGTGTGCAACAAGAATTTAGTATCTCACTTGTGTCCAAGACTCCTGGTCTCCTTGACAACTTGATTGGAAATAAACAAATAGAACACTCCAAACATCTTTAACATAGAGTTTGTGTTACTGAACTCGTTATCATTAGCTAAATTCAATATATGAAAATGAAGACTCGACGACTCCTGAATTTTGTGTCGCGGCAGTATTTAGCTATTCTTTTTACTCTTTTTTCCTTTTCAGATAAGTACAGATAAAAATGACTCAAGCTAAAGTAATGATACTTGAAAATTTTCTACAATAATTTCTTGCAACATGAAATAATGAATTACCTGAGTGTAATTTGCTTGTTCCAACACCCATGCCTGATATTACACAAAAAGAAAATTGTAAGCCAGAGCCTTCAAAATTTAAAAATATTTGCACAAAAGCAGGTCGTCTGTGTGGAAAAGAATTAACAATCAGCAAATCGACTTCCACATAACCTAGAGATTCATTAAACATAAGAGAGCTAGAAGAGGCAAAACATGAAAGAGTCGTTGCATCAGCCATCAGGACATGCATATAAATATTATATTGCTAAAAGTCCTGTTCATAATTCTTTACTTGCACTTATTGTTTAAGGTAGCAAAGTAGGATTCATTATGTATGAATGTCAGTCAAAACCAACCTTATTCCTACCGTATAACAGAAACAAACAAAATTTTCTACTCTGGGTCTAGAGGACCTCTAATCTTGAACAACATGGTTTGTGGTTGATGGGGAAGGCGCAGACTTGACTGCAATGGTGATTACTTGCTAGATGCTGAGGCAATTAAGGGTTTGGATGCTTTGTTGATAGACATTGTAGGTGGATGGGTATCAGGTAAAGAGGCCAAGGGTGCTCAAAGACTCCTGCAAGGGGTGGCAAGGTGTTTTAATTCGAGGACAAGGGTGTCTGCTGAATAAACCCCATGGAATTGCCCAAAACCGCTAATGATCCAATGAGCTGTACGGTTGGACCCCAGGTTTGGTGGGTTTGGGCAGTTTTTGGTAGGTGCAGGTGTAGGGGGTTGATCTGACCACTATAGGTAGCAGGTCACTGGGTCAGATCAGCTAGTCTGGTCTGGTACTTAAAACCGTGGCGAGGTGTTGGGGTCAGTCAAAATCTTAGTACTAGCAATGTAGGATAAGATGCAGCACATGCAAGGACTTAAAACCATGGTGAGGTGTTGGGGTCGGTCAAAATCTTAGTACTTGCAATATAGGATAAGATGCAGCACATGCAAGGACCTGATCACGACCCTAATCATATATCAGCTGAAACAGATTCTTAGGTTAACATCAGCAACCATACAGGAAGTAAGCTTAAATTCCAATATATCACATAGCCAACAAGCAGTCATTGGAGTTGGTTTCTTTTAAAGAATCATTATGCCAAACTCAAATTCATTTTCGAAACATTCATTGAGGTTCCCGAATAGTAGATCAGAAATGTGTTGGGAGACTAAAGTGAATATGGAGTTTATACTAAGAGTACATTAATATACATAATTGAACACAACTCTAACCCAAAATGAAACATAATCTCTCTCTTGTAGTGGGAAAAACTGTGAGTGGGCTAAATAAAGAAGTACTTAGGATAAAGATATTCACGCAAGAAGACATCCTGGTTATTGTGGTAAGAAGAAGAGTTATAAATCACAAGAAACAAACCTGGAAGATCAAGATTGATGCCAAGATCATATGAGCAGGTACCATTAAGCTACGGTTGAAAGCCTGTACACATGCAATTCAAGGACATCATTTTGGATTCATCTTTGCTGAAGAATATCAATAATAAATACATATATGCATAAGCTGTGTAGAAAGTATGTAAAGACAAATAAGATAATCTTCAACCCCAAGAGGTAGGTCAATCGGCTAAAGACCACACCTCATAAAGTGAAAGTCATTGATTCGAATCCCCACTCTCCCTCCCCTCGGTTGGTCATATATAAAAATTTAGGGGTAATTACCTTTTGTCCCCATGAACTATCAACTATGACATTTGATTTCATCAAACTACCATTTTATGACACTTTCCCCCCTTTCGTCAATCAAATGGGTTAAATCTAACGGTCAACCATTTTAAATTTTTTTCCCTTCCATTTTTACCCTCACTTTAGATCAATAAAATGACGCTTATACCCTCCTAAACCCCATTCCAAAAATCTGAAGTGAAGGTAAAAATAGAAAGAAAAAAATTTAAAATAGCACCTACAAGTCACATGACCGTTGACCGTTAGTCTTAACTCCTTTAATTGACGGAATGGGAGAAAATGTTATAAGATGGTAATTTAATAGGGTCAAGTGTTATAATTGGTAGTTCATGGGAGGAAAGTACCAAAGTACTATAGTTCTTGAGGGCAAAAGGTAATTACCCAAAAATTTAAATTTAAATTTAAAAAATTTAAAGAAGAAGAAGATGATAAACTTCATCGGACATGTGTTCACCTGAGGAATGTAAATTGCTGCCAGTGCAGAAGCAACATAGTTTACCAACAAAAGCCCAGAACCAAGCAACGCAATGTTCCTAACTCCAAGCTTTGTTGCTAAGGTTGATATCTGAAACCTGTAAAATGATTATATCAAATTGATATTAGATCGACGTCGATTTTTCGAACAAGGATGCCAGCTTCTGGGAGAAGAAACAGCTGGTTTGGGTTTGACTGAAAATGTGAATTGAGTTCCAAACAAGAAATGAGCAAGCAAATTGCAAAAATTAAGGCATGTAGATGGTAAAATCCAAGACATACAATTCATACATATGAAGAGGTCAATAAATATCAGCAGCTCAAAGAAATAGTAAATTAATAAAAAGAAGCCATGAAACTTACTTGCGGTCACCCTCAACATCAGGAAGATCTTTTGTTATGGCAATGACCAGCGCAAACAATGTTACAAAAGTAGTGATGAAAGCCACAGGTGAGCTGCAGGTGTAAATTAAGATCTCAAAAATTTGAAGATGTGTACATGCAGCAGAAATATCATTATAGGTACAAATTTCAGAATATAAAATTAGATATTAAATTAAACAGTACAGCTCATCCTCTACACAAAAACCAATATCGTTAAGTACGTCATTTTTAATAATCCAGTGGAGTTCATGAAATAGGTTCAGGAAATATTGGAGTGCATCAAACTCAAACTCTTATTCATTCCTCAATTTCAGCACTGATTGCAAACCAAAGGAATGAAAATCAACCAACTCACTATTATAAGATCTCTGTTCTAAATAAATGGAGGCCCATAAGTCATACAAAAGCGCAGCTATAACCTTCAGACATGTATTAGAAGTACAATATAAAGGAGGTTAATGAGCTATTGATTATGGAGTCACACCAATCACATTAACTAAAGTGGCTCCAGATCTTCGAATGACTGAAGTCAAACCATATAGGGCTTGTTTGGCAACGCTTTTTAGCATAGCATTTTGCTTTTTAGCAAAAAAGCAAAAGCATTAACAAACAACTCAAAATAGAAAACGCTATAAACTATTTTCAACTTGGTCACATCATAACAAAAAAAAAAAAACCCACTAAAAAGTTTTGTCAAACGAACCCATAACCTTTGAAAGTCCTATATCTTGTAAATTAATTTACAAAACCTAATTCAACAGTTGATTTGTTGTTGCTTACTATAAGTTGACATCAAGGACCAACTCAACAGGTCCTAGGCTGTTCACTTACGAAGTCTCTCTCTTTGAAACCTAGGTGAAGCATGTGAGAGCAGCTTCATCCTACTCAACTATATTATGAAAGACATAATAAAATGGTAACTCACCTCCACTCAAATGTAAGTCCAAGGGCCGCTCTAGTGGCGTAATATACACCAAAATTTAGAAGAAAACCGCGTACCTGCAAAACTTATTTTTGGGTCAATTCTAGTGTGTTCTAGAGAATCATCATCTGGCAAGCAAAATATAATTGTAAATTATTGTGTTAATGCAGTCAAAAGAGCATCATCAATGTATAAAATAACAATCTCCATTACCATGTTCCCCACCTTGAAACCTGAAACAGTTTGTCCTTTCTCAGAACTTGAATCCCATTAATGTGGTTCTTCATGTCCTCCAAAATAATGACTTCATTTACACAGACGTATATACCCACATTCATGTATATATAAATGAAAGTGGATATGCATGTTATGTCTATGTTTTTGTAAGCTATCTACATTTTTTTTTTGTATGGCCCTCTTCCTTCCTCAAAACTTAGTCAAGGTCATCTTAGAAAGTGAATTGATAACCCTTTTCAACTTCAGTTTGCCCTGGCTATGGCGTCAAATATTTCTATTACTTAAAGCTGTCCCCCTTTTTTTCTCAGTAATAATCTGTTCATCTTAAAATGTAAAGTAACAACCCGTTCCTCTACTTCATTATCAATTTGGCAAAATTGTGGATGACTAAATTTTAGACACCATTCACGTGTTTTGACATTTGTGTCTAACAGATATCAGGCTATTTAAGCTTGTGTGGCCATCGGAAATCAAAATTATAAGCAGGAAGAAAAGAAGCCATACCGTGGCAATTATAAGAAATGCTGCAACAGGAAATCTCTTCATTCTAAATGGAGGAACTGAATAGATGGTGCCAAGAAAAAGACCAAGACAGTAAAGGGAAGAAATGAATGGGCCAAAGTTCAATCCAACAATCAACAGGCCAGTCACTGCAAAAAATATCACTAATAACCATGCAGATTGAACTGATAGATCCCCTGCAGCAATAGGTAAATAAGGTTTGTTTACCCTGCCAATGAAACAAAAGAGGCTAAGTTCAAAGAATTTTACATGTACTTCCATGAACAGGTGAACACATTAGGATAAATCTTGCATCAAGCACTCAGAAATCCAAAAACGCATACTTTTGCAATTTATATACACAGCTTTTACATAACAGACCAAGACTTAAGGACAATAACACACCACCTAGTATATCTATTGTTTAGAAGGGTGGGGGAATTAAATTATTGGATAAAGACCATCTGGCTATACCGAAACCATTCTTTAATACTAATGAATGTCTTATACAGTCCAAGAATTAAGAGCAGGGTGATAATGGCTCATCTTGTGCTAGGTCTCAGACCACAGAAAATGTTTCATAAGTCTTGTCATGGTGCTTAGAAAACCTTGTTCTGAGTTTAAGCCAGTTGCATAAATTGATTTTTACATACAACTGAAAAATCTGTGCATATGCTCACCACTTACTTGTCAATCCCAATATCGTAGATCTGATTGATGCCAACTATATAGCCATTTCCGCATATTAAAGCAAAAAGACCAGAGAATGCCTTAAGTAGCAGAGACCACTTTATCAAATGTGTGTTCTCAATCAACGCTCTTGCCACCAAAGCACTGCAAAACATATTAAAGATGATGTTTTATCTACTCTACTAGGCAGTTGTTGGGATAAAGATCAGTAAACCAATGTTAACCAATGCTTCTTGTAATACTTACGAGGACCCTAGAGCTGTTCCACGTATGGTATGGGGCCTAAGAAATCTCCAGCACGCATCTTTAAAGTCTGAAATTTTATTTGGTATTGGATCAGACCCAGCTGCTCCAATTTGAGTGCAGGCCTGTTGGTATCCACTTCACATTAATGCCGTATATTGAGTCTTGAGAATCGTTAACCATAAAAACAACTTGGACACAACATTGTTAATCGAACCAAATCGGGTTATAAAATAGGATAGACACACTGTTAAAGCAAATTGCCCTCCATCGGTCTCACGCCAAAAGGCCCTAAAAGCTTGATATTTTTATGAAGGTTGATAACAGCACTTTGGCATAACAATTAAGGGGGAAAAAATGCAGCTCCACTAGTTTAAACTCATTTTTGGTTCCCCATTTTGGACGGGCAAAAGGATGATTGGTTCAATTCAACGCTATCATTTTCGATATAGGCAAAAATCATATATCAATTGGATGGTCCAGTACAATTCCTTAGCTTTCAAGCTTTCAGATGGTATTGGTTTTGTGAAATGTTGTTTTCATTTCATGAAAAAAAAAAATGGAAAATAAATTAACAAAGCGCAATGCAATCATATTTGAATGATTGCATATAAATTTCTCTAACCTAAAGAAATTAAACCAACCCAGATGGAAAACAACAAATCTCAATGATAGTCAATGGGCTTTCAATCATCAAATACGTCTATTTCTTATGAAACATAGATAAGCAACAAAAAAGAAAGCAAAAGAAAAAAGAAAAAAGTGCACAAATTCAATGTGATTTGTTGAAGAAAAAAAAAAAAAGCATACCCAGATAGAATTACGCCTACACCGTCTGTTTGATGCAGGTTTCGAGCAACTTCTGGGATCGAAAAGCGCAACTGAAGGCAATATTGGGTGGCATTCTAAGAGAGAGCGATGAGATTTGCTTGTAGGCTTAGTGGGTATCTTTGTGTGATAAAATGGTGTCTTGCAGTGAGGGAATACGGCTTGGATTCGAAGTGAAGACGAAGGAGACAACGAGAGCTCCATGCAGAGCTAAGCAGAGAGAGATAGGGGATGGAAGCGAACACTAGTCCAGCAGTGGGGTCACTCTTTACCAGAGCTTCAAATTTTAGTTTTACCCTGTTTTTACAGCGACTACTTTTAGCGGCGGAGGCCATAATAAAAACGACAAAACAGAAAAAAAAAAATGGAGATGCGGGGTATCGAACCCCGTACCTCTCGCATGCAAAGCGAGCGCTCTACCGTTTGAGCTACATCCCCGTTCGCTTAATGCGATTCAAATGTTTTTATAAAGATTAAACCATAAGATTAAAATATTTTAAGAAGATTACTTTGACGATAAAAATTATTTTAATATTCATATTAGATAAAGATATTTATTTATGAGGAGTTTATGAGATTATATGAATAATTCTTATAGGCATGAATATTAGTTTGAGATTATAACATAATAATAAGCCTTTGATTTTTTTGAGAGATTATTTTCAAATTATTTTTCAACCCAAAAACTAATGGTCTTTTACAAACGGCAAGACTACAAAATATTTTCCGTCCATTTTCTTCCCTGAAAACTTTTCGAAACAAATCTCTCCTTTTTCTCTTCACTCTATACCACTCGCAACAGACCTGTGACTGATGCTTCCTGTGCGGCTGTGCCATGAGAGACAAGGTCTGAGGAGTTGAAGGGAGCTGAAGAAATGATGGAACTTTTGTCTGCTGTTAACTGTGCTGGGTCTTTCCCTGGTAAATTGAAGATGACCACGTAGATGAAGGAAACATCTGGGTTTGGCTTCCATTGCTGTTATAGCTGATGCTGGTGTTATGGTTCATGGATGCCATAGGAGAGAAGTAGGCAAGAGAGAACAGGGAGTAATGCCTTCTTTCTCCATCTCTGTTCCGACTGTTCGCAATTTAGGACAGACCTCGTTTCCTACGTTGCCAAGGCCCAAGAGGTTTTGGATGGTTTCACATAGACGGAAAAAAAATGTTTGGCCTTGCTGTTTGGTAAAACACCGTTAGTTTTTTGGTTGAAAATACCTTATAAAATCTGGGACACTCAAATTTAGTACCGGATAGAAGTCAAGTCCGATTTTATTGGCATCGCCTTTTATTGTTAAATCTTTTGGTAATAGAGTTGATTCTCTACCTAGTTGAATTAATTTGAAAAAAATATGTTCAAACTCATTTAAAATAGGGAACATGATCCTCTTTAGTTGAAATGAACTAGAGAATATTCGATTACTTATAGTAGAAATGTATTTTTGTCGTTTTATTTTTTAAGAGGACAAAAATATCGATCAACTATTAATTAACGAATATTTTATAGTTAATTTAAAAGACATTCAATTTTGTATAAGTTAGTAAACTGAATTAGGATCATTCCAGTTCATTTGAACACAATAATATCCAATTAGTTATAGTTAATAGATATTTTAATCCACTCAAAAAGTGAAAAGACAAAAATATACCTCCACTATTATCCATGAACGGGAGAGGATCATGTTCCTAGTAAACTGTTATTAATGATGTTAAGAATTTAATGTATCTTTTAAATGTTTATAAACATTTGACACTATTTTAAATGAGTTTGAAAATATTTCATTCAATTAGTGTTTTGTTAATGGCATATGCGGGTTACATTTGGTATTTTAGGTAGAGATGGGTGTTTAATTAAAATGGATATAAAATATTTAAGAAATATTATTTTAATAAATAGATAAAAAGTTTAAATAAGCTGATGAATTTAGGTCTTGAAAAGTGGTTAGCCAAACTAAATAAAATAAGTTTTGATTAGCTATTTTGAATAAAAATTTAGATAAACCATCCGTTATAAATTCGGGTTTTCTTTGGGGTAAGTCTCCACAAACTGCACTTAGGACTAATGAAAAATGTACTAGCGATAACAAAATATAGTTTTGAAAAGCAAAGAACCCAAAATTTGTCATTAATATTCAAAATTCTCGCCTCTGCATTTCAAATGAACTAATAATATCCAATTAGTTATAATAAAAATGTCTTTTTACTTTTTGAGAGGACAAAAATATCCTTCTACTATAATTAACTATATATTATCTAGTTCATTTGAAATTTAATTGGGAGCATCAAGGACGTGGGGTGTAATAGCTTAGTGGGTAGTTATTATCCTTGGTTATGTTAGTGCTACATGGGTAGTTAAGTATTCCTTTGTTATGTTATGTTAGTGGGTAGTTATGTGTTATGGGCTATTGCGTATTATGGTAACAACGTGAGTAGTGGTTTGTAAGCCAAGTATAAGCCGAGAATCTAGAGCACTTGGTAGGGGTATTGAATTTGTAATCTTACTTGTATCTTTCTGGGTTTTCTCCAACTCTTAAGTAGAGTTCATTATCCATCAATTATCTACCTATTTTTGTTCATTTTATTATGAGTTCCTATCATCATTATTCAAACTCCTATTTTCCTTAAATTCAACATTCTTTTTATAATGGCAAATACAAGGATTTTTTTTTTTAAAAAAAAGAAGAAGAAGAAAACTAATTGATAGGATCATTCTAAACATGGGCAATTTCTTGATTATGAAAAACATAACTAATGCTTGCAATGAGAAATATGGAAAGTTAATATCAAAATAAATTAATGCTAGCAATAATCAAAAGATGGAAAACTTAGAGAAATATAAAAGGCCAATATCAAAATAATTTAAAATAAATTGAATTAATTTATTGCATAAATTGAAAACTTCTCAAAATTTGTATCGATCAGTAAACTCTTTAGGAAAGCATAATGTTCCTCATACTTGTCATTGCAGTTGCATCTTGCAAGGAAACAATTCTAATCCTAAAAGATAATTAGGCCAGTTTGCTAAACGATTTTGGTTCAATACTATTCATCTTACTTTTTCATTTTTCTAACATTCTCTTACTATTAAAGTTGCGTGTCTTAAATCAAATGTCTCCATATATAATAGAATGGTAGGTGGATCATTGGAGCCCTAATGTTTTTCCTATTAATCCTCCCTCTAATTAATTTACTTTCAAATTCAACAGGAAGCATGAGAAATAATAACATGTACATTGTTTGTCCATACAGTACTCCACATTTACAGCAATCATTATCCACTTCAATTTATCACAAAAAAAAAAAATTTATTACCCACTTCAATTTATTTCATAAACATTGCCTCAATTAAATTGATTTCATAAACATTGCTTTGAGTAAATTCTATCAAGTCCGCTAACCTCTTTCAACAAGATCGAGTACACCCATATACAAAGCCTCTCAGAGAAAAGAAATATGAATCGAAGAAATGAATAAATTGTCCAAAATTACATAAACAGATGCTGCAGATGTTTGTTGATTGATAGGTATATGGATCGATCTATTATCATCTATAACCCATTATGTTTAAATGCTATAATCTCAATATTAAGGGGATATTTCACAAATGGACGAGGGTTAAAACAAGTAGAGATCAAAAAAACAATTCACAATGGTTATTCAAATTTCACACTGAATTTTTTATATGCAAATTTTATAAATAATATAAAGAAATAGGATAAAATAAAGCCCACAGAAGGATCCCATCTCTCTGGGGAATCCTCACTCCCCCCTAGCCTTTCTTTCCTGTTTTTTTCCCCAAAATTTACTGTAATGGATTAAGAATCCATTTTCAAGTCAAATAGAAAATCGATTTGACAGTCTAAATTAAACTTTATATATATATATAGAATTATGGTGTTGCAGCAAAATGAAAAGATCATCAGCTCAGCAGTCTCAAGAAGTCAAATATGAGTCTGAATTAAGAAAATATACGTAGAAACAGAGACTGATCATGTACACATGAGTAAAATAGCCATTAATCACATCGATCGGCCAACCCAAAAATTAAACCGAACCATACCACAAAAAAACCTTTGAAAACCACCCAAAATTTTCGTGTCCACTAACCAGATCAGGAGTTCCAGTTCCACACATGCAAGGCCTTTCCCATCCTGAACGAAAGAAAAGCGTCGACGGCAGCATACTGAACCTGATCTTCATCGAGCCAATAAGCTTTCCAATCACTCCTTCCAATCCACTCCGGCTTCATCACGTCCTCGAAACCCAAAAGATCCGCTGCCAGCGTCTCCATCGAGACCTGCCTACTCCACCCCTTCTTCTCCTCCACCACGTAACGGATATCAACGAGGCTCGGGACATCGAGGATGTGCTCGGATCTTCTTAGCATGTCCTGGTCGTTGTAGTTCCTAACGCCAACGAAGGTGTTGTCAGGGTCGGCGAGGAAGCGGCGGAGGGAGAGTGGGACGCGGGGCGCGTGGTAGAGCTGGAAGACCAGACAGAGTTGACCCATGCAAAGTTGGAGAGTGGCGGCGGAGTTGGATGATGGGTTCCACTGGACGCCGAGGCCGACGACGAGGCGACAGCGGCGGACATTGTGGCGGAAACGGTATAGAGCCTTCTGAAGCCATCGACGGACGACGGAAGGGGTGGAGGTGACGGTGACGTCGATGGTGTAGTCGAAGAAGCTAACTCGGAATTTTCGGACTCTGTGAGGCTTTGGGCTGGACAGGGATCTGGTGCTTATGTGCTCCTCGTTCATGGTGGTGGGTTTGCAGAAATTTTCAGAATTCTACGTGTATGCCTTGAAGAAGAAGAAGAAGAAGAAGAAGAAGAGGTGAGAGATACATACATACATAACTTCCTCTTGAAATTTGATCTGCGCCTCTTGCGGATCTACAGCCACCTGTAGGGTACATGGTGTAAGCGTGAAGAAGAGGGGTACGTGATTTTTTACTCCATAGCTACGCCGTACGCCTTCTATGGTTTTTTCTCCCACCTTTAATCACCGGTCTTTTCAACCCATCATTTCGCATTGTCAGGCGGCAATGCGAAATGAATGGCAGCAGATTTTGAGGCCCCGGAAAGTCTCTGACTTGTCTTTTAGGATTATAATTGTTTCCCTGCGACGATGCAAATGCAATCAGAAGTATGAGGAACATTCGGCTTCCCTAAAGAGTTTTTACTAAACCATACTAATTTTGAGAAATTTTCAATTTATGCAATAAATTAATTCATTGCTCAAAAATAAAATTCAATTTTGTCAGAACAGTATTTAATCGGTGATATTTGCACGTTCTTCACATTTTTTTTAAGCGTCAATGATCTTCAATCTTTATGTTCCTGCAAAATAACAAGAGTGTCAAAGAATGCTTAAGTTAATATTCTTATTTGGAATTAAAATATTGCACGAGCCCCTTATCTCGTGAGAATGATTTGATCGATCCTTTTTATTGAATTTTATTCTTCTTATTCCAAGGAAAAAAAGAAAGAAAAAGATAAATATGAGAATCGTAACTTCTCTTTGAATATTCCATCTTCAATTGGTTGATAAACAGTGAGAGGTAATTTAGAAATAATAGAGGGTTATCAATAAATCATGGGATGTCACATTTAGATAATGGTTGATAGACAATCTCATGATGTTTGAGTGGGACCATAGTAGATTTTATCCCCAAATGGATTTATTTTGATACTGGCTTTCTATATTTCTCTAAGATTTTCCATCTTTTGATTATTGCTAGCATTAATTTATTTTGATATTAACTAATTTCTATATTTCTCATCGAGTTTCAACTCTAAAAATTTATTTTCTTTAGATTATTGCAAGCATTAGTCATGTTTTTCCTAATCAAGAAATTGCACATGTTTAGAATGATCCTATCATGGCTTATTTTAAAGTTTACTAATAAAACCTACTTACCCAAACCCTGATGTTCACATTTTAAATTAAGTAAGCATTTGAGTGTGAGTGTATTCATATAAAAAACTAAATAAGATTGCCGAATAAATATGGAGTTGGGATGCCTGTCTCATCTGCCAATCAGTTTGTGAAGAAAAATAGGCCCAAAGCTTTGAGCCCAATGGACATTTGAAGGCCTACTCATAGTTTCAAATTCTAAAAGTCTTCGTTGATATTCAAAAGCGTACTAGTTGACCACCAGTAACGGTGGTTCACAGTTTCAAAAAAAATTATTTAGAGGTTTGACCATCCACTACAGGACCGGGGCGGTCGCACCACCTTCGGTGGATTTGAGGATTTTTTTTATAAAAAAAAAAAAAAAAAAAAAAAAAAAAAAAATTAATTTTTTAGAAATAAGAAATAATGTGGGTGTGTTTTGTTTTGTTTTTTATTAAAAAGAAAAATTGATTCAATATAATTAAATTATATGATTATGTAATAATAAGTTATACATATATAATATGACATAAGTCATAAATATATAAGTTTATACTAATACAATAATTAAGTACTTGAATACTTAATTCTAATGTATGTTATATACTTATAAGTTTATATATGTTATAAATTATAATTATATATATATATGATATAATGACAATTCAAATACTTAATCAAGTTAATCATATTATTTGTATATAATGATAATGTGATTCGTATAATATCAAATTAATTAATTGACATTAGATTAAACAATGCGTTAATTAAAGTATTAATTTTTTATTATTATTATTATTATTATTTTTAAGTACAAGTAGATGTAAATTAATGTAAATTTGGGATCAATTTTTTTAATTTTTTTAATATGAGCTCCTTTTAGAGCAATTTGGCCCTATGGTATAAAAAAAAATAAAAAATAAAAACTCAAAACTGAAAATTGGCCCAAAAGCCAAACTTTGAAAAAAAAAAAAAAAAAAGACAGTTATAATGGACAGTTATATGTTTACTAACCGCTAACTGTTTAGCGGATGTGGTTAGTGAAATTTAGTAAATGCCTTTTCACCCCTAAATTGAATCCATTTAATATATATATAAACAAAAACAAAACCTCGTGATGCATGCCAAACTTTCAGAAATTGCCTTGACTAAATTCCACATGTTCATGTTAAAGCCACAGATCTCACAACCATTTGATGCAACAAAGCTGAACACATTCATTTGAATTTAGTCATATAGAACTCAAGCCGACGCATCTAACAAACAACAGGATACCAATACAAGAACATGGCAGTGCCATGGTTGGCCCGTTCATACATGGAGCTATCTTTAATGCCAAAATCAAAGGCACAAGAAAAATCTGCTACTCATGCGAAAATAAAAGGAGTCTTGAACATGTTTTTCTTATATGCTTATTATGCACCTTAAAAGCCGGAAGCCAGTTTTCAAAGAGTAGCTTAATCGACTGTAAACCACGCCTAATGAAACAAAAGTTATTAGTTCAAATCTCTTCTTCCTCTTCTCTTTTGTAGACATGTCAAAAAAAGCAAGAAGTCACGAGAATTATGATTTTCTCCATTTTATTTGAACTAAAAAATATCTAATTAGTTATAGTAAGAGAATTATTTTTGTTCTCTCAAAAGTTAAAAAAAAAAAAAAAAATCCATTCATTATAACTAATTTTCATTTGAATTATAAAGGATCATGTTCCGTTTCTTCCGTTAACTCCACCCCTCACCGCAAAAGGAGCGATTAGGCATTAAGTCACACCCCCTCCCTCTGTCACGGGGAGGTGGGCATTAAATGCCACTTGACCTGTGACGGAAGAGGGTTAGCGGGGATACCCCTCGCCAAAGCCAGTGAGCTACCCCACGGATTCGATGCATGCCACCCAACCAAAGGGTGACGCGTGACAGAAATGCACAAGAGGGTGTGGCCTTCGATTGGGAAGAGCAAAATACAAAAGGGAAAAGGTAAAAGTAAAACACCTCAGCAATTAAGTTCTAAGCACACACCAAACCATCTCTTTCTTTCTTGGTGGTTGCAAGTATACTCAGCCGAGGCATAAATTGTACAGATTTCAGCTTCATCGTGTATTATAGATACATAAATTTACTACGTGCAGAGCAACCACTAGTAGAGGATATGAAGCAAATGTGCATCCAAACATGTCTTAAGACAATTAACCGCATAGATTTTTACAACTATTTCTTTTCTGTTTGTCCAATTCCCCCTTTTTTCTCCTTATAGATTTTCAATTTTTTTCCTTCCAAACAATAATATTATGCAGATTAAACAGCAATTGGTCTTATTTAAATAATGAATCCCTCACAAAAGATTCAATATATTGAAATATTCCCACGTGGCACTTGGCATGATAAAGTGGGCCTTTTGGTGGTGATGACTTGTTCTGTTTACCAATCGGATTAGAGGAAGAAGATGTGTGTACTCTATTTATACTAACATTTTTTTATTTATAATTTTTTTTTTTTTGACATGTCCACACAAGGGTAGGGAGAGGGGGGATTCGATCTTGTGACCTACACTTCATAAGGCATGGTTTATAATATTAATTATACTAATACAACAATATTTATAATAACAAAAATATCCCAACTAAAAAAACACAACTTACCACATGAATATATATACTCTCTAACAACTCTATCACTCTCATGCCAGTTTGTGTTAACATGCAGAGTTTCATAATTAGTTAAATGCTCACTGATTTTTTAATTTTTTTTAATCAATTTACTTATTTTGACCAATTCAATGGGATTTTTTAGAATATTTCTAATTCAGAAACCTTTTCCTAGCAATTAGCATCTTCCCCTGCTAGCAATGCACAAGGCAATGTTTGAATTCTCATTGGCTCTCTAAAGTAAATCAACTACAGAAAAAGAGACTATATTGTGATTCTTTACCATCATAAATAAACTAAAATTTATGTGGTGCAAGTGGTTTCAACTGAAAGAAGTGATATTGTCGAAGAGCAAAGTGCATATTGTTTGGCCACCAAATTAAATAGGCATGATTCCAACAAAAGAAATAGCAATCAGCAATTATTATTTAGTGTTATTTTTTATCGTCTTTCTTGCAAATCCATCATTGAATCTGTAAAATCTACACGTGGGTCTCATAGATTCAATAGTGAATCTCTTGCTCAGCTTCAAATAAGAGATGTGCAAGAGAATGACAACAAACATTTCTCACAATTATATTACCTTATACAAAACAGAAGACAAAGTGGATAAAATTTTGAACATTCCATGTGAAGCAATCCCATTATTAAGGCAACTGAACAAATTCCAAGTAAAGTGGAGAACATTTTGGACATTCCACATCCTCCCACCCTCCCCCTTCCCACCCAAAAACAAGAAAGAAAGAAAAAAAAAAGAAGCTAATTCAATGGGAAGCATGAGACATAATAACATATGCATGGTTTGTCCATACGGTACTCCACATTTACTGCAATCTTTACTTACACATTACCCACTTGAATTCATTTCATAAACATTGCCTTGAGTAAATTCCATCAAAATATGCTAACCTTTCCAACAAGTTTCATCTCCAGAGCACACCCATATTATACAAACCCCTCAGACAAAAGAAATATGAATAGAAGGAATTAATAAATTGTCAAAAATTACATAAACAGATGCGGCAGATGTTAGTTATATGGATCATCTATTATCATCTATAACCCATTATGTTAAATCCTATAATCTCAATATTAAGGGATATTTCACAAATGTAAGACTCGTGGACGAGGGTTAAAACAAGTAGAGATCAAAAAAACAATTCACAATGGTTAGCCTCATTCAAATTTCACACTGAATTTTTTATATACAAATCTTATAAATAATATAAAGAAATAGGATAAAATAAAGCCCACAGAAGGATCCCATCTCTCTGGGGAATCCTCTTTTCTCCCTAGCCTTTCTTTCCTGTTTTTTTCCCCAAAATTTACTGTAATGGATTAAGAACCCATTTTCAAGTCAAATAGAAAATCGATTTGATAGTCTAAATTAAATTATAGAGAGAGAGAGAGAGAGAGAGAATATTGTGCTGCAGCAAAATGAAAAGATCATCAGCTCAGCAGTCTCAAGAAGTCAAATATGAGTCTGAATTAAGAAAATATACGTAGAAACAGAGACTGATCATGTACACATGAGTAAAATAGCCATTAATCACATCAGCCAACCTAAAAATTAAACCGAAACCCATACCACAAAAAACCCTTAGAAAAACCACCCAAAATTTTCGTGTCCACTAACCAGATCAGGAGTTCCAGTTCCACACATGCAAGGCCTTTCCCATCCTGAACGAAAGAAAAGCGTCGACGGCAGCATACTGAACCTGATCTTCATCGAGCCAATAAGCTTCCCAATCACTCCTTCCAATCGACGCCGGCTTCATTACGTACTTGAAACCCAAAAGATCCTCTGCCAGCGTCTCCATCGAGGCCTGCCTACTCCACCCCTTCTTCTCCTCCACCATGTCACGGATATCAACGAGGCTCAGGACATCGAGGATGTGCTTGGAACTCTTTAGCATGTTTTGGTCCTTGTAGTTCCAAACGCCAACGAAGGTGTTGTCAGGGTCGGCGAGGAAGCGGCGGAGGAAGAGTGGGACGTGGGGCGCGTGGTAGAGCTGGAAGATCAGACAGAGTTGACCCATGCAAAGTTGGAGAGTGGCGGCGGAGCTGGATGATGGCTTCCACTGGACGCCGAGGCCGACTATGAGGCGGCGGTCGCGGACAATGTGGCGGAAACGGTGAAGAGCCTTCCTAAGCCATTGACGGACGACAGAAGGGGTGGAGGTGACGGTGACGTCGATGGTGTAGTTGAAGAAGCGAACACTAAAGTTTCGGACCCTGTGAGGCTTTGGGTTGAACAGGGGTGTGATGCTTATGTGCTCGTGGTTCATGGTGGTTGGTTTCCAGAAATTTTCAGAATTCTACGAGTATGCTTGAAGAAGAAGGAAAGGAAGATAGATGTATATATATATAGGCTATGGCTCCCTTTTGAAATTTGATCTGCGCCTCTTGCGGATCTACAGCCACCTGTAGGGTACATGGTATGAGCGTGAAGAAGAGGTGTACGTGATTTTCTACTCCATAGCTATTCCGTACGTCTTCTCTGTTTTTTCTCCCACCTTTAATTACCAGTCTTTTTCAAGCTCTCATTTCGTTCTGTAATTTGGGAGCGCATTGTCTGGCGGCATTGCGAAAGAAATGGCAGCAGATTTTGAGGAGGCTCTGTATTGTCTTTAGGGATTAATGGATTAATTTTAATTTTTCAACTTATTTTGATTTGTTTTGATATTGGCCTTCTACATATTTCTCTAAGATTTTCCATCTTTTGATTATTGCTAGCATTAATTTATTTTGATATTAACTTTCCATATTTCTCATTCAGTTTTCTTTAGATTATTGCGAGCAATAGTTATGCTTTTCATATGGGTGAAAAGGTGATTAATCACTAAATGTAATTGCCACTAACCGCTAATCACTTAGGCGGTTAACTGTCAGTTAGTGATTAGTAACTCTAACAATCATTAACCGCTTTTAAAAAGAAAAAAATATAAAATCAATTTTTTTAATAAAAGAAATCAAAACGATGTTGTTTTTATAATAATATGATAATTTTATACGGCATCATTTCTAGATTTTTATGTACACATATATATATATATATAGTAATATTATAAGTCTTTCTAAAGTTCTCTTGGAGTTATCTCAAATGTAATATAACTTTTAAAATAACCAATAGATGAAAGTTCAATAAATCATCTCTCAAACTCAACGATAATTTTAAAAAGTACATCACATTTGAAATGATCCTAGGATAACTATAGAAAGACTTATAACGTTACTAATATATATATATAAGTAGTTAGCAGTTTTGAAAAAACCTAAAACCACTAATCGTAACCGCCAAGACGATTAGTAGTTTTTTCCTATTGACTTCAAAATCGGTTTGCAGACGATTATTAACGGTTTGCCTTTTTACCCTTAGTTTTTCTTTCATAATCAAAACATTGCTCATGCTTACAATGATCCTATCAACTAGTTTTCTGTCTTGTTTATTTAATCCATGTATTTGCCTTTATAAAAAAGAATGTTGAATTTATGGAAAATAGAAGTTGAATAATAATGAAAAAATTTGGGTTCTTAACTTTTCAAATCTATATTTTGTAATGGCTAGCACATTTTTCATTAGCCCTGAGTGCAGTTTGTGGAGTCTTATCCCAAAGAAAACCCAAAAATTTATATTAGTGTTAGTATCTGATCTTTGAAGAGAAACAATACATGGCTTATTTGAAGTTTACTAATAATACCTACTTACCCAAAACCCTAATGCTCACGTAATAAACTTGAGTTAGCTACCCCAATTTGTTATAAACCCTAATGTTCACATATTAAAGTAAGCATTTGAGTTTTCCTGTAGCCTTTTTCCCCTATTCAATTAGAACAAAAAAAAAAGTGTAGAACTCATATAAAATAAATAAATAATAAACAAAATCAAATAAAAAATAAAATAGGATTGCCAAGGAATAATCATGTGAGTGTACACGTGGCAATCATCATCTTGGAGTTGGGACCCATTGCTGTCACCTATGCGTGCGAGCCAAGCCAAAGAAATATATATAAAATAAAATAAAAACAAAAGAGGAGAGTAGAGCATATGAGCATGCAAAGGACATTGGCAGCAAATTCTGTAATGGAACAGCCTCTGGGAGTAAAGGAAAATGCAAAAGAATTTTGTCTCATCTTGCTGCCACCTGTTCTTTTAAGGCCATAAGATGTGATTGAGGGAGGGCACTGCATAAAAACAAATCAAAGAGAGAGAGAGAGGAAAACTAGGAAAGGAATTGAGCCCAATGGACATTTGAAGGCCTACTCATTCAAGAGGCTTAAAAAAATAAAAATAAAAAAAATCTAAAAGCCTTGATTCATATTCAAAATGAGTTTGATTATTCAAAAGAAAGAATCATTCACATATGTTTAAGGGGTTTGCTAGAGGTTTTTTCCATAGTATTTTTCTGGTGTTCTCTCAGTCATATGTAGAACATAATTTTAAAAAAAAAAAATTGTAGTACTATTTTTTTGCTAACAGATTCATTTTATAAGTTAATAGTTAAGTCCTAATGCCTTAAAACTTGTTTTTTGATTCAAAATTAAAACCTAAAGGTGAAAGATTAACCTTTTAAGGATGATATCACCTAAAATTGATTTAATCATCCTAAATTTGATGCTAATGCCTTACAAATTTAGTGCTAATGCCTCAAATTTGGTATTAATGTCTAAAAAAATCGGTGGTGAAGGCCACTATAATTTTATTTTTTCTTAAATCATGTTTTAACTAAGACTAGAAGAACCTACTACTGAGAGAACCCCTAACATTTTCCTAAGTTTAATTAGTATTAACCTAGCTGCATTGAAAACTATTGACATTCTAGTGAGCCTAATTCAGACTATAATTCAATTGGTCTTAAGGAAAAATCATAAATAAAATGGTATGAACAAATATTAAATATCTTCAAGTACAACAATTATTAGCATCAGTACCAATTCAGAACTTCTAATAATTAAAACTATAGAGTAAAACAGTTATTAATTATTCTATTCAAATCAGACTTGAGTCATTCGCTTAACATCTTCACCCTAATAAAACGCTCGATTTGAATAATATCATTTATTTAATTAACAACTCTTGATCATGTAAAAGAATGTGAGTACTTTTTTAAAAATGGTTCCCATTGCTCAAAGAATCGGTCTTTAATTGAAATATTGGATCACATTTTGTTGGAGAGTTTTTTGATGCCGTGGTCATCCTCTAATGGCTCTATTTCGGTTCTTTGCGGTTACATCCCCACAATAATCATTTAATAGTGATTATTGTCTTTACCGTATAAGACTTTTCATTAAGTTTTTATGCATTTTAGTACCGCCTTGTGTGGTCTAAGAAAATGCATGGCTTGTTTATGGTATCTCTGGGACCATGGATAAAACAATTGTCTACTATTTGGTCTTTTTGATCATTCCCTACTTTTGTTGCATTTTTCATTTGGGTTTTGTTGTTGGGGTGCCTACCCTTTTTATGTTGTTGTTTGATATCTTGCAACTCTCTTTCCCTTATTTGATTGAAAAAACAAAAAACAAACTATTTTATAACCCACATAAGACCAACAACTCACATAAAATCTGTCAACAATTTATCATGACATGTAACATTTAAACACCTTCTAAGACCCATTGGGCTATTTTTCTAAGATAAAAATATTTAAGGGAAAAATTCAGTTTACCCCCCTGAAGTTCAGGGATTTTTCAATTTGAACCCTAAAGTTTTAAAATTGACAGTTTACCCCCCCTGAAGTTTCAAAAAGTGGCAAAGTGAACCTTTCCGTTAACTTTTCCATCAAATTAGATGGAAATTAAAAAAAAAAGGCCTGAGGGCATTTATGTCATTTCATAGTTTTCCGTCTAATTTGACGGAAAAGTTAGTTGAAAGGTTCACTTTGCCACTTTTTGAAACTTCAGGGGAGTAAACTGCTAATTTTGAAACTTTGGGGTTCAAATTGAAAACTTTCAAACTTTAGGGGGTAAAGTAAATTTTGCCCAATATTTAATCTCGAGTTAGGAATTTAACTTCAAATTCGTACTTTCTATGAACACTAAACTAAAAATAAAATTATAGTTTTCGAACATTGATAATATACTTAAGACACTTTGGAAACATCCTTAAACCATTAATTTGTGTGGCCAATCATCTTGCCATTTTACTTAGGTCCTGTTTAATTTGCGGAATAGATCCCATAAATAAAATTAAGGGGAAACTTTAGAGAACCCTGAACTTTCACCCATTTTGAAATACCCCTCTCAAACTTTAAAAACTCTCAATTTATACCCATGAACTTTCAATTGCTCTCAATTTGGACCCATCCGTACAAATTAGGGCACAAAATTTTTTAAAAAGACCAAAATACCCCTATTTTTATTTAAAAAAATAAAAAAATATCTGAAAATTGGAATTTTATACAAAAGTCACCATTCAAAATTCATTATTTAAAATTTCAATTTCTAAAATGTTTTTTTATTTTTTTTAAAAAATGAAAATCATGGGTATTCTAATTTGTACGGATGGGTCCAAATAAAGTTTTAAATTGAGAGTTTTTGAAGATTAGGGGGTATTTCAAAAAGGGGTGAAAGTTCAAGGGGGTTTTGTAAAGTTTTCCCAAAAAAAAATAAAAAATATATATAGAAGATGGAATTTTATTCAAAAGTCACCGTTTTAAATTCACTATTTAAAATTTCAACTTCCAAAATGTTTTTTGATTTTTTTTTTAAATGAAACTCAGGGGTATTTTGGTCTTTTTAAAAAATTTTGTGCCCTAATTTATATGGATGGGTCTAAATTGAGAGCAATTGAAAGTTCATGGGATTAAATTAAGAGTTTTTGAATATTGGAAGGGTTATTTCAAAACGGCTTAACCATTATTTCATTTGATAAAGACACACTCATAGGAATAGTTATTCCCTTGGGACGGGAATAACTATTCTCTTATAAAATATATACATTCTTCTCATTTTTTTAGAGGAATTTGTATTCCTTAAGGAGTAGACAAAATTTCTAAAAATAATAATTTTTTCCATAATTTTCTTTCAACCTCTTAATTTTTAATTTTCTTTTAAAAAAGCGTTGACAATAACCCAAAATGGTGGCTAGCCACCCGGTACAGGACCTAGACCACCCCCCCCCGGTGGATTTGAGGTTATTTTTATTTATATATGTGTATATATATATTTTAAATAAGAAGTAATGTGTTTTTTTTTTGGGGGGGGTGTAATTTTGGTTCCATTCCAACTAGAATACATATATTATCACGAAATTAAGAAATATAAATCACTATTTCATTCTACCTTCCTCAATTCGCATTAATAACTATTAATTTTTTTAATGAAATACCTAATCTGGAACCGAACAAGGCTACTATTTTGAATAGGATCTGTCATTTCAATGAATGGACAATAATATCCATTTAAATAAAATGATGGGTAATATTGTAAAATTAGTTCTTCAACTTTAACGTTAAGACAATATTACCCCTTATTTTACACTAAATGGATATTATCCATTTCATTTGAAATTGACAGGATCCTGTTCCACTATTTTTCTCTTTTATATCACACACTATTTTTTTTTTTTGATATGAAGAGGGGGAGGATTAACTAAGAACCACCACTTCATTAAATGTATCCAAAAGACCTATTTCTCGGCGACATATCACACACTATTTTCATTATGATGATGTAAACAAAATTATGTTGAAATAAATGCACTTTTTGTCCATATGATTTGAAATTTTGACAAAAAGCTCATGGGATCTAACAAGTAATTAATCACTTTATAAGGTAAGAATAACAAATAAATTAGTCATTACCGTTATAATAGTTGATCTAAACATCAACATCAATTATAATGTAACACGTGTTGTTTTAAAAATAAAAGATATATATATATATATATATATATATTGGCAAAGATGGTGACTAGATCACCCATTGCATTGTGGAGGTTCAGCTTAGGGTTTGCAACCACCTGGATGGTTTTTCAAAACAATAATTAGCGGTTTTATAACCACTTTATTTTTATATAGACTTTTTTTTTTTAAGTATTTTGGGTCATTACTATGCCTATTTTAAACGTTTTGAGTCTATTCCAAAAAAGATGGGAATAACATGTTTTTCTGGGACAAACAAAGTTTTTGAATAAGGTTTGGCCAAAACATCACATATAACATTATATTTCACATACATACAACCCATACACGGCCTAAACAACGCCGTTTTAGATGTTATATTATAATTATTATTAATATAAATAAAATAAAATTAATATTTATATATTTATATTATTATATGTAAGGGTGGGCCGTTTACGGTTATTAACCACTTTTTCCTAACCCTAGAATTGCTGATCACAATCGCCTTAGGCATAGCAGTTTTTATAACTACCTATCAAAACAGTTAGGGATTAATGGTTAGAGGTTGGCAGAACGATTATAATTGTTCCTTTTGAACAGCCCTAGTTTAGCTTTAGCCCAATCACCACTTGCATTTATATATATATATGAGAAATGTTACATTTTCATTTTTTACTTATTTTTTATTCATCCTCTTATAAGAGATGGACAAATTTACTATTGAATATGTAAAATCACATGTGGATTTTGCTTTGAATTTGCACGAAAGATGAATAATAGAGATGAATAAAATGTATATACATTATTCTTGATATTTAATTTTATATATATATTAAATTTTTATTGAAAATAACATATGTCACATTATTAAATTTTTACTGAACATGACATATTTTACATTATAATTAGTGTTGATGTAGCACATTAACAAATTATATCACATTTTTTACTGGTATGAACCAATTTTTTTGTTGAAGTAATTTTTAAAATGAAAAATTAAAATTGAAGTGATAAAAATGCATTTATCCCTAAAAGTTTATACGTATAACTAATTTGGCCAAATCGAACATGAAAAAAAGAAAAAGTAAAAAATGGCCAAATCCATCCTTGCCGTAAGCTGGTCCTTTCCGCATCAGAATAATTTCAAACCCTACCGGTCCCATATAAATTCCAACAATTAGGGTTTCTCTCATTTCTCATCGACTCCGCGAGGATTGAGAGGTTAGCCGCTGTCACTCTCTCTCTCTCGGAGCGTAGCCATGGCGGATGTGATTACACCGGAACCAACCCAGCCCCACCACGATGTCAAGCTCTTCAACCGATGGAGCTTCGACGACGTGCAGGTATCCTTTTATTTCTAGTGTAAATAGGTTAGTTTATGTAATGTTTTTGTTTGAATCCGTTCGATTCGTTTTTCTCTGTCGTTTGGTTTATATAATCTCGTTGTTGATTACTTGGTAAAGTACAATTTTTGGTTCGAGCTTCATTGCTATTGAAGCACAGGTGCAATATATCATTGGTTTAAGATATGCATTATTTTTTAGGGGGTTATTTACGAATCTATAAGAATTTTCCACGGCTTATTGTTTTCTGTCGAGCATTGGTGGTTTATTGCCCTGGGTTTAGCGGGACTGCATGAATATGTTTCTGAAGATTGACTTTCTGCCCTCTTTTCTAAGATTGTAAATGTTCATATACCTTGTGCTCGACAATGTTTGATTTTTATTCATTATAGCGTTCCTATCGTATAGGATACTCGGTGTTTGCTTGTTTGGATTTACCGTGGATTTTCTCTAGCTTTTTCCAGTAAAAGTTGAGAATCTTTGTCGTGTAATTTTACTTCTTCCAATAGAGATTATTAAACTAGGATCTTAGCATTTAATTGGAAGGGGGTTCATTTATCCTTGTTGCTCTACTTTATCTTATATTTTTATGCTTGGAGATGGTCTTGTTGCTTTTATTTTTTCTGGGTTATCATTGTGATATCTGCGTGTTGGCAGTTAATTTTTTTTGATGACCCAGATTTAATTTAGATCGAAACTGATCATTTTCTTTGCTGAATTTGTTAGTTCCTTTCTTTTCCGTCTGGCATCACTACTTGCTATGTGCTTAAAAGGTCATGTTGTGTATTCTGACTATCTTTTGTTATTTCGGTGGTTGTGGTCTAGAATGTTTATCTTGTTGATGCTTGTATTTATATTAACAAATTGTGATGATAGATTCATGTTTTTGCTTGCCTTTGTGGCAGCCAAGTCCACTTGAATACTTATCACCTCTCTGTATTGTATTCCTTTATTTTAAGACCATTTGTTTTACCATCTGATCACCAAGATATGAACTAATATTTGTATTGCCATTACTTCTGTCTTAGTTTATTGTGCATTACTCTTTGCTTGGATTTGTTTATAGAAGTTATCATCACAACTACCATTGTGGTTCTGCTTTGACTATTGGTGCCTTTATTTATTATTTTATTTTTTGGTATAGGTCAGTGACATTTCACTGGCTGATTACGTCGGAGTGGTACCAGCCAAGCACGCTACCTATGTTCCTCACACTGCTGGGAGATACTCAGTCAAGCGATTCCGTAAGGCTCAGTGCCCAATAGTGGAGAGGCTTACAAACTCACTAATGATGCACGGTAGGAACAATGGAAAGAAACTCATGGCCGTGAGGATTGTTAAACATGCCATGGAAATTATTCATTTGCTGACCGATCTGAATCCCATCCAAGTTATTGTCGATGCTGTGGTCAACAGGTATGCTGATGGAGTATAGGTTTTTTCCCTGTTGAAAGTAAAATAAGGTGGTACATCTATGTGTGGCTAAATCTGCTATAGTTGCTAACTTCATTTGTGCACTTACAAATGGAAAATATTTGTACTTAAAGAGGGGCGGGGGTGTTTGTAATATGTAAGGGGGAGTTGCAGTTTAATATGTTTATGGCTTTTGAGGAATTGAGTAGGGTCATTGCTGGTGACTATTTAATGCTGCAAAAGTTCTAAATTTAATTTTCTCATAACATATTCTTTTGAATATCTATTTTACTGCAGTGGACCTCGGGAAGATGCAACCCGTATTGGCTCTGCTGGAGTTGTTAGGCGTCAGGCTGTTGATATTTCGCCATTGCGTCGCGTGAATCAGGCCATCTATCTCCTTACCACTGGTGCTCGCGAATCTGCATTCCGAAACATTAAGACAATTGCAGAATGCTTGGCAGATGAACTTATTAATGCTGCTAAGGGTTCCTCCAACAGGTAAACATCCTGCTACTTGTGATTGGTTATTTAGGACTGTTTCTCTATTAAGCATCTCTTTTCATTCTCTTGCTGATTATTAATGTTTATTCATGTTTGGCCTTTTTGTTATTTACTTGCTGAATATGTCCTTTGCTTGTCCAGCTATGCCATCAAGAAGAAGGATGAGATTGAGAGAGTTGCCAAGGCAAACCGTTGAGGGATCAGAATTGGAAGACACAATGTTTTGTTTGCTTCTTTCTTTGTAGTTCAATTTTCTCTAGACTGTTGCTCGTGAACATGTTATTAGTTGGTTTTTTTGAGTGATGGGAATGTAGTTTATTTTTGTTTGGAGTTTATATCTATATTTATGAATATGGAGAAAGCTTCTAAGTGAGATTTTTTTTTTTTTTCTCGTTCAATACTCTCTGAGCAAATTTCTCTTCAGTTTAGCGACCCCTTGGACATGGCCTTGCATTCTTTTTCATTGTCTTTTATGGACAGGTGTCAATGTGGTTGACGACCCTGTTCCGAAGATGTCTTGTTCTTTTGTTATGGGTGTCTACTTGGTGCTTGGGGTAAATGTTTTCAGAATTTGGTTAATCATGGCTTATATGTAAATTGCGGCGATTATGTTGCCTCTTTCCGTACCCTAAATATTTTTGGTTGATAATGTTTGAGAATCTTTTTTTATAATATATAAATAAGAAAAGAAAAAAAGAGGATCTTTCCCTAACTAATTAAGAAAAAAGGGAGTGCTAGATTTTTATTTTGTTTTGAAGCCCCTAAATAAAGCACATGTGAGAGTATGTGCATAGCGGCGATGCAGAGTTGCCGACGGCAGCGAGTCTCTGGGGTTGTGAACTTGTGATGCCCAATCCTTGAACCGTAGTTGAGTGAGAGATTGTACCATTACTGTCCAAAGAAAGAGATCTAGTTAAGATGGCCTAAAAAATTTAGGAAAATATCGTATTTAACTTTTTAAGTTTTCATCTGAATTGAATTTAGTCATCACAATTTTGAGAATGCAAAACTTAGTTTTGTGTAAGTTTAAAATAGATTTTTTTATTACTTGATTGTATTATCGGTTTGTTATATGTCACATATCTCATTTGATAAGATATCAAATCTTATTTCGAAAATTGAAATTCAATGATTAAATTCAAATCATATGAAAATCTAACGTTAAATATGATTTTTCCAAAATATATATATATTTCTTACTATTTAGATATAAATTCGAAATAAGAACCATTTTTTTTTTTAAAAAAAAAAACTCTAATTTATTTTTTCAGGGTCGGGACACCGGACCCTGAAACCCAAAACCTAGTCCAAACAATACCAACCCTCTCTCTGAGGTTCAGTTGTCACTCTATCAGCCCCCAGCAATGGCGAGGAAGCGAAAGCTCGACACCAAATCCGCCCAGACAACCGAACCCCTGAAGAAGCAACAGCTCCAACGAAAGCAGAAAGAAGAGGACCGTACCCACATCAAAGTTGCGGTAAACGAAGACGACGAGTACGAATACGAGTACGAATACGAATACGAAGAAGAAGAAGAAGAGGAGGAGGAGGAGGAGGAGGAGGAAGAAGAAGAGGATGAAGAGGAAGAAGACGAAGATCTCTATAAACCCAAGAATGCTGATAATCAGACGGCGAACACCTCAACTTCAGCCGCAGATCGAGACAGCGAGGATGATGACGACGAACCCATACAGAAGGTTCTTGAACCGTTCAGCAAGGATCAGATTATAAGCCTTCTATGCGAAGCAGTGCATAAGCACCCGGACGTGGCGGATCGGATTCATAAGGTTGCAGACGAGGACCCGGCACACCGTAAGATCTTTGTCCACGGACTCGGGTGGGACACGAACACCGAGACCCTCTCCAACGCGTTCAAGCAGTACGGTGAGATCGAGGATTGCAAGGCCGTGTGCGACAAGGTCTCTGGCAAATCCAAGGGCTACGGTTTCATCCTCTTCAAGACCCGCGGCGGGGCCCGGAAGGCCCTCAAGCAGCCCCAGAAGAAGATCGGCAACCGGATGACTGCGTGTCAGCTGGCCTCGATGTTTCCGGTCGCACAGCCGAGTGCCACCGCGGCGGCCTCCACTACGCCCCTGTCGGAATATGCGCAGAGGAAGATATACGTGAGCAATGTTGGGGCTGAGTTGGATCCTCAGAAGCTGCTTATGTTCTTCTCCAAGTACGGAGAAATTGAGGAAGGGCCATTGGGACTCGATAAGATGACTGGGAAGCCCAAGGGGTTTTGTTTGTTCACGTACAAGACGGTTGAAAGCGCCAAGAGAGCTCTGGAAGAGCCGCACAAGAATTTCGAGGGACATACATTGCACTGCCAGAAGGCTATTGATGGTCCGAAGCCGAAAAAGTCTCACCCTCATCAGCTTCAGTATCAGCATCATCAGCTTCAGTATCAGCCTCACCAGAACCCTCACAACGCCCAATTCCAGAGGAATGAGAACCCCGCTCTTGTTGGTGGAGCCGCAGCGGCTGCACCGGGTCACTTGATGGCTCCCCCCACCGGAGCGGGGATTGGGTTAAATCAGGGGGCTGCTGCGGCGGCTCAGGCGTTGAATCCTGCGCTTGGGCAGGCAATAGCGGCGTTGTTTGCAAGTCAGGGTGCCGGGTTGGGCCTGACTAATCTTTTGGGGACGCTGGCATCGGCTGCGGCCGCGAACCCGGGTGTGCCCGCAGCGGGGCATGGGACACAGGGTGCGTATTCGAACCAGTCGAATATAAGCCCGGGACTGATTGGAGGGTATGGGAATCAAGGAGGAATGCAGGTTGGATACCCCAACCTGCAGACTCAAGGTGGTTCCGGGAGAGGCCAGCATGGTGTCGTGCAATATGGTGGCGTTAATCCTTACACGGGGCAATAGGTGTTCCTCAGGCAGGTACAATAGATCTGCACTCTTTCCTTGGTGCCGCTTTTCGTTTTTCTTACCTCTATAAATTTTTTTGTTCGGTAATATTCTAGTTGATTTTAACCTTTGAGATCGTATTAACTTATGCAAAACGCTAATATTTTTATGCAGTGATTTTGTTTAATGTAGTCTCAATGGGCTAAGATGACTTGCAATATATTTGATTAGGTTGTGCTATTATGTGGTATTCAACGTTTGGTTTATGCTATTTTATGTTCTTTCAGTTTTATCCTTCACGAAATCCCCTTTCCCTTATTCATGGCAATTGATTCACCAGACTGGGCCTCATGAGCTTTGAGTAATTCGGTTAACCGCTTCTTCTATGGCACCTGCTTCTCCATACTAGCCGGATTTATCTTGCGGTAAACAAAGAGATTACCAGAATCTGAAATTCCTTATCTTTGGCCCTGAAATTCCCCACCTTTGGTGTCATCCATAAATTCTCATATCTCTCTTCTAAAAACTTTAAAAATTGTTTTGGTTCCGATAACCAAAACAGCTACTTTGTGGATTTCATTTATGGAAACAATTGAAGTGTATGTGTACATGTTCATCATCAAAATCGAAAATTGATAGATCCAACGGGACTTTCTTTGGGGGATAAACGATGAATTTAAGTTTCATCTAGTGGAGTGGGATAATGTGTGTTCTCCCGTTGATGAGGGTGGATTAGGGATTAGGAATATGATATGGTTTAATCAAGCTCTTTTGGGGAAGTGGCTGTGGCAGTTTGCTCATGAGGAGGGAGCTTGGTGGAGATCGGTTTTGGTGGCCAAGTATGGGTCAGTTTGGGGGGGATGGTGCTCAGAGGTCATTTCTGGCTCGCACAAGGTAGGCTTGTAGAAATTTATTTGTATGGGGTGGCAGAATTTTAGGAGGTTTTTTAAGTTTGATCTTGGTGAGGGCTCAAAAATTCGCTTTTAGGATGATGTTTGGTGCGGGGATAGGGCTCTCAAAGAGGCGTTTTCAGACTTGTTCAGCATTGCTAGATTCAAGGAGGCTTCCATTGCGGATAGTGTGGAGCGTTCTAATGGTTCCATCCAGTGGAATATCCAATTTACTTGGCTGATTCATGATTGGGAGGTGGAGGAGTTGGCCTCGTTTTATAGATGCCTATATGAGGTTGAGAGGGAAGATAAGTTGTGGTGGGTGCCTTCGCGTAAGGGTCTTTTTGAGGTTAAGTCTTACTATAGAGTGCTCTTGCCTCGCGAGTCGCTTTCTTTTCCATAGAAAAGCGTTTGGAGATCTAAGACTCCTCCTAGAGTGGCGTTTTTTGTTTGGGCGGCGGTTTGTAGTAAGATCCTCTCATTGAATAATCTTGGGAGGAGGGGTATGGTTGTGGTGAACAGATGATGGTTATGTGAAATGAAAGGGGAGTTGGTTGATCATCTTTTTCTTCATTGTGCAGCAGCAAGTGGCTTGTGGAATGCCTTCTTCACACGGTTTGGCTTGTGTTGGGTTATGCCTCGCTCCGTCAAGGAGTTATTGGCAAGTTGGTGGACGGGAGGTCGTTCATGGAGTGTTGTTGTTTGGAAAATGGTCCATCATTTTATTATGTGGTGTATTTGGAGGGAGTGTAACAATAGATGTTTCGAGGACTCGTCGAGGTCTTGAGAAAAGCTCATCCATTTTTTTCTTTTTACTCTCTATTCTTGGACTATAGGCTGGCTTGCCCGTCGGGTCATTAGCTTTGTAGATTTTCTTTCTTTCTTCTCTATCTCTCCCTAGTCCCCCTTGTATACTCTCTGTATACTAAGGGTTGCGCCCCTTTGCGCTTTTGATATATTCTATTGACTTATCAAAAAAAAAAAATTGAAAATTGAAAAATGCTACCTTCACACATATAATCAAACTCATCCTATTGATTGAAACAGATTTCATCATGCATACCCTTATTTCAGAACGTCACCTGTTTAGGAGCTATCTTCAAGAGTTGGTGTTTGAGTTTTTGGATACTTTTGAATGAGTTGTTGATTAAGTGGACTGTGTTGTATATTCTATCTTACGAAGAGAAAAGAAATCAACTTCAATGTGTTTAGTTCTAGCATGAAAGATAGGATTAGAAGCCATGACTAAAGCTCCAATATTGTTGCACCATAGAGTAGGAGGAGCTTGAAGAGGAAGTTGTAAATTGTGGAGAAGCATTTGAGGCCAATATAGTTCTGCAGTAGCCAAAGACATGGCTCGGTATTTAGCCTTCATGCTAGAATGAGCAACGATAGGCCGCTTCTTACCACACCACAATATCAAGCAAGATCCCTGAAAAATTCCATAGCCTGTTGATGAGTGTTTGTCATCTGGATTCTCGCCTAGACTGAATCACAATAAGCTTGAAGATGAATATTCCCTTTAGGGCATGTTTGGTTCACAGAATAGGCCCCTGGAAGGCTGGAATGAAATAACGATTCCATAGGATCGATCCCATTTGTTTTCAAAAAAGTTTTAAACTAATTCTCCTCCACCAGATTGGAGGTTTTTAATTCAACAAGAAAATTGATTTTCAACTAAAGTTTTATGAGGATTAAAAGACTCTGTAGGAGATGCATGAAATGGAAGTTGCTTGCTCTTGCCAAGTTGGCATGGCTCACATACTTCCTCTTTATGTAGTGACCCAATAATAGGAAGAGAATGGTTATTGAGCAAATGACAAACAATAGGATGAGATAGATGACTCAAATCTTTTTTTTTTTTTGATAAGTCATAAGGAATTTAGTAAAAAGCGGAAGGCGCCCCAAAAGCATATATGATATATACAAGAGGAACACCTAACTAGAAAAAGAAAAACTGGAAAGAAAGTCCGTGTAACTAAGAAACAAGGGGGAAAGGTAAGCCACAGTCCACAAATACAAAGAATACAACAAAGAGACTAGGATCTCTTCCATAGAGCTTTCCAAGTCCTCAAAACACCTATTGTTTTTCTCCCTCCAAATGGTCTAAAAAATATGAATAGGCACCATTTTCCAAGTCACAGCACTCCTAGTCCTACCAAAGGAACACTAGCAAGCACACAAATCCAAAACACTACTAGGCATGACCCAAGAAAGACCAAGCCGGCTAAAAATATTGCACCACAAAGCAATATTTTTGAAGATGACTCGGCATTCAAGATGACTCAATCTTGAATGCCAAGTGTGAACCGAAGCTTTAACTTCTAAGAATGCCGCAAAGGTATGACATTTATTGAGAGAATTTCGTTGCAAATGGATAGGGCAGAGACCCTATCCATTTATAAATGACCTCCTTCACTTTGTTCTTCCAACAATGTCATCTCAATCTGGTTGTCCTTCACAAAATAAAGGGAGCTAGTGAGTATAAAGAAGCAATGGTTTATCATGCAAACTGATTGATAGATAACAAATTAGCAAGAGCTTGAGGATAATGTAAAACACGTTTTAGATGAAGGTTTGAATGAGGTGAAGTGATAGTAAGTGAACCAATGTTTTGTATGCTCAAACCTGTCCCAATACCCACAGCAACATCATTATTCCTGTGTAAGGTTGCTGAAGGGAGAGTTGCTCTGCGTTTGGTGTGATAAGTTTGTTGGCACCACTGTCAGCATACCATGTATCATCACCTTAAGTTACATTGGTGCGGTCAACCATTGCAGTTAGTTGGGCTGGAGGGTGTCAGCCTTGGTAGGAATAGTCTCGCGGTGAAAACAATCCAATGCCTTGTGAGTGTTGGTCTTGTTTATGCCATTTTGTGTTCTTTCATTCATCTTTCACAAAATCTATTTTCCCTTGTTCATCGCAATTGATTCACCAAACAGGGCCTCATGAGCTTTGAGTAGTTCAATGAACCGCTTATTCTCTAGGACCCGCTTCTTCATACTAGCTGGTTTTATCTTCGACACGAGTGGTAGACAAGAGATCACCAGAATCTGAAATTCCCTACCTTTGGTTTCATCCAATAATTCCCATATCTCTTTTCAGCAAAACTTTAAAAAGTGTTTTGGTTATCGATGCCAAAACAACTACCGTCTGAATTTCATTTATAGAAAAAAATTCAAGTGTATTTGTACATGTTCATGATCAAAATTGAAAATTGAAAAATCCTATCTTTACAAATATGGTCAAACTCATCCTATCGATTGAAATTGACGTCATCTATTGCATCTCCATATTTTTAGACTTCATCTTCTGCATATCCTTATCTCTGAACATCATATGTTGAGGAACTATCTTCACAAGTTGGTATTTGAGTTTGAGTGGGATACTTTTAAATAAGTCATTGATAAAGTAGACAGGAATAACTTTTATAGGGACTTGACATAAAGAGATTGACACGTCAGCTCTACTGACTTATCAAAAAAAAGAGATTGACACGTCAGCGTATAACACCAAAACTGAGAAAGACGAAAACACTAGATCTTTAGCCATTTTCTTCAACAAATCAACTCATCGACAAAATCTCCATTACCCATTCAAGAGAATGGAACACAATTGCCCTCTCCTCAGCCAAATGCCACCACCCCAGTTCCTTTACTGAACAATAACCCCTGTTCCTCTGCCGATGCTTGAGGACCCGTCAGTCCTTAAATTTCTTGCCTTTTCTCTCTCTAGTGAAGTAGCATTGTTTTGGGATGGATTTCTTTTTCATTCACCCCCTTTTTGCATTTCAAAAACAAAGAGTAGAACGTGAGGGAGAGAAAAAATTGGGACAAAAAAAAGAGAGGCTCTTGAGGTTGTGGAAAACTAAGAATAAGAGCTAGGAAGGGAAGAAAAAATGTGTGGGCTTGCTTCAAGTTATGAATCCCTCTCTTTCCCATTTTTTCTCTCACTCTCTTCAGTTCTATCCCTTCCTCTCGCACTCTCCAATTTGCTCTATTCCTTTTTGTTTCTTTGAATGAAGATAATTGATTGGGTGATCTTTTTTTTTTTTTTACTGCAATCTCCTAAATATGAAAACAACATCACTAATATTTCAACTTCATCCGAACATTGGGTGAAATTTCCAAAGAAGTCACATATGATACAATTTTAGAACCATTGCTTTAACGCAAGTAATCTCCTACGGGGGAAATTAACGCGATTTGTAACATGAAACTTGATGGTTTGAAGAACATTGGTGAATTGTAAATGTGAGGCAAAATGTGACCTTAGTATGAGGGAAATCAATTTGAAGAACATTAGTGAATTGTAACGTGAAACTTGAGAATGGAGCACAAACCAAGGAATAGCCTTCCTTTCTTTATATTGTCATTATTTGCCATGATGGTTTGAATTGTCAAGTGGAAGATGATGATCGTTTTGTAAGGGTAATGTGTTTCAATAAAATATTCTAACCAATTAGCTATACAAATGTTTTAATAAATTCATTGTAATGTTGAGTTCCTTTATGTGAGAAGCATGACTTATACCCTTGGCAACTGTTCCAAGGGTATAAGTCATTATTGATAAGTGGTATAAGTCATTATTTGCTATGATGGTTTGAATTAATAGTTTGTCAAGTGGAAGAAGATGATCATTTTGTAACATTAATGTGTTTCAATAAAATATTCGAAACCAATTAGCTGTACAAATGTTTTAATAAATTCATTGTAATGTTGATTTGCTTGCCATGAGAAGCATGACTTATACCCTTGGCCACTGTGCTTCTGCATTTGCACTATGGTCAGACTTAAGGATGCTGGAGGGCTGTGCCATCGTGATCACATATTTTATTATAGCTTATTTTCATTTGAAATTCTTGTCAAACTTAGTTATGATTAACATATGAGAGATGATGGATATGTGGTTAAATATTAGGGTGAGAGAGGACGGTGGGAAATTATGCTTTCTATCATCATGATTCTGTTTTTGGCTGCAAATTTTTCATTTAGTACTAGTGCTAAAGTAAGTTTGCTGTTTCCTTAATTAGTCATTTTCTCTTTCTAAAAATGGGCTGTGCTCAAAATACTACTTGCTATTTGCCTTTTGCCCATTGCATTTGTCAATATGACATATTATAAGAATATTTTACTCTTCTCTTTTCACATTTTGTTTTTCAAGCAAATTGTACCATTTATTATCCTCTTGCAGGATCTCTAAGATGGGTATTAATAGTGAAGAACTTGAGATAATCTCATGTTGTGATGATTTTGTCCATTACTTAATTTTTGTTTATTTGTGAATGATTTGTAGTTCTCTTTGCCAACTATGGAGTTATCCCTCCACAACTATCTTTGCCATGTCTCAAGATTCTGAATGTTCATCAACTACAGTTGATATTGGTGCAAATAGCGTCAATGCCAATAGAACTCCCTGAAGCTGCTGTGATTTGTCATGTGAGGTGCTGTCTTTCTGTGATGATGTAATGCACTAATATGTTGTCTGTTGTTGTATATGCTATAATGCATTAGATCTTTTGACTACTATGATGTTGAAGATTCAATGCTCTTTTATGTTAATTAGACAATGATGGTGGGGAATAGACATTAGCAGAGAGTTGTGATTTAGTCATACTATTGTTTTAAATGTACAATATTGATATCTAGTTGAAGGATTAAGATTCATCTGATTATACTTTCTCGTCCTTTTGTTTTGGAGCTTGTAATTATGGGCCTAGCTAAATCGTTGATGCGATGTTATGTTATCAGTTATAATTTATTTGATGTTAAAATTTTGTTTATGTTATTTTTACCCCATGGAGGCCTTTTAACAAATTTATTCTATATAGAACTATCAATCTTTAAATATTGAACATAAAAGGAAAAGTGTTATCTATTATTATGATGGTACTTATCCTATATAGCCAATCGGGTTTTATATTGTTTGTCTTTGTCGGGTTTGCTTTTTTGAAAGCATTGATGATATAGCTCCATTGACTTGTTTATGTATTTTCTATGTTAACTCTTGTTTATGTTCTCTACTTTTTGGCTATTGGAGTTTGATGTTTGTGCTGCTGTTGTGTATGTTATTCTTTTGTGTTTGGTACATCTTTTTATCATTGAGTTATAAGTACTTTAGTAGTTTGCAAAGGCCCCATTGAAGCCATTGAATTAAGTTCTCTTCTGGCATGATATTGTCTTTGGATTATGGTGTTGTGTCATTTCATGCACCGAATTGAACATTATGGTGTTTGGATTATGAGGGAAGAGTTTGGGGACTAGAATTTGTTGCAGGTTGCTCTTATCACATAGAATACGCCATATACGCTCTGAGAAGGGACAGGTAAGTGGGGGACTTGAGACAGAGTTATGCCAGCAATATGTTTTATGTTTTCTATGTTTTGTTATATATTTCCAACATCTTACATTTTCAGAAATGTTCTTTCTTTGGTGGTATTGTTGTCGAGGTTTGTTTCTGATTTTTTTTCTTTCTTAATAATAATAATAATAAAGATTTAAAAATACATGCATGAAACCATATAAATATAACTCTTTTTTCCCTTGTTTTGTCCAATAAAAATGCAAAAACTCCATTAGAAAACAAAAGAATAAGCATTTAGTAGTGATTCATTAATATTGATTATCTAAAATATGTTAGCAGGGAAATGTATTATGCGACAAAAAAATCTCATATTACCCCATCAATTTGTTGCTCATTAGATATATCCACGTAAAAAGAGGGATTTAAGAAAATGCATTTCGTCTTTTCCGTAACCATCGTAGCTTCAAGCATTTGTTTTTCTCTCCAAATGCAAGATTACATTTCCCGATTGAGATTTCCTCTAATTACTTAAAATTAGAGAATTTTATGTTATGAAATCGTAGCCTTTCATTTTAAATTCAGTGGTCTTTAAAATGTTTGCTGCTTTTGTATAATCGATGCATTAAATTTTGAATTTAAGCTGACTTTTGTTTTACCAAAGATTAAATGATTTTATAGACTATTAGATTTAAAATAAAGCGCTATGATTTCATAACATTAGATTTTTTAATTTTGAGAAATTGGACGATATCTTAATCCTTACATTCCCTTCTTTTCTAAAACGCTAGAAGGATCCCCTTCCGTTTTAGGGAATGAGGGCTTCGGACATTGAGAAGAGATAAGCCAGTGAATTTTATTTGTTTTTAATTTATTATTATCCAAATGAGATAAAAAGAAATTTCAGCAAAAAGTTAGAAAATGGTGTATACATTCATAATTACTCTTTATGTATTTATTATTTGGAAAATGATTCATTTTGCCCTCTCTGTTTTCAAAATTATTATTTGATCTATGAATATATATGGGATCCACATAAGTTCACAAATCTAATAATAATTTTAAAAATTAAGAAAATTACACTTTATTTCCAAAGTTTGGAACGATTTTCAATCCAATCTTTAATGTTTCAATTTTTGTAACGCACCTCTAAACTTTTAAATTTTTGCAATTCGATCATTCCTCAATCAAAGTCATTTTAACTAACGGAATAGTGATCATGTGACTTGCATGTGATCACTGTTGAACTTTTTTTCTTCCAAAATGCCTCGACGGGGAGATGAAACATATGTGCTAGTGACGGAGCTGGTGATCATGTGACTCGCGCATCTCTTTTATGTGCTAAGAGCTCCATTGACGGACTATTTATGGCTTTTTCATTTCCACTACTAGCACATATGTTTTATAGTGATCATGTGCCTCACACATCTCTGATTACTTTGGGGTAGATTACACTGTAAAACATATTTGCTGGTAGCAAAGATGAAAAAGCCATAAAATCAATGACTTGACAATAGATAAAGACATAATTTGTCAAAATTTGCTATAAATCTAAAATTGATTGGAACTGTGACATTTTATAAATATTGTTTTAATAAACTAATAGCCTGAGAAACAATGTTTGGGTTGTAAAGATTTTAAATTATATTTTTGAAATTGATATTGTACATAGCATTTTAGTTGATTTGATTGTTATAAACTTTTAAGGAATAACTCTTTAAAAAAAAAGGATAATTTCACTAATCCTCAAATTTTGGCCTTTTTTTTAAACACTCCCTTAATATTCAAAAACTCTCACTTACCTCTTGAACTTTCAAAATTTCTCACTTATCCTCATCCGTACAAATTAGGACACAATTTTTTTAAAAAAGACCAAAATACCCTTATTTTTTATTTAAAAAAAATAAAAAAAATCTGGAAGTTGGAATTTTATACAAAAGTCACCGTTTAAAATTCACTATTTAAAATGTCAACTTCAAAATGTTTTTTTTAAAAAAAAAAAAAAAATGAAAAACATGGGTATTTTGGTATTTTTAAAATTTTTTGCTTAATTTATGGATGGAAAACAAAGAATTTTGAAAGTTTAAAAGAAAGTGAATAATATGTGTTTGAAAAAATGGCCAAAGTTTTAAGGAAGGTTAGTGAAATTAGCCACCAAAAAAAAAAAAAAAAAGAGTAAAACGTCTTCTTTCCTCCGCCTTAAACCCTTCTCTCTCGATTACAAAAAACATAAACCCCCTCTCACACACACAACACACTGAGATGCTTTCATTGCTGTTCTCCTACGTGAAGCTTCCTCGAATCACCACAGTGCTGAATTTGGGCACTCTTTTGGGTCTCCGAAACCGACCAAACGTTTCGCTCTACTCGACCTCAACCGCGCCTACCCTATGGAGAAAACCCTTGAATCCCTCGCTGACCAATCTCTACCGTCGGATTTCGCCCGTAGGAAATCCCAGGGTCACGATCGTGCCGATACTCGACCAGTGGATCGCAGAAGGCAAAACCGTCAGCAGAGAACCCCTCATCGCCATTATCAAGGAGCTCAGATATTACAAACGATATTCTCATGCCCTTGAGGTATCCCTAATTTCGTATGTTAATAAAAATCAATCAAATTGGTCGAAATGATTACCCTTTATTGCGTTGTGTACGGATTGATAGATAGACTTCGTTTGTTAGTCAGAAATGCTTTGATTTATTTCTCTAAGGTTGTTTGAGAATTGATCGTGATTGTGGTTATGGAATGCCCACATTTCTAAAGTAGGCACATTATGATTAGTGAACCAGCATTTCCTCTCAGTTACCCCTAGCACTGATGTATAAGTAACTGAAATTCCACGATTCCCTGGTTAGCATGAACAAAATATTAAAATCATCATCTCTTTGTTGTTTAAATTGTTTAGGATAAGTAGTGATTTAATGTGGTATTAGAACAGTTGTTTTGATTTTGAAACTTGATCCGTGAATGAGAGTGTTAAAATATGAGTGCTTTTATACTTTCTAGTGCTTACTTTCTAATGTGACAGTTGCACAAAGAGAGCAAGCATACATGATTAAAAAAATTTGTAATGGAAAGCTAACGTGGCAATTACCACGTTAGGGAGTAAGCACTTGAAAGTATAAAAGAGGGAGTTTGTGAAGCATTTTTCTTAGAATATTAAAATTGCCATCTCTTATATGATTATACTTTTGAAATGAATGATAAGGACTAGAGAGAGAGAGCTCATAACATGAAGGATCTGAAAAGTAATGCAGTATTGTGAAGATGGTCATCTTATTTTATATATATATATATATATATATATATATATATATATATTTCTGATTGCCATTTTATTTTTTGCCCAGGTATCTATGTGGATGACTGACAAAAGGTACTTTGACCTTTCGTTCCGTGAGGTTGCCATCCGACTAGACTTGATTGCAAAAGTTCATGGGATAGAACAAGCCGAGAATTTTTTCAATAATATTCCAGTAAAATTAAAAGTTCTTGAGGTTTATAGTGCTCTTCTCAACTGCTATGCCCATGTAAAAGATGTGGAGAAAGCAGAGGCTGTTATGCAGAAGATGAGAGATTTGGGATTGGATAAGACCGTAATGGCTTACAATTGTTTGCTTAATCTCTATCATAAGACTGGAAATCACGAGAAGCTTGACACTCTGATGCACGAAATGGAAGAAAAGGGCCTCAATTTTGACAGATTTACATTTGGCATCAGGCTCAGTGCGTATGCAGCTGCTTCTGATGTGGAGGGAATTGACAAGATTCTAAAAGATGGAGTCCAATCCCAGCACTTGTATGGATTGGAACAGTTATGCTGTTGCTGCAAATGCTTACACAAAAACTGGTTTTGTGGAAAAGGCTTTGGAAATGCTCAAGAAATCAGAGGGATTGGTAATTTCCAAAAGAAGATGTACTGCATTTAATTTCCTTCTCACACAATACGCAGCAATAGGGAAGAAAGATGAAGTGTTAAGACTCTGGGAGTTATATAAGACGAAGGAGAAGAAGATATACAGTATGGGCTATATGAGTGTCATATCCTCAGTGTTGAAGTTTGATGACATTGATAGTGCTGAGAAGATACTTGACGAGTGGGAATCCAGAGAGTTAAGCTATGATATTCGGGTTCCAACCTACCTGATGGGTGCTTTTAGCAGAAAAGGTCTTATGGAGAAGGCTGAAACCCTTTTAAACCGAGTAATGGTGAAAGGAGGGAGGCCTAATGCAAGGATGTACTATTTTTTGGCAACAGGGTACCTGCAGATAAATCAAACTGAAAAGGGAGTTGAAGCGATGAAGAAAGCAATTTTGGTCTGTGGGCCTTGGTGGAAGCCAAGCAAAGAAAGTTTGACTGCCTGTCTGGAGTACTTGAAAACCGAAGGAGATGTGGAGGCGGCAGAGGAACTCATTAGATTACTCAGGGATAAGAACATTGTCTCTGTAGATATTTATGACAGACTGGTGAATTATATTAAAGATAGTGAATCAAGCTCGCCTGCTCTCAATGATGTGATGGGAGGGGATGCTTCAATTGGAAATGGGGAAACAATTGGATTTTCTGAGCTCAAGTAGGACAGTGGCAATTATAAACCAAGTAGTTGGATGCAGATGCGTGCTAGTTTTAGAAACATGCTGGCAAAGTGATGCAGAAGCATCTAAGCCCAAAGCAAAATAGGTCTCAGTCCATTCGCTATCTCAGGACCAGTTTTTATTGTTATGTTATGCTTTATATTATTATTTTAAAAAAAATATTTGGGAGCATTAAAGCTTTTAGACAATTCACATTCGAAGGAAATGCATGTCACGTGGACTCCGTGTGGCTGGTGTGGTAAGTGTCACATGGACATGAACTACCACACCAGTTTATAAACGTAGTAAGTACCATGTGACCGTCCACATTTTTAGTGACTAGTGTGGTAAGTATTATGTGAATTGCTACGCCAATTTGTAAGGAAGTTATAATAAAAGTTGTGGTATCGCTTAGTAGAAATTAAAGGACTAGGATTCTATGTTTAGTAAAAAGATATTATAAATAGTTTCTTTTGAGCATTTGAAGGCAACATTTTCTTTTCTAACATATGAAATTTATTTTCTAACCCCAAGTGGTTGGCCTAGTGCTTGAAGCTTGTGGTCTTAAGGAGTATCACTATATAGATCTCTCACATCTTGTTAGGTGCAAACTCCCATTTGTGGCCACACTCTAGTGTAAAAAGTTAGGTTTACCCTAATCCGTGTAGAGAAACTTTTAAGGGTGTGGTGCACGGGTTCGAGGTTTACTCTACAGGAGTGGGTCCGAAGGACTTTACCTTGTCGAGATTTCCTGTTATATAAAAAAAAAAAAAATTAAGTATGAGCTCTCTGACTTTTTAAAGCCTAGAAATTAATCTTTTATTGTTCAAATTTCAATTTGTCTCTGCTTTTAATCTTGTCTATCTTAAGCCATTTTGTAAGCGTCAATTTGATTGTTTGGCTGGTTCATATCAGATTTAGTTTGAATATAATTTCTCTTCGTCGCATCACAAAGATAGAAGATCAAACATTCAACCCGAGCACAAAATCATGCTCGTTTGAAGATATGAGTAAATGCTTTTTAGAGACTTTTGTCGTAAGAAACTAAGAATCTTCAGGGTAACGTCTTTTGTCGAAGTCATCACCGAGAAAATATGTATGGGGGCGAAATTATCGCCTTAGGAACCTTAGTGGTCGCCACTACAAGTATTTGATAACTGTGGAAAAGGCTTTATAGAGTTTAGGGCGCAAAACGACGACGCTTGGTTGTGTACAAACCCTGTGCGAAATCACTCTTGTCCCTTCTCCCCCAGCTTAGCTGCACCGCCTCAAGAGCACAGGAAAATGGAGGAGCTTCGAGACCATTCCAACCCTCAAAACGATGTTGTCGCCTCGGACGACGACGACCCCCCAATGCTGAGTTCCGAAACCTTGTCGGCCCTCAAGGAGTTCCTAGCCCAGCAGAACCGTTCTCTGGTTGTTGAACCTGACCCTGACAACGTGGAGAATGGAGAGGAGCAGGAGGAGGTGGCTTTGGTGTCTGAGGACTGGAGGCTGAGCCAGTTCTGGTACGACCGGGAGACAGCCGAGACTGTGGCTCGAGAGGTCCTCACTCTCTGCCAGCTCTCCGATTCCCGCGTCGCTTGCATCGCTTGCCCCACCCTCTACGCCTATCTCAAGGTATTCAATTTTAGTGCTGAATATCTTTGATAAGTGCTACAAGTGTTGAATATGGTTAACAATCTATTGAGATTGCACAGTGATATAGGAATTTTAGCTTACATTTTTCCCCTTTATCTGATTTCAGAAACTTAATCATAATATCGATGTGCAACTTCTTGAGTATGACAAGCGTTTTGAGCAACACGGAAGTGAATTCACTTTTTATGATTACAACCGACCAGAAGAGTTGCCATCGGAACTGAAGCATGCTTTCCGCATTGTAGTTGCGGATCCTCCTTATCTGGTAAGCTTATATAGTTATATGCGTATAGTTTGGAATTTACCAAAAAAAAAAAGAAAAGAAAAGAAAAGAAAAGAGAGTTTGGAATACTTAATGACTAGCCCTTCTGCCTCTTTGGACTTGTTCTTCCTTTGTGGATTCCTATCAAGTATCCATCCTTTCCCTGGAAGTAATTCAAAGCAAGTTTATCAAAAGTAATTCAAAGCAAGTTCTTCTTTCACTTGACTGTTTCAGTATTTTTCCTCTCATTATATCTTCTATTTATTTATTATCTTTCAAACAAAAACTCTATGCTTTTTGTCCCTTTGGTTTAGCGGATTCAAAAAGTGCGGTTTGAAAAAAATAGTAATTTCGTTGATGAAAATGGGACTTTTCTAATGAACTCGCAGACGGGGCACTTTTCATGATTTTGTTCAAAAACCCCCGTTTAGCATGCGAAATTACGGGACCAAACGCACTTGCACTCACTGTGAGGGACATTATTGTATGATCTTTTCAATTATATTCTGAGTATGTCTTTTTAAACTGTTTTGTATCCTTTTATCAGCAAAATTGTATAGAAAAAGTCTAGAGGATCAGTTTTGCTTAGTTTTCTTCCAACCATTCTGGAATATCAACTCCGTAAAATCAAGTCGATGTGTAATCCTTCCCATATGATTCATAAGATTAGTATAACTGGAAGTTCGCTGATTTATGTTATGGACATCTGTTGAGTGTTCTGTATAGAGGAATTTTAAGGTTTAAAAATAGCTTGTAGAAAGTATAATGCCTAATAAGATCTTGCCTGGTGGTTGAGTCACATACCATGCAAAGGAATAAAAGTTTTATGTGGGTTCAACCTTTTTGTCACATCTCCCTGGTAGATATGCATAAATGGGGCAATATAGCTTTTCATATTATTTAGTTGTGAAAGTTATGCTTTTTTTACTGTGATGAACAAATTGATGACCTGATTGAAATGACAGAGTAAGGAGTGCTTGGAGAAGGTCAGTGAAGCAATTTCTTTTCTTTTACAGCCGCAAGAATCTTACTTGCTTCTACTTACAGGTAGACATTCTACTGTTTCACGAATGAGATTCATGAAATAGAAAATAAATGTAAACAATCTTTATCATCATATCAAGGCATTGATTATGCTGTTTCCTTAACAACTTTCTAGTGTAAGTTTAATAGCTTGTAGTACTGATAACTTGCAGGTGAGGTGCAGAAAGACAGAGCTGCTGAGCTTATGGGCTTGCGTCCATGTGGTTTTCGGCCTCAGCACTCTAGCAAACTTGGAAATGAGTTTCGTCTGTTCACAAATTATGACCCAGGAAATAGATTAGGAGGCTGGGAGCAAGAGGATTAGGTGCATTTTCTTTCCACATGACCTTAAACTTGTAACCTATGTTCATTTTGACAAAATTATATATGCATGCATATATATGAGCTACTCCTCCCAAGCTTGTGCGTTGATCCACCCCTGTACACACACACATCCTTAATATGTCTTGAGGAAAGAACTGTATTATTAAGTTTGACATTTCATTATATGTTCATAACTATGATGTATTTCGTTATATTTTCTCCCCGTGGAAACATTCTATGGAGGCTACTGAAATTTGCCATTAATCTTGTGGTCTTTGGTTTAAGTGTTGACCAATCAAATAGATGAAAAGGAGATGCTTGAGATCTTCCTTGTATGTTAACAGATATGCTTGTTTCTTATTATTTCTCTTATAACTTATGGATGGCCATTGGCTTTTCAAATTGAAACTTCTTCATTATTTTGTGGTTGCCGGGCTTTTCCTCTTTTCTGTTATTGGTACTTCTGGCATATTATTTTTCCCTTTCTTGTTGGCCATTTCTGAGTTACAAGTTCTGTCAATCCATTAGTGAATGAGATTTGGATTAGATGCTGTTAAAAAAAAGGTTTTTTCAAATTTAATTGCATTTTCTTTTATGAGAAAGAGACGTAAACAACTACTGTGTACAGCACTGAATGCGTCTGTGGTTAAAATTTGAGACAGCTGAACTTTTGACTGCAGATTTATTGACGGGGTGATTGGAGAATCTTGATTTTTGCCTGCCAACCGGAGTGCCACTTCCAGAAGTATAATCAGGAGCTCTTTTGCTTGAAATGGAATGTCAGGCTATAAGATGCTTGATGAATTTCCTAAATTAATGGATCAGATATTTGAATCTCTTTTGGTGCTTTTTCGATGCCCAATCCCTTTGTGCCAAAATTTGGTTTCTAAGTTCGACTTGTAAATTATCCCAACTAGCCCATAATCACGAGATTTATAATTTAATTTTAAAATTTAAAAGTATTATTATTAGGTTAAAAAAAATAACAAATTTCTATGGTACATTTATTGCAATTAAATAAATTCTTACACCTCAAGTTCAATGCTTAATTATCACTTCGGTGTTTTAAAAGAGGAAAACTTAAATTTCGTTAACCAAAGCATAAATATAAAATTAGTAAGGATATTTGATACTATTGATGTGATAGAAACCCTAAATTCAATCAATATCAAATTCAACCTCCACAAAATCACCAATAAATAAATAAATAAAGCAAGGTGCTTCACTATATATATATATGGGGTTTGCTAGGAGTTTTTTTCGTAGTATTCTCCTGACGTTTTTTATCTTACATAGAACATTATTTAGAAAAATAAAATTATAATACCATTTTTTTGTCAACATATTAATTTTTATGAGTTAATATTTAAGTTTTAATGTTTTAAAACTTATTTTTGAATTCAAAATTAAAATCTAAGGGTGGAAGGTTAACCCTTTAGGATATCCTAAATTGGATTTGGTCATCTTAAATTTGGTGCTAATGCCTCAATTTTGGTATTAATGCCTAAAAAAAAAAAAAATCGGTTGTGGAGGCTATTATAATTTTATTTTTTTATTAAATCATTTTACGTAGAAAAGAATCTGAAAACATTTATAGGAAGGACCCTTAACATTTTCTTATATATATATATATATATATGTATATATATATATCGGGTTCTATTTTATGGCTTTTAGCCTTTTAAGGTAATGTATTATTACGGACAACTCTTGATTCTATGCATGGGTTTTCACAAAAAATATTAATATATTAAATGTTTCTGATTATTTATTTTCTTAAATTTTTTTTTTTTTAAAAAAAAAATCTATACTACGACTTTTTACGGTTTTTTATTTTTTTTAAATCCTATATATTTGTTTTTTTTCTTCTATATATGATATTCTATTTATGATTTTTTAAGTAAAAGTATTAATACATATAACTCTTAATCTATACGTGGGTTTTTAAATGACCAATTCAATTTTATTTAGTGACAGGTTCATTCATTAAAAAATATGTGTTTACATCACATGTCACAATTTTAAAAGACTTCTAAAGGGATTTCAGTTTTATATATATATATATATATATATATATATATATATATATATATCATTTAACTAAATGTAACTCTTTGCATTTATTATTATTATTATTACTATTATTTTTATTAAATCTAAAGATCTTAGTATCTTGAGATCTCATTAGGCAGAGTAGGTATTATTATATTTCTCATCCGAGGAGTTCCAATTTCATATTATTCCTAATTCTCGCTTCATTTCTACTTCATTTCTTACATTTTTTGTTAGACGAGGAAGGGAAACAACATTGAAATTTTTATTTTCAATTATAGGTTATATGGTAGAAACATTATAAATAGTAAAGAATAAAAACATAAATAAACAACCTCAATCAAACTTGGACTCAAGATCAGAGTCGTAAATAACACAAAGAGAGATCGAATCTGTGGCGTCCTCCATCTCCATCATCTTCAACTCCTTCATTTTCAAGTTTTTTTCACCCTCTTTCATCCACCGAAATATTGTGTAACATCCTACAACGTGTTGGTTCTTTCGAATAGCAAAAGAGTTGTTGCAAGTACATACCCAAACACCATTGCTCGCTGGTCTAAGTGCTTCCCTGTTATTTGTTTTAGTAAAATGTACAATTTCTCATCCCAATGAAAATGGCACATACCTAAATTTATTAAAAAAAAAAAAAATCAATCTCATGTTCTGATTAAACAAATAATTCAAAAATAATAATATATGTATCTATACCTCCCAAATCAGTGGCACTGTATCTATATGTGTTATCAACTTCATTGATCAATCTATCATGTTTTTTTCTCAATCAAATACTTGATCAATACTTCATCAGTAAGATGAAAAAGTGGCCTCAAAGTTATTGAATTGTTTGCAAATTTCTACAATGAAACAATGAGGGTGAACCAAAAAAATTAGAATAAGTGTGATAATTAAAACGAATACGTGTGATGCCTAAGTTTGTGTCTTTCTAGATCAATAAAACAGAAAAGTACTATTAACAAGTATTGGTAACACAATATTTATTCTACATTAATTTTGACAAAATTCAAAAAACGATCTATGTCATGAAAGATCTAAATTTTGACATACTCACTAACTTCTAAGTTGAGTAAGCTTTTTGTCCTTTGTGTTTAACCGACAAACTAATTCTTCATTGGGCACCGCTGGCAAATTAAAGAAAATTGGTCTAAATGCCTCCCTCTTATTTGTTTTGGTAAAAATGTACAATTTATCATCCCCATGAAAATGGCACATACCTAAAATTTATTTTTTTTAAAAAATCAATCTCACATTCTAATTAAAAAATAATTCAAAAATAATAATATATGTATCTATACCTCCCAAATCAGTGGCACTGTACTCATATGTGTTATCAACTTCATTGATCAATCTATCATGTGTTTTTTTCTCAATCAAATACTTGATCAATACTTCATTAGTAAGATGAAAAAGTGGCCTCAAAGTTATTGAATTGTTTGCAAATTTCTACAATGAAACAATGAGGGTGAACCAAAAATATTAGAATAAGTGTGATAATTAAAACGAATACGTGTGATAATTAAAACGAATACGTGTGATGCCTAAGTTTGTGTCTTTCTAGATCCATAAAACAGAAAAGTACTATTAACAAGTATTGGTAACACAATATTTATTCTACATTAATTTTGACAAAATTCAAAAAACGATCTATATCATGAAAGATCTAAATTTTGACATACTCACTGACTTCTAAGTTGAGTAGGTACCTCTTTGTCCTTAGTGTTTAACCGACAAACTAATTCTTCATTGGGCACCACTGGCAAATTAAAGAAAATTGGTCTAAATGCCTCCCTATTAGTTGTTTTGGTAAAAATGTATAATTTCTCATCCCTATGGAAATGACACATACCTAAATTTATTTATTTATTTATTTAAAAATCAATATCACATTCTACTTAAGCAAATAATTCAAAAATAATAATATATGTATTTATACCTCCCAAATCGTGGCGTTGTACTCATATATGTTATCAACTTCATTAATCAATATACCATATTTTTTTTCTCAATCAAATACTTGATCAATTCTTCATCAATGAGATGAAAAAGTGGGCATAAAGCTTTCAAATTGATTGCAAATTTCTACAATGAAACAATGAGGGTGACCAACAAAAATTAGAATAAGTGTGATCATTAAAACAACTACGTGTGATGCCTAGGTTTGTGTCTTTCTACATCCATAAAACATAAAGGTACTATTAACAAGTATTGGTAACACAATATTTATTCTACATCAATTTTGACATAATTCTACAAACTATCTATATCATTAAAGATAAATTTTGACATACTCACTGACTTCTAAGTTGGGTAGGTACCTCCTTGTCCTTAGTGTTTAACTGACAAACTAATTCTTCATTGGACACCGCTTACAAATTAAATAAAATTGAAAGATTAATATATCATTGTTGGGCTTAAACTCATGGGCTTATGCTTTTGATTTGTGTAATGTCTTAATATACTATATTATGGCTCACTAAAATATATAATATTATTTTAACTAAAAAATATTGTCCAATAATGTAATAAAATACACAAATATATTGTTAACATCTTATTTCAAAAAAGATGTATAATTATATAACCCTTTAATTTATTGATAAACTAAATTTGAATGGTTTGATACAACACTTGTGCAATAATGATATCTAATTATTTAATGTTTGGATAATTATATCTATTTATTTTATTTATTCCTTCAATTTATTTAGTATATTTTTTCTTCTTTTATTTTTTTTAACTCAAATTTAAGATGGCCACGTCAATTTTCATAGGATATTATTATTATTATTATTATTATTAAATCTCAAGTTCTGATATCTTGAGATTTCACTATGCATAATAGGTATTATTATATTTCTCATTTGTTTCTTACTTTTTGTTAGATGAGGAAGGGAAACAAGTTCTAAATTTGTTATTATCAATGATAGGTTATATGTTAAAAACATTATAAATAGTAAAGAATAAAAACATAAATACACAACCTCAGTCAGACTCAAACTCTGGATCAGAGTCGTAAATAACGCAAAGGGAGATCGAATATGTCCTCCATCTCCATCACCTTCACCTCCTCCATTTTCAAGTTTTTTTCACCCTCTTTCATCCACCAAAATATTGTGTAACATCTTATAACATGTTGGTTCACTCGAATAGCGAAAGGGTTGTTGCAAGTACATACCCAAGCACCATTGCTCGCTGGTCTAAATGCTTCCCTGTTATTTGTTTTGGTAAAAATGTACAATTTCTCATCCCAATGGAAATGGCACATACCTAAATTTATTAAAAAAAAATCAATCTCACATTATACTTAAACAAATAATTAAAAAATAATAATATATGTATTTATACCTCCCAAATCAATGGCACTGTACTCATATGTGTTATCAACTTCATTTATTAATCTACCATTTTTTTTTTCAATCAAATACTTGATCAATTCTTCATCAGTGAGATGAAAAAGTGGGCATAAAGCTTTCAAATTTTTTGCAAACTTATACAATGAAACAATGAGGGTGAACAAAAAAAATTAGAATAAGTGTGATGATTAAAACAAATACGTGTGATGCCTAGATCCATAAAACATAAAAGTATTATTAACAAGTATTGGTAACACAATATTTATTCCACATCAATTTTGACATAATTTTACAAAACTATCTATATCATGAAAGATCTAAATTTTGACATACTCACAGATTTCTAAGTTGGGTAGGTACCTCCCTATCTTTAGTGTTTGACCGGCAAACTAATTCTTCATTGAGCACCGCTTGCAAATTAAAGAAAATTGGTCTAAATGCTTCCTTGTTATTTGTTTTGGTAAAAATGTATAATTTCTCATCCCTATGGAAATGACACATACCTAAATTTATATATATAAAAATAAAAAATAAAATAAAATTTTCATTTTACTTAAACAAATAATTCAAAAATAATAATATATGTATTTATACCTCCCAAATTAGTGGCATTGTACTCATATATGTTATCAACTTCATTGATCAATCTACCATGTTTTTGTTCTCAATCAAATACTTATAAGCTCTTCATTAGTGAGATGAAAAAGTGGGTATAAAGCTTTAAAATTGTTTGCAAATTTCTATAATGAAACAATGAGGGTGAACAAAAAATTAGAATAAGTGTGATGATTAAAGCGAATACGCGTGATGCCTAAGTTTGTGTCTTTCTAGATCCATAAAACATAAAAGTACTATTAAACAAGTATTGGTAACACAATATTTATTCTACATCAATTTTGACATAACTCTACAAACTATCTATATAATGAAAGATCTAAATTTTGACATACTCATTGACTTCTAAGTTGAGTAGATATCTCCATGTCCATTAGTGTTTAACCGACAAACTAATTCTTCATTGGGCACCACTTACAAATTAAAGAAAATTGAATGATTAATATATCATTGTTAGGCTCAAACTCATGGGCTTAAGCTTTTGAGTTGTGTAATTTTTCAATATGCTATATTATGGCTTACTAAAATATATAATATTATTTTAACTAAAAAATACTATCCAATAATGTAATAGAATACACAAATATTGTTAACATCTTATCTTTATACTTAAAAAGTGCCAATGAACCAAGCAGCACAACAATTTTGTTTGAAAGGAAATTACAATTTTGCCTGTTATGGATTAAATTGGGTTAAATTGACCGTTTTCCCCTCATTTATTGCATTGTCATATTAACAAATTATGGGCATTAATGTCTTTTCAAAGATTTGCAAAAAATAAAAAATAAAAGATAAGTTGTAGTAGGTAGTTGCCAAGTAGCACAACATTGCTTTTGAAGAACTACCAAGTGAAAATGAATTAGCTTCCACAATCTAATAAATTGTGCATAATAACTCTTTTGCCTTTTTTGAAACAACTTTTATTATTAAGTAATGGCACAAACAGAAAACAAACAACTACACTATTATTCTAAAGTGTATTTGTCTGTATTCTTGTGTTAAAAAGTGTAAACAAAAAACAATACTCTCTTTTGGTGTGAGAACACATCTATAATTTCTTTGTTTTCTACATATACCTACTCAACAATGCTCTCTTTTGATGAGAAAACGTATTATAATTTCTTTGTTTTGTACATATACCTACTCATTTACCTAATACTATCATATTAATCAACTTTATTATATCGAAAGTTATCTGCTTATTGAATAATCTGCATATGATTTTCTAATTCTCATGATTTTTGCTTTGAATTATTATTTGCTTTAACTTTTTAATAATTCTCTCATAGATAACCATTTTTGTGTGTCAAAATGAGATATATGTGGTATAAAAATGATTTTTTTTCCTTTTAAAAAATGAATGCAATATTAATAATTTTTTAATAGCTTGATACTATTATTCATATGTAATTCAAAGCCACATCAAATAATTACAAATTTAATGAGCAAATTCTGTTGATAACGAGAATCCAATATTGTTACACTCCATTTTAAGATTAACTTTAGTAACGCCTTAAATTTTGATTAAGTGTGTTCATTGGTTTAGTTCTAATTTTCAAAATAGTGAGAAAAAACAAATTTTGATTTTTCAATTAAATATTTGACACTTAAAACTACAATCCTCATCATGTAAAACAATTTGATTTTATGTGGTTTTGTTTTGTTTGAATCATAAAAGATTAGATAGTTACGCAACTAATTAATAAATGCACACATATATCCCAGAAAATAAGCCTCTGAGAGGGGATCCCCAGCAATGGCCTCAAAATTGCCCATCCCAAATTTTATAAATATGAACCCTCCAATGCATCTAAGAGCCACCATCAAGCCACTTGTCCCGTTATAAAAAAATTAATAAAATATTATTTACATTTTAAAAAATAAATGTAAAATAAAATAAGAAACAAATAAAATATTATTTACACCTCCTCCCGGTATCTCAATGTCCCTTAGTGTTTAACGACAAACTAATTCTTCATTGCTACTTGCAAATTAAAGAAAATTGAGACGATTAATATATGTTGTTAGGTCAAAGCTAATTCTTGCACCATCTCTTTTTGATGGAGCATGTGTCAATATGTATATTATGACTTACTAAAATATAAATAGGGCAAATGGAACACACTAGTACAATATCAAACTTAATTGACACCTAATGATTGAAATTCCGTGCTAATCGCTTTGGGTGCAAGAATCTCCATCACAGAAGACTAGGTTCCAGTGACTCCAATAATGATCCCCGTAACCACAATATCCCCCATCCAAAACCATCCCAATCCAACTCATCTCTTCCTGGCAACACAAAGCCCAGAACAATACACACGCTGCTCCAAACCAAGGACAAGAAATCTGCAAAGAGAGGCACCAACAAAGCTATCAAGCTCACTCCCAAAATTACCACCCACCTCCGCCACATCCACAAAACCCCGCTCAATCACCTCATAGATGGGTTCATCATCGACAAGGTGAAGAACAAGTTCATATAAAGCCCCAATCGACTAAAGTGCTAATCCATCCTTGGCGAGATTGGTGGTGATTATGTCTTTGGTTTCTTCACCAGCAAAGTAACCCGAACTCCAAATGATCTGTCGGTGTCGGACTACGTTATGGCCCATTGAGTTTACTGGCCGACGTTGAAGATGGGTTCGGGGTCTGGGTTTTGGGAGGAGGAGGTGTAAATAATATTTTATTTGTTTCTTATTTTATTTTACATTTATTTTTTAAAATGTATATAATATTTTATTAATTTATTTATAATGGGACACGTGGCTTGATGGTGGCTCTTAGATGATATTGGACGGTTCAAATTTATAAAATTTGGGATGAATAATTTTGAGGCCATTGCTGGGAATCCCGGTCCCAGAAAATAAGCCTCTGAGAGGGGATAAACTTTTATTTTCAAATACAAAAAATCTTATCATATTTTCAAAACTAGAAAACTAGAATCAAAAGGAAACAAACTAGTTTCAAAAAAAGTGTATAATTATATGACCCTTTAATTTATTGAAAAACTAAATTTGAATTTAAGAAAAAGAATAATGAAAATACAAACTCATTTTTTTGACAAACCAATTGTGCTGATGCTGGTGCCGGTGTCGGTTTGATACAACACTTGTTAAATAATGATTTCTAACCGTTTAATGTTTGGTTAATGATATCTATTCATTTTATTTATTTCTTCAATTTATTTCTTCTTTTATTTTAACTAAAATTTAAGATGGCCATATCAAATCTCATTGGATGTTCTTAATTTTTATTGTTATGTGGTGTTGCTAACGGATATATGATTTTTGTGGAATATGCTAGACAATCATGATTGTGAGGTATACTAGCATTTGATAGAAACTTTTATTGTTTGTGAATTCTTTTAAGTTAGCTTATGACATTTGATTTTTTCAAAAAAAAAAAAAAAAAGCTTATGACATTTGATGGCCTACTATTCAGTTTTTGGTTTTCCTATATATTTGTCATGTGTATATAAATTACTATACAATCCTTTCCATTATAAGATCTTTACCATATACAATCCTTCACATTATAAGATATTTAGAGTGAAATAGCTTTAATTTTATTTTATTTTTTTGGTACCATTTAACTAAATCTAATTTTGCATTTATTATTATTATTATTATTATTATTATTATTATTATTATTATTATTATTATTATTATTATATCTCGAGATCTCGATATCTCAAGATCTTAGTAGGCAGTATTATATTTCTTATTTGAGTAGTTCCAATTTTCCTATTTGTAATGATATGGAGAATAATTTCTATAAGGAGCTGGTGTTTGTGCCAATCAATTAGAATTAGACAACTAGGATTATCACACCAAATCAAATAAGGTGAAAAACACTAGATTAAAACATCAACTACCATCATCCATTAAAGAAAAAGAAGAGAAGGAAGAATGGTTGCCCAACCCACTGCATGGTTGGTCCAGGCCACTCCCACTGCCCTCACCTAGTTGGCTGAAACAAGTCGGCACCCACAACCAGGCCATTCCGGTAGGTCTGGTTTTTTGGTTTTTTTGATGGGTCTTGCTGGTTTGTCTTATGGGTTTTTCTTTGGTTTTTCCTTCCGGTTGGCCTGGTTTTTTCTTTGGTTTTTCTGATGGATCTTGCTCGAGGGATGGACACAATGAGGCGAGAGAGAGAGGCGGGAAAGATCGTAGTCCGTGGGTGCAGCCGCCATCGCCACCCTTTTGCTCTCCTTCTTTGGCGCCAACAATCATATTCTGGCATTAAGGTGATTAATCCTCTAAGAGTTAACCTTCCACTTTAGGTTTTAGATTTGAATCAAAAAATAAGTTTTGAGACATTAGAATCAATTATTGAGACATTATAATCGATTTTTTAGGTTGGGCTTTGGTAGCAAAGTTGCTGGAGATGGTGAACCACGCTAGGTCATGGCCATACCTAGTCGTGGTCACGGTAGAGAGATTGGCCATTGAGGGTGTATCGCGGATCTCTCTCTTTTCCTTTTTTCTTTTTCGCCGGAAAAGTTGTCGAAGGTGGACAGTGGGTGGCAGCGTCCAGGTAGGAATTCCTTTATTTGGTTGCTTGATTTGGTGTTTTGTTCTCATTTTAAGTTTTGCATTTTTTCTTGAAATGCTGAGGTGTTGGCTTGTGAGTGGTGGGCAAAAAACCCCATTTTACGCCATGACCGTATAGCACAGCACTCAATGATATGGAAAATTCTCATATCATTAGCAAGTATTTCAGTTGTAACGCCCCGATATTTGTTCAATATATTTGAACATATTCTCCTATTTGTTCAATATATTTGTATAGCAAATATCGAAATCATTACGTTACAACTTTAGAAATACAATTTTATAGCGGAGTATGTATATATATTTTTTCTTTTTCTATGGCCTAGGAATAATTTGTACAACACGATTGAGCTAACTGAAATACCTCGAGGTGATATATTATTTAATAAAAATAGAAATATGGTTTTCATTATAATATATGTATACACTAGGTGAACCAAATATATGCTACAGATGACACCAAATTAATATAGTAATATTTATCAAGTTCGCACACATCACAATATGTAATAAAAGCAATTAACATAAATGAGACTTGCTTCATAGAGTAAGCATCAATCTCACAGCAGATCTATCAACCATTAAAACCAATAAAGAACCATCGTCCTCGCTCTCTATTCTTGCATTAAGATCTGTAAAGATGACGTTATCATGTTTACATAAACAAACAAGTGAGTAATCTATTTTTTCCTAGAGATAAAGACTAAAAACTAATTTGAAACAAAGTAGATTTAAATAATAAAATATAGTTAAATGCCTAATACCCTTAGTTTCAAGACTTTATTTATTTTCCCTTATTTGATTTTATCATAGAAATACTTATGGTTTTCATAAATGACTGTTTTGGTACTTCCATACTTGCCGTTAAGTTATTTAAGGAACTCCATATCACTAACACTAAAATTTTGACATATGGCATATCATAAATTATGAATGACCTAATATGGTAAGTAAATTAAAACATTAACTTTTTTGGTTTTAAAGGAATTAATATTAATTAAAAATTAAAACAAGTAAAGATTTAAAATACCCACAACTACTTCAAAAAAAAAGACAACCATCAATTAAAACAAATTTCACTTTTCACGTTTTCAATTCCTTCACCTAAGGTTTGGGCATTACATTCTAGAAAATTTGAAGGAATTGAAAAGCGTGAAAAGTAAAAGTGTTTAATTAGATGGTTGTGGGTATTTTAAATATGTATTTGTTTTACTTTTTAATTAATATTAATTCATTTTTTTTAAATAAAAGTTAATGTTTTTAATTTACTTACATGGATATTAGGTGACAGGGTGCATAATTTATGATATGGCACTTATGCCATGTGTCAAAATTTTAGTGTTAGTGATATGGAGTTCCGTTAAATAACTTAACGGTAAGTGGATGGAAGTACTAAAACAGTTATTTATGAAAACCATAAGTACCTTCTATGATAAAAATCAAACCCTAAGGAGGAATAAATAAAGTTTTGAAACCCTAGGATGGTATTAGGTATTTAACCCTAAAATATATAATGACAAATGAGTTGCGAATGTAGCGTAATGACATATTAGTTTCTGTTTTATGATAAGTTGATAATCTTTCTTCAGACCTTTCATCATGAGCTCTTAGCCCGTTCACGTCCGTTATGTCCCTCGCACTTTAGAGTTTTACCTATTTGGTGTTGACGACTACACTGTCCCAGCTTAGTTATATATTAGGCCTGTTGGACTGTTATATACTATCATCCACTGAGCTTGTTCTTAAGGTGGCTATCTTATTAGCCCATTTTATTTGACACGTTATGCAACAGTTATATTGTAAAATATATATTAATAAGACAAAATAAGAATTCTTATAACAATAAAACAAAGCTAATAATACTCAATAAGTATATTCATACTTACACTCCTTAGTGTAAAATTCTACTCTACTTCTGCATATAAATACATACATACAAACAATATTTACATATTAGTTCATTCTCAAATAACATTATTGTTTATAGACCCTCATCTTTTTATATTTATTTATTATCCACCACTTCATATTTACTTACTCATTATATCATATTAATTTGAGATGGTCTCTTATAAATAGCTTTATTCCTAAATTCGTTTTTTGTGATGAGACTAATGACCAATATCCCTAAATACAAACTAGTATTATAAATAATATATATAAAGCATGACTCATATTTCGAGGATGAGATTGATGATCCGTAGCACAAAAAATATGAATTGAAATTTAAATGACAATAAAAGAAATGATTGAATATAAATACTAAATTTATATTTCAGGGATGAGATTGATGGTTCATACCGCAAAAAATATGAATTAAAATTTAAATGACAATACTTGAAATGACTGAATATAAATACTAAATTCATATTTCGAGAATAAGACCAATAGTTCGTATTACAAAAAATATAAATTAAAATTTAAATGACAATAAAAGAAATAGCGAATATAAAAGCTGTAAAGTAAATAATATATGTAATAAATATAGATAATATCATAAGCCCTTATTCAATTTGTTCATGAACTCATTATCATTAATTTATTTGTATCCATTACTTTATTTTACATCATAAGGTTATTGGATTTTAAACAATTAGATGAGAACAAATAATACAAACAATAAATCATGATATTTATACAAGAAACACTTACCCAATAATCCTTAGAAAGCTACACCAAATCTTCTCTAGGTAGCTAATTTAAAAAATAAGAACACTTGAACACTACAAGAAAGATCTAGGTCATATGGTATTTGACTTAGAACTAAGAAATAGAATAAAAGGAGGATCAAACAATCTTTACTTTGTTTTATGATTGTAAATGAAAAGCTTAAGTGAAAGTGAATAAACCTAGGCTTCTATTTATAAGAGAATGAATGACTATGATTTATTTTTATACTTTTGATCCAAGGGTTGAGATGTATTTAACCAAAAGAATGAATCTAGTCCATATTCCATGATCTATATCACTTTAGCATTTTCGTCCAAAATGAAGGTAGTCTACCCCAATCAATTTTTTGATGTCCAAACGTACTCCGATTGACATGAAATTTTGAGAGTAGGTAGAGGACTCCTAGAAAAATATTTTATATCTTTGGTTCGACTTCATCCAAGTTCTTTTGACTCTGTTTTTTGCTCGTACAAAGTTTCAAACTCAATTTAGACTTTAACTACTTGCATTTCCACTTGGCCTTATTAAATGATTATTATCATAATATTTTTCATAATCCTCATTACCAGAAGACTTCAAGCTTCTAACAAAAGTGGTTAGCCTTGGTACATTTTCTTAGTAATTTTAATCTTTATTAGATCGTATGAAAATTAAGACACTGTTTTTTAGGCAAAAAACTAAAAAGCTTCAAATTGAGTTTTGACGTAACCAAACACTAATATAAACAATTCATTTATTAAATTGAGTTTAATTATGCTCATAAACATACTTGAAACTAAATTTAAGAATTAAAGTAATACTCAAAAAGAGGTCAACAATCAATGTATTATACCCTTAACACCAAATAATTATTTAATATCGTTAATTCATATATTATTATTATTTATTTATTATCCTTTTAATCTATTTAATATTATTTAAATAAGAGTTTTAAAATCTAGGTCATTACATCAGTAAGCACAGAGAATGCAATTATTATGTATATGTTGTCCGGCTTGCATGCAGACGCAGTAGTGAAAATTACTGCATGCTTGTTGCAGTGGAAAACGTGGTCGTTTTGGGCAATATAAAAATATATTTTTTAAAGAAATAATATAAAATTCATTTTTATATAAAACAGCCATGGACGGACCATTTTTTTAAAAAATAATGAAAAGGAAAAAGTGTGAGAGTTGGGGGATATGAAGAAGAAGAAGGGAGTTGAAGATGGAGAAGTTTTTTGCTCTGATACGAAGCTTTAGGGAAAGTTTTTTCTCTGATACAAAAGCATATAAAACTACCCCAGGCCAATTACCCAGAAATCAAACAATAGCAAGACGCCAATAAAACTCACAATCTTTTCAAAACCGACATTTTCTTTCCATTCCCCCAACATTTTCTCAGCAACCAAACAGAATATCCACAAACCAAAGCTAAATCCAGAAAATCAATAGAAAAGAAACCCCCAAATTCAATACCCATATGAAATAGGACCCATAATTTATACAAATTGAAATGGAGTTTTGAGTTTAGAGGCCTCTGGGCTCCGGCAATGGTTCACCGGAGCACGCCTGCAAATCCGGCCAGTTCCTGCCGGAACGGGGCTGAACACACCCGCTCAACACTTCCACGGCGCCACCTCTTCCTCTCGGTTCACTCTCTCTCTCAAATCTGTTTCTGGTTCTCCGTTCTTTTTTTTGGTTAGTTTTTTAATTATTATTGTTTTATAATTTTTAAGTTTTAATGAATTTGATATTATTTGTATTTTAAACCTAGTTTTTAATCACTGCCGCATGCAAGCTGGATTCGTTTTCACTAATATAAACATCTCCTAAATAATCATGACCTAGAACAACAAACCAGTGTACTTCAGATTTCTTGCATACTTTGAGTGAAAATCTGCACCCATATTTGTTTCTCAGTATATACTTCTCAAATCGCAAATTGTCTTTTGCAATATTGCCTTTGACTGAAATATATACTCTATGGTCTTTGAATCCACTACAATATTAGGATTTTTTTTTTTTCATCTTGAAATTTTTCTTATTCTGGATCAAGTCAATTGAATAACTTGGATCCATTTGAATGGTTGCATCTTTATACTTTTCAGCTAACCAAATCTTTAGTACCTTTATGACTCCCCATGCTTCAATAGCCAGAATGTTGTTGTATATTCTTTGCTTCCAGATTAATTCTATTCCAATTGGTAAGCCACCTCCCTCTCTAACTTGCATTCCTAATCCACTCAAATTAGCTTCAGGTTTTTTGGACGCATGATGTCAATGCCGGCATGTAGTAATTGAGGTTTGGTGCAATTAGAATTAGGATCATTTCCATTTCAAAATCTCTTTATTTTCTCTACTTAGTACATTTTAAAGGATAATGTATTGAATGTACTGCTCTCATTAAAATGTTTGGTACTATATTTATTGCCAATAAATATAATTATTTTCCAAGTAAAGGTTAAATCATGGTTGAAAGATAATTAGGAGAGAAAAGAGTAATTGTGTGGTCAAGCTATTTACGTAAAGCTTGTATTTCCCTTTTGAATTATGATTAAGCTTTTTTCATCAATAAATCCTCGTACTGCAAAGAATTTTGACAGAATAGTAGTTGATACTAGGGGTGTCAACTTGGTTAAGTTTTTAGCCAAAATAGCAGTTCTTGGTTTTGGGAAACAGAAACGGGTCCGATTCTTGGCGATTCAGTTTGTACTTGGTCCGGTAACGGTTTTTTTAAATTATTTGTTTGGCTTATTTTAGGTATTTGGCCTAAAATAAGCCAATTTTTTGCACACAATTAGCCCATTTTTAAAAAAAATTATTAGTTTTTTTGTCCAATATGTTTTTTTTTTTTTTTCAATTTGCCTTTTTGTCCATTTTTACCATCATTAATCTCCTTTAATTGTTTAATAATCACCCCGTAATCAACTAAGGTTTCCTTTTCCTTTTTTATTTTTTTATTTTTATGAATAAGCATTAAGAAACTTCGTTAACAAACGACTAAAACCATTAGCAATATATATATGCATATAATATTTAAAAAATTATTATTATATACACCCGGTTCTGATTTCCTAGTTTTTACTTGAGCCAAAAATCGGGACCAAAACCGGGGTCCCTAGATTTTAGTTTTTTTGCAATCGAAACCATAACTAGCTCCTAAGTTTCCCTGTTTTTGCCTTTTTTTAACACCCCTAGTCGATACTAGTATCCTACAAAATATTTAAGTGATAAGTAATCGTTTCTCTACCGTTTTAACTACACTTGCTCATCTTGTACAGTATGCTAGTTTTTTGCTCACTTCAATTTTTTTTACCCATCTGCACATGATCCCAAAATAACAAATCAGTTTCGGCTATGAAATATGTTCTGCTTTGGTTCCTTTTCATTTTATTGACTATTCTTAAAAAGTTATAAAACTTGATTTCCAATGCTAATTTATCTCAATAATGTTATAAGTCATTCTTGTGACCTTTTGGAGTTACTATAAAAATAAGATAACTTTTAAAATATCATTTGATCAAAATATAATAATGATAAATTACAAGTTCAGTGATAATTTTAAAAGTTAAATTATTTTTTAAATGACTTATAGCCTACTTATTCAATATAACTTTAGTTGGCCCCTTCAGAATTTTCCACCTTCATTTGGAAGCCCCTTTTAGGTGGGGCGGTTGACAACACAACAAATAGAGAAAAATTGATATAGTCATGACATTTGAAAGGTTGAATGGGAGTGTCGAGTTTAATTTTGTAGAAAGTCTAAATAGGGGTGAAAATACTGATGGTTATTAACCATTCACTCACTGCTAATTGCTTTTAAAGGTGGTTTGGAAAAATTAACTGCTTAAACGGTTACAGTTACGATTACGAGTTTTAGATTTTGAAAAAATGCTATATATATTAAAATATACATGAAACGACATCATTTTTTGTGTTTAAATATATACAAAAATCTATAAATGATGTCGTATATAGTAGGGTATTAATGTATTATCATAAAAACAACGTCATTTATATATATACACACACATGTAATTTAATTTTTTAAAATTTTTCATTTAAAAAGTGGTTAGCGGTTAGTAACCTTATCAAAGTAGTTAACGGATTTTACTAATCTCCTAAGCAGCTATGGTTAGCTATTTTAACCAATAACTACTAACTATAACTACCTAATCACTCGTGAGTCTAAATGTTCTCGTCTTTCTCCTACCAAACTTTTCTAAAAATCAACCATGAGAGCTATAGGATTCACATGAGTTTAGGTGTGGATCCTACCTATCCAATTATTAATTTTTTTTAAAAAGTTGAATTAAAAAATGACATAAAAGGAACAATTATCAGTTCTCTTAATTTGATCATCAACAACAATATCTGTAAATAAAAGTTTCAAAAGTATAAAATTGATATGGTTTGGATGCAGATTTAATCCAAAGAATATAGATTTTTCTAACCCAAAATAAAAAATAAAAAAATAGCAGTGCTAATATTGCACTTTATTATTATTATTATTTATTTTAGCATTTTTTTAACATATAAGATATACATTATTATACCAAAACAACCACCAAATCAGCAATGAATTCAAGATCCGAACCCCCCCCCTTTATTAGTTTTGTCGCTTTCTGTGACAGCCCACGAGCCCAATAGATCCATATCGTATTCGTCTTTCGTGGGTACAAATAAATCAATTCGAGTTCTACCCACCCGAGCTTTTAGCCCGAACCCGTTTCAGTTTTGGACTCGAGAGAATTCGAGAGCATATGCTGATTGGCTGAGTGCTTAAGGCAATACTGTGCAATCCATCGTAGATAGTCACAGGCAAAAATTTCGCAGAAAAATGAGACCCAACATTGTGACAGAGGTAAGCTCCGATCCAAACCTTCCTTTTCGGTTCCTGCTTTTTGGTTCGTAATTTTGTGACACATTGTTCTTGATGCCTAGGAACCCTAACTTTAATTTATGTTCCGTTTGGTTGCTGAGAAAATGCGGGAAATTAATCGAGATTGTTTCAAATAAAAAAAAAATTGTACTTGAACTGGGTAAACTGCTAAGTTGGACTTAGTTGGGCTGACTTTCTCATGTTTGGAAACAAAGTAGTGGGAATTGTTAAGAAACAGTTTTTGGTTGGTTCTTTACTTTGTAATCTTAAAGAGGGATTATCTCTCTCTCGGTTTGTGTCTGTTTGTTGAGTCAGGTTTGGAATTTCTGAATCTAGAACGAATTGTGGATTCGATTTGGAAACCCTATTTTACTTTGTTTTATTTTTTTAGGTTCTTAGTTAGCGTTTTAAATTATAGTTAGGAGTACTTATTTTTAGGTTGTTGCTTCGGATAATGGAGTTTCTTTAATACAATTTTTTTTAGCATAGGGTGAGTAGGCCTTTCTCCAATGATACAGTCGTGTAGGTATCAGACTATATTTAGCTGGGTTTTGAGCAGCTTGGACATGGAAGTGCATACAAATGTTGTTTGGTAATGTTTGATTTTGCTTGTGTGGAAGCATGTAATGACGATTTTTTACACTCCCTTTAACTGTGTCTTTGCAATGGAAGTAGGTTTAAGTATATAATGTGCTAAGTAGCTTGATATGTAGCTTAAGGAAAACTCTCATGAATGTAGAATAAATAGAGATCTGGCATGTGTACTTCTGGGATGAGGTTTAAAGTAGGTGTTGTTTGAAATATAGAAGTGGGTATTAGGCAAGTATACTTGAAAACAATAATAAAAATCATTTTTGAATACCAATTGGAATATTACTTTTATTTAAATCTTGAGTTATTAAACTTACAATGGTTTTGTGTTGTGTTGTACAGTCAGGATTGCCTACTAGGTTGGGCCAATTGTGGGATGGCATTCCATTCCTTACTTCTGCCGTGGTGGTCATTTGTGGGATTATTTACTTGGTCTGTCTATTGGTTGGATATGACTCCTTTTTTGAAGTATGCTTCTTGCCCTCTGCAGTTCTATCACGGTTCCAAGGTACATCCTTGCTGATTGGATATGCCTCTCTTGAAATAATTATGCAATGTTTACTTTTAAAATTCCCCTTGAATTACCTTAGGTATAGATCCAGCGTGCACTTTAAGGCTCAGCCTAAGAAAATCTTCATCCAGCTATTATGTTGGGTGAGCTTGATGGTATGTTGGGATGGCTGCGGACTGGTGCATATAATGGGATCGGAACATATTTTATTTATACATCTGTAGTAATTTTTTTAAGGAATGAGGCAAAAAATTTAGCATTTTGTATCTTTGCAAGGTTAAGTGATATATATTTTTTTGGTGCAGAGGTCCTTTTACATGTACTAGATCTCCTCATTCCTGTGTGAGATTAGAAGTAATCTTGAAAAATATTTTATATATCAAAATATTCGCCACAGAAAACTGTTTCTTATTTTATAAGATCATGACCTTTGGTCATTCTCACTTGTCCTTTAGCTAATGGCAGCCCATGGTCTTCCTGAATTTATGTTGGGCACATAAATGTTGAGCCCAAGAACAGTCCAGTTTAATGCTTATGCAAGCCCTAGTTTAGCCTGTATAGAGTTTAGGCTGCATTAAGATCTTTGGGCTGTAACAGCCCAGTTCAAAGCCTTAAATCTCACATCACTTGGCTGGCCCTTTTGATCTTTAGGAATTATTTGTTTTATTCAGAGCTTAGTTCCGATTTAGATGTTGATCATTTTTTTTTGGTAGGAAATTAGATGCTAGTTGTAAAGGAAGAAGAAACTACACATATGTTCTTTCTTTCTTATTTTTATGTATTTATCTATATAAATTTTGTGCTTTCATTTATCTTTTAGTTTATCCACTGTCTTCAGAATGGGAGTTATGTCCATTTTACGTCTGTTAACCTTAATCTTTTTGTTTCTTACAGCTTACAGGATTTTTACCTCCATCCTTTTTCATGGTTCACTGCTTCATGTTCTGTTCAACATGTTGGCGTTAGTTCCTTTGGGTTCTGAATTGGAGAGAATCATGGGATCTGTCCGCTTGTTGTACATGATAATTCTATTGGCTACAGCCAGTGCTATTTTTCATCTTCTCATTGCACTAGTGGTGGCACATAATCCTTTCCACAAAGATCAGTATCTCATGAATGAGTGTGCAATAGGCTTCTCGGGGATCTTATTTTCTATGATCGTGATTGAAACAAGTTTGAGTGGAGTCCAATCCAGGAGGTAGGTCATTCTGATGCTTAGCTTAGCAATAGTATGACAGGTTCATTGTTAATCTTTGATTTTTTACATCATTTTTAGATTCTATGTGTAATGGATCTGTGAGAACTAAATTTCCAAATGCATTATGAGCACATTGAAATGCATGGTACTTTTGCGTTCATGCTGTTGCATATGCATGAGTGAATCCTATTTTCTCAATATAATTATCATCTAGTAGTCATTACATGGTTTTTGTAATTCCATCCATGTACGAACTCTTCTGATTTACTACCTTTTGCTGTCATTTTACAGCGTCTTTGGACTCTTTAATGTGCCTGCTAAATGGTAAATGCTTATCTGATGTCTATTATCTTCTTCATTTCCTCATGTAATTTATTGGAAATGGGACATGATTTTTGAATTATATTTTCCAGGTATGCATGGATCTTGTTGGTAGTGTTCCAGCTTCTTATGACAAATGTCTCATTACTGGGGCACCTATGTGGCATTTTGTCTGGATTTGCATGTGAGTTTCCTCTGTGTTTGATACATCTCTCTCCATCCCATTTTCTTGTCCTTCTCCTTCCTGTTCTGCTATATTACATAAGTAACTTAGTGGATATTCTGATTTCAGATACTAATGGCTTATTCAACTTCTTGATGCCTGGAACATCCTTCTATTCTGCTATTGAGGCCTCTTCTTGGCTTGTAAGTATCTTTATGAAACTGGCTTTTTTGTTACAGAAACACTATGGGGAAAGTAATGTATGCTTTCTTCCTTGAAAGTAGTATAAGTGAAGTTGAGCAGCTGGGAATGGACATGGAACTGGGAGGGAGGGTCCTACATCATTTATACTTCTTGTTGTCAAGAGGCACTTATTTCCATGCAATTTGTCCTGGCCCATTACTAATCTGAGGGCATTGTAGATTTCAGAATCCAATAATCTAAGATCTTTTGACAGCTAGCACTGATGCTTTTGAGGATTACAAGGACAGAGCTAGGAGTCCATTCCCTAACTCCTGCTAGAGTAGATCTTTTGATGGCTAGCACCTATGCACCTATGCGCTGCTGCTTTTGATGCTTCTATAATGGCTTAGTTTCTGGCATATACCATATATTTTCCTATTTTTCTGGTTTTCTGTCTAGTTTGAATTTTTGACATTCAAATGACTTAGCACCTATCACAATTGGCCAGAGATGAAACAAGAGCTGGGAAAACTATTTTTGTTTATACTATTATGACCTTATCTGCTGCGTTATCAAATTTTCCCTTCATTATTAGTATATAATCTACCAGGTATGATGGTCCTAATAACAATCGTGCACAAAGCTCTTCACTGGCAACTTTAGAAAACCTTTTTGATATATATATATATATATATATATATATATATGCGACTTGAAAAAACCTTGTTAATGGACTTGGGCTACAGGTTGTATTTGTAAAAACCTTGTCTTTGTACTACCTCAAAAGAACACATCTGATCTTACCACATCATTTGTAACTCTGCTAACATGTTGCATACAAATTCATAATTTTATTGTCTAAGAGACTAGTATTGAGAATTTACATGTGGCTTGAAATAGGGAAATCATTTTTGACAGGCTGTTATGGTAAAACATGTGCAACTAGTCATATTAAGTTTAATTTGCATAATGTTGTTCAGGATTCCCCCTGATTAATGGCCTGCTTTTTACTTATTTAGAAGTATCCACTTTCAACTTTTGGGTATTTTCTCAGTTCTGTTAACTTACAAGTCATAGATAACCAGGAAATTAACAACCTCTATTCAATATTCTCTTATTTTTTCATGTCATTTTCTCGTTCCTTGTCATAATGGTAACTGTAGAAAGATGGCATGCTATATAGGGAGGTAGCTGCATATTTTTATGGGCAACCCTGTTGTTCTAACCATGCATTTATAATATGGATAGACCATAATGAGTGATCTTTCTTAATATGATTTTCAGTCATCTTGCTTCAGGCGACCTAAATTTATTTTGTGCACTGGTGGAATTCTGCGGGCTACATCCCTACATATTTGAACCAAAATTCAACTTCTAGGTATCATATGCTTTTCAGTCATTGATTATTGACCTTTCTACTAGAAACATAATTTGATATTATTTCTTAAGCAGTGGATTATTTTCTGGAAATATTTGGAGAAACTTGTCCTCCTGGATGCCACAAAGAGACTCATCTGCTCAGGTATTGTGTGATTCACCATTTCAGGATCTTTTAATTTGTTCGCGCTCTTTATTCATTATTTGTTTTTGTCATGATGTAAGTTCAATCATTCACTTTTTTTAGTGCCCTAATTTTGTATCTTTTTCGAGTCTCAGCTTTAGAAAATCAATTGCAGACTTTATTTTTAAAGAAAAATCTAACTCTTGCTCTGATCTTTTCCCTGGTGCGGCTTTTGGGAATATACTTTGTTGTAACAATAGAGCAATTTCTTCTGTTTCATAAGAATGATTAACTAATTACTGGTTTTAGAGTTCAGAATGTTTTTAGAGAGAATTCTGAGGTTATGGTCCACATCAAGTTGTGGCATTAGAAGATAGAAGAGAAGAAATGGACAATTCTCTTGCTCTTCCAAGCTCACTTCATTATGGCTGAATTTCAAATAATTTGGGCAAATTAAGATGGAGTGGCAGTTAAACCTGAATGAACTCGGGGAAATGGTTCAATGTTAATGAATTCAAGCTGGAGAAAAGAATGGTCAAAATTTTGTCCGTTTAGTTTAAGTCAACGGCACTTATTCTCTTTTCCTTTTGGTTATTTCTTTCCCTTTCATCGTTGAATCCTCTAGCCTCATCTGTCTCAGAAAAGTAGTGTTTGTCTATAGATTTGTTATGGTCTTTTAATCACATGCAGTCAACACAAGACGATCCAAGATTCCCAGGGAGGGGAAGGACGCCTGGAGGCGGCCGAAGTCAAATGGTTTCTGGTGGTAATTCAGATTCAAACCTACAGGCTAGACTCTTGGATAATAGCAGCCCAGATCGTTCATCAGACATAGCAGCAACTGGTATAGGAGAACAGTTATCTGATGGAAGGTATTAGAAAAAGACTTTTGTGCTGATTATTTGTCTGAAATAATTTTGTACGTAGTTGTGTGAAATTGTTGTTTGATTATGTTTCTTTTCCCAACTATGAAACCTATTGAAATAAAAAGGTTTAGCCCCCCTCCCCCTCTGAGCACCCCAGAAAAGAGGGGGAAAAAAGAGATTTGAATGATAAAACTCAGTTTATATGTGGGCTGAAGTCCTACACTCTATTTTGAAGATGAACTACTGCATAGAACTTAATGTATATAGGCAATGATGTGTCCAGTAACATTTGTAATAGCGATAGCCAAATAATCTTTTCTAGTTACAATTGAGTTTTATACATCTTGCCTAATAATACAAGAGGGTCTTTAATTGAGTCAAAATTTCTGCTAATGAGCCTGTTCTGTCAAATGAGGTGTTGACTTCATCTGTTACTTAAAGCTTGTATTTTTAGTATATTAGGTGCGCTGAACCAATACTGAGCAGCTAGCAATATGCATTCTTTGCATTTTTGTGGCCTAACAATGTTCATTTATACTTTGTTTTTTATAATTTAGGCGGCAAGCAGGTAATGCAGCAGCTGGAGTTCCTGTAATCCATCAGGTTTCATCATTAATTTAATAGTTGAATCGTACATTTTCCCTTCTGGATTATCTGTCTGAATCTCTCTTTGTTACTTGGTAATTAGACGCAGGGTTCAGTGGCTTCTGATGAAGAAATCCAAAAACTTGTAGCAATGGGTTTTGAAAAGGTAAAGTTGCATCTCCCTACTTGCTCTCACCAATTTTCCATTCCACCATATGCATGTCTTTTGATAATTTTGCAGCAGGGGTTTTTAGTAACCTACAAATTTTGTTCCACGTTTTCTTTAGCAAATTACAAAACATGGCTAAAATCCTATAATAACTTCTGTAACCTGTTGCCTCTTATAGCATGAATATGTGCTCTCTAAATTCAAATGTTGTGGGACTGTTTCAGACACAGGTAGAAGTTGCACTAGCAGCTGCTGACGGGGATCTGAATGTGGCTGTGGAAATTCTCATGAGTCAACAGGTTTGTTAGCTTGTATATGATAGTTTGACCATCTGGAGCTCATGGAGAGATTGTTCTTGCCTGCTCTAATTTTCGGGATTATCGTGTTTTATCTGCAGGGATAAAATTGCAAAATAAGCTTCGAGTTCTCATTGAGACCGACCATGAGCTGAGTTCCGTTGGCCTGGTTGGTTGTTTCTGTCACGTTTTATGTCGTGCTTCCTCTATGTTTTCAAATAGCCATTTAGACCACAGGATGAGACCGATGGGGGAAAGACCGAAAGACACCGACTCTTGCTAAACCGAAGAATAGAAAAAGTAAAAGAATGAAACAAATTTAAATCTTAAAAAAAAAAAAAAAATCCCAACGGTTTGTAAACATGTTTTGCCTAACAGGAACATTCATATTCAATTTTACAGTGTATCTCTGACTCTAATCCACCTTCTGACCGTTAGATCTCTCCTGTATAATTCTGACCATAGACCTCGCCTGCATTTGAAGTTTGAAGACGTATAAAATAGACTGAAATGTTAAAATCTCTTTATATTTAGTGTTCAATAGTGTGGGTGACCTTTCATGTTTGCATGTCGAGTTCGATAGAATGTGTATAAGGTTATATAAGTCAACTTTAATCCATTTAAAATAAACAGATTAAATCCCGCAATCTTAAGTTTTTAATTTTACAATGGATTTGTGTCGATTATAACTTATGTCAAAAATTGTCAATCATTATATCACATGTTAGGTTGTATTGAAGCATTAATATAAGACTGTAGGTCAATTCTACCCTGACTTATTTAACCAAATGGGTCAGATTTTTTAAATCCCAACCATTGAATTTCATATTGAATTTGTGTCTGGTTCATACCTATTCAATAGTCTTTTAAATCATTTTTAGACTTACGTTTTCTTTTTCTTTTTGTTCTAGTGTACTTGGAGTCTTGGATTGCACCCCTTTTTAAAGAAACTGATCTACTTATTAAAAAAAAGGACGAGTCCTAAGAGCATATTCAACAATAACTTTCATTTTACTATTCAAAATAAGCTTTTTTATTTTTATTTTAACTATTAGTTTTTTATTAAACTTTTTTTTTTTAATTTTAGTCACTAATTTTTCATTCAATACTCCAAACCTATTTTAAATGTCTACTCTAATTAAATATTAAATATTACTTTTCAGTATTATTTTATCATTTTTTATCCTTTGTTTTTCTTTCTCATCTATCGTCTCTCTTTCATACAAAGGAAAATCAAACCATCAAATTCACTGAAAGTATTCTCAGCAACTTCCTCGTCTTGTTCCTTATATTTAAGGATTCAAACTACTTTTTGTTTTTTTATGTTAAAATATATCACAATAGTTTCCCTTAATCATTCCCTATAACATTAAAATATTATTATTTTTATAATTTTTCTCTCCCATTTCTTCTTCTTTCTTTTTGACACAACCTTTTCTTCTCCACCCATTTCTTCTTAATTTTCTTCTCATATGCAACAACCCATTTCTTCTCGGTTAGATCCTTAATGAACACTTAAATCCACGCGAACTCATTTTGACTAACCAACAAAGAAAAGCTCTTTTCTGTCTCTCTTTTGTGTTTTGTTCGTGAGGTTTGCCGGAGGCAACGTCACGGGAGGTCTCCTCTTTTGCAAACCCATCAACACCGTGGAATGGGTCTTCTCCTTCTCCTTCACAAACCCATTAGAGAATGAAAAGTCTCAGGTTGTGGATAATTTTTCTCCTCCAATTGAAGATAATAGCTCTTGATATGAGCTACAATGAGCTTGGAGGATTGTTGCCGGTGTTTATTGGTGCAAGAGGGGTGTGAGAGAGAGAGAGAGGGAAATGCTGTGTCTTTGTGGTGCAAGAGAGAGAAAAAGAGGTGAGAGAGAGACGTGAGAGGAGAGAGAATTTTTATTTTTTTTAATTATAATAATTCATTAGGATCATTACAGTAGAGCCTTATATATAAGGCTTCATTGTAGCATATTATTGTTTAGGAAACGTATAGAGAATCTGTGAGACTTTTTTGTGATTTTTTGAACCTATTCTCTATAGATAGGGAGTAGACTCTTTATAGAGAGTTTGTTTTTTGTGATTTTTTGAACTTATTCTCTATTGATAGGGAGACTCCTTATAAAGAGCCTGCTGAAAATGCTCTGAAATCACCGGCCATTCCACCAAAATCACCATCCAACCAAGAATCAATTAGAAAGTCCTGCCAATTTACAAGCTGCTGGGAGAGAGCAAACTTTGGGTAAGGAGAGAAGTTCTGCGAAAGGGTGACATGTTGTTATGGAAGAAGCTCATTTTCCTCAAATGGCGAAACGTCCAATTATTATTGCCTTAGGCTACGAGTAACATAGGCTGATGTTATTGGAATATATTATTATGCACCAATTTTTACAAGATAGTTTTTATACAAGAAAATAAAGTAGACATTTTCATCACATAGCTATTATTAGCTATAAATATCGTAAATAACTACTTGGTAGACTGCTTCGGTGGCTTCACAATTAGGGTGGGGCATTTTGCATGATGTGCACAGTAGTCGCTTACACTTCCTAAGAATGCCCTGCAAAACCACCATTGATTAATTCATTATAAGATTATAAACCATATTAAATAAAAAATGCCGAGTATTAAAAATGCCGAGTATTAATGTGATTGATTGATGTGAGGTAAAAAATAAGAATGTTAGCAGTTGAATTTGAAAAACAGTTATCAGATCACCTTTTGATGGTGCCAAGGCCACGACTACCCACTATGAGGAGATCAACCTGCATTTGCTCTGCAGCCTCACAAATCATGTCTTTGGGCTCCCCATTGAGAATTAGGGTCTCGGCTTTGACCTGCACAAGTTTAATGTCCAAAAGCATCAGCAATCTGAAAGCTCTAAGTCTCTAACTAATACTCCATTAATTTTCCAAGTTTATGAAATGATTAATTAAAATTTAAAGTAAATTACGGAAATGCTATGTTAAATAATTGGGAAAAAAAATAATTTTTAATGAAAAATGAATTATGTGAATAAGAGAAATAATTAACTTGAGAAGTTATAGGCTTAATTACCATCTTATCTTTGGACACCTGTGATGCACGAGAGAGTATTGCTGCAGCATTTTCTTCCTGGGCTTTCCTCACAGACTCCACTACCGTAGATGTTGCATAAAAAGCTGTATAATTATTAAATATGAAGCTCATGTAGATGTCATCAATAAACTAAGCAATAATTGGTATTCGATCTATTTCTGGCTCGCATTATATTGGTTTATTCCATAAATAACGCAAATATATATTGGAAAGTTTTAATTAAATTTTTTTATTTTCTTTTCTATAAAGTAAACTATTATTAACATTATATAAATTACCTTTATACAGAGAGACCTCATAGAGCTGGGGTAGCTCAGTTGGCTAGAGCGTGTGGCTGTTAACCACAAGGTCGGAGGTTCGACCCCTTCCTCTAGCGTTTATTTTTCTTTTTTAATAATTTTCAAAACCTCTCTTTTTTTAACTTGCTTTTAATTAAAGTTAATCCTGCTCACTGCTTATTCTACTTTTTTGAAGTTTAATTTGCTTTAATTAAAGTTTAATTTGCTTTAATGAATTATTCTACTTTTTTCTTTGCTTAAAAAGTTAAAAGTATTCTGTTTTATTTTTCACAATGAAATTAAATTAAACACAAATAATAATAATAATAATGACAACGTAATTAATTTGACATGTCCCTTGTGTGGACATGTCTAGCTCCCTGGAATACGAACCGCTCCCCCGGGCCCAGCTGGGAAGACGTATTGCTGGAAGGGCTGCTGAACATGAACCATCACGACCGTGCCCACCTCTTCCGGGTTCGTCTCCGGCGCAACACCCATAGACCCAAAGAGGTGATCAAGCGCCCACTTCAGCGCGTAGAAACTCCCATCGCTCTCGTCGATTGCCACCATCACTTTCATCATCTTCTTCTTGTCCTCGCACTTTTCCATCAATATTGCCTGCTCCGTCGTCGTCGTCGTCTTTGCTGCACCCGCAACAGCACCACTTTGCGTCTCCATCGATCGCTTCACTCCCTCTTCTTCTCACACTGTATATATATATAATTAATATACGCAAGTTGCGTTGGAATTTTTTGGGCTGTAGCGTGGCAGCAGGGAGAGGGTGCATGCGTGGAGTCACAGAGAAACTTGGCTGTAGCCTGTGGGATTGAGCTAAAATGAGGTTTAAATGGCGCCACGTGCTGTCCATGCACGAGCACGTAGATATTTCCAAGTGAATCATGCAGATTTCAGACTGCAGAGAGAACGTAAACGGCGACATTAATTAGGAAACAACCTCCTCGTCTTGAACTCCTTCCGCAGTGGCACGTGCCGTTCATGTGCAGTCACAAAAATTTTGTGCTCCAAATTTCTTTTGAGGGCAAAATACAAAACCATTTCTAGGGATAATTTGTACCTATCTGCAACTAATAATTCTCGGCCAATTTGGGTGGCCGACTGTTAGAGATAAAGACCACGTTGAAAAAATCACTTCCAAGATAAGTATAAGAGGAATCAAGATCAATATTTATCTCCTTATTTGTCTCATATTCTAAGAGATAACATTGTGTTCTAGTTAGAACTCTAGTCTCATTACTCTTGTAATTTGTAAAGATTATATAGAATTCAAACTGTACATAGCTTTATATAATAAACGTGATAATGTGTTGTTTAGAGATTTAAGCTTAAGGGTTAATTTGGGTATGCGTTTAAGATGCTTAATATGTTTGATACTCAAAAAGTCTGTTTAAAGAAAAAAGTACATATTTAGTAAAAAAATTAAGTGTTTTTAAGTGTTCAAAAAGCCTAAAAATGACCAAAACGCACTTTTAGAGGGAAAAAAAATGAAACTTTTGCCAAAAATAATTTTTTAACTTAAAAGATACATTTCACAAACACAATTTCAAACATCACTACAAAAAATTATTTTTTTAGTAACTATCCATTAGTAACGTTTTAAGTAACATTTTAGGACAATTAAAACGTTACTAATGGCTAGTAACGTGCCAATGGTAATATTTCTAGCACATTACTAATCTGAAAGTTGCTAATAGGAATTTAGTAACATTTCAACAGTATCACGTTACCCCGTTGGTAACGTTTCAATGTTGTGACACGTTACCCCGTTGGTAACGTTTCAAAATTTGAAACGTTACTAATGGGGTAACATTTCAAATAGTGCCATGTTACTAATGGGGCAACATGGCACTTTTTGAAACGTTACCCCATTAGTAATGTTTTAAATTTTGAAACGTTACCAATGAGGTAACGTGATATTTTTTAAACGTTACCAACGAGGTAATGTGTCATTTTTGTAAAACGGTATGAAAAAAAAATTCCCTATCCTATTTATTTTTCAATTATCTCGAGCGTTTTATACCCAATTATTTCGAACGTTTCATACCTGATACACTACAAAAACCACATTTTTTACTAACGCCCCATTACTAACGTGTTAAGCCCATTGACACGTTAGTAATGGGTAGTAACGTGTCATTACTAACGTGTGTGACTCGTTAGCGATGTGTCCGTTAGAACTGAAAAATTACTAACGTGTTAGACATGTACCACGTTACCATTTACTAACGTGTTACTATTCATACGTTAGTAAATATTTTCTAATGTGCCAGATAAGCCACGTCAGCCCAAGGGTAACGTGGGACAATTATCACGTTACCCTAAAATTGTGCCACGTTACCCCAGGGGTGACATGGCATTTTTTCCACATTAGCCCTAGGGGTAACATGGCATAATTACCACGTCACCCCAAGGGTAACATGGTAATTTTTGCCACGTTAGCTTTTTTTTTTTTGCTTTTTATATGAAAATTTCCCGGCTAATTCAATCCGATATTTAATGTCAAACCTGATAATCAATATTTATATAAAAATATCCATCCAGACTATATCAAGCTGATCTTAAAATTCAATCTGATATTTAACGTCAAACCTGATAATCAATACTTATATAAAAATATCCATCTAGACTAATCTTATCAAGCTGATCTCAAAAGAACGTTAACCACATTCATCCTATACACACATTACTATTATCCAAACTGTTATCCAACTATATACACATTACTATTAACCACATTCATCCTATATAAACAATTAATAAACAATACGTCATAATGTAACAATTAACCACATTGTTATCCAAATATATATAATCAAAACATATAAAAAAAAAAGTAGAAGTTCAAAGTCACGTGACAACATATGCATGTCTAAAAAAACACCACCTAACCTCTATCAAATTGAAGCGATCGAACAGCATAGAGAACGCGCTGACTTCTCCGCACTAACTGAAAATAATAAAAGAAACAAAAAATAAATGAGGAGCATGATAGAATATCAAACGTAGAGTTAATTACATTTAATCCAATATAATATGACCGGGTAAAAGGTAAATGATTATGTCATTCAATCATTCTATATAATGCTATTTTGTAGGACTAAACAGTCTACTACATAGTATTGTCCTCTGCTATATATAAAAGTCGAGTTTATTTACCATATATATTGAATATTTAAAGACATTGGCCAAACTCCCAATTTAGTACACTCTCCTCAACTTGGCAACTTCACAAATTGCCTTTCTCTCTCTCTCTCTCTATATATGTGAGGTAGACAGACACCTATACTAACTCAACAACAGCTAATCATGATTAAGGTACAATGCAGCAATGCCACAAAACAAGGACCAAGGATAGTTCATACGTAATTATTTTTCTTAATTAATATTTATTTTATCGTAACAAGGACTAACAAAAACAAAAACACAAGAGGGTTGAATGAATCATTAAACTAGAGACCGATCAACAACGTTGTTATGGGAATTAAAAATCATTGAACAAATCAAAGGGGAACATTTAGTCTCTTGCTACTTGATAGAAAAGCAAACTCAAACTCATGTTATTATATTCTAAATGAATATTCCATGTCAAGAAGAGGTCATTTTCCCGTGTTGACAACCATTATGATCAAGGTCCCGCATGTTCTCTTATATCTTAAACATAAGAGGAATTATAAAGCTAATGAAACAAACAAGAAAAAGATCATTATTTTAATTTGTTTGAGTAATAAACAAATAGTTGTAAGATCCCAAAGAGCTGTGTTTTAAACTCCTGTGGAGATAAATTATACAAAAGGTTTAGCATGCATACGACTGTAACAGATAAAGTAGAGAATGCCATATGCAAATCAAATTTCACTTTGTTTAACAAACAATGGAACTTCCACGTGATAGTACTCTAAAAAATATATGGAATAGCAACAATGAATAAATTATTTTTTTTAAATGCCAAAAGAACTTATGTAACTCATATAACTTCAAAAGTGTTTCAAGCATCTAAAAATGCAAAAATAATATCATATTCAAGAGTTCATCTCCATTCAATTTTAAAGCATTGAGACTATCGGTGGAAATCATCTATTGGCTACACTTCTTCCACTCCACCTAGTGGTCTTGCATCTTGAGAAAAATACTTTCAATAACAAGTTACTACTAATGAGGAAGTTTACTTAAATGATGAATCTTCATCCCAAGTAAAATAAATATTTATAAAATGTAGCCTACTTCATATAAATTTTGCAATCAAAAGTATTTGCACTGATAAACCAAAAATCACCATTGATGACACAACTGCTCATTAATGAAAAAGCAACTACAAATAAGCAAAGAGGACTACACTTTAATTTTCAAATAATTCGCCATCACGTTGTACTGAACCATCCCACCAGTGCTTGTTATCTATAATTGGATCTCCTTCTTTAATGTTAGATAGGACAAAGCCACACTCTATTAACCCCAAGCATAAGCATATAAACTCAGAAAATCACTATGAACAAAATAATGTGTGGCAAACATTTTAAACACAAGAGGGTTGAATGAATCATTGAACTAGAGACCAATCAACAATGTTGTTATGGGAATTAAAAATTATTGAACAAATCAAATGAGAACATTTAGTCTCTTGCTACTTGATATAAAAGTAAACTCAAACAAAAATAATTCTGTTCTAAATGAATCCATGTCAAGATGCTGATCACGCATAAGATGAAAACAAAAAATCCAATGCAAGAAATTAAGCTTAAAGAACATAAAATGAAAGCAAAAGCACCACATACATTAATATAGTTGATTAATTCAAATACCCAATCAGCAGTCACAACCAAACCAATCATAAACAACCAAGTTGTACTGACAATCGACACAAATTTGCAAGTAAATACAACTTTCCAAAAAGCACATATACATACCGCAATATATGTAAGGTGGTAGTCATTTTGTCGCCTTCGATAGACGCGACTTTTGTCCAATCGGGGTCAAATGTTGAGTATCATTTTGATCGTCATTACGCATATTATAGTTTTACTATGTGTTATATACGTTCATGTGGGCTACGAAATACATGCACAATATTTTATCCTTGTACGAAATTTAAAATTATATATCACGTTTTTTATTTATGCTAGATGATCTTTTTATTAAATGATAATGAAAGGTAATATGTTGTTACCTTGTATGCTATCTGTAAATGATCGGAGGATGATACGTGCAGGGGACCCTACGTCCAGGAAAGCCCTTTGGTGGTCACCTCCGGCTCAGAGGTTACCACTCGATACCCCTCAATGCTCCTCATATGCCGCCGCCTAAGCAGCCATCTGCTTACTAAATTATGTGGTAATCGCAATAATCATCGCATCCATCTGTTGCTTGTGCTCCTGGTTTATCTCCTTCTGCTTGGCCAGCAGCTCTTCGATCTCCTTCTTGTGCTGCTCTTCTTTTGCTTGAAGTGCTATTTTAATAATTTCAAAAATTATGGCTGGGTGAGCATTCCGAGGACCTCACCTAGGATGGTGTGTAATATATATGGATGTTGCCCCGCATGGGTAGAATATTCGTGCTCACACCGTGAACACAACTTGCATATTCCGGCTTATTGCAGTGAGCCTGTGCGTATGCGTCGTTTGATGCCCACTGAACCGTCCCCTCAGGCCCTCTACCAATTTTGCTGGGTCAAAATCTACTATCCGCTTCATCTCATTTTGCACGTTACATACACACGGTCATCTTTTAGTCTAAGTATTAATCATAAATATAAAAATACACAAATGTGTTTCAAGCATGTCACTCTCTCCTCGACCAATGGATTTGGGCAGCCACCGCCTTTCTTCGTATAGGTTGTAATGTAATTCGTTACTCGCATAGGGGCTTTGCCTGTTTTTTTGACTTGCAAAAATTCATGAATATAAACATATTTTCACGTTAGTATATTGTAATCATGATTTCAGTAATATATATGAATGGGGTTTGACAAACATATCGTCTCGTGTAAGTGTTGGGCGAAGCCCTTTGAGCCGGCGCTATGTGGTGTGGTATACAATGCTTGTATCTATGTCATATGCGCGGCATATTCCTATGCACACAATATACGTTATTAATAAAAGTGAAAAGATAAATAATTAGAATTAGTAATACTACATAACTACAAGCAAAAGATTAACCTACCTAATTTTTCTTCTCATTTCACTTCTCCAACAAGATGTCCACATCCATTAGGTCATACTTCTGGATGGTTACTCCCACTCTTGTCTTCACTGAGTCAAGAGTGCCATTGCTTCGAATGACGAGTGGCTTTTTCAATTCATGTCTCCAATACTTTAGCTTCTCGCCCATATCCCTCCACAAGTCCTTTTTTATTTCAACAATATTCGAGTCAGGCAAGATGTGGAAGTTCTTCTGCATTAGTGAACAATTGAGAAATTAATAACCTCTCATTATATATTCTACCTTCATAAATAAGTTTCACATAATAAATTATAAACGCTATATAGAATTTAAATTCATAACATTTGAATTAAACTTATCATCAATGCATCATAAAATAGCTCATTCTTCTCTAACAGTACATTCTTCCAATCATCTGATATCCGGACAAATGAACCATTCCTGACCATCATGCCTGTCATACACCTCCATTTTCCCTTGTTTTTTCCTACGGGTTTCCATATACCAGTGAACTCCACTATAACCTATTTTTCATATGGTATTGAATATAACTTGTGGGAGTCACTAACATCCAGCACCTCAATATTATCATTTGTATCTGCATTTGATAAGTACAACATAAAACGACTATCAATATTTAATAAAAATAAATAGTATTTACATCTTTAAGAATTTACATAAATATATATGTGTGTATATATATATTTATATACGTCTAAACATACCTATCGTCCAAACCTCGTTCTCCTTCAGCACTGGCAAAGCGGGGGCCTCAGGCTATGCTATATCCTTTGAGTTGAGTTATGGTATATCATGTGAATCATCACCATGGTCCACATCGTCTCTCCCGTTTGGGGATACCTGTCGCTCCACGTGAGCATCATCATCCGCAATAGTACTCCAAACACCCCACCGGCAGACCATATTGATTGCTCACTGGGCTCTTTACTCGTAGTCTATAAGGGTCTGGCTGCCCCATAACGATAGCAGTGTCCATCGGGCTGTCGGACTCGAAAGTACTCTACTCATGTGGGAGTGTTGGTCGATACCCTGAATGCGGCATCAGGAGGGTATAAATGTCCTGAGACTGGCTGTCATCACCAGTCGTCTGCCTCATAGACAGTGTTCGCTTCTGTCCTCTTGTCTTCCCACTACGAATACTCATGGTGACCTGCAAAATTAATCACATTATAAATTAATTTTCTTAACCCAAACAAATCTAAATCAAACACAGGTGAAAATGACATGTAATTAAAGTTGCTAACAAAAAGAAATAAAAACAACTGAATGTTGTAAGAATTAAATAATTAACAACAACCAAAAAAACATATTAATGCCAATTTAATTTTTATGAAATCACATACACTTTAATAGGTGGTAGGTCGGTTCTGACGTAATCTATGTCCTCCGGATGTGGATCATAATGATGATTATGATCCAACTAGAGAGGCTCACTCTCGTGGTTGTTTGCTTGGTCGTCATCAACCCCTTGACCCCTGACCAACATCGTACACATTCCTAGGTTTGGTCCTCATGACGCTAGCCCAATCAGGGTCCCTGTTGTCCTTGACATAAAAAACTTGTGAGACTTGGAAAGTTAGCACATAGGGTTCATCAATAATTTTATCCCCCTTGTGTACAAGGTTTTTGAATTTTACTAGTGTTAGGCCATGCTTGTCCAACTTGTATCCCCTACCTCTTGTGTTGTCCGCCCAATTACACTTAAATAATACGTACTTCGTTCAATCGTAGTACTCTACCTCAATTAATTGAGTTAGCTTCTCGTAGTACATTTTGTCATCAACAGTCAGCACACACGTGCCACTGTTCTAAGACCTCTTTCCCACATTGTGTACAATAGTGCGAAACAACTCCCATTAACCACATATTTGTTATATTAGACTTCTGAGACCATTGGCCATCTACAATGCATGACTAGTTTCTCCCCCATTTCCATTCTCTCTCGATCGTCCGAAGGATTGACCTGCGGACATAATAGAAGCGTAGATGCATAGTTAACTAATTCAGTTAAAGAATAGGAGTGAGAAACAAATTTGAAATTTAGTAAAATTTTTATTCGATATTTGTCTTACGTAGTCATGGCACCAATTGCAAAACTGTTGATAATATTGGGTCTCCAACTGAGTGTCTGTCATTTGTCCCATATTCGAACCTCGCTTAAGCATTTCCATGTATGCCCTACAATTGAATAAGTCCGTCCATTTTAGTGTACTAGTAAAAGTGTAATTAAGTTACAATAGCACACAACCTGTTTATATTAGAACAACTTACATTCGTAGTTGGTGAAAGTTGTCCGAGTTGAACATAATATACCGGTGAATTTGTATCATTGTAATTCGATCGACTCGTGTTCCCGCCTCCCTACACCCATCGGCATTTCTTTGTGATCTATTGTAAATTGTCGGTGCACTAATTAAATGCGTTGAGCAGAACGTCACCAACTCAGTTGCTATGTATCGCTCCGCAATGCAATCCTCAGGAGCCACTTTATTACGAACATTGGATTTGAATCCCACAAGGCTCCTACACATCAACACTCAATCAATTATTACACTTTTTCAAATAGGAATTAAATACGTTTACTAGAAATTAATAAATGTTTACGTCAAATTTTACCTCTTTCCCGGATACATCCACATGTATTGCACCGATCCACCGAGTTGGCATTTACAAACAAAATGGACGACAACGTGGACTATGATGGTACACGCAACCAGAGATAAGGACATCTCCTACCAGCTTCTGTCCCACGTTTAAAGCACACAACAATGCAGTGAACCCTCACTCCCACCCACATGCCTTTCTTTCCATTTTAAGAAAGTTATTCTAATCAAATGTGTTTTTTACATATTAAAAACCGAGAAATGTGTTGGTGGATAAAAAAGAAAACAAAAGGCAACAACAACTGTCTGTTTCAATTCATGTATTTTGAAACCGACTTCATATCAAATAAGCCGGTGAAACACACGCGCTTCAACTTCATCTCAAATAATTTAATGTGTAGTTTTATTGAAAAAAAAAAATTTTGAAAGGGTATTTAAATTAAGCCCCATAAAAAAAAGTTCTGTAAATATATACCGGACCACATTAGTTAATTGTCAAGAGTTCATTGGGGGGTTTTATAAGAAGTAATTTTTGTACGTGGAAAGACGTGTTTAACTAATATTATTTCATTAGGTCCAACAAAGAAACAGAAAAGAAATGAAAGGAGTCCAATAATTTTTTGTTTTAGCACCAGCTAGCTAGCCGGAGATATTTATTCAAGAAAAGGATCGGGAGAGAGAGATTCTAACTAGGCACTCCTCATCAATATCATCATCATGCTTTCATTGGATACAAAAAGAAAAATGTTAGTCATGGAAGAACCTTCTTAAAATGGAAATAAGATAACTTTTTTAAAAAATATTTCTCATTACTAACGTGGTAAATATGACACGTTACAAATGGCTAACATGGCATTCATCACACATTAGCAATTGGTAACGTGCTATTACACACACGTTAGGAATATATTTTTATTTTTTAAAATTTTTTTAAAATATTTCCATTACTAACGTGGTAATATGACACGTTACAAATTATTAACGTATGATTAATGCCACGTTAGGATTACTAAAGTGTTAGTTTTTGACACGTTAGTAAATGGCGACGTGGCAAAAAAAATGAACAGTAAACACATTATGAAAAGAAGTGTTTTTTTATAATGATAGTAGTCCCTAAAACAATATCCATCAATTAAGCATCAAGATTCTTAAAACAATATATCCATCAATTAATCTATAAAACTATAAAACTAAACAATTAATCCATAAAACTAACCAATCAATCCATAAAACTACATATCCATCAATTAATTCATAAAACTATAAAACTAAACAATTAATCCATAAAACTAATTAACCAATCAATCCATAAAACTATATATCCATCAAGATCTATAAGTTTCAACAACAAAAATTGTTTATATACATCAACATAATCTATTAATAAACAAATAAACCGTACATACATAAGCAATAGTCGAAAAACAAACATGCTAATTTTTGTCTTGGTCATGGAAGAAATGGTGAAGTGGCTCCATCTATCCTCCTCTCTCTGTCCCATATAATATTAATATTTCTACGAACAAGAGGACATTCGAATTAGCAATATCATAGCTAGGGCTTGAAAATAGCGGAAATAAAAATGGTTCAAGTACATAAAAAAATAAATAAATAAATATTCAAAAGTAAAAAAAAAATGAATCAATCTTTGAGTTGAGCAATCCAATATCGATGGTAAATGAAGGAAAGTGATTACAAATGCATCACTATTTAAGTTAAAAAATAAAAAATAAAAACTAAGCAAGATCATGACCTACAATCTTTATGAACACAAATTGTATAAGCATGTAGTCATGGATAGTCACAGTTAGCAATCTGATATTGGCATCCAAAGGTTAAACCGGCCAAAAACACTTGTACTATTAAAACAAAATGACTATAGAGTTGAGGAGTGTAATTCTACGAGGATTAATAGTTAACAATCTTATGTTCAATCTGGCACTTGGCTCTAAGTAAATATATGCAAATATCTAACCAATAACAATCAATTTCCAATGATGGCCCAAATACAAAAATCGAAATATATATTTAATGGTGTATATATACGTACCGCAATATATTCTTCATCAAGTTGGTCACAATATCACTTCGATGTAAACATCTTATGTCCAACCGAGATCCATGGTTGGTCTTCATTGTGATCGTCGTTTGGTTTCACATTTACGTCATCTACACGCATAATATGTGATTATTAAACAAAATTAGTAATAGTTGAGATGATAGTCAGTTATCCAAGATAATTGTGTTACCAAATAAGAAGCAAAAGTAATAAATTATTACCTGATCAGCTATCTACGGAGGATCTATAAACAACATGTATTGGAGCCTCCACCTTAGTCACCTCCGAGTTCAGAGGTGACTACTCTACATTCATCAACAAGTTGACAATTTTGGCCTCATACTCCTGCATCTATGCAGCAAACTACGCATGTACCTGCTGAGCCACCTATGCAAAAACCTGGGCTGTAACCTGTGTGGTAATCTCCTCCCTCTCCCTAGTCATCTGTGCCCTGTGTTGCTCCCTTTCTGCTTCAAGTGCTCTTTCGATCATTTCTGTCATGGCCGCCGAGCTTCCAAGGTTCTGGGCCCTTGCTTGGGACAATGTATAATAAGAACAACTGTTGCCCCGCTTAGGTAGAATGTTTTTACTTACACCTTGTACATGGCCTGCATATTTAGGCTTATTATTGAGCTTGTGCATACGTTGCGTCATCCGGTCCACCGGATCGCCCTCGGACCCATTTACTGTGGTTGCAGTAGTCAATCGCAGAGGCTCTTCATCAATTCCTTTATGTCACAAACACACGATGTGTAAGAAATAGTACACCAATACTACATAAGTTAAGCTAGGCCAATGAAACTAGCTAAGTATTAATCCTAAATAAGTAAGCTATAGTACACAAATATGTTTCAAGATAAGGTGTAAGAACCATACCCCTCTCGCCCTGACCTCATCATTTGGGTAGTGACCATTTGTCGTTTGAGTATCGATGTAAACCTTCGCTTATAGGGGTGTGCTGAAAGTACTGCAAAATTCCACAACATAAAAATATGATAAATTTATAAATTATAATCTTGATGGCATCTATATCTATACATGTATGGTAAATGACAAATGTACCTCCTCATGTGACACGTTTGCTAAGCTCTTCGATCCAGCGCAGTGTGGTGTTGTATTACATGCCCATATCTCTTTCATATGCTAAGCTTTTTCCTACACACATAAAATGTACATTGTTAGTATGTGAGCCATCAAACAACTAAAACAACTATAATTACTAATAATACAGTATTACAATTAAAATTTGAAATTCATACCTATACACGGACATCACACCATAAATCCAACAATTTACTCACGCCCCTGGGGTCATATTGTTGAAGGGTCATTCTCGCCTGCCCTCATTGTATTAGGTGTATCACCCCTTTGAATGTGGAATTTTCCTTTTAGTTTGCATTTCCACAACTTCAACTTCTCGCCCATGTCTTTGAACGCATCCTTCTTAATTGCATTCATATCCGAGCAAGGCATGACGTAGAAGTGTATCTGCATTAGAAAAAAAAATTGAGAATTTAATAATCCTATATTTTCACCATCAGATAATCGTTACACAAAAGAAATTGTAGATATTATATATTATAAATTCCTAACATTTAATTTACACATACCATCAATAAGCTCCATATATCCTCATTCGTAGCTTATGGCACTTGTTTTCAACTGTCTGATATCTTGACAAACACACCGCTCCTAATAGTCTTGCCCGTCAATCGTTTAAATTTACACCTGCTTTTCCCACGAGCTACTAGTCGCCAATGTACTCCATCATGACTTTTTTTTCCCTCCGGGATGTTTTACAACTTGTGCGAATCCTTGACCTTCATCACTTTAAAATTACCACTTGCATCTACATTGGTAAGTTTAACAAATAAAAAGTTATCAATATTAAATGAAAATAAATATTAGTAATATATAGACTATATAAATATATAAGTATAAACAAAAATGGTTAGCATACATACCTATGGTCTGAACCTCGCCGATACCAATTACTTGCCCAGAAAGATTAGTGGACTCCAGGTCCTGTATGTCAGCATCATCATCATCATCATCATCATCATCCTCGACCTGTGTCTGACTATCATCCATATCCGAGCTGCGTCGTGTTGGCTAATCAAAATAACTGTGTGAAAGATAACCCATCTGAGTCAAACTGGGTGGCTCAGATGGCATGTCTATGGACTCATCCCCATCATGTGAGGAGGAGTATAATGATACCCTAGTTGGGTCAAGTTTGGAGACGAGCCTCCTACAAAATCAATAACCCATCCCGACTCGCAAATATCCGCCTTCGACCGAATTGGAAGTGTCGTGATACCTGGTTGGTTCATTATAAGCTAGCGTATGTCCTGAACTGATCACAACCAATGGTTGCTTATTCTCTCTTGACCTCCCTCCCCAAGTACTTATATTAACCTACGAAATACATCACACACTCAATTAATTATGTGTGCAATGTACAAAATGGGAAACATATTATTTAATAAATGTACAAATTAATTAATCACAACAAATCAATCAACATATATAAATACAATGAATGCATAGATTAAGAAATAACAACAAACCAATCAACATACAAAATTAAATTTTTATGGTGTTTCTTGCGCTTCAAATGATGCTAAGTCAGTTCTGGCATATTTGAGGTAATTTTGTGGAACGTAATGATGATTATAATCCAATAGGAGAGGCTCACTCTCGTGATAGTTGGGTTCATCATCATCGGGCCCTTTACCCTGATCAACGTCAAACATATTTCTAGGCTTAGTCATCACAGCGCAAACCCAATCTAGGTTCCTTTCATCTTCAACGTAAAAAACTTGTTCCACTTGGAAGTTAACACATACAGCTCATCAGTAATTTGATCTTCCCTGTGGACAAGGTTTTTAAAATTGGCAAGCGTTAGGCCATAGTTCTTGTAGATCGTGTATCCTCGGTCTCTTGTGCTGTCAGCGCAATCACACTTAAACAAAACATATTTCGTCCTATCGTAATACTCGACATCAATTATTTAGGTTAGTTTTAAGTAATCCATTTCTCTATCAACAATCATACACACACCACTGTTTTGAGACCTCTTTCCACATCATGTGCAATAGTTTAAAATAGCTTATCGTTGACCACATATATGTTATAAGAATAACTTATATACTCAACTTGCATAAAAGGTGTTTTTTGTGCAGGTCATTCATAATTTGCCACCTCAGCATGGAACACACCATCAAAATAAAACCAAACACACTTGATTATATGAGAAGAGAGAAGAGAAAAATAAGAGTAAGAAAGAAAGAAGAAACAAAGAAGGAAGAAGACGCCGGAACCCACGTTGGAAGAAGACGCCGGAAAAAGATGCCGGGTGACCCACATTGTCGTGAAAGAAGGAAGAAGATCTGAAGAAGGCGTAAAAAAAACAACTGGGTGACCCACGCTTAGGACCACGGTCGATCTGGCTGGCCACTGACTCCAATGACTTTATTTTTTGATTTTTTCTGATGGGTTTTGCTCTGATGGGTTTGATTTTTTGATTTTTTTGATGAATCTTGCTTTAGATCTTGTTTTTGGTTTTTTCTTTGGTTTTTCACATGGTTCGACAACTTTTAGGGTGATAAAATCCCAAAAAGGGGTAACCTTCCCCCCTAGGTTTTTAGTTTTGAATCCAAAATAAAGTTTTAAGGCATTAGAAACGATTTTGTAGCATTAGAAATCAATTTTTGAGGGTAGGCAGTTTTTTTTGTTTGTCGAAGGTGGCCGGAGGTGATGGACAACGGACGGCAGCGGTGTCTAGGCGTAGGTGGAACCGGGATGTAGGAGTAATGGGTGAGGGAAGATTAATCTTATGCTTTGTTAACATATAATTTTTTTGCAATTTTTTGAAATAAATGAGGTGTCAAATAATGAGTGGGTTGCACAAAAGGTTTGTGCACTATCCACACCTAAGACGCTCTCATCTGTTATACTGGATTGCCGATACCATTGGCCTTCTACAATGCATTACTAGTTTCTCCTCCATCTCCTTCATGCGTCGATCGTCCAAATGATCAACCTACATACAGATATAATACAATCAAAGACGCACAATTAGTGCGGTTATGAAATATGAAAGAAACAAATTTGTGTTCTTTAAAATTTACATACAACATTAATATCTCTTACGTATTCACAGAACTAATCACAAAACTGCTGAGAGTGAAGTGTTTCCAACTGTTCATCCATCGCTTGCCCCCTATTTAGAGTTTGCCTAAGCTTATTCATGTGTGACCTAAAAATTGAAATTCAATCACTTATAGGTCACTAGTAAGGATGTAAAATGAAACAACACGATGTTACTATTAAAACAACTTACTCCCGCAATTGAAGGAAGTTGTCCGAGTTGAACATAATATAGCAGTGAATCTATTTCATTGTGATTCAGTCCATGATGAATCGTGTTCTCGCCTCTTTAGACCCATCCTGATTTCTTTGTAGCCTATTGTGAAATGTCAGTGCATCATGTAAATACCTCAAGCAAAACATCACAAGCTTGGTTGTTATGTATCCCTCTGCGATGCATCCCTCATGTACCACTTTATTGCGAACATTAGATTTGAACCCACCTAGACTTCTACACGTCAAAATCAGTGAATCATTATAATTACATTTAGTCATATTATTTAAATAAGTCTAAATAAATATTTACAACATTTAGGTGAAATTTTACCTATTTCCTGGTTACATCCACCTATACTACACGGTCCTCCTAGATTGCATTCACGGACAAGATGCACCACAACGTGAATCATGCTAGTAAAAAAAACGGAGGAGAATACTTGTTCCATCTGGCACAAAGTAATAATCACGCCACTCTCAAGTCAATTCAAATCCTCTGGGTCCAATGTTGAATAAACCCCCTAAAGAATGTACACATCCCAACTAGAGGAGTAACCACACATCCCGAATACCATTCCTTCTAACTGTATTAGTATGTCGTCTTCACTTGGCACATCGGGGGCACATTCGAATTCTTAGTTACTGTCAAATGTTCGTTTGTTCCGCCTCCACAAATGATTTATGGGCAAGTATCGCCTATGGCCCATATAACAAAATTTTCTCTCGTGTTTTAGCCATTTAAACCTTGTTAAATGCATATAGTAATGGCATGCCTTTATACTCCTTGTAGGTCACCCTGACAAATCTGCGTAAGCCGGGAAGTCATTAATTGTCCACATTAGTTGCGCTCGCATCATAAAATTTTGATTTGTAGAGACATCAAATGTGCGTACCCCTACACTCCATAGTTCTTGTAATTCATCAATCAAGGGTTGAAGATAGACATCTATATTCATTCTCGGTGAACATTGGCCTGTGATAATTAGGGATAAGATGAACAACGCTTGTTTCATGCACATCTAAGGAGGTAAGTTGTATGGTACAATCATTACAGGCCAAGAATTGTGGGATATGCTCATATTGTCAAAATGATAAATCCATCCGAAGCTAAGCTAAGCCGTACGTTCCTGCTGTCTGATGAGAAATCAGGATATAAATGATCAAATGTCTTCCACGCTTCCCTATTGGCGAATGCCTCAATACGTCATCATTTGTGCGGCCGTCTGCATGCCACCTCATATGGGCCATAATATGCTGCGACATAAAAAGTTTCTGCAGTCTTGGTATGATTGGCAACCACCGCAACACCTTGACTGGACATCTCTTACTCAACGATATAGGTTGGCCATCCTCGTCTAACTAAATTTCATCATTCCACTTAGGTTGCCTACATTTAATACATCAATCTAAGTCTTTATTGCCCTTCCAAAACAACATACTGTCATTACGACATACCGGAATCTTCTTATACCCGAGGCCCATGTCCCTCATAAATTTTTTGGCCTCATATGTATTAACAAGTCCCACCATCATCAGGCAGCAACTGATTGAAGAACTTGAAAAAGCCTAGAAAGTCGTGTTACTGACTCCACCCATACACTTCAAGTTATACAAATGTACAGTAGCGCTAAGTTGGCTATGTCTGGTCTTATCGTAAAGTGGCTTGTCTGCCTTTTTAAGCAAGTCCTCGTACTTTTTCCAACTGTCACCCCCATTGGCTTCATCATCGACAAGGTGTTCCTCATGACCCTACACCCCGGGTTATGGCTCACAGTTGTATTATCTGACATCATGCCTGCCAAATAAATCATGCAAAATATCATGCATATTTGTGCTTGCACCTACATCTGCAGCCGGTGGATTTGAGTTTGAGCCTTCAACGGGAGCATATACATGCCTCTCACCGTGATAAGTCTAGTATTTGTATTCAGGACACATTCCTCTCCCCCCGAGCAAGTGGTCGAGTACAATACCCAGTGGGTGTCGCCTGTTAAGTCGACACATCTTGCAGGGACAAACAATTAGGCGATCTAGAGTCCTACAATTCTGAATTGCAAAGTCCACGAAAGATGTACACCCGTCTTTGTATTCCTTCGTAGACCTAGACTTCATCATCCAACTCTTGTCCATAGTGTTACTACGTACATAAAAAGTCGAGTAATTTACCTATATTTTTTTATAGAATTTACGTTTTTTTATTTTTTATTTATGATTCGATATATATATATAATCCAAATAAGTTTGTTATAGGGACCCTAACCAAAATAAATCTAGGTTAGTTTCCTCTTGTTTTTTGTTTTTTGTTATTTTTATTTTTTAACCCTGTTTTTTTGTATATAACATTTACCTAAACAAAATTAATGTGCAAAATTTACTTTTTTGGTTAATGTATGCTTATTTTTAAACTATAAGAAAAATAATGGGACCCTAAACAAGAAAATCTAGTTTTTTTTTTTATAATATGAAAAACCATACATATAACTAAATTACTACCATTAAAAAAATCACAATATATTTTTCAGATTCACAATATACTACCACTAAATTACTACTACTAAAAAATCACAATATATATATCTATTTTACGGGAAAAAAAAAATTGATAGTCATATGTTTCAGTCTATAATAATAAAAAAATGTAGACATGCACTCTTATATGTCTGTTATATCTAACATATCCTTGTGTCTTATTTTCGGACTAAAAAACTAGTTGTACCAAAAAAAAAAAACTAACAAACAACTTAACAAATTAATAGCCCATCAGTCATATAAATTGTAAAAAATCACATGCCAAATATTGTTGCAACATACATTTGAATTTACACATTTTTTAAAAAACATTTAAAATATATTATCATAAAATAAATATGAACGTGTAAATATATATACCTGACAGTACGTCGTTGGAGATGGAGTTATGTGCCGGAGGAGTAGCAGGTGGTTGGTCCGAGGAAGAAAAGAAAGAAAAATAGCAAGTCGCGGGAGAGAGTGGAAGGAAAGAAGAGGAGGGAGAACTGTGGGACCACACCCCCAAAAATGGTTTAGTAACGTGGCACACGTGCCACACTACCAACAAGGCCACTCTACTAAATGAAATTTTAAAAAAATTAAATATATATATAAAAGTACCCTTTCAAAAAAAAAATGTTAATAATAAAATGGTAGTATATATATATGATACCATGACATATATATATTAATGTAATTACTATATATATAAAAAAATTCAAAAAATTGTTTGAAAAAATTAAAAAAATTAAAAAAAAAACATTTATATAAATATTAATGTAATTACTATATATATATTTTTTACAAAGAATTACTATATATATTAATAGTAAGTTACATGTACGTACATGACATGCTATAGGGTTACTAGATATATATTAATGTGTATATATATATATAGTAAGTTATATATTAATTACATGATATAGGGTTAATTATTATATACACTAAGCTTGGAGTATATATATATATATATAGTGATTATGCAGTTAGCGATGATTAATAATTGTTTTGATAGCTACCTTAATTGCAAGCCACCATTGACAATATATATTTTCTGGTCTTCCTCAAAGCTGATTATAATGCAAGTACTATAATCATGTGATTTAAAATCACATGTATGTTAATTAATTAACTAAACCACTTGGACAACATCACATGTATGTTATTAATTAATTAAACCACTTGGACAGTTGTAGATAGGACGGAGCCTCCGAGAATAGGTTGATGGCAATATATATATATATATATATATAATAAGAGAGAGAGAGAGAGAGAATGATATATATATAGGAGAGAGAGAGGGCCTCACCAAAATAAAATATTGTCAACTTTTGCAATATAAACTATAGGGGTTTGCTAGGGGTTCTCCCAGTAGTGTTCTCCTGGCGTTCTTCAGTCTTACATTAAAACATGATTTAAGAAAAAATAAAATTGTAGTACCCTTTTTTTGCTAACAGATTAATTTTTATGAGTTAATAGTTAGATTCTAATACTTTAAAACTTGTTTTTTGATTCAAAACTAAAACCTAAGGGTGGAAGATTAATCCTTTAGGGATGATATCACCTAAAATGGATTTGATCATCCTAAATTTGATGTTAATGCCTCATAAATTTGGTGCTAATACCTCAAATTTGATGCTAATGTCTAAAAAAATCGATGGTGGAGGCCACTATAATTTTATTTTTTCTTAAATCATGTTTTACGTAAGATTATGAGAGCACAAGAGAACCTACGGAGAGAACCCCTAACATTTTCCTAAACTATATATATATATATATATAGTAATAACCCTAGCTATTGCATTAATATATATATATATATATATATATATATAGTAATTAATTAACCCTAGCTAGCATTAATATATATATATATATATATATAAATATAGTAACCCTAGCTAATTAACATTAATATTTTAATGAGTAACCATAGCATTAATTAATATAAATACATATATATTAATTAATGCTATGGTTACTCATTAAAATATTAATGTATTAATATTTAAAGTACTCATTATATATATATATAGCTACATAGTATTAATTAAAGTACTCATTAAAATTTGACAATATATAACTACAATATATAGTTGGTCATCATTACTATTGATAGTTTATTTGTCACGATGAACTTTGTGGTTTTTTCCCGACACATGTATATAGTAACCCTAGCTAGTATGTCATTCATAATTACTTATATACAATGAACGTGCACATACGTTATTGATCATGCATGCATGCGTCATTAAAAAAAAATGTTAGTCTATAAAAATTCAATTGTAGTTTTAATAGATTATTATTATTTTAAAATAATATTATTATTATGATTTTATTTAATATATTATTATTATAAAAATAATTTTTTATAAGTTATTATTTTGTGAAATTTGGTAATGTGTAGAAATGCATCGTTACCAAATGGTAACGTGTGAAATTACCACATTACCCTTTGGTAACGTGGGACTTCTTTCCATTAGTAACATGTCAAATAATGACATGTTACTAATTGTGCATGTTAAAGCACTTACAATATATTTTATGGTATTAGAGCTAAAAGTTCTGAGATCGAACAATATTGATTCTATCAAATCACCCCTATTTTTAAATTAAATTTTGATCAATCTTTTTATTCTTTTTGTTTATTATTATTTTTTCATACTATTAAAATCTTTCATAAGTATTTTTTAAGGGTTAAATACTTAATTCGTCCCTAGGCTTTAGAAACTTTATTTTTTCCTCCCTAGGGTTTGGAAAGTGACCAAATTAGTCCTTGTGGTTTTGAAAAGTGACCAAGTTAGTCCATCCGTCAGTTAATTGTTAGTTGACTGAACGGACTGATATGTGGACCAATTAGAAGTTGACACGTGGCCACCTAATTAAATTTTTTATTTAAAAAAAATTCAAAAAAGATATTTTTCGAAAAAAAAAAGAACAACCTAGCCACCCCCTTGGGCCCATGGGGGCGGCCCAGCCACCCCTTGGGTGGCCGAAACCACCCCCGGTGGCTACTAGAGGGCTTGGAGGTCCTCGTCAATATCGATGGCGTGACTAGCTTCCCCTTTCCCAGTTTCCATCGTGGAGTACTCGATCAATTCGTTTCTTGATGGCCCGTTTCAGACTCTTGATCGGCCATGTTGCAAAATTATCCTTCAACAATACCAATTTTCTTATTTGATTTTTGGTGTTTTAGATCGATTATGGTCTTGGACTCTTGGGTGTGAAGGTTAAGCTGGTGTGACCATTGGGGGTGGTTCCACCATTAGGTGGCTTCGGCCACCCTCTTGGCTCCATGGGGGTGGCTCTTTGGTGCCCAAGGGGGTGGCTTTTTTCTTTTTTCTTTTTTTGAATTTTAAAAATAAATAAATAAATTAAGTGGCCACGTGTCAACTTCTAATTGATTCACGTGTCAATCCGTTAAGTTAACTAACGGTCAACTGACGGATGGACTAACTTGGTCACTTTTCAAAACTATAAGGACTAATTTAGTCACTTTCCAAACCTTATGAAGGAAAAAATAAAGTTTCCAAACCCTAAGGACTAATTAAGTATTTAACCCATTTTTTAAACATTTGATAAAGCTTTTTCCTGAACAATCATAAACATAAACATTTTGCAAAATGGAATATCATGCCCTAAAATACTGCAGTCTGCATTAAACTCATACGAAATTAGAATCAGGATATTATAACTTTCTATGCTGACCCTAAGGGGTTGGCCCAAGTGGTGAAGGCCTTGGTATTGAGGGTTTGCTCCCTTCAAGGTCCAAGGTTCAACACCTCATAGGTGCAAATAACCCCTTGAGGCCACACTCCTGGTGAAAAGCCAACGACTTAATTAGTTTCACGGGAAACTTGATGCAGTGCTTGACATTTACTCTACATATTTGTCTTAAGGGCCCCGCTTGGAGAGGTTCCCCGACATAAAATTAAATAAATAAATAAAATTCTATGCTGAAAAATGCTATTATAATTTATAAGACATAATGCATAAGATAATCTTTTATCTATTTCATAGGGAAGTCTAATTTACGAAAATCATGCAATAAAAATATAAAAACTTTTGAGACGAGTTTACTTATATATAAATCATATAATGAAATTTTAACTATTTTTATATTTAGGGAAATGTTATGTGTTATCTTGGTGTTTGTCTAGTATCATCTTAGTCTTACCGGGATATTATTTTATAAAAATGCAAAAAAATAAAAATAAAGTAGCACTTAATTTTTAAAAAATAATATCCATCTAGGACTAGGAGGACACCAAAAATACTCTTAAGAAAGCACATAACATTTCCCTCTATAACTCGTCTAAGACCATCTTCTTGTGTACACTTTCAAATCCTATAGTCATAATATGGAATTTCTTAATTATTTGGGAATGTTTATTAAGGTTTTCAAACCTCTTTATTTTGGCTGACATCTATCTATTAACTAAAGTCGCAGCTTGACATTTAAATGTTAAATCACTATTTGTCTTAAAAGCGTAAGTTGATAGAAATAAGTAAATTTAATTATTTAATTAATATTTTAACTTCACGTGTAGACTCAAACTCCCCTTTAATAAATGAGGCTCAATAATTATTTAATCATTACTTTATCATTAAAATCATAGTTTAAATTTTAAAATTGTGTGCTTTTAAAAAATAAAAATAAACACCTATTTACCTACTATTTGAAAACACAAATTTTTTGCATTTTCAACTCACATTTGTTTAAAAACGCTATTCCAAACGATAAATTTTATGCAATTTGATTTAAAATCACCTTTTTTTTTTAATCTATAAAATCGTAATGAATACTAGTTTTAATTTTAAATACTAATTGAATTTTAAATCTTAATATATTTCCTTTTATATTGAGCATAATCCAAAAACATTGGCAATTCATTGAATTTGATATCTAATTGAGCTCATTCAATTGATCTCACAGAGGAGTGTTAAGTGAGCGAAACCTGAGCCCGCTATTTATTGAGCATAATCCATGAACACAGGCAACTCATTGAATTTGATATCCAATTAAGCTCGTTCAATTGATCTCACAGGAGTGCTGAGTGAGTGAAGCCCTCGTAAGCAAGCTCGAGTTTGGCTCATATAAGTTTGACTTGTGCTTGACTCGATTATTGAATGAGTCATTTCGTGAACATAAATATTAGCTCGAATATTAAACAGAACAAGCTTAGCTCGATTTGGTTAGACTCGTGAGCAGCTCGCAAGCTTTGATAGTTATTCACATAGTTGCTCATATTAATATTAAAAATTGATGATTTTTTTTTTCTTCTCTAATAGCATCATTTTATTATAAAAATAATGCAAATCCTCTATATTCAAAATCAAGTCTCTTGCTGTATTGACTCAGGCTCCATACTCGACTAGTCATGTTAAGCATATGCTCATATCCAAGTTGGCTTCTTAAGCCATTAAAGAGTACTTGAATTTTAAATTTATAATTAAAAAAATGGGTAATTACATTTTCCCCATTAACTTCAATGCATTTTTACTTTGCCCATAGCTACTTATGGCATGTGAAGCACATGTGACTAGTTGATAGTCTAAGTTAACACTTTTGACTAACGAAATAAGGATAGGATCAAAAGAGAGTTGTCGTTCATGAGCAGGTAATAACACGTCAGAATTGATGGAAAAAAAATATAATTACCCAAAAAATATATATATATATATATAAGAGCCAACTTGTGACTCAACTCAACTCGATTTATTATGAGCTCGAGTTTAGACTCAATTTTTTGGCTTGTCTTTAAGCTCGGCTCGAGTTCAAGTAAAATTTTAATAAGCTAAACCCAAATAAGAGAAGTTCACTCAAGCTCGACTTATTTACACCCCTCATCAACTTGAAAAATCATGTAAAAGTTGGTAATTTTTTTTCCCCTAATAGAGTCGTCAGTTTTGAAGCGTTGGAGTATTTGGTTAAGTGTTTGTTTAGTTTAACAATTTCAAAACAAGTTTTTTATTTTTTATTTTTTTAAGAACGATCTGTAAAATTGCGAATTCAGTGCTTGATGCACAAAATATAAAATCTTTTACATTTTGAAACCACTATTTTTTTCAAACGGCACATCTAAACAAGATCCTTTTTTGTAATTTTTGTAATTTCGTGCAAAATCGTGCAGCCAAACGCGCCTAATAAATAGAACTTGAAGAAAAATGTAAACTTGTATACTTTTTAAATGACTATTAATTAATTAGAATAACGATTTTCGCAGAAAAAAATATTTTGATATATTTACACAAAAAAAATTCAAATTAATAACCCCAATTTTATTTGATAGAATTTGATCGCAACTCAATGAAGCTTGAGATGTTTGAGTAGGAAACAAATTACATTCCCCAAAACAAAAAAAACAAAAGAAAAAGAAACGAATTACATTATATAATAGTCATGGGCGGACGGAAAACGCACGTGACACCTGGAGGCTGCCACGTCATGTAACTGTACGGTCACTAACCCAATTCAACTCGGTGTCGTCCTCTCAGTGGTTCTTAACCATCAAACTATCCGACACAAACTCTACTGCCGCCATCACTTTATTCCTAAAATAACCTCATATTTTCACGAAAACTCAAAAGGTGCCCCTCCCGAGGGCCAAACTCACCCCCTTTTTCTTTCGGCCCCTTCTCTCTCAACAATTCCCTCCTTGCCAAGCCTGCTTGGCTCTTCTTCTCCCTCTCCCCTTTTCTCTCAGTCTTTGGTTCTCAGATTCATCGATCGGACAGTCGGTCTCTCTCTACCAATGACCATGATGACTCCGCCGCCGTTAGATGTACACGCCAACTCTCTCTCTTTCTATACACACCAAGACTCATACATGCCTATTTATCGTTGTGTTTCGGTGTCACTGCTTTTCGGCACAATTTGATAGCCTAGGGTTTCGGTTTTTGTTCAGAGGCTTTGGAGTGGCTCAAATTTTGGATATTCACTGCGCTTAGAGTCTGGTTCCTAGGGTTTTGATTCTGCACAGTAGGGTTAGGTTTTGCATGATCAGAGCTCTGATTCGAATTTATGTGTTTGCAGCAAGAAGAGGAGGAGATGCTCGTGCCGCATTCGGATTTAGTCGAGGGTCCTCAGCCTATGGAAGGTTTATCTCTCACATTCACAGCTATTTACTCCTCAATTCATATATTTATGTTTATTTTTATAATCTTGAAGCTTTTGATGTGTTTAATTGATAATTAATTTGTATTTTATTTTCTTGTATGAGTTTCGTTGGTACGGTGCGGTAGAGTTTGTAACTTGATCAGTTATGACGTTAGGGTTCTGATATTTTTATTTATTTTGTAATCTTTTCGCTTCGAATTTTTGTGCTTGTTTTGTTAGTAGTGGCGCAAGTGGAGCCTGCAAGTACGGTGGAGAATCAGCAAGTGGAAGATCCACCATCTATGAAATTCACGTGGACGATTGAGAATTTCACTAGGTTGAATACCAAGAAGCACTACTCAGAGGTTTTCATCGTCGGTGGTTATAAATGGTATTTGAATTTTACCCCCTTGTTAAACTTATGCATACGTGCACAACGTACTTTAATATGTGTTGTGTTGTGAACCTTGCGATCGGTTTTGGACCTGCCTTGGTTGGTTTGTCCAGGAGGATACTTATTTTTCCAAAAGGCAACAATGTGGACCACTTGTCAATGTATTTGGATGTTGGGGATGCTGCCACATTGCCATATGGGTGGAGTAGATACGCTCAATTCAGCTTGGCTGTGGTTAATCAGGTTCACAACAAGTACTCAATAAGAAAGGGTATGTTTTTCACTGTTCTTATTTTCCTTCCACATTGGAGTTTGCATGTTTGTCGTTTTGTTATTTGAGGCAAGCTTTATTTTTTGGTCGGATGGAACTCATATTCTTGCACTATCTTGTGGATGCTTTTTCTTTGCAATCTCACACTTTGTGATCAGTGCGCAATTTATTCTTGCTTTAATATTGCAAGTATTATAGTATTGATATGATATTATTGCAACATACAAGTAAATATATTATATTGTTTTCTTTCCGCTTAGCTTTAAGAGTAAGTAGTAAAAACATTAATATGGCATCAAATGTAAGCATATTCAATTCAAGTCCTCCCATTATCTGATAATATAGAAACACCAAAATATCCATGTGGACCATTTATGCAATGGAAAGCTATATACCTGTGCTCACGTGCATGACCCTTGTTAGAGGAGTCACACATGATTGAGAGTATAGGAACATATAAGAAACTAAGAAATTACATTGCCCTTCGTCTGCTGAAGCTTTTAACTAAATACGTGTTGTTCCTACAACTTTTATAATTCATATTTGTTTGGACATCAAATAATTTTAGCTTGCCTTTGGGTGGAAGTATACTCCATTTGCAATTGGGACATAGGAGGAAAGCAAAGAAATTATGGAAATTTTCTTTTCTTCTCAATATATTTGGATTTGCTTGTATGAAAACAGTTGTTGTTGTTGTGCTTTTTTTTTTTTTTTTTTATAATTTGTCTTTTTTTTTTTTTTAAAGTTCTTGTCTTTTTCTATGCACCCTTGCTTTTTCCAAGTTCAAGTGAGTTAGTGTAAACAACAAAACACTTCCTTCAAAATTAATGCTATTATCCGTTGATCAATTATTAAAGTTTTTTTTTTTTAAAGACTTGGACATAAATTTAACCCTTCATATCTGGTTTTTGCAGACACACAACACCAGTTCAATGCAAGAGAGAGTGACTGGGGTTTCACATCATTCATGCCTCTCAGTGATCTTTATGACCCTACTAGAGGGTACCTTGTCAATGACAAATGTGTTGTTGAAGCTGAGGTTGCTGTCCGTAAGATTCTTGATTACTGGTCATATGACTCAAAAAAGGAGACTGGTTATGTTGGACTTAAGAACCAAGGAGCAACATGTTACATGAACTCTCTTCTTCAGACTCTCTACCATATTCCTTACTTCAGAAAGGTCAGATGTGCTTCATGTTTCCCTATGTCTCCACTAATGTTAAGATTTTATATTGATGGAACGACCTTTCCGGTCTGTTGATATCAGGCAGTGTACCACATGCCAACAACTGAAAATGACATGCCATCAGGAAGCATTCCTTTAGCGTTACAGAGTTTATTTTATAAGCTTCAGTATAATGACAGCAGTGTGGCAACTAAAGAATTGACCAAGTCTTTTGGATGGGATACGTATGACTCTTTCATGCAACATGATGTGCAAGAACTCAATAGAGTCCTGTGTGAAAAGCTTGAAGACAAAATGAAGGTATAGGATGTTTAACAAATTTGGCCTAGGTACATTTATATTTGTTTGTGTTTTGATTGTTATCGTGTTGCTCCAGGGGACTGTTGTGGAGGGGACAATACAGCAATTATTTGAAGGACACCACATGAATTACATTGAATGCATCAATGTGGACTACAAATCTACAAGAAAGGAATCATTTTATGGTATTTACTCTTGGTGCAAGTTTGAATTGTCAGAGGTTGAGAATCATTTTTAATTTTAGTGCATGATACCTAAATATGTATCTTACCTGACAGATCTTCAGCTCGATGTCAAAGGCTGTCGGGATGTTTATGCTTCTTTTGACAAGTATGTGGAGGTTGAACGTCTTGAGGGTGAAAACAAATACCATGCTGAAGAACACGGTTTGCAGGTCAGTTACTGTTTGCTATTTGATGGGAACCATATGTGTGGCTAACCCAGCCAACAAAAATAATTCGTATTTGAGGCTTTTAAGTAAGGGTACCTACATTCTGCTGGTGTCAAACAAACTAATAGGAATTCATTTCATTTTATTTAAAGTAATTGTTATGATTCCAAACAGATTCCTGTTTTCGTATTAAGATGGTTCTTTTTACCCAAAACATATCTTGGCTAATTTTTCCCCAGAAGCGATTGAGTTTCTGGTGTTGAGAAAAATTTTTTAGAAGTTCAAAGAAAAACGTTATAATTATATCAATATAATCATAGAGATTCGGATTTAATGACACGTGAAGTAGAGGCATGTTTGTCCTTATCATTCTGCACTTCCTCATTTGTTGCGATGCTTAGTCACCATCATTCCTGCAGAATAGTTGCTCAAGCATTGTTTTAGATAATTTTTGTTTTCCTGTTAAGTAAGAGCATTTTGAATATTGTTTTCAATTGATATGCTGATTGATATGTTTCTTTCAGGATGCTAAGAAGGGTGTATTGTTTATTGACTTTCCCCCAGTTCTTCAACTTCAGCTAAAGCGGTTTGAGTATGATTTCATGAGGGACACTATGGTAAAGGTCAGTTTCGGAAACTGATTTAATGCTACTTGGTTTATGCTTGCACTCCTGTGCATCTCTTTGTATATTGTAGCTATCAACGCTTCGCTATATAATATAAATGTTTAAGGTGGGTTTGCAATAAGATAACTCTATTAATGTCAGTATTATAGATTAGTTTTTGATTTATATAATCAGCAGTTACCATGTGCTTTCTTTACCTCTTGGATTAAACTTGTTTATGTATGCTGCAACAACTCTCAGATTGTTAAATTACAAGTCTTTCATGGAAAGTGAACGTTTTGTGCTCTGGTTGTTCATGCTTTTTATTTAATAGATGATTTTGATTTTGCAGATAAATGACCGCTATGAATTTCCTCTTCAACTTGACCTTGATAGGGAGAATGGGAAGTATCTTTCACCTGATGCAGATAGGAGTGTTCGCAACCTTTATACGCTTCATAGGTTTCAGCCATTCTTACCTTTGTCTGACAGATTTTTTTATTGTTTTCTAGAATATATATAAGAGCAGTGTCTGCCAGATGAATGTTGTTGGGCCTGCCTGCTCAGTGTTGACTTCTTGTAGTTCGGATAGGCTTGCTATTTTTTATTTTTTTATTTTTTTATTTTATTTGGCTTCAGTCTCTTTGTTTTTATTTTATCATCATTATGTCTAATGTGTCAGTGAGCTTAATGAATTTTAATACAGATGTTGTTCATCACATATGTTAACCATTTCAACTTAACTCAACTAACTCTTAACCCCAATTAAATTGGGCCAGCTCTATTGCTCCTCATCAACCTATTGGGGGTCTGTCATATGTATTCTTTTCCGTTATTATATCCTGTCTAGAATAATATTGGGCTCGTTTGTTAAAAAATTTTAAGGGGTGCTTTTTGCTTTTTAGTTGTGATGTGACATAAAGGCGAAAGTAGTTTATGAGTGATCTGTGTTTTGAGTTATTTGTTAATGCTTTTGTTCTTTTTGCTAAAAAGCAAAATGTTGTCCTAAAAAGTGTTGCTAAATGAGTCATTCTACCCATGTTATTTTAGGCAAGCCTTGAACTCTTTTCACTCCATCAGCTTGGATCAAAATCACTCTCTTATTGGTGGCATTAATTGGTTTCTATTGTACAAGGCCCTGCTATGCCATACTGTTACAATACATATTTTTGTCATGACACAAGCCTCCTTTTGGTTAAAAGGAGTGCCAATTTCTTTTAACGGTGTTTAACAAGTTGGATTGTTTATTTCGGCGAGTTCTGATACTGCCTTAATCTTTTAATGGTCTTTAACCTCCTTTCTGTTGTTGCTTTCTTTATTCCATCTATTTGGTATTACTTATACAATTTGTTTTCTACCATCTCATTTGGTTAAACATTATGAGTGTCAGTAGTCAATCTTTTTTTCCCCATACTTGGTGATTAATGAGAAGCTATTTCTTATACCTGCTCTTGCATCTGGTAGTTTAATGTCTATGGATATATCTATGATGCTGTCTGGTGATACTATTATATTATTTTTTTGATTTGCTTGCATCTTCATGCGGTCAATTCTTCTCTTGCAGTGTCTTGGTCCACAGTGGTGGGGTGCATGGTGGACATTACTATGCTTTTATAAGGCCAACCCTCTCAGATCAGTGGTATGCATGCTTTGTGGAATTTCCCTTGTCCGTTTCAATTGTAATATAATGGATTACCATGCATGCTTAAGTATTCAAGATTTATGTATTTATTTTTAATTTTCAGTTTTTGACTACATAATTTGCACGTGACATGCTAGTGCATGTTTATTTGTTTGGTGTGTGATTTTCATGTATTTTTTTTCTCTAAAAAAAAAAAATTGCTGGCCAATTTTAATGTTTTAGGTTCAAATTTGATGATGAGCGGGTGACAAAAGAGGATGTAAAGAGGGCATTAGAAGAGCAGTACGGTGGTGAGGAAGAGGTACTTTAATATATATAAATAATATTGCTCAATCTTTTTTCTGTTCTAATTGTCATCTGCATTGTGATCTAACGTTGTTTCCTTCTTCTATGTCAAATAGTTGCCACCAACCAATCCCGGCTTCAATAATACTCCCTTCAAATTCACAAAATACTCAAATGCTTATATGCTTGTGTATATACGTGAAAGTGACAAGGACAAAATCATTTGTAATGTTGATGAGAAGGATATAGCAGAACACCTAAGGGTAAGTGCTTGGTTTTACTTGTAGATATACTGCTACCAGCTTTGTGAGATTTCAAGTGTATGCATGTGTGGATCTAGAATGACATACCACGTGTTATTCCAGATAAGGTTGAAGAAAGAACAAGAAGAGAAGGAGGACAAGAGAAGATATAAAGCACAGGCCCATTTGTATACAATAATTAAGGTTATGGATTCTTACCTGTCTGTTCTCATTTTCAAGGTGAACTGTTTAGCAATGACCAGCAAACGTGTCTCATCTATGAAACTCTCGACTGATAGAATTGAGTAATGGATCTAGGTTGCACGAGATGAGGACCTTGCAGAACAGATTGGAAAGGATATATATTTTGACCTTGTGGATCATGACAAAGTTCATAGTTTCCGTATTCAGAAACAGACACCCTTTAATCTTTTCAAGGTACTGTTGATGTTTTAAATCTGATTTGGAAAAAAACTGACATATATTGTTCAGAATAATTGTGCTGTTGATCTTTTAGCAAGCATGTTAGTTCTGGAAGTAGTTTCTGTTCTCCTAATGCATTGTTATTTTGGAAATGTTCTTTGAGCTTGTTTATGTGCTAATGCTTTGACTAGTTTCCTTCTATAGGGGAGGGGGAATTGGTAATTTTAAATTGATTGGATTTTGCATTTTGTTTCTGCATATTTTCCCTGTTCAGTTTTTTTTTTTTTTTTAAATTTTAAATCAAGAAAATTATTTTTTGTTTTTGCATTTGTCTAAATTTGAGGTGCTTCACAGGAGGAGGTTGCCAAAGTGCTTGGCATACCAGTGCAATTTCAGCGATTTTGGATTTGGGCAAAGCGGCAAAACCATACATATCGTCCCAATCGACCATTGACCCCTCAGGAGGAAGCACAATCTGTAATTATGTCTTAGTTTGCTTCTCATGCATTATTTTCTTTTCTTATACTTGTAAAGGCATAGGCATTGAATATAGCTTGCTATTCTTTTGCGTAATTATCATATTTTCCTCTCATGAAATTTGAGATAGGGCGTTTGTCCAATATTTGTGTGTTTGACGTAGATAAACAATGGAGCCAAAATTTTTTAAAACCAAGACAATCAGTTGTATTTTTTTTTTTGGATGTTTAAAAAGGGATTGTGTATCTATACTGTGGTTTATGGAGGAAATTTTTCTATGTGCAGTAATTATGTTAATTTTGTGTTGCAATTGTTTCTGCTCCATGCCTGGTTTTTTTTTTTTTTGTTTGTTTTGTTTGTTTGTGTGTGTGTGTGTGTGTGTGGTTGAGTTTATCCTTTTTCTGTCTCTGAGTTTTTTTGAGTCGCTTAAAACTTTTGTTTAATATTTTTGGAAACTAGAAAAAACGTTTCCTTTTTTGAATTGGTAACTTGTCTTTCATCTGAGTATTTCTGATTTTACTTTTTGTTGATTTATTTTAAACACTTGTTATTTATAGGTAATGGTACACATGCTCATGCATATGATACTACTAGTTATATATGTTAAACTTCTGGGGACGTTATCTACATTTCCTCGATGAAGTTTGCACTCAATTTCATTGGGAAATTTGGAATTATTCCAGTTGTTTCCATTCTGGATTTTCCCCTATAAGTAACATATCTCACTAAACCATTTTTCTCTTTCTATTCTGGTCAAGGGTTGCACTGGGATCTTGTTTTGTGTCATATAATATGCTTAATGGTAACCATAAGTGCCTGCATAACTGTGTAAATTATTAAGCAAGCTAATGATAATCGTTTGCTGGTTGTAGGTTGGACAGTTGAGGGAGGTATCAAATAAGACACATAATGCAGAATTAAAGTTGTTTTTGGAAGTAGAGCTTGGACCGGTAATTTTCTTTCTGATACTGGCACTTTACTGTGTAATTGTTTGCCCTGTGTATTTGAAGAGTATTTAAATTTATGGGGGTAGGACTAAATATTGCAAATGATAGTTGTTATTTGTTAATAATTTTGTTCCTACACTTCTATTGATTCAAATACAATATTCAGGATCTACGTCCTATTACTCCTCCTGCCAAAGCTAAAGAAGATATTCTTCTTTTCTTCAAGCTGTATAACCCTGAGAAAGGAGAACTACGGTACTTAGTGATCTTTCTTACCATCGTGTCTTTGTTTGTGTATTCTTTTATGCTTGGTGACATCATAATTGCTTGTGTGTTGCAGATATGTTGGTAGGCTTTTTGTAAAGAGTTCTGGTAAGCCCCATGAAATACTAGAAAAACTTAAGAAAATGGCTGGTTTTGCCCCTGATGAGGAGATAGAACTTTATGAGGTTTGTGTGTCAACAATATTTTATCGTCAGCTTCTTTTGTCCTTACTCTCTCTGACCTATGGCTAGTTACTTTGTTCAAAGCAAAATTTTTAGTCAATGCATTTTATCTGTGGTCCAGGAAATAAAGTTTGAGCCGTGTGTCATGTGCGAGCACCTTGATAAGATGACCTCATTTAGATTAAGTCAGGTACATCACGTGCTCAACGTACTTTAAAATAGCATCTGGAGTAGTGATTTACGTTTTATTGCTTTGTTTTTAGATTGAAGACGGGGACATCATCTGCTTCCAGAAATCTCCTCCACTTGAAAGTGAAGAAGAATGCCGATATTCAGCTGTTCCATCATTTTTGGAATATGTGCACAATCGCCAGGTCATTCTGCCAAAAAATTTAAAACTTGATCACCAATATTTGTAAAGTTTTAGCTTTCTGTAGTTTCTAGGATATTGTGATGCAGCCATGGAAGAAGGGTAAAGTTGCTTCAGTTTTAGCAACTTAGAGCTTTTCATTTGTGGAGCTTGCATGCGACGTCCAACTGAAGGAAGACGTACATGGTTTTGAAGGTCATTTTGCAACTGTCTTAGGGTCACATGTATATTTGTTAATTTGAGCCATTAGTTTAAGAGTTATAGTTGTTTTTACGTGCAGGGGTAGTATTGAAGTTGCATTAAATCATGAAAAGAAATATTTATTTTATTTTTTATGCTAGTCAAAGTTTTCTTGGTTTCCATGTAGTCTTGGAGTATTTTCTTGGGTCCTAGTCCTAGTTGAACAAGGAAGTGTCAGTGGCTACAAATACCTTTGTAATCTTCCTATTTTGATTAAATGAAATTGAGTATTTTGGTTGTTGAAGGCATATTTACCCTTGTATTATTCTCCTATCTCTCTCTTTCTCTCTATATCTCTCTTTCCCTTGTTTCTTCAATCTTTGCTTTTCTATTACTGTTCACATGCATTGATCACAGCCCCTGGACAGATTCAATTCATAACTCTTACACAAGCCCATAACCTACCAGTTTAAACCCTATCCCAGCCCATAACCTACCAGTTTAAACCCTATCCCATATCCTATTAAAACCATAAGATCCAACTTATTTTCCAAAGTTAGCCTTTCAAATTGCACTTAGAAATCCACCAAAACCCCAGTTTTGCTGTTGCCAAAACTTCCAATGAACACAACTTCCACAAATTTTCAATTCTGAATCATCAAAATCCTAAGCAGTTCTAAACATAACAATTTTCGAACCCTTTACCCATTTTTCTAGAATCTTAAGCATTAAAACTGCTGCTCAAACCCTGAAGCCTTTCATGTAAGTGATTGCAAGTGGTTTTCCAAATCTGTTCTACATCAATTTGGCATAAGAACAAACAATCCACTCTTACCCCTGATCCTTAAAATTCTCTATTTTGTCGCCCAATACTTTCAAACTAAAATATTTCATCAAAATATGAGGTCTGTGAGCAAGATAAATTATGGGTCGGTGCTTAATTCATCTGTACAACCCCTATGCCATAGGGACGAGATAAATCAATGCAAAAAGGTAGCTAAGGGTGGGATAATATATATCCAAATGCATAATAAATGATTACCTAAAACCTAAACTATATCAAATTGCAAGGTTAGCATGCTGTAGCGATGCCTCCGTGTTGATTTGTAGAGATTTACTATCCTCAATTTTAGTTGGTGTCTATTATGTGTCATTTCTGCTGTCTTCTTGACAAAAAAAAAAAAAAAAAAGGAAGAAGAAAAAGTTTAAATGATACCTAAATTACATTAATGATTTAAATGATGTCAGGTATTTTGTCCTTTAAATTGACTAGTTGCATTGGAGCTTACCTGCCATGGTCATTGTTGCTTGAAGCTGACTGATTCGTATTAGTGTATGTTTGTTTGAATGAACTGAATTTTTATTTTATGGATATATCCATTATTTTAAAGGATCCTTAGTCATTCATGTAGCCAGATTAAAGAAAGTGTAGTGGTTGTGTTTTAAGTTTGGTTTTAATAGTTAGTAACTTTACTGAAGGAAGATAGGTTGTTCACAGGGGCCCTAGAAACTTCCTCCTAGAAGTTATAATGTAAAGGTCAAAGGAACAAGAAAATTTGGAAAGGAAGAACAATGCAGGCTGCCTAAAGCACTAATCCAGTTATAGAATGATTTCTCAAAATAGACTGGACCATATTATGAGTGTGTCGGAGTGATTCAAAACCATTGAAAGTCTGATAATTCTGTTCATGACAATTTTTCCACATAAGGTAAACCAGGATACCACTTAAAACTTTAAAACATTTTTGATGCCAAACCTCCATTTTCAACATGCAAGGATCTCAAAACCATCTTTACTCATCACCAAATAAATAGTTAAAAAAAAAAAGGAAAAAAAGTTCTGGTGTCCACTAATTTGTCATCACTGCAAAATGTAGTCCTCTGTTATTCATATATCTCAGACCAATAATATGCTTTAGCTATATATTGAAATAACTGGTACAATATTGAAGGCATGGTTTTGCCTCCTTTGTCACTTAGAATTTATAGTGGCTTGTGTTAAATGTAAATATCAGAATCCTGAAATATCATGTTCTTGTGCCCACACTTCAAATTTACCTCTTATGATATGATGCTTTATAGGTTGTTCATTTTCGCTCTTTGGAGAGACCGAAGGAGGATGACTTTTGTTTAGAGTTGTAAGTATTCATGTGATTTGGAGTATTATCATTTACTTTATTTGATATTCATTACTCATTTCTTTTTTATTTTCTAGGTCGAAGGTACACAGTTATGATGATGTTGTGGAGAGAGTGGCGCGGCGAATTGGTTTGGATGATCCATCTAAAATCAGACTTACATCTCATAACTGCTATTCTCAGCAACCTAAGCCCCAACCTATCAAATATCGAGGCGTAGAGCATTTGTCAGATATGCTAGTCCATTACAATCAGGCATGTGTCACATGGATTTAGCTCTTGCACTGTTCTTTCTCTCATTTGCATAATATATTTGTGGGTGTAAATTATTCTTCTTCTTTTTTAGCAGACTTCTGATATATTGTACTATGAAGTTCTGGACATCCCACTGCCAGAATTGCAAGGTCTTAAAAATCTGAAAGTTGCTTATCATCATACTACAAAGGATGAAGTGCGTTTGAAATCTATAACTATCACCTTTTCCATATTCTTTTCTTATTAATGGATAATACTAGTACTTTTGACCTCCCTTGTAATCTTGTTTAAATTGTTTTCAGGTAGTAATTCACAATATTAGATTGCCTAAACAAAGCACTGTGGGAGATGTGATTAATGTGTTAAAAACAAAGGTAAACTTTTGCCATTCCTAATGAACTCATGCTGTGTGTTTCTTCTATTATTTATTTATTTTTCTTTTTATTTTAGAAATTATTATTGTTCATAAGTAGCTGATTTTGACCTTTAAATTATGTGTTGCGGTGAATTTCTTCTTGTTCCTATGAGTTGATACTATATAGTTGCAATATGATTAAATTTCTTTGTGTCTTGGCTCGAAACAGGTAGAGTTGTCTCATCCAAATGCAGAACTTAGACTACTGGAAGTTTTCTATCACAAGATCTATAAGGTAATCACCATCGATTCATTTTTGAAATTTGATAGATATGTGTATGCTGATGTTTCTCCATCAAATTTTTGCCAGTAATGATCCCATTTTACCTGGCCTGCTTTTGTCCAGTTGATTTATTGTGATGTTCTTTGTGTTTTTGCAATGTGTATATATATATATATATATATATATATATGCCTATATCTGAAATTTATTCCCCCTCAGAAAGTATAAATTTGAACATCCTAGAATGCTGTTAGCCTCAGTTATATGTAGTACAGTTTTATGTTCCCATTATGCTTCCATTTGCTCCTTGCAGATCTTTCCACATACTGAGAAAATCGAGAATATAAATGACCAATACTGGACATTGCGTGCAGAAGAGGCAAGTGCTATATATATATATATTTACCCAATAATTAATTAATTAATTTATCATGTTTTGCCTCTTTCCTCGAATTTCGATAAACAGGATTTTAGCTTTTCTTGTTGAACAGTTAGGGTTTTAATTCTTAATACTATGGATATGTAGTTGTGGGTGTTATAGGGTTGAAGCTGATCTTCCTTACTTGTTGAGTCTCAGATCCCAGAAGAGGAGAAAACCCTTGGTCCCCATGATCGGTTGATTCATGTTTATCACTTCACCAAAGAGACTGCACAAAACCAAATGGTATTGCAGTTAAAAAATTGTTCCCAGGAATATGTTTTACGTTGTTTCAAGCTTTTTTGTCATTTAAGTCAAAGATGGGTATTAATTGCTTGGAAAATTTTCAAGTCTATTTATATTATTATTATTATTTTCCAGCAAGTACAAAATTTTGGGGAACCCTTTTTCTTGGTCATACACGAAGGAGAGACTTTAGCGGAAGTTAGAGTGCGAATCCAAAAGAAATTGCAGGTTCCAGATGAGGAGTTTGCAAAGGTACCTACTTTTTGTTGCTTGGAAGCTTGTAATTATTTGTATGGTATCATTAAAATTTGGTATTGCTTTATTTCTCAACTGTGGTTACTTGTCCAACTGAGAACTGATTCTTCTTTGCTATTATAATTTGTTTTTAATCCTTTTGGTTCAGTGGAAGTTTGCCTTTCTGTCAATGGGTCGTCCAGAGTACCTGCAGGACTCTGATGTTGTATCCAGCCGTTTTCAGGTGTGTAAATGTTAGGTTCTAGAAAGGAGGGGATGAACAGCAGTGCCATTCTTTTTATTGGTGGCGTTTTGCATCTATCTAAGTTGAATATTTTGTTTGTTATTTTTTCTTAATAAGTGAATGTTTTGACTTGTTTTCCTCAGAGAAGAGATGTTTATGGCGCTTGGGAGCAGTACCTTGGATTGGAACACTCTGATAATACCCCGAAGAGAGCTTATGCAGTAAATCAGGTAAAGTTCATCGATGCTAAGGCCTTTGTTGCGTGTTGCAGACCATATCTTTTTTTTTAAAAAACTACTGTTGCTACCATTGTGCTAATGCCAGACTAGAGTTTGGTTAACCTGGAGATTTCTGTATCTCACCATTAATTTGCCTAAAAATTTTGCAGAACCGTCACGCATTTGAGAAGCCAGTGAAAATATACAACTAGGTTAGAGCCGAGGATCCTCCCACCAGGGGACATTGGATATACAGGCATCTTTCAATGCCCAACGATTGGTGGGTGGGAATGGAAGGGGATGAGAAGAAGCATTACAGTTGAAGCATATATAAGTGAAGCTCACATTGAGTTTATTTTCCATCTTTTGACAATCTGTATTATTCTTTTCTTTAATGTGGGCGGGGGTTGGGGTTGGGGGGGTAGGGGAGAGGTTTTAGTGTATTTATTTATATTGCTGACGCACGCACCCTGCTTGTGCTCTGCCCTCTGCTCTCTATTTCTTAATGAAGTCGCCTCCTTTTGAGAGGTTGGCGGCTTCCCATATTTACAGCGCCAGTGTAATTAAATTTAACAGTACATAAACAAGATTTTGATGAGGGGATGTATATCGGGTATAGTTCGTTTCGTATGACACTCAATTCTTTTTCCTATGCCTTCTTCCTCCCCCCCGCCCCCCTTTTTTCTGTTTTGGTTGGGCGTTTTTGCCATTTTTCGTTGGGGATGAGTTTGTGAAACGGTTCGTTAAATTCTAAGACAAGTATTACTGCTTTCAGCATTTTTTTTTGGGTTTATTTATAAAAAGTTGTATCTCATTTGACATTCATTCTTTTCTGCCTTCGGTTTTATATTTTTCGCCATTTATTTTCTGGTTGGGGCTGGGTTTGTTAAAAAAAAATCGTTTGTTAAAATCCACGGGTCTGGTCGTTCGAATTTGTGAGCATTATACTGCTTTCTTCTCTAGTTCTTAATCTCTCTCTCTCTCTCTCTCTATATATATAGTGTAGAATATCTTATTCTTTAGAAGTTTTTTTCTTTCTTTCTTTTCTTTCGTCCAATATCCAGTAAGTGGTTAAAATAAAGGGAAAAATGTAAAATTAGTCATGTGATTTACCTGATTTACAAATTACTCCATGAGGTATCAAAATGAATTTAAAGGTTCTTGAGATATGTCAAAAGAATAATTCAATCCTTACAGTCAAATTTTGGCTACTAATTTTATAAATTATGTCAAGTGTAATACTGATTTAAATATGATAAGTATCACAATTTTATTGGTTCTAATATTTCACACTATTATAATATGTTAGTGAATGAAATTTGGTTGTGGGGACTAAATTGTGTTTTTATAATACTTGAAGGGCTTTTGAATTTATTTTGATATTACATGCAGTTAAATTGCAAATCAAGTAAACCATACAAACTGATTTGCATTATTTGCATTAGGTTGTAGGTGCATAGTTGGTGTTGCTACCTCGATTCAGTGGTTCAAGTTTTAATGAAACCTACAATTCATGAGGAAGAGGACGTGTTCTGTTAGCGGTGCTTTCGTAACCGATCCTACCAATAAAAGAGAAAATTGAACAGGTAAAGCTTGAACCTTGGCTGGTCGTGCTTGGGGCAATTCAGTGCTCAAAACATTTTTGAGTGTCTCTGTTAAATGCAACGCAATCATTCTTAATTTATCCAAGAGGTAATTTCAATCGGTTAAGCGACTTGTTGAATCCCCTCCTCTTGTGGACTGTGTCAAAAAAAAAAAAAGAAAAAAGATGGACAAATACATCGTGGTGTTCTAAGGGTTTCTCCACAAATTAGAAAAGTTGCTATTCTTGATCTTTCTAGTTAGAAAAGTAGCAATTCTGATGAGTGATAAACATCAAAAAGGGGGAGGAGATAGAAGAGAAAGATATTAGCGTTTTGATCATTGCATTTTGCAGCAATTCTTGATCTTTCAAGTTACAAACTGAATGTACATGTAATGCACCTAACGGCCAAATTAGTAGCGCAATTAGATGGTGTGCGTACATTTTGTGTAATCTTGTCTATAAAACTCGGTAGGATAACAATCCATCAATCGTCTCAACAACCAACCGATTCATGCGTACAAGTAGCAGCAAATAAGATCTTGCTTTAGGACCTGAAACAAGTGCAGAGGGGACAACTTGTGTCATTAACCTTTTAATAAAGTTTTTAGTTCTACATAGAATCATCCACTTGGAGCATTTTTTTTATCAAACCCCACCATGGAGCAATGCAATTTTTATTGCTAAATCAGAGGGATCTATATATAACAGAAAGAAAGAGAGAGAATGGACATACCCAACCCGAATGACAAAATTTCATCTTGGTGGAAGTAGTTACTTCCCTTTGTTTTCTCTTTCTTGCTCAGGCTTGAATTGATCTTCTCAACAGCATCAAGCAGATCCTGGAAGGTCAATTTCATCAAAACACTAATGGTAAAATAAGGTTATTATAAGTTCTAAACAGATTGGCTACCAAAACCAACAGCAGATAATTATGGGGAGAAAGGATCAGCCATTGAAATCAAATTGTGACTATTGTGCTCAATGCACTATTCCCTGCTAAGGTTTTCATTGGGAAGTGATTATCTCAGATCAGATGAAACCAATTAATTTAGAAAGAAAAAAAAAATGGAAGCAGTGAGAAAACATAAACCCATCAGAAAATCCATGAACAGGAGCTCTCAAATTTATGCCACCGAAGTCCAATTTAAGCACAATGGTCATTCAGTTGCATGTTAACTAAAGGTAAGAAAGCAAGATGGCAGACCTACTCAACTTCAGAAAGTAGCTAGTCATCCATATTAGCCAACGGGAGAACAAATATCTAAATTCTTCAATCTATGCAATAAACCATGTCCTCTAAATTAAATCTCTCCTTCTAGATCACTTTTCCATGGTCTGGCCGGCTAAACCAAGAACTGGATAGTTTTCTGGTCTGTTATCTTTAAAGAATCAACCAATTGAATCGGCTATGAAATCTGGATGAAAACCCAGTTGGTCAAACCAGCAAGAGATATGGGTGTAGCAACATTTGCTACTCGTCTCAACAAACAAATTAACTAGCCAGCCACTATGCTGGTGTTGTAATTCAAACTCCTCACCAGCAAGAGCACTGGTGAGTGCAACCTTCTAGACTGCTTTAAGATGGTCGGTCACTTTTCCCTTTTGTTTTCTATATATGCTCTTTTATCATGATATTCCCATCTTGTTGAAATTTTGAGCCCTCAGAGTTAAATTTCAGTAGAAGATAAATCAAGTGAAACAAGGGAGTGATTCAATTGCATTATTATTATTTTCATATCCTTATGCTGTTATTAAGCTTAAACCAGCAGTTTGACTATTGAACTAACGGTTGAATTAGTTAACCAAATCATTGTCAGAGTCAATGCCTAGTAAGATCTAATAACTATACATGTTTGCTGCAAATTTCCCAACAATTAGCTAGTGATGCCGGGTGGACAATCAGGCAGTATATATGAGAAAGCAGCTTGAAGTTTTGGCATAACAGATCATGCAAAAAAACAATGAAGCCATGCTTCATCAGACTGTGTAACTGCTTTAGCAATTTGCACTGAACTTTAATTTTCATCACAATGATTATTAGAGGAAGTATGAATCAAAGACCATCCCAAGTTTTCTTTTGGCTACTCAAGAACTTTGTTTAGCAAAAACAAGACAAACAGAAATAAAAATGTTGAGGGAAAGTGAAATATGTCCATATAACTCTGAACGTATTTAGTCACTCAGTTCAGCCAAACAACGCTTTTTTTTTTATAAGTCAGAGTATTATATACCCAAAAAAGCGCAAAGCGCCTCTAAGTACACAAGAACGAGAACGCAGAGCGCCTCAAGTATACAAAGGAAACCCAAACCAACAACCCAAAGAACGCACAAAAGCGTCTCTAAGTACACAAAAAGTATACAAAGGAACCCAAAAAGAAAACCCGAAACATCCCAACAGCCGAAAGAAACCCAAGCCAACAACCCAATACAAAAATTATACAAAGAAAACCCGATACAACGCTTAAGGTTTCCTCATTCTCTTATTAAGTTAATGCATGCATTACCAATTGTTAGAAAGGCACTTCTCTCTTAAAATTATGTCATATTATCCCTCAATCACCACAATATGCATCACTTACAAGCAGAAGTCAAATCAGAAGAGATGCACAAGGAGAAACTTATACCTCCCACGGTGCTAGGCCTTTCATGTAGGAAGGAAGACTCTCATAATCATCCTTTGATACCTTTATCAAAGGCGTGGGAGCTTCAACTGACTTTAACATTTCCTCTACTTCCCCTGCATTTCAAAAAAATAATAATAATAATAATAAATCATATTTTCGTGTTTCCAACCTCGCATCCTTTCAATTGTTGATGATGGCAAACTCAATTACCAAAATCTAAGTGGTTTCTGTGTTCAGCTATGTTATCAGCCTGGCCATTAGCTGCACTAGAGAGAAGAGGGCATTAGTAGGAGAATTGGTTGGAAAAGCAGGAGCTAGTCCCTAAAGTTAAACTGCAAAAGTGGCCAAACAAAACTGCAATTTATGCAATTAAAAGCTGTGTTTAAAGGGTTCTCGAATCAACCTTCAGATGCTAAAGTGGCAAGGCAAGCGTCTGAAAGCCCGAGCTTTTTCAAACTCAGACAATTATCTAGTCTGAACAACATTAAGAAACACAAATGAACAAAAAAAAAAAAGAATCTACCCCATTAAGCCTAGAACATGCTGGGACTAAAGAGAGATGTTTGGCATAAGGATACAAGAATCTTCTTCCAAACTCTTCATAATAGAACCGGTGAAAGAGTCTAATCCACAATAAGAAGATGGCGGATCCAATCCATCCTTCGATTCCAAGCCATTCGGTGTTGATGAACCGTGAAACTCTTCTTCTTCTTCACCAATCTCAACTTCGAAGGCCCAAAAATGAAGGAAAACACAGAAAAAGCAATATCAGCGCTCACAATGCTTTAAATAAAATTACAAACACTAAACAATTCCAATTTTGACATATTTCTTTCTCAGTAGCCAAAGAGAAAACAGGAAAGAAGCGTGAATTACCGGGAATGTGGTATCCAAAGCTCTGGAGGCGGTCCTGGAGCAGGACAAGATCGCTCTGGTTCTTCTTGTAAACCTCGTTGCAGTTGCCTAAAAGCTCCTCGAAAGAGACGGTCCCGAACGTCATCGAATCGAGCACGCTGAGATCGGCGCTGGCGCTCGATACGCGCCGGTTCAGGCATTTTATGAAGCTCGAGGACACCGAATCTGTCACAAAAAGAAGATTGAATTAAGTTCAAATTCGAGAGGAAAATAGAGGAAGAGTGGAGGTTTGTTTGGTGAATTCGTGTAGACGGTTGAAAGGAAAGAAGGGGAAGAAATGGAGTACCGAGAGGAATAGGACGGCGATCGAGGGATTGCTTGAGAGCGTCGCAATTCGACTCCAAGTGGTTGCAGAATGTCCCCAACGATTTCCTCAACCCCCTGATCTCCTCTTCCATTTCCTCTCGCTTTCTATCCAACTCTTCAGTTTGAACTTAATCCCCGCTTAAATGCTATGTATAGACGTGGTCAAATTGATTTATATTTAAAATAACTGTAAGTAACTGCAAGAAAGCGTCTGTAGCTCAGTGGATAGAGCGTCTGTTTCCTAAGCAGAAAGTCGTAGGTTCGACCCCTACCTGACGCGATGTAATTCCGCACTTATTTATTTCTTTTCTTTTTCTTTGTTTTGGGGCAATGCAATTGGCTAATGATTTTTCTTCTTATTATTTATTATTTATTTATTTATTTTATATTTTTTGGTTTAATTGAATGATCACCTTCGGGTAACTGTAGAAAGGATTTATTTTTTTGGTTTAATTGTATGATTTTAAAAAAAATAATAATAATTAATTAATTCACAAGGCTCCCACCGACTGTAATGATTTACAGGCTCGTCTAGTGGGAGGAATGAATTCAAGAACTAGTGAGGCGTGAAAGCAAGCGTCTATTTCACAGATTTTTAATTTGCAACTTAAAAAAACTAAACACATAAAACAACACAGACAAGGAGAGATTACTACTCATTTATATATATACAAAGTCAAAAGGCATATCGCTTTTCCCTCTCTTTCCCTATGTGTGAGTTTTCCTAAAACTTGGTTCAGGTGAGGTCCCCTTTAAGGGCTCTAGCAGCTCTTTCAATTGCTCTGGCAGCCCTCCAGATCTCATGCTGAATTGCCGCTTGCCCTTCTTTTCTACTCATTCTTGAGGATCCAGAAATAGCATCTGCTACTCCGGGGAAGAAAACCAGCTTGCTTTCATAGTCACTGGGAGGCCCATAAATCTACCCCAAGAGAAAAATAAAATAAAATAAAATAAATCAGAAATGAGTTGTTAGTTTGTTTTATCAAGTATTTGGAGCTTTGCAAAATACAAAATCAGCTTCAGGTAATCAAGGAAAAGGAAAGCACTTACAAGATGCTTAAACCACTGCCTTCCTTGAAGCCCATCAGCATCCAAGAACCCCCTTTCAGCAAGCATCAGCCGATCATTCAGTGCTCGCTTTTTCAACACTACAGAATCACCTGTAGTTTCTTGCTGTCTCAGTATCTGCTGTTCAAAACAAGAAATATTACTTACTAAAAAAAAAAAAAAAAACTAATTTAAATAAATACAAGAGTAAGTGAAGGGGAAAAAAAAATAATGAATGTCGAACAAATGTTACTGATTTTACCTTTGCTTCATCCTCTGCTTCTTTAGCTGCAGAGGCAAGTTCTTGAATTGATGTTGTTAGAGGATGTAGGGATACACCCCCATGCAACACTTTGCTCAAGGCATCTTTATACGCCTGCTGCATAAGGGGAAAAAAAAATACAATTTCAATATTTAGTCCGTACAGAAAGAAAAAAGACATTTAAAGGTTTGGACAGTTTTAACTCCTACTGAAGAAGGCTTTGTTAGTAATGGTGATGCAGCATCAAGGTCTATTACACCATCCTTCAAAGTTCATAGCTTTTAGATCAGGGAATTATTAATTTTCTGAATGAAAAGCAAAGACTAGAATAGAAAAAAGTTACAATTGCTCTTGTTCAATGGTTATCGTATTCTATCGGTCAATGTTTCATTGAGCTTGACACTTGTCATATTAATTGTTCGGCATTAAATGTGATACCCAGATATGCTACAGTAACACAAAATTAAACAGCAGATACTTTTTCCTTTTTTTGATAAGTTAAAAACAGCAGATACATATATTGGGGTTATGTGCCTGTTGTTCCCTTGTGTGTCTCATTATGATGTTATTAGAACTTACATACAAGTGTACAAATGTTTTTATTGTTATTATTATTATTATTATTATTTTACGGGAAACCTCGACAAGGTAGAGTCCTTCAAACCCATTCCCAAGTGTACAGATGTATGTGCTTCTTATGTTTAAGAGAAGGGAACTGTTTGGGAGGTGGTGTTGGTTTGACACCCAAAATTGCACAATTAACCTTGAAGCAGGCTATGTGATTAAATTAAGAAAAAATAAAATGGCCAGGTTGCAGCCACTTGAGCCCAAAATTAAGATTTACAATTTCACCTCAACTAAATGGTAATGACAACACAGAACAGCATGACCTTAATCCTAACCGCATCTTTTGATTATCGTCTTCTGTTTTTGGTGTCAAGTAATCCCAACTAGAGCATTAATTAGGCAATATTTCCCAAACCACGAACCAGACATGCACAAACAGAGAAGAATTCCAAACATAACCAAAAGAAGTTATATGAGCACCTGCAACTGATCAGCATAAGAGATGTAATTGAATGGTATAATTGAATCATCAGCCAAGTGAAGGGCTAGAAGTCCCCAAATTCCGGCAACTGAGACAACACAAAACAGAAATTAAATTATCTTAAAGACAATATTTTATTGACAAATTGTTGGTTCAAATCCATTTAAGGATAAAGCTAAGGAAAAAAGAAAGCTTACCAGCCACATGCCGCTGAAATAAAGGATCTCCATAATTTGTCATCCAGCTATAGGAGTCAAAAGCAGTGTGATAGACAGGAAAATCTGAATAAGAATGAAGATTCATTACTCCACCAAACTGTTTCGCATCCAAATTAAGTTGCTAACATAGCATTGACAAGGTTCAGAATATCACTAGCATTGTCTTAACATTATAACCCAATATGGATGACCAAATTACAGAAAAGGAAAGAATTCATTATCTGAAGTTGGTGAAGTTACTGTCTAAACAGCCTATGGAAGTTGATAAATGCAGTTCTGATTCCCACAGAGAACACAGGTAGAACCTCTATCATAGCGCTAGTGCAACTAGGAGTAAGAAATTGATTTGACATTCATAAACTCTCAAGGATGATCAACAATTATAAGAAAGCATAAAACCAAGGACACTTTGGAAAATACTGAATTGACCTTTTTTTAAGGGTCAAAGAGAAATGTGAATTTCACAGTTTCATACACAAGAGTGCCCCTTACGCAATACTAACTAGGCAATTTGATATGCAAATTTTGTAAAAAAATTTCACCTAAAAACTTGTGATGTACATGTATGAGATTTACCTCTGCCATAGTATATATCAACTGAAGGAACCCCTGCATGTTGAACGAATGGAGCAAAATCAGAGTCCACTCCACCAAGCCTTTGGATCTACAGTCCAGCCAAGACAATTGAGGTTAAAAGACCAACATAAGTTTCACATCACTAAAAATGAAAGCATGAAGCAAGAGAACCAATTCAATTTCCGTTTTTTGCATTCAAAACAGGAAGAAACCAATCAATGGTGCCTTGGTCACTTTTACTCTTAAGACATACTACAGCACCATAAGTTGGTAGCATATAATAGTACAAAAGTGGAGGCAGGGAAATTTAAGGCCATAAATGCCTAGAATATTCTCTGATCCCAGTTGCTCACTTCTCGAGCATTCTTCAAGATCTTTACATCAAAAGTTCAACTCCAACAATTTTTAGTTAATTTCAGAGGTTGCTAGCACAAACTCTAGTAGAACCGTCTAATGGAGTCATTTGAGCCAAGCTATACACACACAAGAAATAGATTAAGCTAGAGGCTTCTTCATAAATAACTATGACTTAGTCCAGGTGACCATCTACCATGTCTAGGGAGTCACAGATAACACTTGGGCAGATCAACTCAATCTTGTCTATGTTGTAGGAGCAGTAGTCTAACAAGAAATGCGAGAACCACCTGAGCAGGGCAATTTACCAAGCTCATTTAAGCTTAGTCAGAAGCCTAAGAGGCCAAACTCAAGCTGAAGTTCTGAAGCCAGAAGCCTGGAACATATAAAACATAGTATGAGCAGCATCAGGCATGCTCACTGAGTCAGTTGTATCTGTACATGAAATCCTAGAAAATATACTGAAATGAGCCAGTTCTGTTGCTATGTGCACCCTAGAAAATATACCATCAAAGAAAGGCTTATGTATAGCTCAGAACCATTAAGAACAATTCAAGATATGTACGTGTTTCCATTGCCTATGGTACTTTATGATTTGTAGCCACAAATATAAAACCATGGACATCTATCTATCTAATATTACACTAATGAATAGGTTCATATGGAATCATGAACAAGCTTAAGCTAGGCAAAATCTGTAAGAGACAAACCAGAAACACAGCTTAGTGAGCTCAGACAAATGAAAATGAAGGCAAGGCAAAGAAGTAGGTTTCATCTAAGTTAAACCAATGTGAGGTTTCAAAGGTCTAAGAGCAGCCCAGTCCATTAGACCACAATGTCTAGTATCAAAACTTATAACAGTTCTATCGGTCAAGAGAGTTTTTGAACCACATCTAAAAATATGCCACTATTATTATTTTGATAAAAACAATTCAATTCAATAAGATTTAATGCTCTCCATCCACCACACACACAAAGGGAGGGAACCATTACAGCACAAAGAAACCATTGACAGAGGGATGATAAAAATGACTCAGGATTGCCCCTTGGGATCCTAGACATGTTTCAAATGCCATATTGAAAAGTTAAACATTAGCTAAGACTTACGTTGATGCCTGCATTTGAGGCAACCCACTTCTCATACACTGTTGCACCCTCTGAATCAGGATCCTTTACCTGAGATTAGTTGGAATATTAGTTGAGAGTTAAGTCACGTTATTCAAATAGTGAATGTGAAGTGAAGTCCAAGTCATATCCAACGAGGTGATCATTGAATTTTTTTTTCCTTTTCCATCCTTTACACTTCACCTTCTTTGTGACCTCGAGAATGAGATTGTCCAGCTGAGGAGTTGCACCAACAAAGAAACCTGGACCTTGAACCGCACAATCTACATTAAGGTAGGCTACAGCTTTAGAGCCAAGATTCATGAGGTTTTGTTCAACCCACTCGGTGGATCCTATCTGAAATCACAAACAAATACATAAACTGAATTTAGAAAGTCCACTAAACAAAAATAGTCAATAAGACAAACATGTTTTCATTTGATGACTTCCCAAAACTGTACAATCTAGGAGGAAATTGACACTCTCTGCAATGTGTTGGACAAAACTCATAAAAAAAAACAACAACTCTAGTCGAGTATAAGTTTTAATGACTAAATAAGGATTCTTCAAGGCAGACAGTAATGAACTACATGCATATACAGACAAACAAGAGTTGGTTCCATCCTTCCATGTTTGGATTTTTAAATGATCACAATTGCCAGTCCTCAGTGACAGAAAGGCAGAATCACAATTAGAATGAATGCAGCAGTCACCATAAAATTAATAGCAAAAGACCTCTCTCTCACACACGTGAGTGCATGTGCACACAGAGACAGAAATGGTGGAAGTGGGCCAAGTGGCTGTGTCCTGACAATGCAGCACTCTGATTAAAAAGAGAAATGCAATAACTAATGAGGACCCAAAGCTGCAAGGCAGCAATAATGAAGGCAAAAACTAGACATACTTTCCCATATATTTAACACTGATAACAAAGTAGGAATCCCATACATTAGGAACTCATGCTTCAGCAACAAATTGCATGCATAAGCAATAAGTGACCTATTCTTGATAAATCACACACTTAAAGGATCTTTTGTCATGGACACAATTATGTTTATCCCTTTTGAAAACAAAAATTCAAATAAGAACTCGGAGATGGATTCTCCTTTTTCTCCCCAACCCCACAGCTAGGGTACACATTAATGACCAATGAAAAAGGAACATTACCTACCATCCCAAACTCTTCCGCATCCCAGCTGCAGAGAAATATTGTCCTTCGAGGATTCCACCCCAGGCGCATTAAAAGAGCATATCGCCGAGCAATGTCAAGCAGGGCTGCAGTTCCACTATTAGGGTCAACAGCACCATACGTCCATGCATCTCTATGATTGCCAAGCAGCACATAGCGGTCAGGCTCTTCCAACCCCCTTATGACAGCAAAAACATTACGAATAGTCACTACCCTTTTCTCCCCCTATAAAATGTGACACCAAAAAAAAATAAAAAAACATTAAAAAATCGGGAAAGTTGGGAAGGGGAAAAGATAAGAATTGAGAAAGTAATAGGCCAAAAAAAATCTAGTACACAAAGTAAATCTCTTTTATAGAGAAAAAAGTGAACGCAAGGATAAGAATCAAACATAAATATACAAGACACAGAAAAAAGCTAAGCTCATAAGCACAAAGCTAAGGACGAACTTCTGTCTAACGGGACCAAATACTATTTCAAAACATGGTTTTCAAAAGGTTTTAGGCTTTGTTGCTTCCAATTGGCGAGACAGTGATAAAGCAGGAATCAACACCACAGATCCATCAATGAGTATGAGCACAATTTTGTATTCACAAGACAACTCCAAGCTAGGGAAGTTTCAGCCTATCTATAGTCCTTACTTTTGGAAAACCTTTTCTCAATACGTAATTATTTGATTGACAACAAAGAATTGTCCTGGGAAACTTAATAAAGAAACTTGCTACAATGTTTTAAGGACTACAATAAGTACAAGGACAAGCACAGTTATGCAATAAAATTATGCAGGATTTTCAAATGTTATCCTAAGAAAAAATAGTTATATATCCAACACAGGAGATATTATTTTGATCATAAGAAAACACTTTATTATAATGGCCTTCAATGCCTAATTCTTATGTGAGGTGAAAGCATTCAACCCTAGCGATAGACTGACATGAGATGATCTTTGGTTATTGATCGAGGAACAAGGAGTTGGACAACCCCAAAACCATTAGGCGATGCAGCTATGCTACAGAACAAAACCATGCAGGCAACATCCATGCATGCATGACGAACCAAGCCAAGACAAACCTACCTCCGGACTCTGCGGAAAGATTTTCTTAGTGTTATCCTAATGTTGCCTTAAAGGCATTCCCCATCTCAGTCCACAAAAGTCCTGATCTCAATTCATGTATGACAATTTGTTTTGGAGGATGAGTTCAAACTTGTGCGTAATCGGCAATCATAAGCCCAAACCAAAAAACTAACCAAAAATTTTCAACTAAAACCAACTCAGCCACCTACCATCCACATTTGACAAAAACCTCAGCTCAACAAATAAAGACAACCAAAAAGGCCTACTTTCCCAAACATGTACAGAAAACTTTCTATCCACTGTCAAAAGTACCAAATCCACAACCATATAAAACCACGTCACAATTCATTCATACCCACGAAGCCCACATCCAAAACTTGACCAAACTTTACTCAACCTACCAGTCTCTTCTAACATAACAAACAACAATAGAACGCAAGCACCAAAGTCAACCTCTGTTCTATTCCAGCACACAACACTTTCCAAAAACAAATTTGACTTCAATTTGCATCACACACACTTAGCAAGCACGTAAATATACATATAGCACCAACCTGGTAAGTGAAGTTCAGCATCGTTGGGCCAGGCCCGACGCCACCGACCCCGGTCGACCACTCGGGCGGAGACTGAGCGCCGCCGAGCGAGCCCAAGATGGCCTCCGCGGCCTCGGCCGACAAGGGCATAGACGGAATTCTGGGGAATCTCTTCAAAACCTCACTGTCGTCCAAGTCCAAGCGCTCTCCACCGTCGACCCCAGCCCACCCGGGGCTCAGCGGGTCTCCCACTCCACTCATCACCGTCCCTCTCTCGAAGCCGTTCCTAAACTTGTCCCCCTCAGCGTACAATAGCACAGCCAAGGCCCCATGCGCCTCGGCCTTTCGGACCACAACCCCTCTCGGCAAACCGCCCTTTTTCGCTATCACCACGCACCCTGTGACGTTCACCCCCAACTTCCGCAGCGCAACATAGTCCTCGTCCGTGCCGTGGTTCACGAACACCGCCTTGGCGTGCGCTGACCCGGACGGCGAGTACGCGTGGTAGGGCATTACTACGTTGGCGGACTCGGTGAGCTCGGCCAAGGGGAAGTCAACGACCGTGCCGTCGCCAAAATGCGCGGAAAGCGAGGAGTGCACAGGATAAGAGAGTAGCGCTGTGTACTTCGCCGTACGGGTCTCGAGTCCCATTTCCTTGAAGTTGGATAGCACGTAGTGCGCGGTGTCGAGTGAGGCCTTTGTCCCGGCGAGGTGAGGGTGCTGAGTGAGCGCCCGCAGGTAGGAAGCGAGGGTGTGATTGGTGGCGGAGGAGAGGAAGATCTGACGGTAGGGCGGTCTCCGGACTGGAGAGCGGTTGCGCAGGGTGCCGGTAATCCAGTGTATAGAATCCCAGAATGCAGAGGACAAGGAGGAGTAAAAGGTCAACATCGGCGGTGGTTTCGACGTGAAGATTGTGGTCGCCTTCGAGATGGCCTCCGCCATTTCTAGAGTAGACAACAGCCAACAGCCAACAGCCAACAGCCAACAGAGTTTTTTTATCTTTAGGGCAGGAAAGGAACTCAGGAGTCAGGAGAAAGAGTGATCGAGTGTATGTATGTACATGCTTTGGGACGTGCGCAGTTTAACGCCTGAAAATAATAAAAAAGAAGAAAGGCTTTTATTATTAATTAATAAGAGGGAGGACTGAGGACTGAGGACTGAGGACTGAGAACTGAGGAGGAGGTTGCCGGTATTTTTCAATTTGTTTTTGTTTTGTCGTTTGCAGCGTACGACGGGGGGAGTGTGAAACGAATTTGGCGTGATATATATTATATGAAGAAGGAGAAGAGAGAAGAAGGAAGCGAAAGAGAAATGGAAGCGGCATGCTGTGTGCGTGTCTGTTTCTTTGGAGCTTTTGGCTTTCGGAATCACGCGAAAATGACCCCGGAGTGGATGGGGCCCACACACACGCTTCGACTTCGCGTACAAAAATATATATAAAATTATTTATACTGATTGCAACCCTCTATGCTTTCTTTTCAAGTGGAGCTCATCCGGCTTTGTCTTGCAAATATGATCAAACAGATATGGTGTTGGATGGCAATGCTCGTTAAAAAGTTTTTTTTTTTTTTTTCTTTTGTCTTTTTTTATTATTAAGTTAATTCCTCCTAAATTCTAAACCCTAGCTACATTATTTAAATTCGAATCGAGCTCAAATTTGAAAAGGAAGAATCTAGTTAGATGATATGACTAGTTACATGGACTGACGTAAAATTAGAAACATATATCAGTTTTACAGTTTATTTATATCATGATTTGTTAATTGAGATTCACGAAAACTAACGAGATACTAGATTTGGCTGTTTTGAAAACCTATGAAAAAAAAAAAGTGCAAACCGAGATACTAAAAAAATACTTATCCAAAACAAAAAAAAAAAATATATATATATATATATATATATGTATATACTTCAAAACACATCACAATCACATAGTTAAATAAGTTGCATTCAGTTTTACAAGATTTTCAATTTTACCCCCCATTACTTATATAATTAGCATTCTCATCCACAAACAATCCAAATATTATTTTAGCTGGCCAAAATAAAACTTACTGATTGCGAAAAAGATATTAAAAAATATCCAACATTATCTCTTTTCTTAAAGATATTATAAATATTTAAATGAAATAGTGAAAATAAACAATTAAAATAGAGAACAAAATGTGGGTGCTTTGAAAAATTAATTGCTAAAATAAAGAATAAATTTGATAAATCAGATGCAAATGCTCTTGTATACTATTAATATTAATTTAATTCTTACTTATTTTCCATAATAGCTTCAACCTACCTTCTATAACTATAAATTTTAGACAAAATTGAATTGGAGAAAAATTCAAGTAATGGGGCCAAAAAATGGTACCAATTTGTATATTTATTTATCAATGTTTGCAATTCACAAATACCAATCAATATACAATGACACCTTACCATATTTATTTATCAATTAACGGTCATTAGATCGTGCCAACATGATTAGTAACGTTTTCTCAATGACATATACATAACGTTTTGATCCATTACTTTTTTTCGTGTCACACTCAAACACCGATATCTCGTCTATTAACCCGTGTACACGAGTACAGCTACAAAACACCACACTTGATCCCCTCCTTTTAGCAATTCAACAACATGAGGTGTTCATTTACAGAAGTCACAAGACTTAAAGAGTGAAAAAATAGGAAAAACGCTAATGATGAGTCGGCTATAAGAAGCTTGTATTCTATTTTTTAAGAAGAGGTAAATTTAATTACTTAATTATTAATTTAGCATTATGATTCTCCTTCACATGTGAGCTTAAAATTTTTTTTAATAAGTGAAGTTCAATACATAGAATATTTAATTTAAATGAAAAGTGAATTGACAGAGTCAATGTTCGATTCCACGACCTTTGACTTGATACTATGTTAAACTATCGATTATTCTAAAAATTTAAACCGATTAAAAAAAAAAAAAGTAATCAAAACTATTTTTTTGGCGGGCACTTTAACATACTCCTGTACTTTCTTATAGATACCTTTTCAATTATTATCTCGATACACAATCAACTGTTCTAACATAATGGACTCACGTTGGAGAGCAGTGTTATAGCCGAAAGAGAATCCAAAACAACATGGGATTTGGTCAAAAAGAAGCAAAAATATTAAGGTGGACCGGTGGTGGGCCTTGGTGGTGCTGTTCTATTAAGGAGGAGGATTTTTATATGTTGGCGGGCGGTTTGGCTTCGTGTTTATTTGATGTGATTTGAGGGAGAGAGGCTGGCAGGCTGGCTGGAGCGCCATTCAATGCTGCAAAATCTCTCAATCCTCCACGTGCAAGCTTTCATGTCACATTTGGGCGAGAAGGATCCTTTCCATTTGCATTGAAATGGAGAGGCCTTCGGTTAGTATTTTTTTAGGGATAAAAAAATCTTTTTACTAGAAAAAGTTCTAATAAAAAGATTATTTTGTCACTAAAAAAACACTAACAGGAGATCTCTCCATTTCTTGAAATGGAGAGGTTCCCATTCCACATTTGGGGTTTAAAAATGTCATTTTCGTCATTTTGTAATTCAATTTCGATTACAACATTCAAAATATATATATCTTCTTTCAAAATTGGATTTAATGCTCTTTAACTCAATTATATATAATTAAGTTTAGGGATTAAGCATTTTGAAAAGAAAAATATATATACATAATTATAAATATTAAAAAAATTGGATTCCCAAAAAATAATTCCCCTTTATAGCATCATCGTATAGAAGATTTGGAACACAAAAACATACATGTAATAATTAGATGGACGGATTAAACATATTGGCTTAGGTTACAGGTGTTGTAAAAAATAAAACTACAGTATATTATCGGTTTAGTTTTAATTTCACTCTTTTTCATAAAAGCTACCGCGAAACCTAAAAATATTTAAATGTATTTTACAATTTACGCCTACAAATTAAACTTGATCCTTTTCAAAATCAGGCTTGATCCTCATTCATGCTTTAGTCAACAATGAGAAATTCAACATCGATCTCTATAATCAAACATTAACTTGACAATAAATCTTGTCTCAAATGCTTTGCTACAAATGTATTTCACTAGTTGAGATGGCAGTGAGAAATAAAACTTTGGAGTAATTACTTTTTCTACTATAAACTACTGTTTATGATATTTGATTCCATCCTATTTTATAACATTTTTTCTTATTCTGTCAGTCAAAGAGGTTAAAAGTAACAGTTAATTGTTATGTGACTTGCATGTGTCATTTTAAATTTGTTTCTTTTCACTTTTACCCTTAATTCTTATGTGTTGAATTAGGGTTTATGAGGGTATAAATGTCATTTTACTTATTTGAAGTGATGACAAAAGTAAAAGGAAAAAAATTTAAAATAGCATATGTAAGTTACATGATCATTAATCGTTAATTTTAACCCATTTGATGCAAAAAAGAGAAAAATATTAAAATGTAGTTCATAGAGCAAAAAGTAATTACCTCTAAAACTTCTGTCTATAAAAAAAGTTTGAAAGACATTTTTTAAAAAAATAAAATTGATATGTACTAAAAGCACTTTTTAAGCTCGTTCATTTGATTTCAAACGGGCCATTAATAGTATATAGCACTATTTACTGAGAGACACAGAGAATCTAAGCACAGTTGTATTTAAACCAAAAAAATATGCTTCAATAGATTATACTATTTCAAACTGATAAGGCAAATAAAAAACAAAGACATTGATATCTTTACCAGCAAGTGCTGCCCCTCCCCACATGATAGTATCTTTGTTTTCAGGGACATATCTTTAACAGATCCTATGAACAAAACATCTAGTGGCCACAAATCCACACAAAAGGAATTGCCAAGGTTTTGTCCAAGAAAGAGACTGAAAGAGACATGAAAACTTTCCCTTTTTCTTGATCTTTATTCACCCTTTTTCTGTGATAAAAAAAAAAAAAGAAGGAAAAAGAATGAGAATAGATGTCCCTTTCCCTTTCACTTTCACTTGCACTTTGTAATCTTAAGCCAAAGCCAAAGGCCCAAAAGCAGAAGAGTGGGATCAGTGGGTGTACCATGCCAGTGTGAGTGGGGAGGGCATTAGCCTTTCAAGCATCCATGTCTCTCTCTCACCCCAAAAAAGATGCATTTGCCCATCCAATAATGCAATCATTTGAGATGCTTTTACAGGGGATACTGTTAGGAAGACAGCCATGGCCCCAAGAGATTTTCAACGTCCAATCTCAATGCTCCATCTGGATATCTTAAGATTATTCTATGATTACCTAAATTCTCTCCACTTGGCTGCTACCAACCCCTGCCCATGCTATAGCCACTACTGGTCCAACCTCACACCTAGCTTTATATACTTTCAGAGATATGCTATATACTATACCTTTACCCTACAACAATCTCATAATGTTGACGTGATAGTTCCAACAAAATAAAAACTGATCTAAGGTCAATCAGAACTACTACATTAGTATGGTTTCTAGAATTATTCATACCTTTACCATAAGAATAAGAGTAATGCTAGAAACTACATTTTTATTCAACAATACTGATATAGCAGTCCCAACCAATACTTGGATTAAACCTTGTTTAAAAAAGAAAAGAAAAAAAGTAATGCTAAATACTATATTTTTATCCTACAATTGTCCAACAATGTTGATATGGCACTCCAAATCAATCATTCAATTCTTTTTTGGAGTGTCACATCAACCATGTTAAGATAGAATAATAGTATCGAACATTTCTAAAAAAAAAAATTCAGACGCCGGTTGAAACTGGCATGCTAGCATTATGAAATAATTGTAAGATAAAAATGTGATTTCTATCACTATTCCAGAATGCACACGAACATTTATCAAGAAAAAAAAAATGAAAAGACAGGGATAATGTTTAAGGTCAACTAGGCTATATGAAGACAAATGAAGATTAGGGTTAGGCTCGTTTGATTTGATGTTTTAGGTGTGACCTAACATGTATGTTGGTGATAATAATTGTAGCACAAACAATGTTAAAATGTGGCAGCTATGTCATTAACAAGCTTATTATGATTATGACAGCCAAAATCTTTGAAGGGGAGTGTGAGGTTGCAATAACTTCAACTAGCTGGTTCACATCATTGTGGTGATGGGTTTGTCATTCTCAGCCTGATTTCATAACCAAAACCCTATCTTAATTGTCAACTTAACAGCCAGATAACACACGCATCTAATTTCAAAAAGAATGGCTACAAAAAATGATAAGGAAAAGAAAGGAGCTTCTCTTCTCTCGTGAGTGAGAAGGGGCGAATTGATTGAAACTGATCCCTCTATAAAGTCTAACTTTTCAACAAACAGCAATAATAAAGGAGAAGAAAATGTATTGACAGTATTTCTACTTCAAACCCAGATCAAAAAGAAAGACAAAATTGTTTTGAAGACAGTTTCCCTTGTACATTATCCATATGTCTCTTTTATGAAGATTTCTGATTCTGTTTCATAAGCAGGCCTCTCCACTGGAGTATGATTTGGGTCCAACACCCTTCAAATTCCAACTATACTGTTATAAGTACCATAAATGGCGAAAAGCAGCCCACATGACAAGATGCAAAAATCCAAGGCTTTTTGCCAGAAATGCAGAGAAGAACCAAATAATATTAGGTGAAATGAGGCTGGCAAAACATATGAGATCAGTGCACATACAGTACTTCCCACAAGCGAGACGAATATACCGAACCCTGGCACGCACGAGGCCAAGACCGCCAAGTTGACCACCAAAATTGCACGACTCATGTACCTTGCAAACTTCCCTATTTTTGTTGTTGAATAATCACTTCTGTGGACGAGCTTCTGAATCCATTTCCCCTTCTCTAAATTTGCTTCCACAATCTCGTTAATTGGATGTACCATGACCGGGAATGTGAAGATTATTCCCAAGCACAGGCCAATCTGTTGGAAGACATCACAAAATTATCTAAGCTGCAACATACTAGTATCTTAAAAGCTACACTGAACTTATGATACAAAGGGACATGAGATGCTCATTGTGTTAGATCATCACTTACTCTACAAGCTTGAGATGATTAGAAATAGTTAATTTAATCATTTAATTAATATTCTAACATTCCCCCGCACACGTGCTCTTAAAGTTTGATGAGCACATACATGCATAGATCACCATTTCATCATTTCTTTAACTGTCTCATGTTTCCAAACATGGGATTACAGCCATATATATTCAAAGATAATAAGTACATACCGAAAATCATGCTAGGAGATGAAAAGTAATTGGTTTTGATAAAACAAAGTTTGATGAGCACATGCATGGAAACAAACTTGTTTGTATCAATATAGACATACATTCATATGGAGCATAATAACAAGTGTTCTTATCTTGCACATGATGGACACATGTATCCATCCAATAAGTTTTATATAATTATAACAACATTATATACTAATGCATATAGCAATGATATGCAAGTGACAAGATACTCCCTATCACAGCAATCAATAACAATAATGAGACAACAGCAAAAATATACTGCTTGGCATTGCATTCATATAACTATTCCCTAGAGCAGTAGGTGAAGGAAATTGGATCTTACTCATTTCAGTTAGCCATAAGTTCAGACTATCCTTCCCTTATTTACTCCTACTGTGAGATAACAATTAGGCCTAAATACAAGGCAAGGAGTAGATAAGTGAAAAGGTACTTTGAAATTAGCACCGATCATTCAAGCAACTCAGAAAACAGAGAAGGGCAGAGCACTATGTATCATTAGCAAACGCAAAAGAATGATACATATATAATATGTCAAGACATATAAAATTAAGCACACAATTGAGTACTTATAATATCTACAATGAACAAGAGAATGGATCACACATTACCTGAACTGCTATAGTCCACCAATTATGGGGCAGATTAAGAGTGATAATATCTTTAGTCTGTTCCCCGTATGCCATGTAACCAAAAAATCCAAACAAAAAATACAAAAGGGTTATCCCTGTGAAAGCCTTTGCCAACAGCTTAGGGAATGTGCATTTGTCCTTCATTGAGGCTTCCAAGGCCAATGTCATCCCAAACCCCTCAAAGCCAAAAACCGCCATCCCTCCTGCGAATGGTAATGCTCCTAAGGATGTGATTGCCGTCCTATCTCTAAACGAAAATCCGCTTCCTACTACTTGCTGTACATCCCCCTTCACCACAATTGCCATTGCTAACACATTACAAATATTGGCAAAGATGCTAAAAGGTGCTAGAGCTGATAGACTGCCTATCCATGACAAGCCAATTTCAATTGGCACTAACAAAAATATGTAAGACGCCAAGGTGAGGCCATGGCCTTTGAATATTGACGAAAGGTTTTGTGCAACGAACACTAGATATGCCACTGAACCTCCACATTGGGAAATCAAAATGAGGAATTCTGATAGATAACCACCTGTTCTTCCCAAGCATTTATAACCCAAGTCGGCGTAGGTTTTCACTTCCGCCGATTCTTCTTCTGATGCCAACTTTTGCCTGCATTGAACCTGTAACCCATAAACCCAGCAAAGTAAATATAACTTTCGGATGAGGAAAAGTTCCCAAAAGTGCAGAGTACAAATAAGTCAGACATCACCAATGAGATCTTGATTCTGTATGTCAAGAGTGATGTAAAGTTGTATACTTTGTAAGTTCAAAAAGTGATAAAAGGGAAAATCAACATCAAGTATTGATGTAGGATATATATATATATATATACTGGCAATTCTAATTTGTTCATGATAAACTTGCTCAAAAAACAACCAAAGACTAAATTTCAAAGAAATAATTTTAGAGGGGTAACAATAAATTCCTCCCCCGAACCATACCAAAAGAGCATAAATCTCAATTCTAGTCCAAATCTGCATATGGGAAGTAAGAGAAAAGAAAGAAAGAGAGAAAAAAGCTGAAGAAAGAACTGACAAGGAGAAGCATGCAGTAGTAGCTGGAGACAGCAGCAATGAAAACGCCAAGCAACCCGGCAAGCCAACCGGCAACTCTGAAGGCGAAAGGGAGCCCCAACACGCCGGTCCCAACAACGGAAACTATAATATTTCCTAGTGTTTGAGCCGTGGAAGCTGTTCCCGTCGAAGAAGAAGGTTCAAGCAAAGGAACCGAAACAGCTTTTCTCTGCTGTTGCGCCATTGTTCAACCTCTAGCCAACGAGACAGATCAAAGCCAGACGCTCTTCAAAGGAGGATGTGTCATTTAAACCATCACACTCCCACCCATCATAGTATATATATTGATATTGATCATTTGATCATAGCATAGGATTCAACATGTGTTTTTGTTGGGATTTGGATCCACCGGGTGAAGGTTGTGTTCAAATATATGTCCCTGTCATGCCACGTGCTTCGAAGTTGTCATTGTCCATGTGTGACTCTATTTAAGGTAGGTAAAGGGGCTCCCAAATCTATACGTTGTTGACAGCTAATAGTTACTGGGGTAGGTTTAATGTTGTTTTTGGTAAAAAATTTGTCATGAATTTAATAATAAGAAGTAAGTGATGTTATATATAGGGCTAGTATCGGTCCGATTAATAGAGTTATCAATTACTGATTGATAAGTTATCGGTTAACCGATTCTTGACCGATTACCGACTAATAAGCTATCGGTTTATTGATTAATTGGTCATATCGGTAATCGGTTAAACCGATTTTGTTAAATTTTTATTGAGTTTTTTACTAATTACTAATTGGGCAAAAAATTAGTTGTTTTGAGAGCTCAAATATTTTTTGTTGGGCTAAACCTAAAATAACTTATTAAAAATTAGTTATTTTGGCCCTTTGGGAGCCTAAATATATATATGGCTAAAATAGCTTATTGAATCTTTTTTTATATTGATCAACTACATCTTTTTTATATTATAAAATCAAAATCAAAAGAGTAAAAAGTATAAAATTATAAAAAATTAAAAATAAAAAATATTTATCGATCATATCGATTAACTGATAATAAATTCTTGACCGACCGATAACTATCGGTTACGGTTATATCGGTTCGGTTAATATCGATAATCGGTCAGTTAATCGATAACCGGTTAATTTGCCCACCCCTAGTTATATAAAGTAAAAATTAATTTTGAATTTTTTGTGAGAAAATATTTTTTAAAAAAAGGTTGTTTGATGTGTATATATATATATATATATATATATATATATATATATATTTGAGAAAAGTGAAAATGAGGGAAAGTTGTTTGCTAAACGGTTGAAACCCATTTGGCCATTGGGTCATACTTCTAATGGCCTGGTTGGGGGCGCTAAACCTTTTTCTATAACCAAAAGAGGTGAGTTGGCCACTCAAAGGTTGACTTGAGATGACCGAATTAACTTGTAGTTAGGGTGTAAATAAGTCAAGTCTAAGTGAGATTTCTTTGTTTAGGCTTGATTTGTTTAAATTTTACTTGAATTTAAGGACGAGTCAAAAAATAAACCGAACTCAAACTCATAATAAGTCGAGCCAACCTGAATCAGATCGCAAGCTAACTCTTATATTTATTTTTTATTTTTAATTATAAATTTAAACTTCAAGTACTATTAAATAGTTCAAGAAACTAGTTTGTATATGAGCATTTGCTTAACCTAGTTAGTCAAATATAGAGCCTAAGTTAATATAGTAAGGCACTTGGTTTCGAAGAGAAAAGATATGCATCCTTTTTTATAATAAAATGATGCTATTAGGAAAAAAAAAACATTATTTTTTAATATTAACATGAACAACTACCAATTTTGAGCCTTATACAAGTTGCTTACAAGCCTAACCGAGTTGAGTTGAGCCAAGCTTACTTTGATTATATTCGAGCCAATATTTGTGTTCACGAAACACCTTATTTAATAATCGAGTCAAGTACAAGCTGAGCTTATATGAGCCAAACCTGAGCTCGTTCACGAGGCCGCTCACTTAACACCCATACTTGTAGTCAAGGGTGTGGTTCAACTCTCAAACAACACTTTTTAGATTTTACATCGTTAGGAGGTGGTACCTTTTTTCTTTCTTTTTCTTTTTATTTATTTATTTATTTTTTTAACATGTTATTATAACTAACTCATAACCTACGCTATACGCAGAATTCTTCATTATAATTTAATTTAAAAATTTAAACGCATTTTCATCGTATATTTTTTTATTATATGTTAAGTGTAAAAAAAAAGTTAAACAAAAAGAGAGAGAGAGAGAGATTGAGTAGAAAAATTTAAATCTAAAACCCACTCTAAAAAATAAAAATATATTAGATCAAAAATAGTATACTTTTTTGAGCACCAAACCCACCACTTTTGTAAGAATTGAACCACAACGATTATTACATAAACAATTTTTCTTTTTCTTTTTTTTTAAATTAAAAAAAAAATCCAATATATGGTTTTTTCTATGTATATAGCTCATGAGTAGGCCTGTAAATGAGCCGACACACTCGATAGCTCGCTCGAGCTCGACTCGATTAAGCTCGGATCGAAATCGAGCTCGATACTATTCATTTCGCTCGCTCGATTAGCAAATGAGCACTAAACTTAACAAGGGCTCGTGAGCTCAACTTTCATAAATGAATAGATTAAATGATTATTAATTAAGTAACTAATGTATTTCTTACCATTTATAAATTATAATCACATTAATGTATACAAACTTAAATGACCTTATTAATGTATCTCTTTAGGTGTGACAAATAACAATTGACATTATATACAATAATACAAACTTAAATGTTATATTAATTAATTGTATAAAATTAAATTAGTTTAACTTAGTTTTATACTTATAAATTAATAAATTATAATATAGATTTATATATGATATGTTTATTATCTACAATATATGATATACATCATATACTAATTTAACTTTAACAAATAACAAATAACAACTAACAAGTAACAAGTATCAAGTAAAATATAGAGATAAATTATATCATTACTTGATATGAATATTAAAATAATCTCAAATTTAGTAACTAGGCTTTAAGAATCTAAGCAATTAAAAAACATAGGTGACAATTAAAAAGTTAGTCAACAATGTACACTTAATCAATGTGCGTTACTCTTTAGGATGTGACAAATGACAATTAACATTATATTCAATAATACAAACTTAAATGTTATATTATATAAGATAAATTATATTATATAATAATTATACTATATATATTATAAAATTAACAAGTATATAAATTATCTTTTAAGTTTATAGTTAATATAAATTTATTTAAATTATAGGAAAAATTAGGCTTGCAAATTAGCATCGTGAACTCTCAGCTCGACTCGACTTATTACAAGCTCTCGCTCGATTCTTTGTACAGCTAAAAGCTTGGCTAAACTTCGATTCGGTTGGATCGTTTATATAGGCCTACTCATGAGTATATATATATGCACTACGAATTTTATGGTTTTTTTTTTTTTAAATCGCATATATTGAATTTTAATTATGGTTTTTAAGTAAGGTATTTACTACTTAATAAATATGAAAATGTGGTGAGAGGGAAAAAAAATATGGAAAAGGATCCTCTCATTTTCCAAAAAATATGATTTGTATTATTTGTTTCCTTATTATTAGATTTGAACATTAATAACATTTAATTTATTACTAATTTATATATGAAAAACTCTTGAAATATAATTAAATACCCTTAATTACACAAATTTAATGATTGGTTTTTACAATATTAAAACACCGGTTCAAAAAGTATGTCTTAAAAAACCAGTTTTGTCCTTTTAAAAAAGGGGTTTGCTAGGGGTTCTCCCCGTAGTATTCTCCTGGCGTTCTCTCAGTCTTACATAGAACATGATTTAAGAAAAAATAAAATTATAGTACCATTTTTTTCCTAACAGATTAATTTTGATGAGCTAATAGTTATGTTCTAATGCTTTAAAACTTTTTTGGATTCAAAATTAAAACCTAAGGGTGGAAGGTTAACCATTTAGGGATGATATCACACAAAATGGATTTGATCATCATAAATTTGATGCTAATGCCTCAATTTTGGTGCTAATGCCTCAAATTTGGTGCTAATTCATAAAAAAACTGGTAGTGGAAGCTACTACAATTTTATTTTTTTAAATAATGTTTTACGTAAGACTGAGAGAATGCCAAAAGAACCTACGGAAAAACCCCTAACATTTTCCTTTAAAAAAATGGTTCACACCGCAAATCGCAATAAAATTAGCTATGTGTTCTTTTAGTGTTCTTTTAACTGGGATGTAACTTTTAAAATCACCGTTAAATTTGATATTATCCTTATTGAATTTTAATTTATTAGTGATTTTAAAAACCACAACCCACCACAATGAGATTGTCATAGACTCGTTTTGTGTTGTGGTTCTATCTAAGAAATGTGTTGGCTAAAAGATTAAGAAAGTTCATAACTGAAAGGTTTGAATGATGATGACAATTGACACCTATCCTCCATTCTGCTCTATCTACAGCTGAACCTTCTCAGTTCATCTTCTACAGACTGATTAGAAATTTGTGAAAGTAAATAAAAAGAAAAGGATAGAAAAGATGAGAACAAAAGAAACAACCAGCAAACTGTGCTTTCTAATTCTCCCCTAACTAGTTGTCATAATATATCTAACAGCACTAGGCGGTAGCATTTGTACAGGTGTCTTTCTTCCCCCCACCCCCATCCCCCAAATTTTCCAAATGCTGCGAGATCCCAGGAACATTCAGATGGCCTCCAAGCCATGGGGCTGGCAAACACAGTTTATAGCATGTATCAGTTTCCTCCTAGGCCCCACTGCATTTGCGCCCATATCCTTGAGCTTCTTCATTGTTAAATTCACCAGCTGAAATTTATTAACACTCTTCCTTTGAAAAATCCTCACAAACTGACCAAGTCCAAGTGATGCTAACCACCTACTTAATCCACCAGCCTTTTGAAGCTTCCTCTCAAGATTTGATGCCCTGAGCCTTTGATTTAGCAACATTCCCCCATCGAGGATGATACTGGGGCAGTGTAATAGTCTAGGCTGCTTGATCACTCTTGAGGCATCAGATACCCCAAATCTTTTATAAATCTTTGAGGTACCAACTTGATCCGGATTTCCAGCTTCTGTTCTTAAATCTATCCTTGGTGGCTTGGCTAATGTTGGCATGTCTTGAGCAGGAGCTTTTCCCGCAAATTGAATACCCTTTTTAGGGGCCAATGACATCGACTTCTCTTGTTCCTCAATTGGAGGCATTCCAGAACATATATCAATTGGAAGTTGTATTTGGTTAGTCGCTGTTTTTTTGGTTGTGGATTGTGGCTGATCAGGTCCCAGGTTTTGAGTTGTCAACTTTTTGGCAGCAGGTAGAGGAGGCACCAAAATGGTGATCGTCTGCTTTTTCACGATCACCCAACTATCATCTCCCAGTAGGTCCATGTGGCCACTTGGCGTGATATTCTTGTTTGTAGGGATTGCCACAAGTCTTTGCTTTGTTTTCACCATCAGTAGAAATCTGCTAGTTATATACCCTACGCAATAGACTCAGAATATTCAATATATTTGTTGGATCAGAAGAATGTGAGTGATAGTTTAAGAAATCACTTGACTTGATTTTTGTGTGTGTTGTGGGGGGGGGGGAATGTTGATACTATTCAATTTGGTGAAAAGTAAAGAATAGGGTTACAACACATATTTACTGACACTAGTTAAAACCCTAGCTTGGTACACTGAAAATCCCCAATTTACTGCCTTTTTACAAGCTAAAATGTTCGTCATTCTTTTAAATTTCATTTCCTTGTTTCCTGCCTTTTGCTTTTATAGATGTATCTTTTACTGTTATCACAATACCTTTTTTTCAATTTGTGACAAAAAGGGGAGAGTACTTGTTATTTATTTTAATTTATTCTGTATACATTCACAGGTTACTTTCAGTGTTGTGGTAGACAAGTACAATGAGACAAAAAGCTCCCAAAATAAATAGTATAGGTTGTGCCATTTTTATTTATTTACAGTGAGTACTATGTATTGAGCTAGAGTCATTTTCTATTATGGCTTCTATTTCTTTAGTTCGATCTATGTCTATAGTAAGTGGTTAATAGTGTTTTATCATAAATTGCTAAAGAAAGAGATTATTAAATCCATATTGTGTTAGCATATTCCGTAAAACCAAAAAATAGGTCTAAGTTTGTATAAAGAGTTGTGCCATTTGTGAAAGAAGAGTCAAAACACGTTCTCTGAAAACACTGTTACATGCTAATGTCACATTAACTTAAAGTGTTCTAAGATGAAAGAGATTTTTAGAAACTTAGGGTGTTGACCTAATGTGGTTAGATTGGGCCTCATATAACCTAATGTTAGTCAAAGTCATAATAATACATGAATAATTAATCTTTAAACTTGAAAAATATTGGTTTTCATAAAACTATTCATTGGCGTTCAGGCGCTATATTTTGTTTCAATAATAAACTTGAGGTGTTGCATAGATTATTTCGTTCAGAGCACATCTGAAACTTTGCTCAAACTATGCCAACATTTAACATAATGATTTTTTTTTTTTTTTTTTTGTGATCAACAAATTAACATATTGATACCAATAACAAAGACACTACCTAAAATTAGAATACATACAACTCCGATATAGCAACAAATGGACCAAACAATGAGCAAAACAAAACAATTAGCATGTGTGCAAAATAGTGTGGAGCATGAAGGAAACAAAATCTTTTCCAAGACCACTTGCAGAATAGATTGGGCGGTCCACTCCATCTGCTTGCTTAATCATAAGGCAGATAAGGTGACGTTTAACTCTGAGAAGAGTCAAATACAAGTGAGTACCTATGAACGACAGAATAGGTATGAAGTTTTTATAAGCAAGGTTTTGCACTAAGAACAGCTACAAAGGCTCCACTAAAGATCAGTAATTTTCAAACACTTATATGTCTCCTCATGTATCTTCCTATTTACAAGTGCATGCCTTTTCCCTTTGGAGGGTTAGTTTGAATTAAATCTAATTGAATATATATGCTGCATAGTTGATACAACAATTGACGCCACAATAGTTTGTGTCTAACTGTCATATTGCCTATCCAACTTGTTCATCAGAGATTGCGCCTCCAAAAATATTAAGATCACAAACCATAACGCGCCATTATACATCTTGACATTCCTCTATCTTGCTCTGAGATATTTTACCTGTAAAACTTTTTATTTAATAAATCTATTGGCATTTATGAGTCCAACAATAGGTTTTATGTTGTCAATTTTCCAGGGTTCTAAAATTTGAAGAAGTACATATATATGCAATCGCTGCCACTTCAACCTAACCAACCTCTCAACTAACCCCTAACCCTACAAACATATAGACGCATTCTCTAAATTGCATCAAATTAGTTGAGTAGCCTAATTCTAAAAGGCTGAACTAACTACATGGGAGAAAAATTAAACCTTGTCACATTCTTTTCCAGATCTTTTCTTTAAAAATCTGGGTCTGTTTGTATGTGCCTAAACTTCACTATTTGACTAACATTTGGACACAACAATACACAAGAGAATGGCTGGTTGGGATCAAAAGATTCATTCACTGATAGGATGCTCAAATAATCCCATATTTCTTTCCTAATTTATCTTTATTTTGCTTGATTGCTAACTATGCTTGCTTATTTCGTTTCTTTGGATTTTGTTCCCATGTTAGGCTTGTTTTGCATCCATCAAAGAGAATAATTTCAAGCAATTGCTATAAGCAATATGTGTAGACCTGAACCCTCAGAAGTGGTCAATGGAGGTTCGATCCGCTCCAAGCGGTTTCTGTATTTGATTTTTTAATCGATAGAAACCCTTGGGTTCCAATCATCTGCTATCAGAGCAGATATTTTCTGAGGTGTTTTTATACGGTGCAGTAAGCCATCGTTCGAGAGTGGTTTACCTGTGCAGAAGTCTTGCAAAGTCTGGGTTGATTTCCGCTGTGCGTGGGTCTTTGAGATTGCTGTCACGGTGGGTAACACTCTGCGCGGGGCTGCAACGTCGGAGCAGTGTAGCTGGGCTGAGTGCTAGAACGGCAGTCGGTGACTGGCGGCGTACTCTCCGGCAGTGGCGAAAGCTGGAAGTGGCGGTATGGAGCCGTGGGAAGCGGCCGTTGGCGCTAAGTCTGTCTCTGTTTTTCGATTGTCGTGCTGACTCGTGCATTGGGTTATTTGGTGGAAGAAGAGTGCTGTTTGGTTGCACATCTTGGTGGTTATTGCTATTCCAGTTCGCGGATACATTATTTCCGTACAGCTATTCTCATATTGTATTGTATTGTATTTTATTTTATTTTATTTTTGGCATGGCCTTTAATTTTATTTTTATTTTTTTGGCATGTTAATGCAGAAAATAGAGATTTGACCTAGTAACATCTATTCTATTAAGCGTAATTTCAGTTAATTAAACTATTTTTCAGGAACTCGTATTTCTTTTTTGGTATAGGAATTGTGGTTGTTTGGTACTAAGAATCAAATAGCCCATATTTCATTTTTTGTATCATGAGCATATCTTATCTCGTGTAAGGGCCCAAAAAAAAAAAATTATAAGCCCAGCTGAAAGGCTGGCTATTCCTATTGCTGATATTTGTATGGATTGGACACAAATTTTCTTTCGCCCTATTCTAATTAGTGACGAGTGTCATTTAATATTTTTGGTTTTATAAAAAATTAATGTTTGAGTTTCGAAATTGGGGGAGTAACAATAATTAATATATATATATATAACATATGAGAGATGACACTTGCCACTTATTAGAGTGGATTGTAAGAAATTTTCTCCAAATCAATTTAGAAGAAATTTCTGTCCCTATGGATTTAATTTGGTTGTCCAAGAACAAATTAATTCATAAGGCTACCCAACCTGATCCGGCTATTGAGCTGCATTCTACTCTGAGCTTCCATCTCTTGGCTTGGCATAATGCCTGTGTCCCCTCCTTATGGCTTCCCCCTACTGTGGGCAGCATCAAGGAAAATTTTGATGTTGCCATAAAAAGCAACTTTGCACTCACATCAGCAGTGCTTGTGACTCTGGGGCTGCAACCACCTTGAGGCTTCATTCATCTTATGTCCTTTTGGGAGACTTCTTTCAACTTGGTTGGCCTGGTCTACTGGCATGGATGTTTTCTCCCTTTAAGGGAATGTGCTTATGGTGATTCTTGCAGTGAATCTGATGGGGATTCTATTTGGAAGAGTAGGATTAGGACTCCTAATCCTAAATATCAAGAATAATTCTATTAGTAGGATAAGAATAGGAGATAGTAGGATTAGAATAAGAGATAGAAGTAAGAGTTGTTTAAACTTCCTTATTATCTTGTTGGGTTATTTATCTTTATCTTTATTTGAATTAATATGTATGTTAGCTTTATCTTTATTTGAATTGTAGGGATGTTAGCAAGTTGTTAGAGGTAATCTTATTTAAGAGAGTCCTCGGGTTAGGAAGAAGGATTGAGTATTTTGATTAGCACATTGTGTGTAACGGTGATTCCTACCTTAAGTGGAATATCATTATTATCATATTTCCGTTCCATATCTACCTTCATTCCCAATTCTCATAATTCCATCACAATTACCTCATCAGAATCGGCCTTCTTTTTTTGTCTCTTGACATTTTGATTCTGTAATTTCTGACATTAGTGTTGATTTTTCTCTCTTTCGAAGTTGAAATGCTTCGAAAGTGTTTAGATGTGCAAAATTTTGTGCACTTACGTTAGCTAAATAGGTCACTACTTACCTTGTATTCGGTCGGTAGCATTCTCTTAAGTTCTCCTACTCTTTCTTCCATTTAGATCAAAAATGGGAATGACTCTCCTTTTTCCCTTTTTCTCATTTCGATTAAAAAACAAAAATAAATAAATAACAGCTTATACAGCCTCCAGTTACCAAGTTATCTAGGAGGAGCACCATGACCTTGGGCCTCACCTGCAACACTTCATCACGATCATGATCACAACTTGCTGTGCATGAGAATGGACTTTCCTCGATGGATGAAGATGATCCATTTGGTTAAGTGTTAACAGTAGAGCAATTTTTTCGTTTTCATCCATCTTGATGGTGAATTAGTTTAATGGTATGATTCAAAATTCAATAATAATCATATCTAATTCAATGATAATTTTAAAAGGTACATTACATTTAAAATGACTCAATAACAATTATAATTCTTCTTATTACATTATTCAGTCACATGATAAATCAACCGTGACAACAATTTTAAGCAAAGGTCACCACCAGATAAGTCGGTCTTGATACCATAAGTAAGAATTAGGATATTTTTCTTAGCAAACAACACATCCAATCATAAAAATTAAAAATGGCAGGTTGTACTTGTACCAATGAGGTAGCAGTAGCACCCACGTACATAGCACAGTAAATCACATGCTGTCTTTTTATATAAATACTAAAACGACATGCCATTTAAGAACACATGTTGCTTCTTTCTTACGTAAGATTACGAAGCAGGCATGCTACATGACGTATTAGATAGGTCAAGACTCAAGAAAATTACGCAAGTGAATATACAATTCAAGTTGTATTCCAACTCTCTATAAATGTCGTATTTATTAATTCTTTTTTTTAAAAAAAAAAAAAAAAAAACTAGCTTATTCTGAGCTGTCGTATTTATCCTCCAAGCTAAAATAAATAAATAAATTGGGGAGGAAATCGCGGATGGTAATGGTTCAAACACTCCCTGGTTAACGCGCTTCCAATGAGTTGCCTACAAAAAAAAGCCCCTGAAACCGCGCACCATTGTTCTCTTTGATTGCCAGCAATATTCACAATTGCAATTTGCAACAGCAAGTTTTGTTGGGAAAACTGAGGAAGGTAAAAAATTTCTCATCAACCAAACGAAAAAATAAAATAAAATAGTGAGCTAAAGGTATTTTAAAGGTGTTGGGAAGGTGAATTAAGGTTGTGGGGGTACTGAGGAGAAAATGAAATTCGGGGAGTCTTTTACGGAGTACCTTCACGGAGACCAGGAGCGGTTCTTGGAAAAATGTTCCCATGTCGAGTATAAGCGCCTCAAGAAAGTCCTAAAGAGCTGTCGGAGTTGCAAAGCCTTCGGTGATTCTTGGAATTCTGAATGTCAATGTGAATCTTGCTCAGGTATTTTTTATTTTTATTTTATTTTTTTTAATTTTAAGTTTTTTTGTTTCTAGGGGAGTTATTAATATTGATTATAGTTTATCCTCTAGATATTGACCTTGTTCAATTTATGGGGTCGTTGATTGATGAAAAATATTGGGAAATGACATTGAAAAGGTGTTGATTAGTAAAGCAAACGACAGCAAAAACTTTTCAATTTTGTGTCAAATTTTGTTGATCTAGATTTTTGACGGTGAGATTGAATGTGGGGCGCCTGCAAAAAATGAATAGACCACCGGTGTCACGCCGGCGTAGTGCCGGCGGGGAAATCTCCGGTGGTCAAGTCAAATAATTTGCTCCGAAGAAACCTCAATAGAATTTCATGGCTTTTTTGTGTCATTCCTTTAATAGAGTTTGGGACCCTTCTTAGGATTTTGAAGGCGTATCCTAGATGATATTTCCTGATTTTTCACCCTCTTAATGGGCACACACTACACATCTAATGGTCTGAAATCTTGAGATTTTATGGCTCATGTAATAGAACATTTAGAGCTAGCTACTTGAAAGTTTATTAATATTGTTATGGTATATATCCAGGTTGTTTGTCTCTTTTTTTCAATCGACTAATGTACTTATTTTTAGGTTGTAAATGTGCATCTTCGTTTGAGTTGTTAATTTCTGTGTAAGTGTATCTGAAAGGCAAAGGAAGAGGAATGGTTTTTTTATCCCTTTTGAGAAGATGTACAATTATTCCGTACCTATTCAGGTGGCATTCCAGCATAAGGGCTTCATTGATGCGTGTTTTGTTAGGTTTAAGTTGCTAAAAGATTTTAAAGTTCGATGTTTGCCACACAACCATTTTTGTCGTACAGTGATTCATATTGCTTCTTTAACATACTCTAAACTCATGATTTGCTTATTTAGCAGTTTGTAGTCCCTCTTATGAAGCTTTGTGCATTCTGCAGTGTGTGATCAAAAGTTCTTTTCTGAGTTGACAAAGGAAGCTTCTGAAATAGCTGGTTGCTTTAGTTCAAGAGTTAGGCATCTCCTTCATCTTCATGTTGCTTCTGGAATGCAGAGATATTTATTTCACTTGCGTCATTGCTTCAAGAATGATCAACAAGCCATGGTACTAGAAGGACAAATGTTGGTTGAATATATCACAATGAATGCAATTGCAATCAGAAAAATCCTTAAGAAATATGATAAGGTATGCACAAGGCTGTAGCTGCTCACTGTCCTTGCTAATTTGGTTGATATTCCAATATATCAACAGTGATTTTTGGTGTTCTGCATCTTCTATTTTAGGTTCATTGCTCTGCAAATGGGAGGAATTTTAAGTCGAAGTTGCAGGCTGAACACATTGAGCTTTTGCAATCACCTTGGCTTATAGAATTGGGTGCTTTCTATTTGAATTTTAATGGATCAAATGATGGAAAGCTTAATGAGTTTTCTGGTCAGTTTTCTTGTGATTTTGATGCAACCCAACCTATAATGACATTGATGCTTCCGCATTCTATAAAGCTAGAATATGATCTGACTTGTGCCATTTGCTTGGTAAGATCTTACTTTCAGTTGCATTCCTAAGGAAGAATTTTTGCATTTTGTATGTGTTCTCTTATGTGTATTTAATAATGCTCTCACAGGATACTGTCTTTAATCCATATGCTTTGAGTTGCGGTCATCTTTTCTGCAAGTCATGTGCTTGCTCAGCTGCTTCTGTATTGATTTTCCAAGGCCTTAAAGCTGCAACTTCGGAATCGAAGTGCCCAATTTGCAGAGAGGTTGGTATTTATTTTCTGTCACAGACCGCAGTAAAAAATTAAATTTGAAAGTTTTAATTAGGAAACAAAATACAATTAGAGGTTCATATTTGGCAATAAGACATGTATTATGTTCCCTTCTACTGTGATGTATTTGATCAAATACCATATTTTATAATCTTTCCAGAGTTTATCTTCTTTAGCAAACTTGTTGAGGGGGTTTCTGTTGCCAGTAATAAACTTTTGAATTTCTCTTGCCGACTTGAACAAAACCAAAGATTCTTATTAACTCAAAATTATTTAGCCGTTAACCCCTCAGGGTTATTGTTATAAGCACATTATTTAGATTTTGAAAGAAAGAAATTTTATGTTATTTACTTGATCCAGACTTTTTATCTTTCCTGTTGCAGGCTGGAGTATATACAAAAGCAGTGCGCATGGTAGAATTGCATCTTCTCATGAAAAGAAGGTGAAGAATTATTATAAAACCTCGTTTCTTTGAACAAGGAAAATTCACCATTACTGACACCTAAAACTTCTTGCAGGTGTAGAGACTACTGGAAGGAGAGGTTAGCTGCAGAACGTGCTGAGACGTTGAAGAAAACTAAGGAGTTTTGGGATTCACAGGCTATATGTGCCCTTGGGTACGTTTAAAGTGGTTCAGTTCTTCTGGATTGGATTGGATTGGATTGGATTTGGTGGTGTCTTGGAGTATCTTTGGCCAGAATTTCTTGAATGTCTTGAACACTTGCATAACGTCCATTTTCTTATTGTTACCAAATGACCAAAAATTAAAATATATGGTATGATGAAAGCAGTGCAATGGCTGCTGGAAATGTAATTTTGTTGTTATTATTAAGAGTTGCATGCAATAAAATTTTTATATGAAATTAGTTTTCTTCGTGTAATTTTAGTAGAATGCAATAAAAATTTGTAGATTTTAAAAAAAATACGCTTGTGTAATAGCAACAGCAAACAGGAAAAATTAAGAACCTGATGCTTCCTTACAATCCCCGAAAAGTAATGGTATATTAGCAAAAGGCATTAAGAGGTGGTGAAATTGATAGTGGTAGTGTAATTGAAAGTGAGATGTCATTATGTACATCAGATTCAAACAATAGCTACTATAGCCCAACACGACTATCAAAGAATGACAATTGGCTAGATGTGTTATAAACGAATTCAAGTAGAGAAAACATGAGATATATCTACATCTACTTCAAGAGTCTCCAATATCGTCAAGTGATGATCGATTTCATCGTCCAAAGAGAGATCGTGCTCGGGTTGTACACCTGACACTAGTGCAGACGGGTCAAGAATCCTTTGGCCCTCAGGAACAGGACTCTCGATTTCTAGGCCTTCGACATCTCCCAACCGAGCTCTTCTCCCTTCAATTGCCTTAAAATAGAGTATATTCAGAATCAAGTATACCAATTACCTAGAAAACACCTCTAAACAACTACCAAATACAAAAATGTAATTATCAAAAGGGAAATGAATCCCAATTAAGATCACACTTGAATACAAAAGGACCAATCTTGTTTCTTCAAAAAGTTGAGAATAGTGAAGTTTCCTTGATACTTGGCCTACAGGCAGTAGCAAAGGCTTCGTAGTAGCCATTTGATTTAGATGCTTTAAGTGAAGCATCTGAAAAAGGTCAAAAAAATCAAACACAACGATTAAGTTTTTTGGGTGGCTCTCAAATTTGGTTTAGAGACATATATCACCCACGATTAAAGGAAAAAGGAGTGGCAGTATTGTGAAGTATTGGCCAAAACTTCAAAATTACTAAATAAATACACTCGCAAGTCATAGACAAAAGATGAGATAAATAGTAGAAAACTTTGCCTATTCTTTTTTTTTTTTTTTTTTGACATGTCCGCACAAGAGGGAGAAGGGGGGATTCAAATTTAACACAATGATAAAAAATATAAGAGCAGGAAGGGAGCTTGATCAACATTGTTGACCAAAAAAAAAAAATCCGACCTAATTTCTTAGGGAAATACAATGGGTTCCAATGTACGAGATCTTGTAGCACTGGAAACACCACTTCCCGTCCGACTTGCATGTTAACATCAATTGGCATGAGCAACATTCAACTAATCATGAAATATGATTGAAGGACAAATTCAAGCATATATACGAAGAAATAATCCCCCAATTTGATCCCAAAGTATCACATAATATAACCATCTAGATTATATAAAACAGATTGTTAAAGATTCAAACGTAACAAAGAAGACAGAAGTGTAAAACATTCATTAGCAAATATAACCATCTAGATTATATAAAATCACAAATATAATTAACAATATACCGATTTTTCATTAATAAAGAACACTAACAGACTAATATATTCTTACAGATACATGCATAATACAAACTCTCAAAAGAAACACTCAATTATAAAGAGCAGAGAAACTAACATAACTCAAGAGCCAGAAGCATTGAAATCGGATTTGTCACAACCACATCAATAACAAATGAATTAGAGAGAGAGAGGGAGAAATAAGAAGAATAAGAAATGCGAAGTCACCCAATTATCCATTAGAGAACAATAATTTGTTTTGTACCGAACAAATAAACTAACAAAACTGCAAATTCAAGATCTAAATTCAACTAAACTACACTTAACTCCATCACTATTTTCTTGAATCATAGCCCAAAACATCATCACAACCAAAATTGCAAACAATAAATTAGAGCAACAATTTAAGAACAGTGACAAATTTAGAACTGAAAGCAATTGAACTTAATTCCTATTCCTCAAAATTCATATTATCCAAAACGTAAAAAGAAAAAATTGAAGATAAAAGGCACATTAAAGGCCCTTACTCTTCATCTCAACTAAGCGAGATTCATCATAAAAACCCTTCTAATATCCCTACGTCATCGATCAAAAGCAGGAAGATTCTTATACCACAAAACAACGATTAACCAACGAAAATTTTCAAAAAGTATCTGATTTAACCACCTAACTCAATCAAGAACGAACCAAAAAATAATAATAGCAGAGTATCAAAAGGCTGAAGAAAAAGCAGCATAATTACCCGCATAACCCAAGTGATTTCTTGAAGAGGAACTCTCGGGTACCAAGAAGGTAACACACTTCTCCTGGGTCTGTCCCGAACCGATCCCCGATGAAAGTTTAAGAGAAACTGTTTTTGGTTTTGCTTAACCAAACAACAGTAAGTTTATTCAATATATATAGCCAATAGACTCAAGTGTAATTACAAGGTGTGGAGGTTACAAGAGGTAAACTAAAAACAAACTTTACAACATTGACAAACCACACAGAACTAATAAGATAGAAAAAGGAAATTGTGGATCTCAAAGGTGTGCTGAGTTGATAGCATTGCTGGAGGAAAATCGGCCATAACTTAAGGAGTTGGATTTGCAGCATGAAATAGGATTGACAAGCTGCTGCAGGTCAGCAGGTATAGGCTGCTTCTGTAGTCTACTGATGTGAGCACAAGTGGGGAGCAAGCTTCCATGAATTGAGGAGAAAAGGTTGTTGTGATGTGAGGTCCTTCTAGTGGCTGTTGTAGGAGTCGAGATTACATGAAAAATATGGTTGATAAGTGCCTTTTAGTGCTTATTTACACCCCTTTATTTATGTTTGTTGGGCCTTTAGCGTTGTTAATATCTAATAAATTTACTTGTTTTTATTGTTGTGTGATAAACAGGTCGTTGCATCAAATCTTGACTAAAGGAGCAAAAGTGGACTTGAAGCCAAGTGAAGAAGTGGATCCATGCAAGTGCGTTCGAACGCACTCACAGTCGCACGCAGGAGCAGCTGTCGAACGCAGGCCCAGTTAGCCCGTGTCTCACGCGCAAACCCTAGCCGGTCCTGGAGGTTATTTGCGGTCGACCATATAGCGTGCGTTCAACCACAAATAACCTCTGCGTTTGAACGCAGGTCATGTGTTCAAACGCAGGCCCGTGACCTGTCAGCCCACCCAGCTCTATAAATAGGACCATTTATGTTAGTTTGAGGGTGTTATGTTTTTTAACGCCTTTCCACTGTAAAAGCCACTATGTGGCTCTGTTTCTTTGTTAGAAAAACATCAACCATTTATTCTATTTTATTTTTAATGCTTATCCGCAAGTTTAATTTGTCTCTTTTCTTTATGGGAGGCTAATCTTCAACTAAGGTTGAAGATGAAGCCTCTCCTCTAATTTATGCACATTTACATTACAGTTTTAAATTCTGTCTTTTATTTTATGCTTAGTCGTTTCATTTTGATTTATGTGACAATTTTAATTGAAAATTGGTTTGTGTTGCACCTATGTCCAACATCAATACGTTCCAATCCGGAGGTACATTGGATAGTTGGAATGAGTCGAAGCACCCACTGTGATCAACGATACAGTGGATGATTCGAGCTCAAGCCAACATCTTTCGTAACTCTTTATACGGTAAACGTGTTGCATGGTTTGACTAGCTTCACTAACGATTTTAGATTAAGCAAAATGCTATATCGATAGATGGATTTTTAATTGTATTGTTTATTGTGTGTGGTTAGTGGGAAGGTGGATTCATCAACCTTGGTTCCTTTATTTCCATTTATTTACATTTTTAGAATAGTTTTATTTAATGCACGTTTAATGTTCGATGTTGCTACCTTTGTGGAACTAGGTTAAAGTAGAGTCGATTTAATAGCAATATTAGTTTTATAGGCGAACACTCCGTTCCCTAAGGTTCGATCCTGCAATTCGCAAAAGCTATACGACCTAACGGTTCGTACCATTGCAAGTGCAAATTAATTTGCACACCAATGGTGTTTGTCACGTGGTTCTTGAGTATCTTTAGACTTCATTTAATCCTCTGATTTATGTTTTGGTCTATCTTTAGACTTCATTTGATCCTTTGGTTTATGTTCTGGTTTACTCTTAACACCCCCCCGCAAACTCATGGGAGGGAGGACCATGTTTGTCTCTGAGGAAGCAAAACCTGGCAGCAATGTGACCCTTGGTGAAGATGTCTGCAACTTGGTCAAGAGTGGAGAGATAATGGAGTTGAAGGTCACGGTTGAGCACTTTCTCACGGACAAAGTGTACATCCACCTCAATGTGTTTGGTACGTGCATGAAAAACCGGATTAGAGGCCAAAGCAAGAGCTCCTGAGTTATCACACCAGAGAGTGGGAGGAGAGGGGAGACTGATGTGGAGTTCCTTGAGTAGCATGCAAAGCCAAAACATTTCAACTGTTGCAAGGGAAAGGGAACGGTATTTTGCTTCAGTACTGGACCTGAAGACTACATGCTGCTTCTTGGCTGACCAGGAGATTAAATTGGGGCCAAAGAAAATACCAAAACCAGTGGTGGATCTCCTGTCATCAAGGTTGCCAGCCCAATCAGAATCACAGTAGCTGGTGATGGTGAAAGAACCTTTGCCATATTGAAGGCCAAAATCAATAGAACCCTTGAGATATTTGAGGACTCTTTTAGTTGCTGTGAGATGAACTGAAGTGGGAGCATGCATGTGTTGACAAAGTTGGTTCACTAAGTATGCAATGTCTGGTCTAGTGAGAGTCACATACTGCAGAGCACCCACAATGTGTCTATATTCAGTAGGATTAGAAAGAGGTTCTCCATCAAACTTGGACATTTTGGAACCAGCACTGCAAGGAGCTGAGTATGGTTTGCATTCTGTCATCTGAGTTCTTTCAAGAAGATCAAGAATGTATTTGGATTGGCGAAGGTGAAGTCTTGTAGAGTCTCAAGTGGCTTGAATTCCAAGGAAGTATGTGAAAGAGCCAAGGTCTTTCATGGCAAAATTAACCTGCAACTTGTTGATAATGACAGTGATAGTTGCTGAATGATTGCCTGTGAGAATGATGTCATCTACATAAACTAGAAGAAATATGTGGATAGGTCCAATATGATAAGTAAAGAGAGAGGGATCAACTTGTGAACTAGTGAAGCCTATACCCAGTAATGCTTAGGAGAGACAAGTGTACTAAGCTCTAGGTGCCTACTTTAAACCATAGAGAGATTTATGCAATTCACAGACATGATCAGGGTATAAAGGATGAACAAAACCTGGAGGTTGCTCCATGTACACCTCCTCATTCAATATGCCATGAAGGAAGGCATTTGAAACATCAAGTTGTTTGATTTCCCAATCGAATTGGACTGCCAAAGCAAGAACCAAACGAATGGTGGTAGGTTTCACAACAGGACTGAAGGTATCATAGTAGTCCATACCACTCAACTAATCAAATCCTTTAGCAACTAAACGTGCCTTGAATCTGTCCACAGTGCCATCTGGTTTTTGTTTGATTTTGAAGACCCATTTGTTTCTAACCACATTTTGATAAGGAGGCCTAGGACAGAGTGTCCAGGTTTCATTGGACAGAAGAGCATTATACTCAAGAGACATGGCATCCCTCCATTCTGGTTTGGTGGCAGCTTGTTTGTAAGTGGATGGTTCAGAGGGTAGCAGATTGGTTTGAAAAATGACCAAAGGGTGTTTGATGTGTTGGAACAATTTGAAACCAGGGAACTCTTTTGGTTTGAGATGACTAGTTTAGGATCTGGTTGTTATTTTAGGGACTAAGGTAGTAAATGAAGTATGAGGAGATGAAGGAATAGAGGAGTGAGATACTGGTTCTTCAGTGAGTGAGATGGGAGAGTGATCAATAGGTGAGTCTTCAATGAGTCTGGTATGGGGCTGGACAGAAGAAGATGGTGATGGTGGAGTTGAGTGATGTTCTGTTGGCTTATATGATGTAGTAGGTAAATGAGAGGGTATCATGATTAAGGAGTTACCTGGAAAGGCAGTGATCTTGCAAGAGCCTTATGAGAGAGACATACCCCTGGCTAAAAACTGAGTTTCATTGAAAACAACATGTCTAGAGAGGTAGACTTTGTGAGTTTGAAGGTTAAGACATCGGTAGCCACGTTGATTACCACCATAGCCAATGAAGATGCAGGGTTTACTCCTAAAGAATAACTTGTGAGTTGCATAAGGCCTTAGAAGATGATAACAAAGGCACCTAAAAGTTCTTAGGTTGGTGTAGTCAGGGGATTTCTTGAAAAGTTTGGACAATGGTGATTCATTCTTGAGGACAGGTGAGGGTAGCCTATTGATTAGGAAGATGGCAGTTAAAAAGGCATCAACCCAGTGCTTCGGAGAGAGTCCTGATTGAGCTAATAAAGTGAGTCCCATTTCCATGATGTGCCTATGTTTTCTTTCAGCAATTCCATTTTGTTGAGATGTATGAGGGCAAGTTAATCTATGAAAGATTCCATATTGAGTGAGGAATTGTTTGAAGAGGGTTGAGATGTACTCACCACCATTGTCAGATTGAAATTGTTTAATTTTAGTGGAGAAGAGATTTTCAACAAGCAAAGTAAATTTAACAAACATTGATAAGCATCACTTTTATTGATTAAAGGATATAGCCAAGTAAACCTGCTATAATCATCTACAAACAAAACATAATACTTGTAGCCACTCAAGGAGGAGACTGAAGAAGTCCAAACATCTGAGTGGATAAGTTCTAAGGGTGCAGTAGAGATCCTAGTAGATTCACAAAAGGGAAGTTGCTTGGACTTGCCAAGTTGACATGACTCACATATCCTAGTTTTGTCTACTAAACCAGAGAGAGGAAGGTTTTGGTTTTTCAAAAGCTACTAAAATACTGAGGAAGAGGATGTCCAATTCTTTGGTGTCAAACTACATCGGTGGTTTTGACTCCAAGGTGAGCAATAAGCCCTTTCCACTTATTTAGGGATTTTTTATGCAGGGGAATAGGATATAATCCATTCTCACTGGGCCCTTGAAGCAGCACCTCCCCTATTAGGTTGTCCTTCACAGTAAAACTTGAACCAGTGAGTGCAAACCAACAATTGTTATCAAGGCAAAATTTGTTAATGAAGAGTAAGTTGACAGAAGCATTAGGGCAGTGTAATATGTCTTTGAACAGGAAATGAGATTTGTGAAGAGATTTACAATGAATAAAGGAAGAGCCTAAGTTTTTTATATTCAAACCTGCACCATTGCCTACACCCACAGTTTCTATTCCATTGAAGGGTTGAGGAATGGTGATGTTGGAGACCTCAATAGTGATGTGAGTGTTAGCTCCAGAATCTGCCAACCAGTCTTGAGTTTCAAATTCTACATTGACTTGAGCAACCATTACTGCTAGCTGTGGAGGAGGATGCCTGCCTTGGTAGGTGTAGTCCATTCTGTGATAGCAATCAAGAGCAATATGATTGCTTTTGCCACAAATTTGGCATGATGGATTAGGAGTCTGGTTGTCACGCCCCCAAAGAAAATAAGAAAAAGGGGAAACACAAACTAATGAACTGTGAGTAAATAACGAAAATATTTAGACATATCAAAGTAAAAATCAGAAGACACAACTAGAATAGTAAGACTTTAATATAGGTATTTGAACTATTGTTTAATTACATACAACCTGAGATTCCCACAAAACAAAAAACAAAAGTGACCATGCAGGAATTTATATCCTATCCAAGTTATAGCCCCTCTACTATAATATCCAAGCACACAGTTCACAAAAAAACAACAAAATTAAGACTGCACTATCAGGGCTTAAGCTAGCTCTTTACACGGAAATCCCAGGTCATGCAGCTCCTAAGGATCTGCAAAGCAGTACGTGAAGGAATGCCATTCATGTGGCCATATAACAGGATCCATGATCTCAAGGATTGCTACAGGGATCCCTTCCTTTAGGATCACAATAAATAAAGCCATCTGAAAAAGATTTAAGGAAAAAATGGTGAGTTCAACAACTCAGTAAGTAGTCACAATACCAAATATGCAACAAAATATGTCATGCAAATTGTTGATATTATATTTAAATACAGTAAGGATAATAAGTAAATAATAATTAATTCAAGAATGACCATTAATTTTAAAAATATGCTTGCACTCCCTTTTTCGTTTCTATCAGAATAATGTATGTTTCACCCTTGTGACCCGACACCGCCATTTACCGTGAGCGGTGCATGTTGGCATGTCCCAAGGGACCTATATGCTCATCCTATCGTCACAAGGGAGAGCTACCAGGTTGGAAACTCCCCCTAGGTGAAGGCCACCCGGCAGGTAGCACACACCTTCTCGTAACAGTCCTTCGGTGTGCTTGCCCTGCTATCCTATGCGGTATCGAAACTATAATCGTGCCTCGGGGTTAAACAATTATGAATGCACTATAACATTTCTGTAAACTCATCTGTAACTGTATATTTCATTCAGGTAACATTTTTGTAATTGTACATTTGCATAACATATCATAATCGTATCCATGCATAATTTATTGTAAAAATGTAACATTTCTGTAATCATGCAATATGATTGAATAAAACTATGCATTAAAAATAGGAAGTGCCCTGAAAATCATGTAAGTGGGTTCTTTAAAAAAAAATCCCCAACATTTTCGTTTCCAAAGATTTATAAAATCTGTTGGGGTTTTTGGTATTGTGTCCCCTTACCTGGATTTGCTACGGGTTGTTGTTGAAGGGTTACCTAAATAAATCGAAAATATGGATTTAGAGAAGTAGTCGTAAAATTAATATCAATTTTAAGTCAAATAGGATGCATCTTATAAATAAATAAATATATATATATATATCTATATATAGCAATTACTAGCCCCCCCTTGGTTCACGTTAACAGGTCAGTGTATAGACACATATATGTTTATATATATAAGGCATCCTAAACCCATGTAAAAACCGTATATATATTCCAAAAAAACGTAACCCTCTCCCTGGGGTGGGGAAGAAATGAGAGAGGTGACAAAACTTAAAACAAATATATATATATATATATATATGTGTGTGTGTGTGTGTGTGTGTGTGTGTGTGTGTGTGTGTGTCATCTAATGTAAATAAATAAATAAATAAGAAAGATAACGTTTTCTTAACCACACATTTAGAAAACATTTTCCTGATCATATTCACAAGTCTGCGCTTATTACAACTGCCAAATGCTGTCGTTATGTCCGATGACTACAACTACTCAGAAGAGAATGTAAATCTTGTAATTATTTACTACTCAAAATTCATTTAATATATATATAACCCTTAAAATTTATGGATAATTATGAGTATGTAAACAAAGTAACGAGTATAATCTGTATACATCCTAACAGATTATTAGAGACCCATAAAATTCACAAAAAGTAACGGGGTTGATCGTCATGCCCATCTCAACCTAATAAAAACATTTAACAAAATAAATGAATTAAATTGTGGTTGTTAGAAGTGAGTAAAAGATGAACAACTAAAAGTTGTAAGTAGCCAAAATCAAAGATTAATCGACTTGAGCATAAAATCAGATTTATTAAAAAAAAACTAGAATAACCAATTTATCAAGAAAATAAAACGGAAGGGAAAACCAAAGAGGTAAGGCAAAGCAGTGAACCAAACAGAAAACTTAAGGAAAGAAAAGAAAAGAACTCAAAAATCAGAATATACCTTCGAGGATTTCTGCTACCGAGCTACTGAGTGGTAAGAAGCAGTGTGAGTATGCGAGGAAAGGAGAAGAGTGGGCCTTTAAATAGCCCACAAGAAAGGAGGATAGTGAGACACGTAATACCTCATATGTGTCCTTAACTGATGGTAAATAAAACACAAGTGTCTTTTTGTAATAGTGAGGTGGCGCTTAGAAGGTGTCCTCATGTACTGGTGAGGACACGACCTTGTCTTTAGTGAAATTGGTGAAGACACGTGAGTGATCAATTGGCCTTGGATGCAAATATATATATATATATATATATATTTTTTTCAAAACCATGGGCTGAAACCCACGGCAAGAATCGGATGATAAGAATAATATAATAATAATAAAAATAAAATAATAATAATCATAGTAATAATAATAATAATAATAATAATAATAAAATAATGATAATAATTACTTAATATACATATTTATACATGTATCACTAATACCACTTATGAAATATAAAATACTTTAAAATTCTATTTTAAGTCTATAAAATTTATAGGGTATCACACTGGTTGGTGCTTGCAGTGTGGTTGGTAGTCACATTGGGGTTGGTTTGCTGATTGGAGTTGCTTTGGCTGAAGTTCTTGAAGGAACCAGGCCGATCTGGAGAAACGTAGCCATTGTTGTTTCTTGGTGAGAAACCAGTGTTGTTCTTAGCAGAAAAATGTTGGCTACGTGGATTGAGTCTTGGAGGAAACCTTGACCTCCTAAAGTTGGTTGAGGTGTTTTGATGGTTGAAGTTTGAAGGCCCTTGTTTGTTGGTGTATAGGGCAAAGTTGTTAGTTTCTGGTGCGAGAGTTTGGTGCTCTTGACTCTAAAGGAGAATCTCATGGCTCAATAATTCAGCTTGAAAGTTGGCAAAGGTCATGGCACGATCATGGATATGAAAGGAAAATGCAACAACAAAGGAGTTGTACATTGGATTTAAACCACTAATGACAAAGGAGATGAGATCATCATCCTCAACAGGTTTCCCTACTGCAGAGAGTTGATCAGCCCACTGTTTGGCTGTGTTGAGATACTCAGTGCAGGACTTGCTCCTTTGCTGCAAGCTTTGCAACTGCCGCTTGAGTTGGGAGATGTGAGATCTTGACTGAGAGGCATACCTTTCAGCAAGAGCTTTCCAAGCTTGGTGTGATGTGTTCAAACCATATATCGAAGTCACCAAGGATGGAGATATAAAGCAGATGATCCAGCTCAAAAGATGCTGGTCTCTTTTCTGCCATAGAGTATAGGCAGGGTTGGGAACTTGTTCAATGCCAGAACTGTTGGGAATGAGTTGAGGGGGCAGATGTCAGTGCCATCAACCATTCCCTCAAGTTCATTGGCTCTAAGAATAGGCTGGAACTGAGCAACCCATCCTAAGTAGTTAGGACCTTCTAATTTGAAGAGTTGAGAGAAATTTGGTGCAAGTGAAAGGGGTGAGGTGGTTTCAGTTGGTGGATTAGAAGAAGAGGAGTTTAAGGAGCTAAAATCAGCCATACGTGAGTGTTGGCTCTTAGTGGCTCTGATACCATCTGATACCATGAAAGTTTAAGAGAAACTGTTTTTGGTTTTGCTTAACCAAACAATAGTAAGTACATTCCATATATATAGCCAATAGGCTCAAGTGTAATTACAAGGTGTGGAGGTTATAAGAGGTAAACTAAAAACAAAATTTACAAGATTGACAAACCACATAGAACTAATAAGATAGAAAAAGGAAATTGTGGATCTCAAAGGTGTGCTGAGTTGATAGCATTGTTGGAAGAAAATCAGCCATAACTTAAGGAGTTGGATTTGCAGCATGAAATAGGATTGACAAGCTACATTGTCGGTATAGGCTGCTCTTTGTGAGCACAAGTGGGGAGCAAGCTTCCATGAATTGAGGAGAAAAGGCTGTTGTGATGTGAGGTCCTTCTAGTGGCTGTTGTAGGAGTCAAGATTACATGAAAAATATGGTGTTTGTCACGTGGTTCTTGAGTATCTTTAGACTTCATTTGATCCTCTGATTTATGTTTTGGTTTATCTTTAGACTTCATTTGATCCTTTGGTTTATGTTCTGGTTTACTCTTAACACCCGAGAGGTACTTGGAGTGTTCTCTTGACCTGTGGCTGAAGACCTGGACAGTACCCGTCTACCCACACTTTTTGATGTTCCGAATCTGCCACTTTTGAACCCACCACCTCGTGTCGTACCTGTTTGTCCACATGTCACCGGAGTCATAAAATTCTGACTGCTTTGATCCTCTAGAATAAAAATCTAGCACCGACCACTCTCCGCCAATATGAATCTGACCGCATAGTCTACCGCCTTGGCTGTCCACAGACTTCGACATTGTCACACTTCAACTGAAACACCAAAAACACACAAACACATAAACACAAAGTATGAATTAGATCAAAATGTGCAAAGAAAGAAGAAATTGGAAACACGTATTTCCCAGGAAAACAAGATTTCCCAAAAAATGAGATTTCGACAAGAAAATGAAAAAACGAGATTCAAGCAGCGGCCCAAGTTTGTGGTTACTAGTACGAATCGATCTGGGAAAGATAATGCATTTACCTTGAGATTTCTTAGCTAGGGTTTTTGAGGGGTTTGGGTTTCTTCTTGAAGGTATAAAAAGAGGAAGAAGAGTAGGAACCAGGAAGTTCTTTGATTGAGAGCGTCGAAATTGGCAAATTTTTCAAAATGTTAAATGGGCGGTATTATAGAAAACCAGTAGCTGGTGTGAAAATATTTGGACACGTGTCTGATCATCCTTGGCTGCTTCAAATTTGGAATTTGATCCAAGAGCGGAATAAGAAGTCGTTCTAAATCAAAATGGCAACATTGCCCCTGAAATTAGAATTAGACAGGATTTTACCTTTTTGTCACAATAACTCCATACCAAAAAAAAAAAAAAAAAAACTGCTACTGAAATTACATTTAACTCCTTTCAGAGCATTTTCAGCAATAGTGGCTAGTTTAGCTACTTCAAAAGTACAACTCACTAGTTTAGCTACTAGCTTTTTTAGTACACACTCCAGTAGAACATCCATTTTAACTATATCTTTTAATTAAATATTATTTCATTATTTTCTAACTTTCTCTTTTTCTTCCCCATCTCTCACAAGGAGAGAGAAAAAATAATAAACAAATCTTACAAGGTACTCCGGTGAAAGTATTGTAGTACTAGTAGGGAAAACTTTTACTTTACAAGCTTTCCTGGACCAAGAAAAAAAAATTAAAATAGCTAAATTTAACTAAAAAGCTAGTTTACAAGCTTTGCTGCTCTTGGGAATTAAATATCTAGAAAACCTTAGACACCAAACAACAAATTAACGTGAAGATGCTAGGTTCTCAATGCATCGTGGAGATGTCAAAACTGTATGAAAGTTTGCATGTATATATTTTCTCCATGTGCATTGAAACGGGATAAATAGTGGACAATCACTCAACCCATGTGCCACAAATAACAAACTACCCACCCCTTCTTGTTGTAGTTACTCACAAGTCACAACCCTCTTTATGACCCACAACTAATTGTCAAATGACAAAACATGACAAAACATACCTTTTGCCTATTATGGACAAAGCCACTAAACCTTAAAAAGTTCACAATTAATACTTTAATAAAGTACCAACTTGTCTCATTCTAGGACCACAACACACATCGATGGACTACACCCACGGCCAATCCGTAGCAATAAAGTAACTTTCAATTCAATAAAGCATACAAAAGATTCAAATACAACAATACAATAAAAGATATATATATATATATTTTTTTTCAAAGTAGATTTGACAAAAATTTTGGGGGATGGGGGTTTCGTAAAACTACAAGAAAAGCTTCATTTAACAAAAAACTATCTAAAACTACAAAAAAAAGGCTTTCATTCCTTCAAACCAACAAAATCCACAAAAAAATAAAAAAGGCCAATCCGTAGCAATAAAGTAACTTTCAATGCAATAAAGTATACAAAAGATTCCAATACAACAATACAATAATATATATATTTTCAACATAGATTTGACAAAAATTTTGGGGGATGGGGGTTTCGTAAAACTACAAGAAAAGCTTCATTCAACAAAAAACTATCTAAAACTAAAAAGAAAAAAAAAAAAAAGAGGTTCATTCCTTCAAACCAACAAAATCCACCAAAAAAAAAAAAAAAAATCCATAAAATACCTCTAGCCGGAAACAAAAATTTGAAAAATAAAAAATCGCTTGCTGATACACGGAACCCTAGCCTAAGAGAGAAGCTTGGAAGCAAGAGAGTGCCATTTGCCATGATAAATATGCCCTTGTAGACTTTGGTGGTTAATATGAGCAGACATTTATCTTTGTAAACGGAAGGCTCCTCAAAATCAAATCAAAATCATTTTCTTTGAATTTTTCATTTTTACTTGTGCTTTTAGTGTCAAGTTTGAAACTCATTATCTCCATTTGATAATGATGCGTAAATGTCATTATTTATTTGGTCAAGATAAGAATGTGGAAATAGCATGCTTAAAAGCATCATGACTTTTTTTTTTTTTTTTTTGGAATGGAAAAGCATCATGACTTGATGATTAACAAATGCTCTATAAAAACTTGGGAAAGATATTGTTCTAGTTCTTGGAGTTTAAGATCACTTCCTAGGGTTTAAAAGCAATCCTTAGGTTGAATCTATTATCAAATTGCTCATTTCATGACACTTTGGTTAAATTTTAGAGGTTGGATACGGCCACAACACAAATCCAACTTATGATCAACTTCTCTCATACGTGTCATTACAAAAAAAAAAAATTGAATTTTAAACCAAACAAATTGTATTTTTTTCCCAAATTTTCAGGAAAAAAAATGATTGATTTGGCTTTTTTTTTTTTTTTTTTTTAAATATATATATATTTTAATGATAAGCATGAGTTGAGTTTGTGTTGTGACCTTAACATTTTCCTAAATTTTATGGTGGGATTCCAAGTCATATCTAATAATATTGTTGGGTCATGGATCAACCTTTGATAGGCCTATTGGTTCACCAGCTCAAGCCAAAGCCTAGGAACATCTCAGGCCCTGAGCCTCCAAGACCAGGTATCAGATCTGAGATGGAAGGGTTCAAGACCAAGGACTCGAATTCGGCACCTATAGGATCGAGACCTCCGAATCCGAGGCCCTTTAGTCCGAGACCCTGGAAGTTAGGGATCGAGGATTCAAATTCAGTTGTCATTTGAAATGGTATTTGATCTAATCTTATCTATTAAATTCAAATGGTCATCTCCATAAAACATGGATCAGATACAATATCTGCAAATATTCAAAATACAAACGTCGTAACAACCAAATCCTATCTTGATCTCCTAAGATCTTGAAATGGATAACTACTCAAACCCCTCGATAACAACTGCCACACAGGAAATTAGGGAGGAATCAGTGTATGCTTAGGGGACTACTAACACTCCATGCCTATATAATACAAGTCATTACCTCACATTTGGGTAATGGCAACTCTTAAACTCTGTGCTCTTGTTGCTTATCATACTCTCTTTCTCAAAAATTGACTTAGGCATCGAAGTGTCTCCCGCCATCTCACCCCCGGTCTTTTCGATCCTATTGTCTTCTTCCTTTGTGTAGATCATCAACCACTTAACCAGGGATCGGAAAGCGTGACACATCATCAATTGGAAATTGTGCATCAACAAATATTGTGGCATGTGTAAAATGACACATCATTAAAAATGTCCCATTAACAATGATGCTTAAAAAAAAGGAAAAAAGAAAGAAAGAATTAGGGTCTTTGTGTGAGGAGGTGGCCGCACAATCACCCTCATTTATTGTGAGGGGGTTGTACACCCCACTTTAATAAATACTTAATTAAGTATTGTACACATGGCACTAACATTTTCAGGGTGCATTTAGGATTGTGATTTCGTAAGAATAATTTACATTTTTAAAAAATATTACAAAACATAAGGTGTTTGACATTGCCATTTAAAAAACACTTAATTTAAAATAGAAAAAAAAATTTGCGATTTCAATAAACAAGCTAGAAGATGCTTATTTGAAAAAGTGCGAATTTAAACCAAAATCATGAATTTGAATAACATATATTTAATAATAAAATATTTTTTAACATATTTTACTGAAATTGGAATGAACTCCAAGGATTCTTATTTAGACTGTAAGTAGATTCTACAAAGATTAATTCGAGCTGATCAAACTCCCACTACAAACTACTCGCTACAAATCTACTTAACTATAAAAGTTTGCTACTCTTACTCAATCACATAATTGTTTCACAAAAGTCTGAATGAAAATACAAGCATAGGCCTTGGCCTTTTATATGAAACAGAATAATATCTTGAGCCCATTTACAGAGGAATAAAACCCATTTTGTTATAACCAACCCCAACTAATTAAGGCCCACGTGCGTTGACCTATAACTGTATAACAGCCTATTTGATCAGTCTATCTCCGGCTAAGCTCATCAGTTATTACCAACCTCAGTCCACATGTCCACACTTAAGTTGCACGCACCAGCTGCCACTCATCATACGTGTCATCTTCCCCATCATAAGCTGCTTCCATCCTCGCAGCAAAGTCCTACTCAAAAGGACTGTAACATCCTCCAGTCGAAACCGGCCGGCCATCCTAGCTCCCTCTCCGTTGCCCTCCCCCGGCCAGTGCCCCCCCTTCTATCTCTCTCCCTGGCGCGCCCAGGTAAACAATTTAGGTTTTATGACATTTTTGAAGTTTTGGGATTTTGAATGTGCGAGAGGAAAGGTTTGCCGTCAACAGTTCAATGTTTTCTATATTTGAAAATCTAGAATTTGATTTCTCAAATCTGATCAATTTGTTGGAGGTTGTTGTATATAATTTGTTTAGTGTTATATGATTCGTTTTCTATATGATTTGTTTAGTATTATATTCCGTGACAATTCGAATTGAAACCTTACTCAAACTTGAATTGAGTTGCTCTACTAATTTTGATTTTTCGTTGATAACTGTAAAATCGTACGCCAGTTTTCCCATAGGTATGAAAGCAAATCATTTTAATAGAATTAATCGAGATATGAAATGCACAATTTATGTTTATTGATTGTGCCTGTACATATACATTGAGAAAGAATACCAAATAAACAAAATTTCTTTAGCTGCTTGCGTAGCACACTTTTAAGTAGACATTGCAGTGTAGTGAGAGAATTAATCGCCTTCAACCTACAATCAATGGAATTTCAGACACAAATCAAGGTGGCAAAAATTAGGGATTTTGGCAGCGTATCTCTTACCGCTTACCTGAAGAAGCTTGAATCTCTGTCAGCCAAGCGTTTACTTCTAGGAGTCAGGCTTCTATTAGAGAAAATGATCGATTATATGCTATATGACATCTGCACCTTCTACACGCATGCTTTGGTCTTTGACCTGTAAAATGCACAGAGAAGGATTTTGCTCCTTTTTAATGATCAAAGTTTGTTACAGTTCTTTGAATTTTTAAAGTGGTGTTCACTGTTAAGTGAAAGCTCAGTGCTTCAAAAACAGTTGATAAGCTGATTTAACCAGATACGAATCATTAAAAAAAGAAAAAGACAGTTTCCTTCTCATATAAAGTTCTTTTCTTATATAGCTTAAAAACAGATTGCATCTTAAGCAACTATATTAATAATGGGCTGTGGGTTTTCAGATTCAATGTTTACTGTTGGTCTCTTGCCATGAGGGATCGTTGGTGTTCCTTTGTTTAAGGGGTATAATCTTAAGCAGCTAGATTTTGGTAGAGGCATCCATTCTGTGTACAATAGCTTGATTTGGAGCATCTTAGTATACAAAGAGTGTTAAGTAATAAAGAGAGATGTATGATATCATATGAAAGAGTGAACTATTGAGGAACTGAAATTCTGTATTTGAATGCCATGTCTATGAGCATCTCACATGTCCTTGAAGTCCTTCTAATATAAACTATTTTTTAGTTTTATCTTCCTCAATGGTAGAGGAAATGGCAACAGATTCTTCCTCACATTGTTCTTCATAAGATCTCTGCTAATGACTCTTCCTCACATTGTTCTTCTCATGTAAATATGATGCATTTTCAATTTTGACTTAACTGATATCTCTATAAAAGGTTGCTTCTTAATTTCATGTGCATAGAATTCAATTTGCGTCGAGGCTGATTGACTTGACTCTTTTCCCTGCTATGATGGGGGTCAATTCAGTTAGGGTCAGTTTGGAAACAATTCACTAGGGTATTGGTAATGCATCAACCACACCAATCCAAGTGTAAACAAGCAAAAAATGTAAACTGGCAAATATGTAGCTTGATATTGTCGCCATTCTGCACGTGTTGCCCCAATATTCTTGTTGGTTTTCTGTAGGAGAAAATTGTTGGGTAGGGAAAATTGTTGCCTTTGTTATAAACTTTACATTGGGTAGAACATGATAATATTTAATGGCATGTATGTTTTTTTCTTTTTTGGGTGCAAAATAAGGAATCGGATTGAAATGGAGAGGAGCCGTTCACTGTTAGGATGTCTTAAAAAATAATCTAAGGCCTAAAAAGGGCCACATAATAAGCAGCTAGTTAACAGGTAACAAAAAAAAAAGGGAAAAGTACGGATTACCCCCCTGAAGTTTAGGGTGATTTTCAATTCGGCCACCAATGTTTAAAAATTCACAATGTACCCCCTCAAAGTTTCAAAATCTCTAAATGTATGCACTTTTTCCTAAAATGCTCTCAACAATAACTTTTTTGTTCCCAACATGTCCTCAATAGTGATTCCGGCGAATCATGAACAGTGATTCCGGTGAAATCTCGCCGGAATCTGGCAAAATCTGAAAAATTGGCCGGAATCCCATGAATTCGGTGAAATCTGGCGAACCCTCTTCTCCGACGTTATGTTCCCGGCCAGATTTACTCTTCTCTGATGAGTTTTGGCCCTAAAAAGATCAGAAAAAAGAGAGGAAAAAAAAAAAAAGCCGGCTAGATTTCGCCGGAATCACTGTTGAGGGCATTTTGGAAAAAAATAAATTTGAAAGTGCCTACATTAAGAGAAATTAAAACTTTGGGGGGGTGCATTGTGAAAATTGAATCATTAGTGGCCGAATTGAAAATCACCCTAAACTTTAGGGGGGTAATCCGTACTTTTCCAAAAAAAAAAAAGAAAAAAAAAAAAGGAGGTTAGCTTTAAGCTTTTAACGGAGTCTAAGCAAAACCAAGACAATGTTTTGGTTCCCTTTCTTTTTGTTTGGCTTTCTTTTCTCTTCTCCTTTCTATTCGCTTTCTGTTTTTATTTGTCCACCCATTGTTCTGGTCGGCTAACTCACCTGGTTGTTGATGGATCTCTAACTGCTCTACTAGTATTAATATTTTAGATTTGTCTTTCTTCTTTGAACTGTTCTTCTGGAAACTCTACTGGTATTTATCTTCTATATTTGTTCTTTTAAGTAATCTTATGCAATATGCTATATGGGTTCGTGTTATTCAAAGTCTTGTTTTTTACCCTCATATTTCACTATCTTAATTCAAGCTTTGCTTGTTTTATTTATTATTTTCAAATTTATTGAACCAGCTCAATAAATTTCCCTATCTCCAAAGGTCTCCTCTGTTTATATGAATTATCTCCTTTGTTTTGGTCAAAATTTCTTGAACCAGCTCAAAATGGTTGGACTACCTGTGCGGTGTCAAATTTCTATGAATATCTCTTGGTTTCGGTCTCCTATATTGAAAGAAATAGCAAAATCACAGAATATCAAGTTCTTGATATCACAGAGAGTTGAAGTGTAATCCACGCTAAAATTCTTCTTTTTAGCATTTGTAAATTATTATGTTATATTCATTCATGGCATGCAAGCATGTCTAACCCTTCTTTCTAAAGGTTTTGTCATGGCCTTTTTGCTTTATGTTCAAACTGCATGCCTGCCTAATCCAGCAGTGAAAAGATTTTATTGTAGAAAGGTGCAGTACCATCTACATTTATTTAGCTACCATGAGTTTCACACCAGTTTCCGTATATACCAGCTCTGCTCTCCATCTGTTTTAGAGGTTGTTAAGTTTTGCAATCTTTCCCTTATGCTAACTTTATGCATCCTATGTATGGACTTAATTTGTGCAGGCCATGCTTTTATGTATGTATTGACCCAATAACCCAACCTTTGATTGTTTAGTTTTAGGGAAACTTCACTTTTACCCTCCCATCTTTCACCAATTTGCAACAATCCCCCCCGAAACGAAAAAACTCTCACTTACACCCTCCAATCTTTCAGTTTCTCTTGCTTACACCCCTTTAAAGGTATAATGGGTATATAAATATATATATGCCCAAACTACCCTTCACTCCAAAACTATGCCATTTTGGGCTCGCCCAAAACGACGTCGTTTTGCCCAAAACGGCGTAGTTTTGGGCATTTTAGGTTTTAGTTTTAGTTTTTTTTTTTTTTGGAAAAAAAAAAGAAGGAAATTAAAAAAAAAGGGGTGGGGGGGGAAATCGGGGTTGGCTGGAGCCACCTCCTTGCCCAAAAATGGGTGGCTGGCCCCACGGCCAGTGGGTGGCCGGGCCACCCCATGCCCTTGGGGTGGTAGCCACCCAAAGGCCCAAAAAAAAAAAAAAAAAACGAAAAAATGGGTTTGTTCACATGGGGTGGCGGACCACCCCAAGGGCATGGTGGTGGCCCACCCCATACGTCAGAGGGGTGGCTCCAGCCACCCCGATTTCTTCTTCTTCTTTTTTTTTAAAAAAATAAATAAATAAAATGGCCAAAACTACGCCGTTTGGGCAAAATGGCGTTGTTTTGGGCGAGCCCAAAACGGCGTAGTTTTGAAGTAAAGGGTAGTTTGGACAAATTACTACCAAAAGGGTCCTAAGTGAGAGAATCTAGAAGATTGGGTGGGGTAAGTGAGAGTTTTTTCGTTTCGGGGGGGATTGTTACAAATCGGTGGAAGATGGGGGAAAGTGAAGTTTCCCCTTTAGTTTTTTTTTGAGAAACTTCACTAATCCACCATGAAGTTTGACCATTTTTGCAAATTTTCCCCTAACGTTCAAAAATTCTCACTTACCTCCCCTGAATTTTCAATTGCTCTCAATTTAACCCATCCGTACAAATTAGGGCACAAAATTTTTTAAAAAGACCAAAATACCCCTGATTTTCATTTAAAAAAAATAAAAAAACATTTTGGAAGTTGAAATTTTAAGTAGTGAATTTTAAACGGTAACTTTTGTATAAAATTCCAATTTCCAGATTTTTTTTTTATTTTTTTAAAAAATAAAAATCAGGGGTATTTTGGTATTTTTAAAAAATTTTGTGCCCTAATTTGTACAGATGGGTCTAAATTGAGAGCAATTGAAAGTTCAGGAGGGGTAAGTGAGAATTTTTGAACGTTAAGGGGGTATTTGCAAAAATGGCCAAACTTCAGGGGGGGTTAGTGAAGTTTCCCCATTTTTTTTTTGGGGTCAAGTATAAGTATTAGCATTGATATTGTTGTTCTTTTAATTATTTATGCTAATTTTTGTATTGAAAATAAAACAATTCTTGAATTACTCATTATGCGTTGTGTTACGAAATCTGAGGTGCCCTTTGTTTTGTTTTGCTTTTTCCAGGAATAGAAGCTCGGGGTTTTATATTTGGTCCTCACATTGCTTTGGCTATAGGGGCAAAGTTTGTTCCCTTGAGGAAACCAAGGAAGCTGCCTTTTATTTTTCATCTTGCTACTGTAATTTCCCAATACAGCTTACAGATTTATAATAACCCACTTCCTCTGAGCATTTGACATATTGATATTGCAATGTAAGTGCATCTGCAATGTAATTGTCTACAATTTTGTAATGGATGTGCACCATTTTATTTTGTAATTAGAGATATTATCTAGAGAATTATAGATAATGGTAGTAGTATTATATTAGTTATGTTTTCATTTTCACTATCTATAAAAATGTTACTTCTATATTGTAGTTGACTTAATAACGTATATATGATTGTGTAATATACAATTGCATCTATTTATATATAGGTGAGAATGAATTAACAAATGAAGATGAGCATGCAGCTAATGGCGATCATCATGGATCATCACAAAGTATGTGTAGATCTTCATTTTTGTCACTTGTAATATAATCTTTGCAGGTAGGTTTGTATATAGGTTTGTAATTTTATTTTTTATTTTTTTTGTTTCATCATTTGCAGGTAATCGTTAAGTGACGTACGTATACTTGACCAAGCAAACCAGTTCATATTTTATTTCATATGTATGGTACAATTTTTGTTAACTCTTTAAGAGTTGGTACACTTTGTGTTTATGATATCGTTTTGGAGACTTTATTTCATATGTATAGTATAATTTTTGTTAACTCTTTAAGAGGTGGTACACTTTGTGTTTACGATATCATTTTAAATTTAGTATGTCTTATGAGATATGATGAGATTGTATATATAGAATTAGAAATGTATTATGAGAGATAAATAAGATTATATGAGAGTGATGAATGGAGAAAATTGTATAATTTAAATTTTATAGATTTGGAAAAAATATATACGGATTGTAGGGAGAAAATATTTTCCCAATATATTATTAATTATTGGAGGTGCTTTGGAAGCACACCCATATAGAAATAGGGATACTTGAAAGTGCACTTTTTTACAAAAAGGGGGCGCTTGCATGTAATCGCCCCCTTTTTAAAAAGGAAAGTGCTCCTTTTTAAAAAGGGGGTGTTTTCTTGCCATAAAGAGCCCTCTTTTTTGAAAGGGGGCGCTTTGTTTTAAACATCCTCTTTTAGAGGCATTTTTCAATAAAAAACGTCCCGAATTTATATTCTAGTTGCTGTAAAAAACATTCTCTAAGTGCCCCTAATAAAGCGTTGCTAAGTCATTGGGGGCTTTTTTTGGCAAAAAATGCCCCAAATTCCAATGTCGCTAAACATTGTTTTTCCTGTAGTGGCAAAAACAATATGGCTTTCTCGTCCTGGTTTTCTCGTCTACGTTCTTCTTCAAAGGGCTTCTTTTACTCCAATCTCCGAAGCTCACGCTTCCACAATCTTCAATCTTCAAAAGCAGCCACCACTCATGTCTTCCACTCCCATTGCTCAAGACTCAGAAACCCATTCCTGTCTCTGCTTCCTGCGGCCCTTGCAGTCTCAGCTGGAGCACTTGCCCTTCAATCCCAACTGAGGCCTTCATTCTGCGACGCTTCTGATATCAACGCTAGGTGGGTTTTTTTCTTCTTTGGTTTTGAGTTAAGAAATGATTCTTCTTGAGAATATTGGTCGATGGGAAAACATGCATTCGTTGATAAATGGGTTTTATTATCTTTTGTTCTTTTGGGTAGTAGAGGTGTCAGCTTTGGGGACAAAGGTAGCACCGAGTTTGTGGTAAAGGGCTCGCACATGGAACTCCCGAAAGAGCTTATTGATGAACTGAAGGCTATCTGTCAAGTATTCTATCACAGTTTCTTTATATTTGATTGCTGAATTGTTTGTGGTTCCGTAATGATACTATTAGTTGTGCAGGATAACATTACTATGGATTATGATGAGAGGTATATACATGGAAAACCACAAAACAGCTTTCACAAAGCAGTCAATATCCCTGATGTGGTTGTTTTCCCAAGGTGAGACTTTTATGGACCTTGAGATTAGATGTTCATTTGCAATGCTAATTTTTTAGGATAATATTTTTGATGGCTTCATTGCTCCTTATCTTCATGTGTATTTCTTATTACTAGTACTTCAAAGATGTTGATTTCAAACAAATTAAAATAACGATTTCATTTTATCAAGTCAATTATAGTTATTAGCAGTACATTGGAGAGTTCTAAAAAATATGATCTATCTATCTGTATTTATTTAGAAGCTTTAGCAGGCAATGTCAAGGTTTGTGACTATGCTTGTATTGTAGCTAAGTTTAATGCCGTCAAGAAGAATTTGGTGCGTGTTTTTTATTTTTTATTTTTATTTTTTGCGGTTTCTTTGGGTGGGAGACTGGGGATGATTGTGGTAATAGCGAGAGGTAGCAGCTGTCATGTAGTGCAGGGTTGATACGCTTGTATGGTAGCAATGGGATATTGGTTGGATGGTGACACCCATATCATGATGATGCTTATGGTAATTATAAGGATTAAGAACTATAGGTTGGATCAGATGAAAGTTATCATGTACCTAATTGTGTATGTGTGTGTTATGAACGTTTACTTAAGTTTGAAGAGTTTCCCATGTGTGATATTTTAATAAAGCAAGGTGATAAGATTTGTCACAAGTGGTTGCATATTATGTATTTGAGACATGAGGAAACATTAGCAGTTTTTTTAGAGAGTTAAAAATTCTAATTGCCTGGTCTTTGAATGCACCATGAACTATGTGTTATACTTGATAGTTTTCTCATCAGAATGTTCCCTGATTCATAATTTGCAGGTCTGAGGAAGAAGTTTCCAAGATAGTCAAATCATGTGACAAGCATAAGGTCTGAGTTTCTGCTCTTCTGTGAATCGATAATGATGCCCCTACCCTTATGCATTTCTTTTGATGAGTACTGTGTCTTTTTCTTTGAGATGTTTGTATTCCCTTTGAATTGGATAGTCCTCAATGGCCATTAAAGTTTCAGCCATGTGGATCGAATGATACGTCTGTAATTTTTCTCACAAAATGTGAGAATTGAAAACTAACTACTAAAAAATCAACACAATTGATGATCTGCTGTATTTGCTCGCTATCACTAGTGCATGAAAAATAATATAGCCTTTCCAAGAAAGTACTGAAGTCTGTTTGCTTTTAATCCACAAGCAGGTCCCAATTGTACCATATGGTGGAGCTACATCAATTGAGGGTCACACCTTGTCTCCAAATGGAGGTGTTTGTATCGACATGACGATGATGAAAGTAATTATTGATCACTTTGTATCTTAAAAGTTAGATTTGGTTTAAAAATTAAAGCCTCTCTTGCCATTTCTTATATCTGGGGATAAATAACTGATATTTTTTGGCTTACAAATTTGCTTGCGCAAGACGTATGCATTCTTATGTTTGAAATAAGATTAGGCACATCAGGCTAAATAGAAGTGCAATGATCTTCTTTGGTCCGTCCTTCTTTTGTTGCAAGCATGCAGGTGCTTGCTTTCATTATGTGTGTCACCCTATGGAAGGCAAACTTAGATAGAACAAACACTGCATTTCATAATGAGCTTTTGAATGCCAGTCTCTGGAGTCTGGAGCATGTTTTCTCTTCCTTTGATATCAGTCTCTGGAATCTGAATTTGTCATTCTCTCATATTTTATCTATTCTCTCTAGTTGCAAAACAAGAAGTTCGTTTGGTATTGTTGTTATTGTTTGTCATGCTTATCTTGCATCATTTGTTTAAATTATAGACTGTTAAAGCATTACATATTGTGGACATGGATGTGGTTGTTGAGCCTGGGATTGGGTGGATGGAGCTTAATGAATACCTGGAGCCTCATGGTCTATTCTTTCCCCTTGATCCAGGTTAGTTTAATTAATTTTGTTTCTCTCTTATAGTTGAGATGCTGTTTGAAATGTTTCATATCAAGAGAAGGTTAGAAAATGTCAAATGCATATGCCCTGGAATTGTGCATTTTGATATGTGCTGTGAAATGAAAACATGCTGTCAGAGGCTGCAATGTATTGCTAGTCATATAAAACATTCTTTTAGGAAATTATATTTAGTTGGCTTGCATTAATTTATATACAACTATGGTGGTGTCCCACTTTGACATCCTATGGAAATGGTCTACATTGGCATTAGTTCCTGAAATGATTTATGGCATAAGTAGAGAAACGTGTGTTTGACATGGCAAAAAAAATGCTACAGTATCTTTATTACATATTTTCTCCATCCCAATTTAAGTTTCTTGTTTACTTTTCAGGTGTCCCAAAATAACTGTCTAATTTCCAAAAGTAAAAACATTTACTTTTTGACATTTTCCTGAACTACCCTCATCCTTTTGAAAAAATTAAACAAGATTCTCCTTGCAAGTTGTGTCCAGCTCTAATTTGGGATGAAGCACACATGTTAAGAAGTTAATTAGATACTTATTTTGGGACTGAGAGTGATAGAAAATTTTCATGCAATCTTTATGTGCTAATATCTTTCCTCCTATGTGTTTCTGTATAGAAGTCAAAGTGATATCTGAATTCCTTGGACCTTGGCTGTGTTAGGACTTATCTTTGAATATATTTTTTTTTTTTGAGTTAGTAGAATTTATATAAAAAAAAGCACAAATTTAAAGGGGCGCCACCCAATTAGACAGAGAGTATAACTAAGAGCGCCTAAGTGCACCCAAAGAAGACCCAAGCTCACTAAGAGCACCCACAAAAACCAAAAGATACACCCTAACAAAGCAACACCCTAGAATCAACCCATAGAATCAACCCAAACAACCCAAACAACCCCAACAATCCCAACAAAACCCCAACAATCCCCACAGAATCAACCCAAACAAACCCCACCAAGGAGGAAAGAATCAACCCAAACAAATATCTTTGTAGAGTAATAACAAAGATATTTGGCGTATGACAAGAATTGTTTTATTATAAATCTGAAATTAAGGCCGAACCAAGGAGGCAAGTGGCAGATTCGTAGTATTTCATGCCGTGATACTATTAGCCTAATACAAACTAAAAGAGATATTAATAGTCTAGTAAACTAATATGATACTTAACTGCATGATAAAGTCTTCTTTGATAGTGTGGCACCGCAAGTTGTTACCCTTCCAAAAGCTCTTCTATAACAGAGATGTTACTTAGGATAGTGAATTTAGTTAAGTGCTTAGCTTTCTGCTTAAAGGTAAAAAGTTGTATGCATTTAAGAGCTGAAACAACCAATTTTGTGAATGTAATCTGCTTTTAGTTTTTCTACATCATTTATGGCCACGTTAAGGTGAGAGTTTGAGTAATTTCCAACTACGTTTTGATATCTTACTTCCAATATATGCATCTGGTTTACTTTCCAATATATGCATCTGGTGTAGTTAAAAAGTCGTTTTTGCTATTTGGGTTTTCATGTACTTAAAATCTTTTTGACAAGCAGGTCCTGGTGCGACCATTGGGGGTATGTGTGCTACACGTTGTTCGGGTTCTTTAGCTGTGAGGTAGTTCCTCTGCTGTATTAGCTTTAAATTTTCATTTTTTACTGACAATGTTAATACATGCAAGTTTGATTCCCAGAAGTAAAAGTTCAAAGATTTGATTACTAATGGTGTAACTTTTTTGTCCTAAATTACTTGTGTTAGTTTTCTCAATCTTGGTACTCCCATTGAATATGGGGGTTTAAGTACTAAAATACTGCAAATATTCCTTTAAGCACATCTACTAGGCTGTGCACCATAGTCTCTCCCTCCGCACATTATTGAAGACTTTCTTTTATATCCCATCCTTGTGGATTGAACTAGAGCTTAATGAATAAAGAGAATCTACTTCATTCACATTAATAACAGAGGGTGAAAGGCTCCACACTATATTTTGTGATAAGAAAAAGGGCATGCACCCCACCACAACCCCAAAAAATAAAGAGCTTTAAATGTTCGACAATTGACCAATTTATTTGTCTATGATAAATCGAATTGGAGGTGCTCCTTCTATCCCCTTCAGCTATATAAATAATGGACTTCACATTAGGTTTAGGATTGTGTTTCTTTTCTTGCTAGAAGTATTCTTTTGCTGCAGTTTGACACACTTGAGCTTTTCCTTTACTTTGAGGAAAGTATTGAAATATGTGAAGATGTAAGAGCAAAATACGATTTGGGAGGAGTTGATATATAATTTATCTATACACAAATACTTTAGTAAGGTTGATTGTAAAGAATTTGCATACTTATTCTTAATAGATTATCATGTGCGATGCTTGCCATCTAACTTGCTTTTAACTATTTCCATAACTGTTAGATGCAAGTCTTGAGTTGTTGCACTTTGTCCAATGCTGATGCTAATTTCGGATAATGGATCCCTTCCTCTCTATGGGTCCTCGTGTTTTGACAATGGTAGATTTCTAATCCCAAAAGTGTAGGGGACTTTCATGTAGTGTTCTATGATCAAAGCATCATGAAATGCTTATGGGCTCTTGAAAAGAATAATGTATTCTTTGTCTTTTAGTTGGTCAGGAGTGGCCATCATAATTGTCCACCCAGTAAACCTTCATCTGGTTCTGTTGCTTCTTACGTATTAACATCTATAGGATCAATGAAAATTGGTGACCATGTCCATGACCATTTCACAACTAGACTCTTTTTTCTTTGCCCGTCTTAGCTTTTGTCATTGTATACTTGGATTTTAGTATTAAAATTTGAATAATGCTATATATCACATTTTTATCCCAAAATGTGGTTGTGCCAGTCTCAACCAACTCTTGGATTGGCCTATATTAAAAAAAGGTTAGTTTTGACTGCCACATCAGCATTGTGGGATAGCATTACCCTTAAAATTTATTTTGGAAGACAAAATGGTTCACTTTGTACATAAAATTTTGTCTAAAACTCATAAAGTTCTGTTCTAGAGTAATTTCAGTTGTCTGATTTAATATTGGATTTAATGATTCTGTTTCTAGCATGTAGGTATGGAACCATGCGTGATAATGTCATTAATCTCAAGGTTTGTTAATAACCCTTTTGATGTCTAATTCAGTTTCCAAATGCTGCATTACTTATGTTGTTTGTCTTTCAGGTAGTTCTTGCCAATGGAGATATTGTGAAGACAGCATCTCGTGCTCGAAAGAGTGCTGCTGGGTTTGTTCTATTGTCTTTGTTAATCTATTCTTGATATTTTTATATTCACTTATCATCTTTTTTGTTCTTTTTCTTTTTTCTTTTCAAGAAGTTATATTAAAAAACAAATGAGAAAGTTGGTGGGACAAAAATGCAACCCTTAGCAAGGCATGCTGTTAACCTTATAAAATTTGTATATCTTAGATATGATCTGACCCGCCTGGTGATTGGAAGTGAAGGAACTCTGGGTGTAATAACAGAAGTCACTCTTCGACTTCAGAAAATTCCTCAGTATTCAGTGGTACCTTGATTCTTTCTTTGTTTGAAGGTGTTTCTTTTCAAAATTATTTCTAGTTTGCTGACTTATGCAGTTGTCTTTTGGTAATTGTATCTTAAATCTAATTATATAATTGTTTTGTTATGCAGCCATGATGAGAGATATATTTGAATCTTATTTCTTATTTGAATGATCTTTTACTCATTTCTGATCCTTTCCATGTATAAAGATATGGCTTGTTGGAGAGTTCTTGATTTGTGTGTTGTAAGCTTAATTTCCATTCTATCGTGTTTCTGATTTCCATCAAATAAGCCAAAAGATCAGAAATAATATTATAAAAAGATACACTAAAAATACAAGAAATTGCATTTATGATCTTTTGAACTACCTCATATTGCATAGAATATGTAAGTAATCAAATTCATCTTATTATATTATAGAAGAGCTTTTGGTACTCTTTAACATATCATCAAGACAGAGGTTTATGTCTTGCCTTTTCCCTCTGTAAAACATTGTGGTTCTTGCTTATGATGCTTCTAAGATTTGGTATTGCAAGATTGGCATCGATATATTTGCTGGTTGTGTTGTCATTGTGGGCTCGCTAGCTGTTGCAAGTGTCACTGTGATGAAGTGTTCTAAATGGCTATAAACAAGTGACCCAATGGAGATAATTCTTTGCGTGGTTTTTAGTATTAAGTGCTTGAGGTTAATCATTGTTGTCATTTCTAGTCTAAAGTATAATATTTTCTTCCATGTAATATTGAAAAGTTTTGTTTTAGTGACACTGGAACCTTTCTATGAGCCAGTTCTACATGACATTTTTATTCTAATATTTTTTCTTTCTTGCACAATAGAAATATTCTGTCAAATTAATTAATCTTGCTATCTATATTAATTGTCAGTTGGAGTCATATTCATATACTCTACATATACGTATTTTGTTGATTGACAATTTTGCAGGTTGCAATGTGTAATTTCCCTTCAGTTAAGGATGCAGCAGATGTTGCTATAGCCACAATGCTGTCTGGCATACAGGTGGGATTTAGCTGCAAAGTTTGTTTGTCATTTCAATTTCTTCACGGATATTCTTTCCATACTTGTTAGGTGTCAAGGGTAGAGCTATTGGATGAGGTTCAAGTGAGGGCTATCAATATAGCTAATGGAAAAAATTTGCCTGAAAGTCCTACTTTAATGTTTGAATTTATAGGCACAGGTAAACAGGATCCTCGTTTTATCTGAAGTGATATTTTCTGTTCATATTTATTTTGGCTAAAAGCAAGTTTAAGTTGAAGGAAACTGACGGAGTACATGTGTCTACAGCCAGTTTATTATTTTGTTTATTTTGTTCTAGTCTAAGACAAGTGGTAGTCCATATTGAAGAAGGAATCCTTTCTTTACACGTGGATCACGACTTGTCCAAGTAGTACTTGTTCTTTCTTTTACTTTTCCATATCAAAGTAGAATAAGTAGACAAGTCTATAAAAGCCATGTATTCCCTACTTTCAAAGGCAGTTTATGAGAAATATTTTGCTTATCTCTGTGAGTTGTGATTACTCTGTTTAATGGTGAGATTCCATCTTTCTTGGTGAGAAGCCAATCTTTTCCCCTTTTGGTGAGAAGCCAATCCTTTTATTTTTCCATTACTTTGTTGTTGACAATTCCTACAGCTTTCCTGCGTCAATTTTGGTATCAAAGCATCAGGTCTGATTGTTTCCTCAAGCAATCACGATCAAGGAACGCTGCAGCTTCATCACATTCCCTGTTGTGTGTCACCCACCCAAAATCTACGGCGCCAAACACCAACCAGACAGCACCTCACCCCTTCTGGCCATTCCCAGCAACAACCCACTGCCGAATTCCATCACCCAGCCAAACCATCTACAACACCACATCAAAAAATCTACAAAACCAACCTTTCCTAACCATAAACCCACGGCAACTAATCTTAAGGCACACAAGCTATTTGTGTTTTTTCCCCAACTAGTTGCTGCAACACAAACTGCCAAGTTTTCATATCCTCACATATTTACGTTTCCCCATACCCATACCAGCGTTAAGTTAGTATCAATACAGCCATGACTACACGCAGTGGGCATCCATACAGAGGGAATCGTTTATCCCAACAGCAACATGATGATTTATTGATTGGGTTGGTTAACCAAGTGGACTCTATATCCAAGCGAATGGAGATTATGTGGGATCATGTGTTCGAAAAGCCTGAGAGCTCTGGAGAAAAAACCAAGAGGGAAGAGACTGAAGAAGGTAAGCTCAAGGAGGCTGACGACAATCGAGAGAAGTCTGATGGCGGTGAAGATCATCCCCACTACACCACGCCTGGCTACAACTCACGCAATCAACCACATTACCCCAGGTATGACTATACTCCACATACCCAATTTCCTCTTCATTTATTTCCGAAACGCATGGACAATTCAGAAAGTCGAATGGACGACGCCACAAAAAGGGTAAGGGTGGAGGTGCCAGACTTCCATGGTAAGATGGATCCTTATGCCTTCCAAGATTGGTTGACCTCATTGGATGATTATTTTGAATGGTTTAATTTAACATCTGAGCGCAAGGTACGCTTTTGTTAAGATGAAACTAAAAGGACAAGCATGGTGGCATAGTGTGAAGAACAACTTCATCGACCACGCCGAGCCCCCATCCTAGATTGGGAAGAGATGAGGCTAAAACTCCAAGAGAAGTACCTACCAATTGATTATGAGGAATCATTGTTTGAAGAGCTCCTAACTCACCGACAAGGGAACATGACAGTGGATGAATACACTAACCGATTCCATGAGCTCAGTATACGAAGCCAAGTTTCTGAAACAGAGAGGCAATCCATAGCCCGATATAAAACTGGGCTCCGGGAGGATATTCGAAGAGAATTAATCACTGTGCGGTTAGTTAGTGTTGATGAGGCGTATCAAATTGCCATCCGCATCGAACAACAGAATAGAGGCACAACAGGGAGACGTACAAATACAGGGTGGAGCAACACTACTTCCCGAAGCTTTCAAAATCCCATTGCTAGGACTGCTGTCAACGGGGACAGATTTGCAACTCGGAATGTAAGTTTCAATGACAAATTTCTACAAGAGCGTGAAGACCGAAAAGGAAAAGCTGTAGCTGGCACAAGACCTGAAAAAGGGAAAGAGGAATGTTATCGATGTGGAGGGAAAGGGCATTATGCTGTGGTATGCCCCACACGGGAGTCTAGACCTGCGCTATTATGTAAGGATGTAAGAGATGCTGAATCTCAAGAATTTCCACATGAACAACAAAGTGAAGAGGAAGAAGAAATAATTGAGGATCGACTAGAAGGCTCAGATCTTCCTTTATGTGTGATCGGTATATATTGAGATGTAAAGTGGAGGAGCCCAGCGAAGATGAATGGCTTTGAACCAATATTTTCCACACTCGTGTTGAATACAATGGTAAGGCATTAAACCTAATTATAGACAATGGGAGTGGAATAAATGTCATATCTCAAGAGGCTGCAGATAAATTAAAAGTCTCCTTAGAAAGGCACCCGAAACCATACAAGGTTAGTTGGGTTGACGACACGTCTATACCAGTAAAAAAGAGATGTTTGGTATCATTTTCTTTGGGAAAGAACTATAAAGATTCTGTATGGTGTGATGTAATGCCAATGAAGGCATGTCATATCCTTCTTGGGAGACCGTGGTTATATGATAGGCGGGTTCATTATGATGGGTATTCTAACACTTACTCGTTTCCATTTGAGGGGCGTAAGATTGTGTTGCAGCCTATGAAAATAGAGGAGGTTGAGTAGACCAGACCAGAAACGGTCGTGTATTGACCATGCAAAAGTTTGATGATGCGTGCCAAGATCGTGGAGTAGTTCTCATGTTGGTTGCAAAAGCTATACCTGATGAAACAAGGGTCAAAGCAGATGCTCCCTTAGAAGTCCAACAACTCTTGAAAGAGTTCATAGATATTTTACCTCTAGACTTGCCAAAAGTTCTACCTCCTATGCACACCATTCAGCATGCTATAGACTTGGTGCCAGGATCTATACTTCCAAATTTACCTACTTATTCGAATGAGTCCAGAAGAACATAAAGAAGTGCAACGGCAAGTCCAAGACCTCTTGGATCGTGGAGTTATTCGGGAAAGCCTCAGTCCCTGTGCTGTTCCTGCCCTACTTACTCCAAAGAAAGATGGTAGTTGGCGTATGTGTGTAGATAGTCGAGCTATTAACAAAATCACTATCAAGTATTGATTCCCGATCCCTAGCCTAAATGACATGTTGGACATATTACATGGGTCCGTTATTTTCTCCAAAATTGACCTACGAAGTGGGTACCATCAGATACGTGTTCGCCCGGGAGATGAATGGAAAACTGCCTTTAAGACACGAGATGGACTGTTTGAGTGGCTCGTCATGCCCTTTGGTTTGTCAAATGCTCCAAGTACATTCATGCGGGTTATGAATCAAGTTCTTAAACCCATCATTGCCAAATTTGTAGTGGTTTATTTTGATGACATACTAGTTTTCAGCCGCAATCTGAAAGAGCATCTAAACCACCTAAGGCAAGTATTTCAAACTTTACGCTTTGAGAGTTTTTTTGTTAACCTCAAAAAGTGTTCTTTTGCCTAGAGCCAAGTTGTTTTTCTAGGATTCATTGTTTCGGTTAAAGGAGTAGCCGCTGATCCAGAAAAGGTACGTGCCATACTTGATTGGCTGTCACCCAATAATATTCATGACGTAAGGAGCTTCCACGGGTTAGCTTCTTTCTATAGGCGTTTTGTGAAAGGATTTAGCTCCATCATGGCACCCATCACCGAGTGCACCAAGAAGGGAGCATTTTTATGGAATGCAGCTGCCCAAAAGGCTTTTGAAGTTGTAAAAGAGCTCCTTACCAAAGCCCCCATACTTCAGTTGCCCAACTTTGAGCTTCCTTTTGAAGTATCTTGTGATGCCTCCCACTCAGGCATTGGTGGTGTGCTCAGTCAAAATGGGCATCCTATAGCTTTTTTCAGTGAAAAGCTTAATGTTGCTCGAAAGAGATATTCTACCTATGATTTGGAACTATATGCGGTAGTCCAATCACTCAAGCATTGGCAGCATTACCTTATTCACTGAGAATTTGTGCTATTTTCTGATCATGATTCTTTGAAGCACCTTCAATCCCAAAAGCATCTAAATGCCAGACATGCACGGTGGGTAGAATTTTTACAACAATACACGTTTGTGCTCAAACACAAGGCTGGTACTGAAAATCAGGTTGCTGATGCTCTTAGTCGCAAGTCACTTTTATTAACTACCCTTGCCGTTGAAGTCACGGCTTTCCAAGAATTGAAGACCCAATATAAATTGGATCTTGACTTTGGGAATATATATAATGAACTGTGCACGCAGCCACACAAACCGCATGATCATTTTTCCCTTACGGATGGCTATTTGTTTAAGGGAACTAAGCTTTGTTTACCAAAAACATCCATTCGTGAGTTTGTGATCTGTGAACTTCATTCCGGAGGATTAGCGGGACATTTTGGTCGAGATAAGACAATAGCATTGGTGGAAGATCGTTTTTTTTGGCCAAGATTGAGAATGCAAGTTGCAAATGTAGTTGCCCGATGCCGAACCTGTCAACTATCAAAGGGTAATCGTTCCAATGCAGGTCTATACAGTCCTCTCCCAATACCTACTACTCCATGGATAGATCTTAGCATGGATTTTGTTTTAGGTCTTCCAAAGACAATTCGGGGACATGACTCTATTTTTGTGATTGTTGATAGATTTTCAAAAATGGCGCATTTCTTAGCTTGTTCTAAAACTTTTGATGCTTCCCGAGTAGCATCCTTGTTCTTTACTGAAGTGGTACGTTTCATGGTCTTCCCAAGACTATTGTTTTGGATCGAGATGTCAAATTCACTAGTTATTTTTGGAAAGCTCTATGGGCCAAAGTGGGCACAAAGCTTAAGTTTTCTAGTGCTTTTCACCCGCAAACTGATGGGCAAACAGAATCTGTTAATCGGAGTCTTGGAAATCTACTCCGTTGTTTGGTGACTGACCACCATACCACATGGGATCTGCTCCTGCCACACGCGGAATTTGCCTACAATTGTTCAGTTAATCGTAGCATTGGGTTATCCCCATTTGAAGTTGTCACGGGAACCAAACCTAAAGTCCCTATTGATTTATCTCCATTACCCACATCTACTCGAGTTTGTGAGGGTGCAGAAGATTTCCTCAAGCACATGCAGGAGATACATACAGAAGTTCGAAAGCAAATAACTCTTAGCTCTGAAAAGTATAAACAACGAACAGACTTGCATCGTCGTCATGTAGAATTTAAGCCAAGTGATAAAGTATTGATTAGGTTACGACCGGAGCGATTTCCTCGAGGAACTTTTCAAAAATTGCATCATCGACGAGCTGGTCCATTTACAATTCTGCGACGATTGGGGCCTAATGCGTATCATATTGATCTTCCTCCAGATCTTCATTTAAGTCCTATATTTAATGTTGAAGATCCTACTGCCTACTCTGGGCAGTTGGATGACCCAACCACGGATCCAGCCCCTATAAATGTTCCTACTTCTGTCAAACCTCTGGAAGAAATAGAAGATATCCTAGAGGATCAAATTGTCTCTACGAGACGTGGAGGTTATCAGAAATTTTTAGTTAAATGGAAGAACCGACCCCTTTCGGATTGTTGTTGGTTACAAACTGAGGAAGTACAATGCCTGAATCCAGACCTCTATGAGCTCTATCAATCTCGAAACTCGCCGGAGGCGAGTTCTTTTTAAGCGGGAGGGAATATGACGGAGTACATGTGTCTACAGCCAGTTTATTATTTTGTTTATTTTGTTCTAGTCTAAGACAAGTGGTAGTCCATATTGAAGAAGGAATCCTTTCTTTACACGTGGATCACTACTTGTCCAAGTATTAGTTGTTCTTTCTTTTACTTTTCTGTATCAAAGTAGAATAAGTAGACAAGTCTATAAAAGCCATGTATTCCCTACTTTCAAAGGCAGTTTATGAGAAATATTTTGCTTATCTCTGTGAGTTGTGATTACTCTGTTTAATGGTGAGATTCCATCTTTCTTGGTGAGAAGCCAATCTTTTCCCCTTTTGGTGAGAAGCCAATCCTTTTATTTTTCCATTACTTTGTTGTTGACAATTCCTACAGCTTTCCTGCGTCAGAAACTTTTATCATTGAGCTTACTATACTTACCTATAGTGCATCTGCACTTACCTTAATATCAGAAAACCAAAAACCAACTGATTTAATAATTGCCGATGTTTATTTCACTTTAGAACTTGAAAAATTATGCTAAATAGGATGTACTTAGTCTATGTTAAAAATCACATGTAAGATAACAAATAGTATGGTCATAACAACTCTGGCTTTAAAGCATCCTTCCCCCGCCCTCTTCCCCTTACCTGAGCAAAATTCTCATTGCTTTTTCATATTTCTAAATAAATACATCACCATTTCCAGTAGGAAGCTACTCCTAAGTTGTCATCTTCTTCACCTTTTGTGATTCCTAATTTATTTCTTGATTACTGTCTTTTAGAGGCATATACACGTGAGCAAACGCAAATTGTTCGGAAGATTGTTGCAGAGCACAATGGCTCAGATTTTGTTTTCGCTGAAGATCCTGATGATAAAAAGGAGCTTTGGAAGGTAGTGTTTACTTAATTGATGTTCAGTGATTGGCCTTTCGTTATTACTATTCCTTCATGTTAACGTATAAACAACCCTTTTACTTCAAAATCTCACTTTTGGGACTAATTATTTATCAAAATTGGAGACACACTACAACTTTTTTTTTTTTTTGTTCCTACAAATGGACCTTGTGGCTGTTTTATTTCAATTCAGTACGTGAACTCTGTGTCTCGCTGCACAGCTATGTCTGTTTAATTTATTGTCCAAATTTTATAATTTTTCATGTATGATGTTAATTACTTGGTATGTCTCTATGCGGATTTTAGACTCAGCATGATCCCAACCCATTTTACTGCATTAAATAATGATAGTCTTACCTGATCTTTTTGTAAAAGAGAATAAGACCTTGGCAATAAACATATAATTATAGTTGTATGGCATCCAGGAGCTGTACACATGCAACTGGACTCAATTGGAGAAACTCTTGAAAACTAGAATTACTTACCAAGTAAAGGCATAAAATATATAATATACGTGACTGGACTCACTTGTGCTGACGATATATTCTTTATCCCCTTGGAATGGTAGTGTTGTTTGGTATGTTTGAAAGGACATACATGCATGGAGATGCGACTCTTTTAATAGACAGATCTACATTCAAATGTACTTGTTAGTGCATGTGGCACACATAGATTAACATGCACAAAGGGTATGTATACATATGCAGAATATGGTTCTTCATTTGCATCATTGCACCTGAAGCCTCAGCCCAAAACATACCAGAGATCTGGTTGATTTCCATAACCATTAACCAACCCTTGTAAGATTAAAACCCTAACTGGCCTATATGGTCTTCTTGGATAAGTAGGTATTGGTTTTTTACTTAATTTGCAGTCCCTATTCCTTATTATTCTTTCATCCACGAATGTTTGCACTGATCTATATCGAAGTGACCCCAGTAGTTTCCAATTATGTAGGACCAGGCACCTATGACATAACTTCACCTGCTTCTACCCCAATATAGATCCTTTTTATTTATTTTGTTTAATGAGGTCTCTTGTAAGAGGCTCCATCCAAATAGTCCTCATTGCCATTCTCTATATTTCTAATTCAATGTTTTATTCACATGAAGATAAGAAAGGAGGCACTCTGGGCTTGCTTTGCAATGGAGCCTAATTGTGAGGCAATGATTTCGGTCAGTTGACATCAAAGGATTTTATTTACAATTGTATTTGCTTCCTAATAGTCTTAAGAACCTCTTTTCTTTTTTTGTTAGTTTTAATCCTATGACCTTTGATTTTTGCAGGATGTATGCGTTCCTCTCTCGCGGCTTGCAGAATTAATATCGAGGTCCAAACAAGAGCTCAATGCATCACCACTTGTCTGGTACGTCTGATCAGAATGACTATTTTTCTAACATAAAGGTTATGTTGAAGCATTTTATGTTTCTTATTAGTATGGATGGTCAAATGAACTGATGCTCACAATGGGTATGCCTCTTGTTATTGTTCCTATTAACAGCACAGTTATTGCTCATGCTGGTGATGGAAATTTCCACACATGTATTCTGTTTGATCCTAACATAGAAGAACATCGGCGGGAAGCCGAGAGACTTAACCAATTTATGGTCTATACTGCATTGTCAATGGACGGTACGTACTCTTCTTCTGGGATGAACTTAGTGCATCTGTTTTTCATCTGGACAATGAATGATCATGGCTACTTGTAATATGAATTTAGTTTGCGTGCTGTTATCGATGGTGGTTCATAATATTATAGTGCATATCTGTTCATAAGTTCATCTAGTATTTCTGCATGTTTATGGTAATGAGAAGTTTGACATTATCTTGAGTCAGTTAATCTGCTGCCTTCCCAGTTTCTGAAAACTTATACGCAAAATAAAACTGCAACCTGAAAGCAAGTTATGGTGCTAACAATTGGTTTCTGTGACAACTAAGCAGGAACATGTACTGGTGAACATGGTGTTGGTACAGGGAAAATGAAGGTATCTCAATATAATCTGTGACTTATAAGACATTGATGGACAAAAATTTCATCCAAACAACCCTAGTCTATAAAACTGTCGTGTTCCTGTTAAAAAAACATGTACTTCTCACATGTTCAAGAAACACACGATAGTTTTATAGACTGGTTTGAAGAAAATTTCTTCAACTCAATTTGGAGGAAATTTATGTTCGACATTTAATAGAATACCCATTTGCAACTTCTCAAATGCATTGGGCAATGGAAAGTGAATGGAACATTCACTTTACATTTGGAACATTCCCTAGCTGGCCAATGGCATGGAAAGTGAATGGAACATTTGTTTACTCATTCAATGTTATCCAACAACGTAGTTACTGTTCTGATCGGGTTCTCTTTTATATCTGTCAGTATCTTGAGAAAGAACTGGGCATGGAGGCTCTGACGACCATGAAAAAAATCAAAGCTGCATTAGATCCCAACAATATTATGAATCCAGGAAAGCTCATTCCTCCCCATGTTTGTTTCTAAGAGCTCCCCCCCTTTTGAATCCTGTGCCTGCTGGAGTGGCATGATCAGGCCCTATCTGATTGGCATTGACAAAATAATTGTCACTACACTCTGTGTACTTGTAATTTTGCACTCTTCTCTCGATTTTACCCTTTTGTATTTCTGGGGGAAAAAGTTCCAACGTATAAATCTTGTCTGCTGGATAGAGATGAAAATATGAAATAAAATGGTTTTCGTGTCATTTTGAATCCTCTTGATTTTTTTTTTGTCTATTTCTAGCCTTTTTTTCGGTGCATTAATTGCAATAATAAACTCTATGTCATATTCTGGCTCCGGCCAGTGGGGCGCCTTGCCCAGGATGGTTTTGGCTTCGGCCAGTGGGATGCTTTGCTTGGCCTCAACCGGCAAGGTCCTACTCTGTGTCTCGTCCCGGTTCTGGCTGGTGGGGCCATCGGGATCAGTGTTGTCGGCTGCATCCCGGAAATACCTGTAAATTTTTATTTTTATTTTTTTAATATATCTATTAATGGCATTTTGGGCCTAAAGCCGGAATTCGCGTGGATTGAGCAGAAATCATGCATTGAAGGTAGCCGCCATGAAATTCGTCGTGTATCTCTTATGCATTGGCAGGAAATAGAATAGAAGTCAATGGCGGATGAAGACAAAACAAGGGTGGGACAATATAGAACACTAGATCCCAATAAACTTTTAGTAAAGGCAAGATCTTCAAGATTGTTTGACGAACAAGAATTAATTTGATTCCAATAACTAATGGAATCTGTTTGGTAAACTGTATATGCATGCTTAGCACATAACATTCATTTTTGAAAGAAATATGCGAAGGGTGTGTTTCACATTTCGATTTTATAGATAAAAAATGTGATTATAAACTAAAATCACAGAAAAATGAGTTATTTGGCATTGCATATTTTTTTTTTAAAAAAAAAATTGCGATTTGAAAATGCAGAGAATGAGGTAATAAGGTGATTTTTTGAAAACACAATTTTAACTACTAAAATGCGATTTTAAAGGTCAAACTGTAATTTTGCCAAACGTTTTAACTGCGTTTTTAAAAAAAATCATGTTTTCAAACCACACATTTTAAAATTACTATTTTTAATCGCACTTTTTGAAATCGCAAACTTAAACGGGCCCTAAGTGTTCCATATGGCTCAAGTGCAATCTTGATCATGAATATATAATCTATTAGCTAGGCACCCTCTTATGACAAGGTAAGTATGACAAACTTCTTACAACTTTTAATTACAGTATTTAACCAAAGAGTGATAAAGAGCTAAGTATGAAAATACTACTATATGGTAATATTGACAAGTGGTAGAGGTTCATTGATTATGGATCCACCACGCTCGTCAAAGCCTTCAATTATTTTTGCTAGACACTAAATGCCCAATATTATCTATTTTGTCTATTTTTATTTTTTTTTAAAAGGAGTTATGGGTAGTTTTTCTACTCAACTCATTCATTTAGTATTAGAACTAGTGGCCACCACATTGAGTACATGATATCGAATGGGTGACAACTTTGTGGTTGAATCAGAACGACGTATAGACTGTATTAAAATATTCTGGTACATAGTATTAAGTCATTGAATACTGATAAATGAGTCAAATCACATTAAAAAAAAAAAAAAAACTAATGTCGAGTTAGTATTGATAAGGTGGGCCACCATGAAAATCGACTATACATGCATGCTTATACTTTTGAAAGCTTGGCCTAGCTAGCTTCATGGCTAGCTCCCTCTCTTCACTTAGAACCAATGCTCAAAAGGCATCATTTCTTTCCCTGACTAGAAGAAGGTGGATAAAGAGATTATGTAATACTAGGCAGCATGCAGCAGGTTCCATTAATGTAAATAGTGGGCATTATCATAAGAGACAAATTATATGTAAAACACACCACATGTGGAGTTGGGGCCACAGAGGATTGTTTTCATGGGAAAGACTTTTTTCAAACACCCCTTGGGTTGGAGTTTGGCCAGTCGAAAACCATTACCATAACCACCCCCAACACCAGTACAACCTAGCTAGCTAGGATTAAATTTGGGCAATGTTCTTTTGCTTCATATTTCGACAAACTTTGGCATTTTCTTTGAGCCAAGCAATCACCTAGTATTGGGTTCATGCACTTTAATTCTAGGTAGCTAGGTTTTTGGTCCTTGTCCTTGGTGCTTGGTTGATGATTTTGTAGATTGAAATAAGAGCATATGTAATGCTACAAGCAGTATATAGCATTATCACTTAAATATTGTGCAGCCCATTTAGACAGATTGATAAAAAGCATATGTCACACCGGTTGATATGACGTGTTTTAAATGACTTTTCAGGTTGAGAAACGATAGGTGTCAGTATTTTTCTCATCTCACCTTTATATTTCAACACGATTTGAACCCGACATATGAATTTGAATTATTATCCATAAATATTATGTTATTTAAAATTTTAAAATAAACTGACAATAAAAGATCTTGTGATAATATTCTACTAAATTTGTAAAATTTAATCTCAAACAATAAAAGATCTTATCATTGTACGATGGAATAGTGGTAATTGGTGCAACGTTGAATTTGAATCATTGATGGAGTTGATTCTTGGGGAAATGCTTTTATAGGAGCAGTGGCAGCCGTTAATTAAATAGATTCCAGTCAAGCCAATTATGTTGACCTGAGTCAATTAGCTTGATACCAATTTTTGTTTTTCTTAGGATAATTAATTATTGCTAATCCCACGCTGGAAGCTGGCCTGGCATGGGTGTGGATTTGATTGAGAATGATAACGATGGCCAATATAGATAATTGTCACGAGTGATCAAGCTCACTTCCTCTGTGCTCACAGTTTTCGTTTGGGTTTACAATTTTAAAATGATATAATTTAATTTTTTAAAATTGTGCATATATATATATATATTTGTAGTTTTAGGTTTTTCCAGAATCCTTAGTATTTTTTACTTTATTTTACTAAGGGTAATTTCGTCATTGGGGGAATATTGACAATTTTTGATAGTTTGAGGAAGACATTGTTACAGTTAAAAGTTTAGGGGCATTATCAATTAGGTTGTAGTTTGAGGTGGTATGTGAACTTTCTCTGAATAATTAATATGGTCTCATTCCTACATCGAATAGGATCATGTAATTTGTAAAATCCAACCTGGACCATAAATAGATCATCCTAAACCAAATCACAGCAAATGCATCATTTGAGCTAGGAGTAATGATATAAGGAGGAGTAGAGTCTTCATAGAGTCATCTTAAAAGTGATGCGACATTTAAAATTACCAATAGATTAAAATTTAATAATAATCATCTTAAATTAAATAGTGATTTTAAATATCACATCACATTTGTGATGATTTTAGGAGAACTCTAGCCCTCGTTGTATCATTACTCTTGAGCTAGATTGTGTTTTTTTTTAAAAAAATTGATTAAAAAAATGAGTTTCAAATCATAGAGATGTGCATTTTTAAAAGGGGTTTGCTAGGGATTCTCCTCATAGTGTTCTCCTGGCGTTCTCCCAGTCTTACGTAGAACATGATTTAAGAAAAAATAAAATTTTAGTACCGTTTTTTTGCAAACAAATTAATTTTTATGAGTTAATAGTTAGGTTCTAATGTTTTAAAACTTATTTTTGGATTTAAAACTAATACCTAAGGGTGGAAGGTTAACCCTTTAGGGATGGTATCACCAAAAATGAATTTTATCATCCTAAATTTGATGTCAATGCCTCAATTTTGGTGCTAATGCCTCACAAATTTAGTGTTAATGTCTCAAATTTGATGCTAATGCCTAAAAAAACCGGTGGTGGAGGTCACTATAATTTTTTTTTTCTTAAATCATGTTTTACTTAAGATTGGAAAAACGTCAAGAGAACCTATAAAGAGAACCCCTAACATTTTCCTTTTTAAAAATACACAATTTTTAAAAATTAAATTGCAACATTATAAAATCATAAATACAAACGAAAACTAAGCCCATGGCCCCATAGGAAGTGAGCTTGATCACTCGTGACAATTATCTATACTGGCTATCGTTATCATTCTCAATGAAATCCACACCCATGCCAGGCCAGCTGCCAGCGTGGGATTAGCAATAATTTTTTTTTTGAAATCAAGGGATTAGCAATAATTAATTATCCTAAGAAAAACAAAAATTGGTATCAAGCTTTTCTCGGGTCAACATAATTGGCTTGACTGGAATCTATTTAATTAACGGCTGCCACTGCTCCTATAAAAGCATTTCCCCAAGAATCAACTCCATCAAATGATTCAAATTCAACGTTGCACCAATTACCACTATTCCATCGTACAATGATAAGATCTTTTATTGTTTGAGATTAAATTTTACAAATTTAATAGAATATTATCCCGTGATATATATATATATATATATATATATATATATATATTGTCAATTTATTTTAAAATTTAGGGTAATTATCTTTTGTTTTCATGAATTATAATGTCTTGGTACTTTTCTCCTATGAACTACCAATTATGACACTTTTTCCCATTAAACTGTCATCTTATGACACGTTCCCCCATTCTGTTAGTCAAATGAGTTAAATTTAACGGTTAACAGTCATGTGACTTGTATGTGCCATTTAAAATTTTTTTCTTTTCACTTTTACCCTCACTTCCAATTTTTTCATTTGTTAGATTAGGGTTTAGGGTATAAGTGTTTGGATAAAAGTGAAAGGAAAAAAAAATTAAAATGACACATGTAAGTCATATGACCGTTGATTGTTAATTTTAACCATTTTGATTGGCGAAAAGGAAAAAAATATCATAAGGTGGTAGTTTGATGGGGTCAAGTGTCATAGTTGGTAGTTCATGAGACGAAAGTGTTAATGCACTGTAGTTCATGAGGACAAAAGGTAATTACCCATTAAAATTTTAAATAACATGATATTTATGGATAATAATTCGTATTTACATGTCAGGTTCGAATCGTGTTAAGATATAGAGACCAACTCTAACTCAACTCATTTAATTAAATGAGTCAAATCCTTTAACTCTAACTCTCTAATTTTATATTAGGTTCACAAGTTATGTTAAAAATTGCATGCTGATTATGTCACGTGTCGAAGTGTGAGTATAAAACTATATAAGTCAACCATAATCCGATCATTTAATTAAACGAGTCAAATCCTTCAACCCTAATCCTTTAATTTTATGTTGAATTTATATCAAATTTGTTGATTGTGTCAAAAATTACCAACCTTGATAACATCATATACGTGTTGTATGCAATAAATTGAAAGCTTAATGGAAAAATAAATGATCTCCTCTTCGTGGGTTTAGACTTGAGATGGAGAGATTCCTATGCCTTCCATCACAATCCACAGGTTCTGTGGTCACTGCCTCCCATCTTTTTTACTGATTTAAGTTCCAATCAGGAGGGCTCCACCGAAAAAGAAACAAGTGAGTAAAATAAGCTGTCTTCTTTCTTCTTTCTTTTTTTCTTTATTTATTTTGGTAATAGAGTAAATTAAATAAGCTGTCAATTAAAACTTATAAGGTTTGGGGAACGTACGTGGAGGCAAAGGGTCAAAAGTGGAGGAGCAGTACGTGGCTGTTGTGCCTCTCCTGTATATGAATCAAACCCTAATAACATATTATAGCAGCCAACCATCTGTCCTCCAGCTAGCATATCGTTCAAATTCAGCTCGAACTATTGTTAAACCTTAGGGTTCGTTTGCCTCCTAGAAATGCTATTTTGTATTCTTAGTGCGAGCATTTTCATCTGGCTAGCCAAACAAATATATAACCAGAGTCTTTTAAGATTATTTGGGTATTATTAGTTAATTAGGTTATTTGTATTTAGATTGATGTTTTATTAAAAAAACAAAAGAGTTATTGTAATGAGCTTGGCTCAAAGTCTATTAAATTAGGGGTTTTTGTTATTTTAAGGATTTCTCATAGCCTATTTAGTATTTATTGTATTATTAAAAAAAATAAAAGGATTATGGTTTATGAAAAAGATGTTTTTTTGGAGTCATGATTGCTCGCTTCTTCTTGATTGTGAGATTCTACCAAACAGAAAAACGTCATTGTTTGTTGGTGAGACTTTGATCAACGTGGTTTTTTATTTTTATTTTTAATTTTTTTTTTATCTATCTAGCTAGCTATTTTTTAGATCGCCAGCTAAGATGTAATTAAGATGGTATTAAAATGAATTGCATCCGACTCAACAAAATGTTGAAAACTTTAGTGATCAGTTGCTAAAAAACATTATTAATCTCTAACATTCTCTCTTCCCACAAAAAAAAAAAAAAAAAAGCTTTAAATTTAAATGGAACAGGGAAAATGATCGAATAGCTAAAATAATATAAAAATATAGAGTAATTAAGTCAACGTAAATAGAACTTTGTAATTTAATCAATTATAGTTAATTCTTTATTGTTGAAGAGAGAACTTGTTTGCTTCCACGTAGAAGACTTGTTAATTTGAATGTTTCATTCGCTTAATTAGTTTCTTGGTAGCCACCATTGAATATATATATATATATATATATTCAATTCTAAAAGGTATGATATAGACATACACACTTTAATTTATACCCATTTTAGTAGCCAATTTGGTGTAAATTAACTAGGTTGACCCTTCACATCACACCCACACATTTTTCATAATAATTTTATAGTTGTATACATGTGAAGTATATATAATTACAGGTAGGTTAATATTTTTGTAACCCTCGAGAGCCCTCGATCACCTAAGCCGCCATTTTCAGCCCTCAAAACAAAACATTACCGTAGCCATCACTCCCATCTATGGTCCATATTCAATATGATAAGATAAACCAATGGCCATGCACGCATATGCCACCACATTCAAATAATGTCCTAGCCAATTTACACAATCACCCCCAACTTTCCACAATTTTCCCACCATTACCCACCTTCCTTTTCCCCCAACTTTATATCCATCCATCCCTCGCTCGCATCCTTCGCTCGCATTCCCTCCATACCCAACCAGCAACCAACAAAAAAAAAAAAAAACTTAACAACAATGGGTTCTCTCCCGGAGATTGTGGAGGACTGCATGGGTTTCCTCCAACTGTACAGCGACGGCACCGTTTTCCGCCTCAAAGACATCAACTTCAACACCCCTGTCGTCCACGACAACTCCGTCCTCTTCAAAGACTCTGTTTTCGACGAGAAACTCAACCTCCGTCTGCGCATGTACAAACCCACGTCGGCAAAATCCATTTCTAGTACTTGTGGTGATTATAATAAGCTCCCAATCATCGTCTACATACATGGCGGCGGCTTTTGCTTTGGCTCCTGCCAATGGCCCAACTCTCACAACTGCTGCGTTCGGCTGGCGTCGGGGCTCGGCGCGGTTGTCATCTCGCCGGACTACCGGCTGGCGCCTGAGCACCGGCTCCCGGCCGCCATGGACGACGCAGTGAGTGCGTTGAGGTGGCTGCAGAGGCAGGCTCTGAGCCTGCAGAGTGGCGGCGGCGATGCATGGTTGAGTGGTGGCACGGTTGACTTTGGGAGGGTGTTCGTAGCGGGGGACTCGTCTGGAGGGAACATTGCACACCATTTGGCGGTCCGGTTCGGGGCTGGTTCGACCGAGGTAGAACCGGTTCGCGTACGAGGTTATGTGCTGCTGGCGCCGTTTTTTGGTGGAGAGGTCAGGACCAAGTCAGAGGAGGGGCCGAGTGAGGAATTCTTGAGCTTGGAGTTACTTGACAGGTAATTGTACAATTACAAATTCAATTAATTTCTTTAATTTTTTTTTTTACAAGTCCTCCTCTAATATATGATTTAAATCAGCTATCTTTTAATTAATAGAAAGAGCTAGCCTTGGAACCACACTTCTAGATACGAATATGCTGTTAAAGGGCTAACATGTTTGATGAACATTAAACAGCAACTTGTGATTGCTATTGCTCCCAAGAGTAGGGAAAGAAAAAGAAAAAAAAAAAAGGTTTTATATATATATATATATAGGTCAAATGCAATAATATATATATATATATATATATATATATATATATATATATATATATATACATAGACCTCGTCTGATTGCTTGAAGAAAAAAAAGTAGTAATAAAAACAAAAAGAAGATGAAAATGAAATTTCTAACCGACTATAACCGCTTTTACACAAAAAGCTACCTTTTTTTTTTTTTTTTTTTTTGGAGACAAAAAGCTAGCTTTTTGGTTCATATATATGGGCCACTTTTCTTTGGTTTAGATTAATTGAAAGGCATGAATAATATTTTCATTTTTCACACACATATATTTATTTATATATAAATAAATATGAATATATATATAAATATAAATATGATGTAGATCGAGTGGTCCGTACGTGCAAAGGGGAAGCTGTGCAAGTTGGAACGTCACAGCTATCATGGAAATACCTTTGAGAATCACTAATCACGATCCACGAGCCACGACATTTTAGTGATTTTGTTCTCTTTCTATAGTTCTATTCTCTCTCTCTCTCTCTCTCTCTCTCTCTATATATATATGCTATGCTCTTATTCATCGAAATTGAGAATTGACCTCCAATTTAAGATCACCTTTTTACAACTGTCGGGTGTTTCTTGTTTTCTTCTATCTCTCTTTTATGCTTTCTTTTCTTTTCTTTTATTATTATTATATATATAAAAACATATTTTTCCTTATAAAATTTAATCAAGGAATTAACTATTCCATTTCTAACTTGCTTAATTCGGTAAATCATGTAGCTTAATTGTAGAACTACTTTTTTTTTTTCTTTTCTTTTTTTAAATAATTAAATGATATATATATATAGTTAAGGAAATAATTATATTTATAAGGTCTCTCTGAGCAATCATCGGAATTTGAAAACTGACGAGGCACGTGGTGCAAGTGGGAAAGTTTTTAATGAGTTTTTGAAAATATTGTGGCTGCCTCCTAAAAAATGTGTAGAATATATATATATATATATATATATATATATATATATATATATAGGATAAGAAGAGTATTGAGTAATTGGTAGGGGTGTAATGTAACGAAATTTTCCACAGACGGTGGTCGGCAGAAGACACGTATATAATAAGGCAACTAGCTAGCTAGCTAGGTAATATATTTATTTATTTTAAGTCTTTTATTTTATTTTATATTTTGTTTGAAAAGGTATATATATATATATATATATATATATATATATGTTTTCCAGATTATTTCAAACTCAAGTCATGTCAACCCCTACAAAAATTATAATTAAAAATAGTAGTAAAGGATAATCTTAAGAAGGGAGGATATATTAATTAGTTTTTTTGGTTTAATATGATTTATATATATTTCAAAGAAAATGAAGAGAATCAATAATCTGTTACATTAATTGCAGGGGTCTTATCGCAATAATATGTAGAAACGATTAAATATGCCTTTAGGAACGTGAGGAAATTCAAAACCATAATCATAGTTTCACAGGCCGAAACTACGAACACATGTCAAGCGTATGAGAGAAAATGAGAACACGTGGCATGTTGCCAGTGGAGGTCATTTTTACACCCCCACTTGGCAGTGGTATCAAAACATGTCAAATCAGCGAATCTCTTAAAAAAATCATATGTAAAGGAGGAGGTGTTGTTGTCCGAAACTTTATGTTTTCGGTATTCTATTGGTTTCTTTTTTTTTATTTTTTATTTTTTATTTTTTATTTTTTAGGATGAATCAATCAATTGCTTTTCTCTGCCATCACAAATCACAATAATAATATTTGACCGTAGAAAGATCTTGCTTGGACCTAGGGCTTGAATAATTCGTAATTGATTTCATTTGGATAAACTATTCTTAAATTTTATCAATGGAGAATTAGGTCATTCTCATCATCTTTATCCTATATTTGTTTATATGATATTTTTATCTTTGCTCTTGTAATTTCAATGATCCTTAATATTACTCTAAGGTGCGGCGAGTTGTTTTTTATATTTGAATAGCTTGAAAATTAAGTATCATCTATTAAAAAGGAAACGCCTGATATTTGGTGTCGTAAAAAAAGCAGCGTCTCTTTGAAAATGAAGAAGAAATCTTAATTTGGGAAGAAAAATTCTTTTTGGCTACGTGGGTAATATGCATGCCATGTTTTTCATATGTAGTATTTTTCAAGCTGTTCGATGCAATAAACGATCCCTCTCTGATGAGCTCGATCATCATATAATATTATAAAAAACTGTTTGAGGATTCTAATCACAATTAGGACTAGTCAAATGAAATCTACCTTTAGTAGATATGGTAGGTAGTAAATCAGCTAATGCGCTGTGTGTATGATGCATGTATCAATATTTCATGCATGCTTAATTAGTTTGCGTATCTTTTTTATTTATTTTTTATTATTATTATTGTTATTTAATAAAAATTATTATTCTTAACAGGTTCTGGAGGCTGTCAATGCCAGAGGGTCAAAATAGAGACCACCCATTGGTGAACCCAGTGGGATCAGGAAGCTCGAGCCTTGAAAAGGTGGGTCTAGCCCCGATCCTAGTCATCGTGGGGGGCAATGAATTGCTGAAAGATAGAGCGGAGGAGTATGCGATGAGGTTGAAAGAAGTAGGGAAGAAAATTGAGTACGTGGAGTTTGAGGGAAAGCAACATGGTTTCTTTACAAACCATCCCTTCTCAAAAGATGCAGATGAAGTCATCCAGCTTATCAAAAACTTCATGCTTGAAAATTCTAGCTGGGAGATTTAGATTAATCTTAGTTATTATGTATTTAGTGATGAGATTGTGAGGGTAAATAAAAGTGTTCATGTATGGTAACACTGCCAAAAAAAAAAAAACGGTCATTAGCTAGCATCGTTTTTATTAGCATTGTCGGTTCGGTTTGAAATAAACCCTAGTTTTTTCTTTTTGTTGTCATTTTCTTTGTTTAGAGTGATTGTATAACAAGTAAATGAAAGTATTGCAGTGATTGCAGGCTTTGGTGATGAAGGTGTTTTTTTTTTTTTCTTTAGAAGAGTATAGTGATTATAATAAATAGCAAAAACGCATTAAGCACAACACTCTATAGAAATAATATTTGAAATACATAATGAAATTTTCTCAATGAGCTCTTCTTCTACGGCGAGAGATATCGCTTTTTTCGTAAGGCGATGAGCTGCCTCATTGAGGTTTCCTTTAACATGATTAACCTTTCAACTGTAGTGACAATTTAGCATCCATCTAGCTTCCTCAATAAGATGTCCATAGTGACACTAGCTCCTTCCATCCTTCCCGAGTGCTTGCACCACTTATGGAGAGCATTGTTTTCTAGGATCACCTTATTAAATCCTAGCTCACGACAAAAATGGGCTGCTCTCAAAGTTGCAAGAGTGTCTGCAATATCTAACCTAATAATATGGTTTCTTGGCGAAGATAGAGCTGCCAGAACCTCTCTATCTCATCCCATCTCTAATAATAACGCCCACTCTCATCTTCACACTATTTTTGTCCACAACAACATCCCAATTTATTTTCACAAAATCATTTTTAGGTACTTCCCATCTAAGATCATTTGTATTTGTCTTTGTAGCAGCTCCTTTTCGAGCATTTGCTACTGATACGCCTCCAGTGACTCCACAACACTGCCAACCACGGTGATAGCAGGGCTGATTTTATTCCCAAAAACAAAGTCATTACATTGAAAACATATTTGTCGTGCAACCACCACCATAAAATTCCAAGTCCTCTAAACTCAGACATCAGATAAGCTCCTCTTCTATGAACAAAAATTCCTCATGATTGACGCTCCTTTTTTGTATTTGACTCCCACACCGACTCCAAATATCCTTTGCTGCCGAGTAGCTCCATAAAGGGTGCCCTACGGTTTCTGCCTCTACACCACAAATAGGACATAATGGATCCTCTATAATCTTCCGCCTATACAAATTTGACTTTGTAGCTAAAGCATTGTGGAAATTAAGCTCGCCACAGAAACACCTTCACTACATTGAAAATATTCATCTGTCATAATTGCTTCCACAAAACACTATGTTGACGTGCCAAGGAACATTCCTCTTTTGATAGAGTGATTAAATCTCTGTAGAAGGTATGCACTCCTTAGTGTGAACTCTCCATGAAATGAAGCATTCCAAATCGGCACGTCACTATTATTAACAGAGCCAATAAGGATTTTGCATATAGCCGCAACCGTACCCACATCAAATAACTAGCACAGTCAATTTGTTCGCCAATCTAGAAGGTCCAATCAATGAGTTCACTTATCCGATCCTCCTTATAATTAATCTCACAGTGATGAAGGTGTTGGCTTAATTCATATATATTCTTAAATCAAGCAGGGATGAGAAGATCTTGAGGACCATTCAATCCTTGAGGAGATAATTGACATGACAGTGCAACGTGTTAAGATGGAAAATCACTCCAATAATAATGATTCTGGTCAACACATAAATAATAAGATTGTAATTAATTTGGATTATTTCATATATTTGATGTGCGTGGGGATAGCCATGAGAGCTCATTATTACAATTTATAGTGAATTGTGAGCTCATAATATATATATATATATATATATATATATATATGATCATTAGATGCTTCATTCATGATACAATCTCCACAGCAAAAAGTACTGCATGCCCACATGGACTGCCACTATCAATGGACATGCATGTCACCTGGACGACATGTCACCCAGGTTCTTGCATGCTCATCCAAAACCCATCACTCTCATGCTTACCCTAATACAGAAATCCAACTTTTTTTTTTTCTAATTTTTTTTTTTTGAGAAACTTTACAAAGAAATCTAAACTTTTTAAGCGTTTTGAAAAGATTCTTCCGAACTTAAAAAATTCTTAATTTCACTTCTCGAACTTTTACTTTGATGCAATCTATTCCATTTATCAGTTTTTGGCATTAACTCTTAACGGAAACTAAGAAAAATAAATATACCAAAATATACTTGAATTTTTATTTTTTTTTAAATGTTTAATTTGAAATGAAGTGTAAATTTAAAATTTTGTTAAAGTTTTAGGAGTATAAAGGTTATTTCATCTCTTTTACCATATGTTTTAACGCTGGATGAAAAAGATTGCATCAAATTAAAAAGTTCAAAAGATAAAATTGAGTGTTTTAAGACTTTAGAGAATCTTCTCAAAAATAGTAATTTTTTTTGACTTTAACAAAAGAAAAAAGAAAAAAAGATGTAGAAGACTCTTTTTGGGGTGAATTTAAGATATATATAAAAATTAAGCTTGTCTTATTATGAGCAGCCTTTTAAGGAGATTTGGTGGGTCCAAAATCGGCTGACTTGATTTTTTAGTTATCTTCATTAATTTTTGTGTATAAAATTGAGTAATCTGATCCTTATCCTCCGCTCTAATTAACTAAACAATAATTAATGATATGATCAAAAACCATTATCCACTGAGTTGGTATGAAAATATATTATCATATTCATATATATTTCTAATTCATGATCCACGATGACCAGGCTATCATTTTTCGGATTTTGTCTCTAAAAAAATATCTTCTCACGTACGTGGTTTCTTCAATCGCTTTCCTTTTATCATTTCTTTTAATGCCACGAGGCAAAGTCCATATAGATATGGTCCTTGTATCTTTTCTTTTAATCCCACAAGCCAAAGTCCATGTATATATGGCCAAAAGATGTCCATGTTTCATTTCTAGTCATACGTTTGCATAGAAACGTTAATTTTATTTGTCACGTCATTTTAATTATATAATAGTCATATAATACGAGTGTCATAATATTTTCATGTTTCTTTGATTGGCATAGATGGAGCAATTTTTACGCAAATATTTAAAACATGTTTGGGATTACATTAGGAGAAGTAGAGCTTTTAAAGTCTTTTGAAGTAAAAAATGCCTTTTTTTAAAAAATAATAATAATAAATAACTTCCATTTTAAGCTTTTTCCAAATCATGTTTTGACATATTTTTTTAGAGCATGTTTGCGATTGTGCTTGAAAAATAAAATTTAAAGCGTTTTTTTGGCAAAAACTTCCGTTTTAAACTTTTACCAAAATTGTATTTTGGCAATTTTTAACTTTTTTGAACCTTTAAAAGTGCTTTCATTTTTTTTTATTATTATTACTAAATGAGTTTTATTTTTTTCTTCAAACATACTTTTTTAGTGTAAAACGCACTTTTAAGCTTATCAAACGCACACCTAAACATGCGCTTAGAGTAAAAAGATTAAATAAATACTTTCAAATTTTTTTACCAAATATGCAAACTTTTTGTTTGACACATCTTTGTAGGTATTAAAAGTACTTTTTACCATATCTAACACAATCTTAAATAGGTTCTTAATGGGAAAGCATGTACAAAATTCTACCTACTTCGGTGGCGGCAGAACTAATTAATAATTCAATTGCTAACAAGAAAAAGCTAGCCTATATTTTGAATGGCCTTTATTCTAATCATCTTTGAAAATCACAAAAGAAAATGGGACTAATGTCCACATCTTGTAGCTAAATTCATAATTAATCATAATTATGTCACTATTTTTCTTCTAGAAAAAGCAACAAGAGATAATCTCAAGTTTTATTTTCTTCTAAACGTTAATTAAAAGTTAGCTCAAGAGGTGATATTTTCTCTCATATTTATAAAGTGACTATCAGCGCCTTCCACAACCGATGTGAGATAATCTCAACAATTTTCCCTCACACATCGGGCTTTAGGTCAGAGCAAGACAACTCGTTTCTCTTATGGATTATTGAGCTAAGATTTGTTTGTTGAACATGGGCTCTAATATTAGTGTTGGGTGGTTTTGGGTATCTCTTAACCCTAAAAACTAGTTCAAGGGGTAAAACTTTTCCTCACACTTATAAATTGATCACTAACTCATTTCACAATTGATGTAGGATAACCCCAACAGTTTTAAAGTTAAATTTGAGTTTTCTGGAAATAGTATGGAGTGAAAGAGAAAATTAAAAAGGTAAAGGATATAAATTTGAACTTCAAAGCTCGAACACAACCACAATATCTTTACAACATATTTCTGATATAAAAAAGTCACTTTTTAGAGAAAATTATAACATATTTCTGTGTATCTCAGGCAGGCTGCTTGCTTCAAGCACAAATAAGACTTCATTGATTGGCCCAGAAGAAAATAAAAAAAAATAAAAAAAAAATAAAGAAAGCCATTGATTGGAATTGGATATAGATTGTGCATAACTTTGAATTGGGAAAGTCAGCCATATTGGAATAAATTGGGCCCCGAGAACGTTACATTAGGCCCAAACATGGCTATTGAAACAAATCCTCGGCCCACAAAATATTACCACAGAATTCCATGAATTCAAGGGGTTTCATAACTTTGTACAAATCGCAAGATTCAACACCAATTATTCAGATCATTAATATTGTTTTGTTAAAACAAACTATGAATATGAATATGAATAGAGAAGAAGCATTGTTTAAAAAATAGAAAAGAAAAAGAGCAATTTTCTTAAAAGTTAACGTTCAAAATAAAAATCAGCAGGTTTTGATGTTCCCTTCAAATTTGCATCAGCATACACGAACCATGTAAAATGATGACCCATAAACCAAGGGCTTTTGGGTATCACCCATGGGTTTTTGGGTATAGAAATCGGAAACTCCTGAAACTCTTGAACGATCCGATTTATCCTCGGTGGGGTAGTGGGTTTAGGAATCTGAAACTCCTTCACCTTTAGGCGTCACGCAACAATCCTCTTCTTCCTCTTTTGTTCTCTGTGTATTGATTTTCAAAGCCAATGAGGGGATCTCCGAACTCTGAAAGTCTCTAGTATAAGAGGAATTTGAAACTCTACACCTTTGGGCATCACGTAGCGTTGTCGCAGCCATTCTCAATCGTCTGATGATTAAATAATGGATTTCTTAGTTTCTGAATTTGAAGGAACTTGTTGCGTGCATATATATATATATATATACTAATAAAGATAAATAATAAGACTTTGACTTCAAATAGAACTAGGAGTTTGAATTTCCCCTTCCCCCCCACGTACTATATTTATGGTTATAAAGAGTAATAAAGATAAATAATAGACTTTCACTTCAAATAGAACTAGGAGTTTGGATTTCCCTTACTGCCACATATATACTATATATGTTTAACCTAATAGCTATATTAAAAGAGCCGATTCCACGGGAATAGTAACATTTTGTTTGAAGTTAAAATGACTGTTTAAGCCTTTCTCAATGCTTAGGAGCTAAAAATTTATATGGGCATTTGTGTCTTTTACATATTTTAATTACGGTTTTGGCCTTCTTGACTTGAAGAGTAGAAGATTTTTTTTTTAGTGTTTTTGGTCTTTTCATTCATTTGGTCTACAGTTTAGTTTCTTGTGCACTGCATTATGGAGAGGATCCTTCTCCTTCTCCTTCCGAAGTCCATCCCGCAATGCACCATATCTTTTCTTTGATTTGTTGTGAGAAATCCACCAAATCTTCAAAGAGATACAGAATGGAGATATGATTTACCAACTCTATCAGACAAAATCGAATGGATTTTCGCCAAAAATCCGGTCTCCGTTGTCGCTGAAGATAAAGGAGCAAAAATCAATTCCCCTCATCATTTCTATGTCTCTGAAGAGAGAAGCATGAAATCTTTCTTTCTTTAATTGCTGCTTTTTTTGATTTTTTGAATTGGTTCTTATAGCTGAGATAAATGCTAGAATGTTGAATGAATTTCGGTGTGAGAATGGTGGACGAGGTGGTTCTGCTAGATACCTTTGGGATGAAGTTGAGGATCCGCCTAAGAAGGGGATCAAATACGAGTACAAGAAGGAGAACCGTAGGAATAAGAGCGATTTGTTTCTTAAATTTAATAGTAATTTTTAAAATCATATCATATTTAAGATGATTCTAAAAAGATTTATAATATTACTACGAGTCTTTTAAGTTTAGTTACAATAGAATTCTTTCAACGTGTTGTTTTAAATTTGAAAGAGAAGATTAAAAAGGTAAAGGAAATAAATTTGAACTTCAAAGCTCGACAATATCTTAATAACATATTTCGAATATAAAAAGTCAGTTAAAACAGTGTATCTCAGGCTGCTTGCTTCAAGCACAAACAAGACTTCATTGATTGCGCCCAGAGAAAAAAACGACAACCATTGATTGGAGTATATTGGGCCCAGAGAACGTTACATTAGGCCCAAACGTGGCTTTTGAAACAACTTTTCTGGGCCCACAAAATATTACCCCAGAATTCCATGAATTGAAGGGGTTTCATAATTAAAACAAGGTAATTCAGAATATTTTTCTGAATATTGCAGAGTTTCTAGTTGTTTTTTTGTTTTATTTCTTTCGTTTTTTTAAAAATTTATTAAAATGAAGGGATTTTTTTTTCGTTTAAGAGTTTGTTTAATATAGAAGAACTGAAATTGATATAGAAGAATTGTCATCCATAGCAAAGAGGATTTTGCCCGATAAACTAATTAGAATGGTGAAAAGAGTTAAAGCATAAATCAAATTTAGAAGAAATTTCTCATTAATATTATTTTGTTAAAGCAACCTATAAATATAGAAGAAACATTATTTTTTATTTTATTTTTATTTTTTTTAATATCCAAAAGGTGTTGCATACATACATGATTGCCTCACGACAGCCTAACTACATCTAAAAAAAAAAAAAAGTACAAGAACCGAGTAAAGTGACGATAGGATTAATCCTTGGCGACTGGGGTAGTGGGATTATGAATTGAAAACTCCTTAATGATCCGATTGATCATCGGCGCCCCTGGGGTAGTGGGTTCAGGAATTTGAAACTCCTTACCCTTGGGTGTCATGTAGCAATCCTCTTCTTCCTTTATTTTTCGTGAATCTATTTTAGGTAATACCTCATCTTGCCGCTTTTTTAGAGGTGCCGCCAGTGTAGCAGCTATAGGAAGAAACTGAAACTCCTTATCCTTGGGCGTCACATAGCAATCCTCTTCTTCTAACTCTATTTTCAATGCCAATGGAAAGATCTCTATACTCTAAAAGTCTTTGGACAACACCTCTGCCTGCCGCTTTTTCAAAGGCGTTAGTGTAACAGCTATAGTAGGAATCTGAAACTCCTTACCTTTGGGCATCACATAGCAATCCCCTTCTTCCTCCTTTGTTTTCAACACCAATGGGAAGATTTCCATACTCTGGGGTAATACCTTCACTTGCCGCTTTTTCAAAGGTGCTGCCGGTGTAGCAGTGAAAGGAGGAATTTGAAACTTCTTGCCTTTTGGTGTCATGCAGCAATCCCGTTCCTCCTCCATGAACACAACATAGGACAAGTCGTATTATTTATATTTCTTTCATGTAGTAGTAGTGGAAATCCAAAGTCCTGGTTCTATTTGTAATGTATTTGAAGTCAAAGTCTTATTATTTATCTTTATTTAGTCTTTATCTTATATATAATCTAAGTTTAGTTACAATAGTATTCTTTCTACGAGTTGTTTTAGTAGTCTTCTGTATTAGTATAAAAAGGGAAAGGGACAATTGTATGGGTTTACAGAATTATTAAGACTTTGTAGTTTGTTTCCGACTCTAATTTGAATAATTTTGGGGAAATATATATATATATATATATATATATATAATCAACTAAAACAGCTATTTTATAAAAAAACCTTATTAAATTTATAAAGTGTGCTAATACATCAAACTGTCAAGTTGGGTCTAAATTGCCACTTATTACCCTTATTCTCTTAAAAACTAAAATAAAGATTAATAAAATAAAAAACTATGCTAAACTATTTTTTAACCCAATAAAAAAAAAATTACACACAACCGGTTGATAAATACAAAAAGAAAAAAGAAAAAAAAGGAGATAAATAAAAAACTAGTCATTATAGTTTGTCTAAATTACAAATAGCTGGTGTGGTATAAAAAAGGAGTTAAATGTATAATCAAACCATGTGGTTAACTTAAATTACAAATTAATCCAATTTTTTATTTTATTAATTTTTTATTTCAGTTTTTAAGAGAACAAAAATATTATAGGAGTATAATAAAAAATCCGCATTTTGGATACAGTTTAATAGTTTGATGTATCACTTTTAACATACTTTAAACTTTATCGGACCATTTCAAAAACAATTGTTAGTTGATAGAGCTTTTTTATATTTTTCTTAGCACCATCTATTGGAGTCTATCCTTAAGTAGAAAAATAATGGATAATTGTTTATGTTTGGGATAGATTTGATATAATTTCCCTATATTATCGGTGTTGATATTTCTATATTTACTGATTTTTTTTTTTTTTTGAGAAGTTATATTAAAAAACAAATGAGAAAGAAATATTATTAAAAAAAAAAAAAACAAATAATTCTGCAATACAACACCATGGCCTTGAAGAGTTTTATTTATCAATGTAATTACAAATTAACCCTCAACTTCTCCAAATTGACCCTTTTAACCTCTTCACCCAAACCCTCCTCCCCAAGACTCCTCAACCCTTTACTCAAAACCTTCACCACATACTCATCCGCCTCAATACTCGACCCCCAGCCACTCCTCTTCATCATCCTGTAGATCCTGACCGTCGATTCCCTCCTCCCAGCACCAATCACCGCCTTGACCAGCCTGATCAGCCCCTTATCATCACACTGGATGATCCCAACCCCGCCGTCTCCCTCCTCCAACTCACGGATCACGCGGTCGATATCCTCCACCATCCCGTTCCTCGCAAGTGCGGATGCCACGTCAGCGTAGAGAGACAGGTCGGGCTGGTATTCCGACCGGAAGGCGGAGAAGGCGTGGAGAGCGAGGGCGCACTGGTCCTGGCGTAGGAGCTCGCGTAGGGTAGCGAGGAGGTCGGACTTGATCAAGCGGTTGAGGGTTTTGGAGAGGAGGGCTGGGAGTTGGGTGGGGTCGGAGGACTTTTGGGCCCGCTTGACGGCTTGGATGGCGTTGATGGCTTCGATGCTTAGGATCCGGCCTTTCATCAGGGGCCCACGGTTGGACCGTGGCCCGCAACGTATGGGAACGTAGCTGGTGGATCTCAGAGTGGTGGTGCCTGGGTTGGGATTTCGAGGCCGGTGGGGTTTCATGGAGCTGAGGCTTTGGTGCAGAGTGGAAGCCATGGGAGAGGAAGTGAAGGGATTGGAGGAGGAGGAGATAAGAGACTTGAGGGAGATGTTAAAGGTTTTGGGGGTTTGGACACCAAATGACGATTTTGCCATCGTCTTCGACCACTAAACCTTTGTCGAATCAAAATATTTCTGAACGTCGATTGAATTTCCATGACATGATGATTAAACGAAAGCCGTCCATTCTGATTGCAAGACTCGTTTCTGTCAGCACGAATTTCCAACTCTTATCCACAGTCTGCATCCAACGGTACTGAACACAAGAATTACAACTTAAATGATGTTTTAATAAATCACCGTAAAAAAAAAAAACTTTATACCAGAAATCAATAAATTAAAGAAAGATATTGTCAATAGGACATAAATTTATTCCAAACAAGTGTGACGGAAAATATTTTTCAAATCATTTATTTAAAATAAGAAGTTGAGTGATGCTGGGTGCATCTAGAGAAATTTTTACTGATCCAACTTCTTTGGTTAGCCCAAGGTAAAAGGAAATAGAAGCCTATTGTTGGAATAAGAAGCCCAAACTAAGGTTCATCTCATCTAGGCCTGGAGCTTGCACATGCATTTCAGAAAATAAAATCATAGGTTTCTAAAAATATATTGTACGGCCTTACAACTATGAATTTATAGAAATGTTTTGGCGTTGAGTCAAAAGTATCAACTATCAACGTTGTACATATTCCTTGAAACAAATGCGTGGTAAAACGTTATTAATAAACTTTGTTCTTAGTTTTTGGGGACATGAACTTTGATTAAATCCATTTAGGACTGGCTTCTTTAGGTTTTAGCTATTTTGGGACCTGAGGTTATTCAATAGACCGATTGATGCTGTCAATAATGAGAACTAGTCCCTCGCTACAGAAAATCAAGAAACCAAATTTAAAGCAGCTCCAGTACCAACTTTCACATACCATTCTTCAAAGAGACGCCTGCAGATTTTATTCGGCCTGAGAGTCGATGGATCAATAGATGAATAATAATATATATCCAAGATTCAAGAGTTGCATGTGAGAGAGAGAGAGGGAGAGATTACACGGGCCAAGTTTTTGGGCAAAAAAAAAAATAATAATCCCGAAAGCCCAACAAAATATTGACAAAAAAAATAAAAAAGTGATAGTCATACTGGGGTCAACCCAACTGGCCGTGTTGGATCCGGGAGGCACCGAACCGTTATCCTTCCACTGCCAGGAGCGGGAAGTTGTCGCTGCTCTGTAACCAGCCTCACGCAGAGCCCTCCTTTCTAGGAACCACGTGACCCAGGGCCTTCGCCCAAGTCACGAGGTTCACTCTTGGCTTGGAACGGGCGGGCCAGTAGGTAGTCTCAAGAATCCAACCAGTTGGGCTGGGCTAGAATCCCATCACAATAATACCCCCACTCAGGTTACAAGCTTACGTTACTAAGCTCGGTGACACAGCTTGCCTCATTAGAGTATTATAAAGAGTAAAAGTTTTTTGCTTCTTATCGATGTGGGACTATGGTGCTTGTATTAGATTTGGCATAAAAGTTGTGGTTTCGTAAACGTGGTCCACCTCAGTTTTGATTCCATTGATGCAGAAACCAAAGTTGTTCGCGTGAAGAATGTCCGCTTGCATCTGACGAAACACGCAGCAGTGTCTATCCCAATCCTCTAGTAAATGAGTCATTGCCTTGTCACTTTGGCAGTAATCATAAACAATGGCCACCAAATACCTTCAGACTTCAGAATTCTTTTTAACAGTTGTTCCTCCAAGAAAAATCTTGATTTCTTGTGGTGCATTAAAGAATAAAAATCCTCAACCTATTTGAAATTTTGGTGGTTGTATGACAGGAAGTATTAGAAGTACTAGCATCGAAGGTAACACTAGGAAATGAGGTGGAATATGCACACTTTATTTATGGGGAAAATACGTTTTAGCCCCCTCAACTACTGACCATTTACGTTTAGCCCCTAACTATCAAAAGTTGTAAATGGCCCCCAACTACCAAACAGTTACGTTTAGCCCCTCGTTAGGTTTTGCCGTCAAAATGGATGGAACCACCCAAACGACGTCGTCTTTGATGTGATCAATTTGAAAATACCCTCCTCTACCTTTAAAAATTATATAAAACCACTTACCAAAAGCGCCGTTTTGGATGGGATTAGGTTTCCCCTCTTACCAAAACCAAAACGCGCCGTATCGTCCCTCCATTAAACCATAATCGCGAAGGGACTGAAATCACCTCGAAATTTCATCAAGCGTCCCTCCTCCCCTTATCGTCCTCTCTCCACGAAAAAAATTAGTAAGTCCATTGAACCTCATGCGATTCTCACAAAGCTCTCTCTCGGCTCACGGTCATCAATGATGGAGGAGATTGCATGTGAGTTGCGATGATGTGAGGGCTTACGGACTTTCGATTGGAAGCTTCGTCGGCGAATTCTTCCCCATGGCGTCGAGATGCCATTGTGGAATTGAATCACGGTGAGGACTTCTCGAGCATAAAAATCTGGTAGAAGGTTTATTGGATGCGGTAAATTCAAGGTGCGAATTTAAGGTTTAATAATTAGGGGTTTTCGATTTAGTAGGAATTAGGGTTTGTGAATCATGGGTGAGTGACATGTTATATTGCCTTTTTAGCCAAATTTTTTATTTTTTGAGGGGTTTGTTTTAGAGTTACAATCGTTCTAACTCAAGAATATTTCAAATTTTTTCCCTACCTTTGCACCCCAATAATTTGGGTTTGAGATTAACTTTTTGAGGGGTTTGTTTGAGATCAAATTATTTAAGGGTTTGTTTTGGAATTGATTATCGTTGTAACTCATGAGTATTTGATTTTTGGCTTTTTTCCTACCTGCACCCCCTATAATTAGGGGTTGAGATCAATTTTATTGAGGGGTTTGTTTGAGGTCAATTTTTGTAGGGTTTGTTTTGGAGTTGATTATCGTTCTAACTCATGAGTTTTTCAGAATTTTTTTTTCCTACCTTGCACCTCTTATTATTAGGGGTTGAGATAAATTTTTTGAGGGGTTTGTTTTAGAGTTACAATCGTTCTAACTCAAGAATATTTCAGATTTTTTTCTACTGCACCCCCAATAATTTGGGTTTGAGATTAACTTTTGAGGGGTTTGTTTGAGATCAAATTATTTAAGGGTTTGTTTTGGAATTGATTATCGTTGTAACTCATGAGTATTTGATTTTTGGCTTTTTTTCCTATGCACCCCCTATAATTAGGGGTTGAGATCAATTTATTGAGGGTTTGTTTGAGGTCAATTTTTGTAGGTTTGTTTTGGAGTTGATTATCGTTCTAACTCATGAGTTTTTCAAATTTTTTTTTCCCTACTCCTGCACCTCCTATTATTAGGGGTTGAGATAAATTTTTTGAGGGTTTGTTTTGGAGTTTGATTATCGTTCTAAATTTTTTAGGAGTTGATAATCGTGGAGGATTGGTATGCCACTTGCACCCACTTTTTTTTCCTACTGTTATCTATGTTTTCTCTGTCTTTGTCCTAGTTATGGTGATAAAATATTTGGTATGAGAAATATGGAATTTCATGCAATAGATTATTGGTGGTTGTTTCTTTTCCTATTGTTTAATTGTTAAAATTTTTTGATGGCACCCCAATAGGATTTTGATGAATATGTAGAGTTAAGTTGTGGTTCTTGTATGGTTGTTTCACGTTTACTTTTTATTTAGGTCATTTAGCCAATGATTTCTAAGTAATTCTCATTTATTAAATATCTTGAAACGAAGGTGATCGTGTGATCATTTTATTTGGGTTGTGAAGAAGCTATGCTCCTGTCACATTTCAACGCCCAAATAGTTTATCGGAAGAAGAATTTTGAAAGCGGGTTGGCGAAATTGGCGTTCTGATTGATCTTTGAAAAGCAAAAATACTAGCATGGAAAAAATTTAAAAATGTCATTGGCCACTTGTTTAATTTTAACATTTTGTTATTTTCTTGTTTTATTAGTGATAGGGACAACCAATCTTGTCTGTTAGTAGGGCAATGTTGCGTGAGATAGATAAACCTATGTAGTTTAAGCACTATTAATTTATGTTCAACTGCTTTTATGACAATTAATAGAATGAAGTTTAAAAATAACGTTGTTGCCTTGCGTTATGATAGGTGTTCAAAGTAAACTTTTGTCTATATATTTTGAACACATGTTAACTTGATAAATATTGAATTTGAGAAATCGACCTCACGGGTTTGAGAGACATTATGCATATGACAAATTAAGATGGTTGCTTGATTATTGGGAAAGTTGGGAGATAGACCACTTTCTCTCTCTCTCTGCATGCATAACTTTTTCCCCTACTTTGAGTTGACATCATGCAGTAAGAGCATTATTAAAGCATGTTGGGAGTGAACATGCACAAAAGACAATTCTGCAATACAACTAACAAAATGCATGTTGGGAGTGAAACATGCTCACCCCAAGAAAGAAACAGCAACTAACAAAATGCACAAAGACAATTTCAAAACAACTAATCTGCAAAAAACAATACCGCATTTGTACACCCAATTTTCAAAGCAATACAAACTGCCAAAAAAAAACAACTAATCGCAATCTCACAAGAAACCAAAAGACAAAGAAAGCAATCGCAATCGGACAAAACGCAAAAGAAAAACAACTAAAAAAACGAAAACAGCAACTAATGCAAAAAAAAACAACAACAAACGCAAAAACATCAACTAATCGCACGACAATAAACCAAAAGACAACTAAAAAGGCGCAATCTACGCAATCGGACAAAAGAAGCGGCAAAAAGCGAAAACAGCAACTAATCGCAATCGCAAAAAAACAACAACTAATCACGCCAAAAAATGCACTAACAAATCTGCAAAAAAAAACAGCAACAAATCTGCAAAAAAAAAACAGCAACTAATACGCGGCAAAACCAAAGGCAACTAATCGCTCATCAACCACAACAACAATTCAGACAATCTATTGCACAACCCACAACCCCAATCTCCTCAACCGAAAAACACATACCAAAAACACTTCAAATTATACTCATTCTAGACTTCAAATTACACTTCAAAACTGTGACCTCATCACTAAAAAAAAAACTCATACATATCCACTAAACCTAGAAAATTCAGTAAAATTCATGGGTTCCACACAGCAGTTACATATATAATTGTATATATACATATAATCAACAAAAATACTACTTTTGCCATTCCGGTTTCTTCCTCTTTTCTTGTTAGCATCCATTCTTGCAATTGCCTTGTTAGCCTCCGTTCTTGTTGCCTTGTTAGCCTCCGTTCTTGCAATTGCCTTGTTAGCCTCCATTCTTGCAATTGCCTTGTCCCTATTAGCCTCCATTCTTGCAATTCCTTGGTCAATAGTTGGTACAACAATTTCACCTCTTCTTGTAGTTTCGATGTGCATGCGGATTATGCGTCAATGGTTCTTGTGAAGTCCCTTCATTAGTGATGTCCCAGACATTCTTGTTGAGAAAGTGAAGACCTGTGTTTGGTGAGGTCCACAAATTATGCAACATTTTCAAATATTAACTTCCATACAACAGTAAAATGCACTACCAAATTATGCAACATTTGAAAATATTACTTACAAATACTAGAAATTATACAACATTTGAAAATATTACTTACACTAGAAATGCCACAGACGGTGTAGGAGAAGGCAGTATAATCTCACTGTGTGGACTGTACCCTGAATGTCACCTCTACCTCCACTCCTAGTAATAGGTCCACTCCTCTGCAATCCACTAGGCCCACCCCTTCCCCTAGTACTATGTGCACCCCTCTGCAACCCACTAGGCCCACCCATAGTCCTGGGTCCACCCTCTGCAACCACTAGGCCACCCCTAGTACTAGGTCCACCCCTCTGCAACCCACTAGGCCCACCCCTAGTACTAGGTCCACCCCTCTGCAACCCACTAGGCCCACCCCTAGTACTAGGTCCACCCCTCTGCAACCCACTAGGCCCACCCCTAGTACTAGGTCCACCCCTCTGCAACCCCAGGCCCACCCCTAGTCCTAGGTCCTCCTGCAACCCAGAGGTCCACCCTAGTACTAGGTCCACTCAACCCAGTTGACCCTTGGTAGGTTGACCCCTACCCCTACCCCTACTATTACTCCCTCCACTTGTAGAATATTCATTAGTATCTTGTGCAATCTGCAAAGATGATAACAATTAAATAAATCAATGTAATGAACTAATTGCAATTAATAATGACATTTATCTTATTGCTAAAGAGTTTGGATATTCGCTTCATCATCAATGATTGGCTCAGCTAGGGTATGACCACTACCATGTTGTACCTATGATAACAAAATTTGTCAAACCTTAACATATTTTAAAAACAACAAAGAAGTGAACCAAAAAATAATCAGATAGATATAGTACTCCATTTACCTCATTTCTTCTTGAACTACCCTGTCCCTGTAATTCACACCGCTCTCCGTGGACATGTCCTAGTATTATGTCCTACTCTTACGCATTTGCTACATCTCATTAGAACTCCCCCTTCCTTATACGGTTTTGATTGACCGGCTCTTGGACCCCTTCTCCTTACTTTTGGTCTCCCCGTTGTATTCTATTTAAGGAGAGGTCGACATGCTCATAACTTGTCCTCACCCATTGGGCCTCTCCAGGCATCGGATATACAATTTCATCATAAGCTTTTTTATACATCTCAATTGTATACCACTCATCCACATAATCCTCAGGGTTTGCATTAAAATACCAAATCGCAGATACCGCATGTGCACATGGGATGCCTGTCATGTCCCATTGTCTACAACCACACGTTCTATTCAACAAGTTCACAACATATTGTTTGTTGTTGTGTCTCACTTCATACAAATGTCCCCCAGCATAAGTGCTATAACATTGCCCAGCAACCGCTCCAATTTCATCCAACTTTGCAACAATCCTAGGACAAAGCCTACCAGTCATGGTGCGGATGCCATCCCTCTTTGCCTGATATCTCTTCATTAATTTTTGTCTTATCATTTCAAACATAGATATAATCGGCAAGTCACGCGCATGTAGGATGTAGGCATTAAAGCACTCACATAAATTGTTCACTAAAAGATCACACTTAGGGGACGTATTGAACCAAGCCCTAGACCATGACCTTCGGTCAACTTCCATTAAAAAATTATATGCATACTCACTTATGTTCTTCAATTCCTCCATTTCATGAAAAAAATCTGCTTGATTATGTATGCTGCGCAGCCCATAACTTATCCTTCAGTGCGAGACCACGGTGACCACTATCTCTGTAGTTCGCATACAAGTGTCTCACACAAAATCGGTGGTCACCCCCAGGAAGCACCACATCAAAAGCTGGTTGCAACCCCTACAAATTATGCAACAAATAGACAACACTTAGTTACCTTGATGAAAACAACGACAAAGCGAAAACAAAGAAACATAATGAGTTATAGTTACCTTTTGATCGAAATAAATGTCCATCCATGTCCAGGGGGGGTGCCAAGATCCGATAGCAAAGACTCAAGAAACCAAATCCAACTATCCTTGGTTTCTGCCTCAACAACTGCAATTGCCACTGGGTACATGTTATTATTGCCATCTCTCGAAATGGCCGACAACAGCTGACCCTTATAAGGCCCCTTCAAAAAACATCCATCTAACCCAATGATGGGCCTACAACCAGCTCAAAATCCTCTCTTCATGGCAGCCAAAGAAAAATATAACCGGTGAAAACATGCTGGATGGTCAGGCAAAGGCCTCTCAACTTTCATCATCAGACAACTACTACGGTTTATGCGCTAACCGTTCACATAATCCCAAAGCCTAACATATTGCGACTTCACTTTTCCTTGAAGAATTTCCTTTGCTATTCGCTAGCCCTATGCAACGCCAATTGTCCACATCAACACCCATTTTCCTTCACTTCCCAAGAATTGCCTTCAATGGCATATTAGGTTGTGCTCTAAATTTATCAATTAATTTTCGTGCAATCCATGGGGATTTCACGGCGAAATCGATGTTGCCTTGTACATGTGTATGCGGCTTGAATTGATCTAATCTCAAAAGCCTCTTCATCATCGCATTCTGACCATAAACCCGATCGTACAATCGGGTTCCACACGCATCTACAATGCACCTCGCCAAATAATTTTTTAAACATTATATCCTTCCCATTCTTTATATTACTCTCCTAATTGCTTCTCTAAATACTTTGATCGTGAAATTTTAGCCCATTACACAATCGTGGGCTCATCATATCAGTTTCTTGAAACTCTGTTCCTGTAACACATCTAGGAAGAATCAGCCTCATACTCCTCATCACTCCTAGGAGGTGATATAAGAATGTCACTGAGCCATGTCGGACTCAACATCATCGTCATACACCTCATCACCATAACACCTACCCCTTCCACGCTCTCCTTGAGCCCCTCTGCGTTAGTATTTTCATTACCACCACCTCTGGCCACCACTCTCCTCATCCCCATCCTCACTCTCATTACCCTCCCCATCACCCTCCCCATCACCCTCATTACCCTCCCATCATTGCCCCCTCAACATTGCCCTCATCATTGGCCCCTCAACATTGCCCCCTCATCATTGCCCCCCCTCATCATTGCCCCCTACCATGGATGACCTAGGGGGTAGCTATCTTCATCAAACAAATCCGGTTCAAAAACCTCTTCCCAATAAGGATCATCCCGCTCAATCCTAGTGTTTTCACCATCATTACCCTCATCTTATCTTCATACTATCATTGCTAATCGAATGATCAAAGAATGACACAAGGTACAATTCTATTACTAATACCCCTTATGTGCAGAACCATTCTAACACGTCAGAGTCCGATGAAATTAATTTCAGACCACTTTGCATATTATGCCCTGGTTCCAAATAATACACCAAATCCCGACTTGTATCCATATTTTTTACTATCTCCTCAATCTCAAAAAAGACAACATGTCCTCATCATATGTCTCAAAGATGCACATCTACATCACCCCCACCTATGTGCATGCAAGCCCCTATTAATCCTACCACCATAATGTACCTCAAATGCAAGCTCGATAGTCATCCCGAAAAATAAAAAATAAAAAAAGGTTACAAAATTAACAAATCAATGAGATATTAAGTACAATTTACTTTTAACTAATTAATAAAGGTCAACTCAACAAATATAAAAAATAAGAAAATAATTAAGCCTCAATATATTGTTAACATTAATTACTTAAATAATCAACTCTTGTTCAGTCAATTGACCATGATGAGGTGTCATTCCATGGTAGATTATTTATTTATTTATAGGTTGGATACCAAATTCACATAATGAATGAGAGAAACTTCACATGCAGGGTATAGGAACACCAAAAAAGGTTATATATATATATATATATATATATATATATACACGACAAAAAAGAAGGGATCCATTCATTCAGCCGTTCAATACTTTTGTTTTCACCAATGGGGACCACCGAAAAAGTTAACAACAACACATGAAGACAAACTACAGCCAAAAGCACTGACTTGTCATTGTTTGTCTGACACAATATTTCTTAAATAACAGAAACTCCACTACTTATCAAAAACAGCAACTCCACTAAAACACACAAAGAAAAGACACCAATGGGGACCTATAGTCTAAACATTGCAGCTTCAACCGAGAAGAACTGTCAACCAACCCATCCAACCAGAGACATCATTACAACAAGGGGGACCACGGGAAGACAAATTGCAGCAATGGGGACAAGGGGGACCACGGCAAAATCCCAACACATTAAAATGTTGCAAAATGATAACTGAAACCCATATACATCCATCAACAAATAACTGAAACCCTAAACAAATAATCAGTAACTAAAAACCCCAAATAAGCAGACAACCAAAAAATATACCAAAAAAAGGGGTTTATGATAAATATGTGCATCGATAAAAGCGGATCACTTAAAAAATAAAAGGAGCCACAAACAAAAAGCGCTACAAAACACCATCAAAAAGAGCTACAAAACGACCTAAACCCATCGACATTGAATAATCTCCACAAACCCTAAAAAATACGAAAAATGAATTAAATATATTACCTCCAACGGCGAAAATCTTCAAACTTTTTGAGAGCGTAATCTTTCCGAGAATCGCGCGGAGGTCAGTGGACTCTAGGAATTTTTTTTTCAGGGAGAGAGAAGGACCGACGGGGGAGGATGGACGGCCAGGCAAGGTTGTGCGATCTGAGGTGATTTCGAGTCCCTTCTGCGATTATGGTTTAATGGAGGGACGATACGGCGTCGTTTTGGTTTTGGTAAGAGGAAACCTATCCCATCCAAAACGGGCGCCTGCTTTTGGTAAGTGTTTTTATATAATTTTTTAAAGGTAGAGGGAGGGTATTTTCGAATTTGATCACATCAAAGACGATGTCGTTTGGGTGGTTCCATCCATTTTGACGGCAAAACCTAACGGAGGGGGCTAAAACGTAACTGTTTGGTAGTTGGGGGGGCCATTTTACAACTTTTGATAGTTCGGGCTAAACGAAATGGCCGGTAGTTGAGGGGGCTAAAACGTATTTTCCCCTTTATTTATTTATTTTGAGTACATAACATAACAAAATAAAGAAGAAAGCAAAAAATTTAAAAGGCCTAGATGAATGAAACGTAGGAGGTTGTTAGGATAATACATGACGTGAGATATGTTAGGTGGACAATTATCTATTTTAATTAAGAGTTTGAGTATGTAGCACTATGGTGCGGTGTTTTATAGCAATAAATCTCCATTGCCTTAATTTATTAGAAGTATGAGTTGATTGTTGAATTCAGAACCAGTTTAGACTCCCAACACAAATCTATTATCAATAAGTTCTATGCAAGTAATTTCGATTAAGAACCTGTCTCTCTTTCATTATTCTTCTCTTTCTCTTACAAGTCTATCTGGTGCTAAGCTAGTTGTCATATTTTGTATCATGAAAATATTGGCCGTTTTATTCTGGTAGACAAAATTTGATATATCCTTCATTTTTTAATAAAAGCTTTTTCCCCTATTGAGAAAGATTTGATCATCGGTAAAATAATATAACCCGACATTCATATGTGATTATTTTGCAATCGTTCTATATTCATGCTGTAGCAAGTATGGGCAATGAGGGAGATTGCATCAAATTAAAATTTCGAAATGTGAAATTGAGAAGTTTTAACTTTGAGGTATCTTCTCAAAACACATGAAACTTCAAAGATCTTTGTTAAGTTTTTCTTAATTTTTTAAAAATTCTATTCATTTGTTTACTATCTATTCAATTAAATTATTCATTTCAGGTAATAGAATTATTTAATTCGTTAAATTTGGGTAAAAAAGAGAGGCTAAAATCAAACCTATAAGGACAACAAAACACGAAGGAAAAAAAAAAAAAAATACAAAAAACAAAAAATGATGGTCCAACTGGGTCAACTAGATGGGTCTGGAAGGCACTGACCTGTGTAATCCCTCCACTGCCATGAGGGGGAGGATGTATTGCTTCAGTGTGTAACCAGAGCTATAGGGAACCTCAAGCAAAGCCCTCTGTGCTCTAGGAACCATTAACACGACTTCGCCGCAGAAGTCACAAGGCTCAGGCACTCTGGCTATGAACGGGCGGGACAGTGAGAATCCGACTGGTTGAGTGCTAGAGTCGTTCCATCACATTGATACCCCCACTCAGGTTACAGGCTTGCGTTACTAAGCCCAGTAATCTATTTTGCCTCACTAAATTCTTATAAAAAGTACAAGTTTCTTGCTTCTTATCGATGTGGGACTGATGTAATTAAGTATTTGTTTTCAAAAACATTAATTAATCCGGCATTAGTAGAGAATGCTGGTTCAGAGAACAAGCAAGTGAAGGGAGCTCTACCTGAAGGATTCTTTGATAACAAGGAAGCTGACTTACGTGCACGTGGCATAAAGCCAGTTAAGCCAGATATCTCCCATCTTATGCACCGTTAAGATAATTATATTCTTTCTCCCTTAATTTGTTGGGAAACCTTTTTCGTTCTCTGTCCTACGTTGTGAATGCATTATTGCCTTGAAAGTTGGTCCTTTATTTTGTTTCATCTGTTTTAAATTTGTTCTTGGAAGAGTCATTGAAATTTAAAGTTTCATATGACAATGAGGTATATATTATGACTTCACTTTATCATGGGCTAAACTTGATAAAGTGAGTTTTAATGAGCTATTTTGTATAAAAGTTTTTCTTTTCTAATTAAAATGCTCTAAATTATAGTTCCCCGAGTCTCTCTTCCCTGAATTATAAGATCTATTAATATGTATAATATCCTGAAAGTTATAAATATATATGTTTTTGTTGTGAGTTCACTTATGAGTATTGTGTCCCACATTGAAAAAATATAAAAGAAAAGAGTGTTTATGGACTTTAGCTCATTAACCCATTAGCTTAGATTTTTTTGGCTAGAATTATGTTCAATTATGTATATTAATTATGTATATGTTCAATTATAACCGCAAGACGGTTAGTACGGTTAGCGGTTCTAAACTTCCACCCCTAATTTTCGAATAATTCTAAAAGACCTGCTTGTGTCACTCTTGTGTCCATCTAATAATGATGTGGCTTTTAAAATTACTATTTGATCAAAATCCAATAATGATCAATTATAAGTTCAATGGTGATTTTAAGAGCCACATCAATCTTGAAAGGACACAAAAGTGACACAAAAGGGACTTGTAACATTACTCCTAATTTCCATTACATTTGAAGTATGTGGTGCATTTTTCAAACATAGCTAGTGCTCCACCAAATTGACCTATCACTCATACATATGATGTCAAGTAACACTTAACCTTAATCAGTTAGAAATTACGTACGCAGACATTGTCGAAAATAGAATGGAACTTCCATTTTCCCCTTCTTTTAGATATATATAACCCACCACTCAATTACTAATCTTAGTGGAAAGGGCACTAAACCATGTCGCCCTCGCAAACAGAAATCAGCAAGCACCTTGGAAATGCCGCATGCGTGGGAGTACCTAAAATAAAATAAAATAAATAATATGGGTGTTATTGAAAAATCTATTATATTCTATCAAGAATAGCTATTTGTCTCATTTTTAGAGGAATAGTTATTCTTGTGTGTTTGAGATTAGTCAATTCAATGAGAATAACTATTTTCAGAAATAGACCTCTACTAAACTAAAGAATGACTATTCCATAAAAATAGCTATTTAATTCCAGAGTCCATTCCACAGACCAAATGACCCTATTTATATTTTTCATGGACTAGCTTTAAAATTAAGTTAAAAGCAACCAGTTTGAGTGCATACTTAGCTACCAAGTTCTCCAAACAAAAAGCAAATGCGTCAGCACTTGGTATTAAATTTCTTCATGCTTTTGGCAATTGAGTTTCATTTGTCCAAGTCTCAAAGCTATTTGGAAATTTTGGTTATAAAAAAGTTTCACCTAGACCAACTTTCACCAAGAAATTAAACGTGGTAATATCATTCTGACACTCCCGCATTCTATTTATGGAATGCATCATTTTTCATGAAGATGATTTAGCGTAGAGATTACCACACTTGTTAGGATATATGCGGTCATCCTCGCATCATTATCTTTTTCATTTTAATTGTCAGGCGATTTAAAATTTTTAAATGATTCGACGTATAATATATTCATCATGTTGTAACGTATACGCCATTAAATCCATAAAATATAATCTTGATCATGAAATGATACCATTAATTAGCCATTACACTTGAAATGAATAAGATTATACTTAATGAATAAGATTAACCATTAATTAGCCATTACACTCAAAATGACTAAGATTAACCATTAACAAGTGAAATATTTAATTAAAAATATAGGTAAATTATGAAGTTAAAATAGCATGTTTAATTTTTTTTAAAATTGATTAAGAAAATATAGAATCAATTATTTAAAATAATAATTGATTAGTGTTTCGAGTCCAAGACAGACCAGTTGTTATGTTCTGTCACACGAGCTAGCGAAATGGACGTTGTTTTAGAAAATGTAAGGTTGCGTTAAATTTGGATCAGAAATGTTGGGCTAATTATTTGCTGATTCAAACATCATATATATATATATATATATATATATATATATATATACACACATGCAAGTTGCGGAGTCGTAATTTTCCAGCATTAATGGACCATGTCTACACTCGTAGATTTTATGAAAATGATTAAATTTGTTAGAAATTTAATGATCTACGTATTGTTATAATAAATATATTATTTTTTAAGTTATTTAAAAATTTTAAATGATGTGACATTATGGAATTAGGATTTTTTTACAATTTCAAAGAAAATGTAGATTATCAACTTTTAAAATTTAGGCTGTTTAGAAGTATTAAAACGCTTGAAAAATGTCACATATAAAAAATGTGACATATTATCGAGACATTTTAAAGAAATTCTTTTTCAAAAGACTTTTTATTCACTTTTTATGCAAATCAAAGTGCTTGAGACTTCATGAGGAAGCCTAGGGTGGATATGAGTGTGAAGGGACCCCAATGAGTCAAAACACAATCGTAATGTCTAGACATGACATCCGTGCCCAGACAAGGGGAGTAATTTCGAGTTTCTAGAATTGGTGTCTAGACAAGGCCTTCAGTTGTCTGAACAAGGTTGCAATCTTGAAATTTCTGGAGTTGGCATCCAAATAGGGCTTCTAGCTGTCCGGACAAGGATGCGATCTTGAAGTTTTGGGAAACAACATCCAGACAAGGCCTTTAGCCATCCGGACGCCTCTATGTTATTTTATATGTGACATTTTTTTAAGCGTTTGAATGCTTATAAACAACTTAAATTTTGTAATTTAAAAATTATCCTTATTTAAAATTATATATATTATTAGATGATTAATTTTCAAATGAATTCTCACAATTTCAGGATTCTTATCTTAGTTGGATGGTGAGCCAACAAGGGTTCCTTCATTGAAAGAAAACCCTATCGCTTTCAAGCAATAGTTGCAGATGTTTTCTCTCTAGGAACGTTTTGACCTTAGGGCAGAAGGACCAATTTTCCAAGTTGTAGACTATGGTGGAAGTAGCAAGCATGACGAATCAGGAGGTGTAGATGATAGATGAGCTTACTCGACTATGGTCGAGTCTTTCCTTGTCTGAAGTAGAAGGGGCTGACTTGGAGATCAAGAATCAGGCATGGGAGGTAGGAGCTGAGCATGGGAAAACATGTTTGGTTGCAAAGTTGATTTCTGATCACTTGGTGAGCAAGGAGATTATTAGATCCATTTTATTAAGGGGTTGGAAGCCATCAAGGACACCTTCTTTCAAGTTGTTGGGAGACAACCTATTTCTAGTAGATTTAGCGAATGAAAGGGACATGAAAAGAGTGCTGAAGGGAAGACCATGGGTTGTTGAAGGGCATTTGTTTGTTATGGAGGACTATGATGGTTTAGCCCCACCAACACAAATCCAGTTCGACAAAACCTCATTTTAGGTCAGAATGTATAACCTTCCCTTGGCCTGTATGAGCCTCGTTGTTGGTCAACAGATTGGTTAGGTGGAAGAGGTGGATGTGGATGAGGGAAGAATGGGATGGGGCGAATGCTTGCGGGTTATGGTGAATCTTGATCTACTTAAGCCATTGATGAGAGGGAGAATGCTGAAAATAAATGGGTCCTCTATGTTGATCGGATTTCGCTACTGAGAGACTTTTGAAATTTTGCTTTCAATGTGGAGTGATCAAGCATGGGGTAACCGTTTCTTTGGAGAGTGCTGGAGCAAGAAAGTAAAACGCCCCACCAAATTTGGACCATGGCTACGTGCGACATCCCCTAAAAGGGTCTTCATGGCAGACTCGGACAAGCCCTAGAACGACGTGATCCACCTAAGCGAGAAAAAGGAGGAGATTTCAAGAGAAATGATTTTCATAGAAGACAAACACCAAACATACAAGATACATCGAATGGGTGGTTGGAGGAGGGTGGAGAGAGGTTTGGGATGGCGAAGAGCAGAGCTAAAACCTCTTTGGAAAGTGAATTAAGGGGTTATTCTTTTCCTAATAAAGCTCAACCAACCGTTATCAAAATAGTTGGAGGAAACGTAACTAGGGAAAATAAGGGGGTGTAAATTATGGAGATTTTGTCACTAAAATCTTTAAGGATGATTCAAAGATTAATGAGACTGGATTGGGGGATGAAATATTTCCCCCAATTAATGAGGAGCAATCAATCAAGGAAGGGGGACAAAAAGATGTGCCATTTAATATCTCATTAAAGGAGATGGAGAGGGGTAAAAAACAAGGTGGGGAAGTGGATGAAAGGCAGTTTAGTCATAATACAGGGAGTGGTAAAAAAGGTGTTGGGAGATTCCTTACAGTGGTTGACGTGGAGGAAAAAATGAAGAACAATGGTTTTGGTGAGAACACGATGAGCAGCTAGGGAGTGACATCACATGGAACTGAAAGCCAAAGGAGGGACAAATGGTGATTATACCGGGGTCTAGTGGGGAAGGCTATAGAAAAAGAAAGTAGAGATTTCAATGCAGGAGGGGAGGATTTGGTAAACAAAGGTAGGACGAAGGAGGCGTTTATACAAGCCTAGTGGAGTAGTGGCTCAAAAAGACAAAAATGGATTAGGATTGGTAGAAGATAGTGTATAGCCCCATCGACCGCAATGATCGTAATGAGTTGGAACTACCGAGGGCTTGGGAACCTTCGGACAGTTTAAGAGCTTCGCCAAATGGTGAATGACAAGAACCCCACTATAGTTTTCTTAATGGAAACTAAGTTACGTGCTAGCAAGATGGAACAGGTGCGAGTTCAATTAGGGTTTGATCACATGTTCACGGTGGATTGCGTGGGCAAGAGGGGAGGACTAGCCCTATGTTGGATGGATGGCTATGGTGTTGAAATTCAGCACTATAGTTGTAGGCATATCAATGCAATGGTGTGTCCCTCTCTGATAGATTGCCATGGAAGTTAACAGGTTCTATGGTCATCCCAATCCTAGTAAGAGGTTGGAAGCTTGGAGCCTACTTTGACATATTACTACTATGGACTCGGTCCCTTGGGTTTGTATTGGTGACTTCAACGAGATCCTTTGTTCAACATAAAATTTGGTGGGAATAGACGACAAAGGGGCTTAATGGAAGCCTTCCAAAATGCACTTTGAGGAGTGTGGCCTATTGGATTTAGGCTATAAGGGCCCCAAATACACATGGAGCAACTGTAGAGAGGGTGCTGATTTTACCGAAGAAAGGCTTGACCGAGTGGTAGCGAACAACGGTTAGTGCAACTTGTACCATGGAGTAGAGGTTTCGGTGGGGGTGGCTGTGTGGTTGGATCATTTTCCTATTCTTTTGTTTATGTAAGGAAAAAATGATGGGCAATAGAAAAGAAGGAATTTTGGTTTGAAGCTGGGTGGGAACTTGATACAAATTGTCGAAAAATCATAGAGCAGACCTAGGGCAATGCAAGTTCGCGGGATGAAGTCATATGGGTGGACCCATGGCTCCCACTAATTTCAAAACAACCCCCCAAAAAAATCAAAATTTTCCGAGAATTAATTTTTTGAAGGTATTGTTCCAAAGAATTCGTAGATCCTACAGCAAGGATAATGGAACAGAGAGACGAACCTTTGGATCTCGGCATCCAAATCCCTTGGATCGTAGAGAGACACAGAGCAAGATTGGTTTGATCATAGAGAGAGAGAAAGAAAGAGAGAGTGTATAGTGAGTAGAGAAAATAGAGTGGTAAAGGGTTTATATAGGTATGGTTTGGAGGGAGGGATCGCTTGGACACCCAACTGTAGTCTAGGCTCTTGTTCGACACAATTTTCTACGCCGCTGGATCAAATGGTTGCTTTAATTTTACACTTCATTTTAGTTGTCCATGCCAACTGTAGGCTTGGCTTTTGTTCGATGTGATTTTTTGCACCGTTGGATTGAGTTCCTACTTTAATTTACATTTTCAGCCGTCCACGCCCACTACAGTGCTATTACTAACTTCAATCTTTACTGTGAAAAAATAGGACACATTTTACATAGGCTTGCTTTTGTTCGACGCGATTTTTTGTAAGTAACTCTTTATTGTGGATAAATAAGAAATTTATTTTGATGTTAGCGATATTAATTTTATCTATATGAGTTTTAATTCTTATCATAAATGGTACACCGTTTATTGATTAAAACATAGTTACTCCTCTCTAACTTCTGTCTAAAAAATTGATAGAAGTTCACGTCAACCTGTTAAAAATTTTCCTTTCTAGGTTTCTCCCGAACACTAGAGGAGGAGTAGCTTTCTTTCAACACAATCTTGTGGCGGTTGTGGGCGGAAAGGTGACGCACGTGAGAAAGAATGTTGTTGGGACACAAGACTGAGGAGGACTTGGCGGAGTTATAGGGAAAATTCACTTTGACGGAGGTAGAGCAAGATGGCCTTGAGGTTGTGGCGGAAGAGGTGGAAGGGATTTCAATACAAGGCACCCATTGCCTTGTGGGAAGCTAATTTTGGAGCGATTGATTGGCAAGGATCTCATTCGGAAAAGCATGGTTAGAAGCTGGAGGCCTACTGGATCTTTGGCTTTTAAAGTTTTGGGGGAGAGCCTGTTTCTCTTGGAATTCGAGCGTGAGTGGGATAAGAGCAGAGTCATGGAAGGCAGGCCGTGGTTTTTAAGGATATCTTTTTTCAGTCGTGGAATATGATGGAATCACCCCTATGTAAGATGGCTTTCGAATCTGCTCCTTTTTGGATTCGAATGTTCCATTTACCACTTTCGTGCATAGGGAAAGAGATAGGAGAAAGCTGGGTGAAATGGTGGGCACTGTGGAAGAAGTGGAGACCAATAAAGATGGTATTGGTTGGGGAGAGTATTTGAGAGTTAAAGCACATGTAAACTTCTCCAAGCCTTTTCCACGAGGACGGAACTTAAAACTGAAAAACAAATCTCTTTGGGTTGAGTTTTGGTATGAAAAAATGCCAAGATTTTGTTTTTAAGTGTGGAGTTATCCGGCATGGAGAAAGGGGTTGTGTGAATGAAGTACTCTGATGGAAGCATGGAAGGGGAAGGGAAAACGAGTATGGATCGTGGTTAAGGGTGGGGTACCACTGTTGGATCCGAATTTAACTAGCATGGGCTTGGCGACCCATGTGATGTTAGGCCCATGAAAGGAGGACAAGGCCCATGGACATATTAGCTTGTTTGGATATGCTTTGTCGACTATTGATTATTCAGTTATTCCGAATGTTAGTCCTGATTCACGAGTCCTCGGTCTTCCGAGTATCAGTTGAGTGTATTATTCGAACCAATCAAACAATATCTTCGGGAGATCAAACATTCGGATTTCCCGAGTGTTCGAATCTTCCGATCATGAGTAGCCATGATCGTTGGTTTGGCCAAGGATCTCGTCAGCCGACCATGATGACGTCATCAAGTTTCTATAAAAGAGAGACTCCACCCACCATTCGAAGGTATCCTGTTTTCCTCACAACTCACTTATTCACTGTTATCCGATTACCCATAATCAAACACTAACTTAGGCATCGGAGCTCGTCACGGACACCCCGCCTATCCCATCTTGTTCTATTTTGCAGCCAGATCAACCCAAACACCATCACCATCATCTCGTCATCAACAATCCAAAGAAAACCAACGAATCAAAACTCTCCACGTCATCCTTGGGAAAACTGTTTCTAAATAGTTTACGCCGTCTGTGGGAAACGATTTTTTTCTTCAAATCTTTTCTTACCAAAGAAAACTTCCCAACAGGATGACCGTCCTGTCATCGTCGCGCGGGATAATACCAGAAAATCAAACAGCACCTGCAGACCCGGATACTCGAATAAGTTCATTAGAAGAAGTCATAAAACGTATTAGCGAGTCGATGGAGGCCATGAGGAAAACCAACGAAGACCTCGCTTCCAGGTTACCCCCCCAAAAACAGCCCGGGCACGAAGAAAGGCGGAAATCAGTGGGAAAGGAAAAAACGCGAGAAAAGGAGGAGGAAAGTTCTGTTCACGGTGATCATAGAACACATAGCGAGGAAAACTCTTCCAACGAGAAGTCTCATAAAACTAAGACTTCAACCAAACAATCAAGTGAAGAAGCGTCGTCATATCAACCGTCTCGACGCAGTAAGTCCTATTGGAGTCAAGTGGACAAGACAAGCGATAGAAAAGTCAAAGGAGGACATGAAGGACTTTCAGAAAAATACAAGGAAATGGTCCTCTTCATGGAGAATGGAGAGGGATCCACTGAAAGCATCTAATGGTGAAGACGACTTTACCTTTTACTAATAGAGTATTGAATTTCCGCTCCGGTAAGTTTAAGGATCCTCGTGGACAAACGACGGAAGTGGTGACCCTCCGATCATATAGAAGGATTTCGCGCCATCTCGCCGCTCCATGGAACCCCAGAAAATAGCTGTCGAGCCTTCCTCGACTTTGAAGGGGTAGAAAAAGATTGGTTCAACAACCTGAAACCCCAATCCATTGATAGCTTCGACACACTAGGACGCCAATTCATGAACCAATTCCTAGCCGACGAGAAGGAAGAAAATCCCGCTTACCTCCTATCTTAATTCAAGAAAAGAAGAACCTCGAAAGACTATCTCCACAGTTCAACCAAGAAAAGCTCACGGTCGAGAGTCCAGACGATCGACAATTTTATCGGCTCTGATGAACGGCATCAATGCGGACGGTCCCTTAATGGCTGAGTTAGCACGGAGACCCACATTAGGGACCCTCCCCGCTTTATGAGGAAGGCCGAAGAATTTGTCAACCAGGAAGAAACTATCAATGCCTTGACCAAAAGGAAAAGATCAAGTGAGAAGAAGAAGAGGATAAAGAAGAAGGACCTCGAATAGGAGAAGGAAACCCAAGAACTGTGGAGCGGAGAACTGAGCCTTCCAAACAAGAAATCAACCCCAAAGCCAAAAGGCTAACTTAATGCTAATCGTGCTTATGGAAATCAAGCGTGACCCGCCTTGAGATGGCCATCAAGAATGAGAACTCCCGAAAAACGAAACAACCAAAAATATGTGAGTATCATAACGATCACGGGCACGACTCAAGACGCATGGTGTTAAGAAGGGAAATAGAGCTCCTAATCCAGAATGGAAAATTACTCAAGTTTGTGAAGCGAAAAGAGAAGCGAGGAGAAAGTCAAGATCCCTCAAAGAATTAGAGCCCACCAAGAAAAATCTCCTCGAAAACCAACACGATCGAAGGAAAGAAGAGGACAGCAGGGGCCTAGAAGATCAGGAGGAGAACGCAACCAAAGGGGCGAGGAACACATGAATGATGAGAGCCAGCCGTCAAACCAGTTGGTGGTCAGGGAAATTCACACTATTTCTAGGGGTTTAGCTGGAGGAGGCGAATCCACTTCAGTGAGAAAAGCTCATGCCAGGAGCGTCCACATGGAAGAAATATACCAAATAACTCGGCCTCACAAGATGCGAAAGAAGGACGTAGAAACAATATCTTTCTCGGATGATGATGCTAATGGGGTGTCGATGCCCTATGATGATGCGCTGGTGGTAACCATGACTGTGGCTAACCACACCATCCACAAAATTCTAGTCAATAATGGCAGTTCGGCCGAAATCATATATTGGTTGGTGGTGCAGCAAATGGGAATACCACGCGACAGAATCAAACCTTTCGGATCGCCCCTTGTCGATTTTACTGGAGAACAAGTTCAAACAATGGGGGTAATATCATTGCCGATTACGTGCGGCGTTTCGCCTAAAGATTCAACGGTAATAGTAGATTTCTTAGTTATCGACAGACCGTCAGCCTACAACGCGATTATCGGTCGCCCCGCTTTGAATAAGTTGAAAGCAATCACCTCGACTTATCATCTGATGATGAAATTCCCAACCAAAGGCGGAATCGGCGAGCTTAGAGGAAATCAGGTAGTAGCAAGAAGATGCTATAATGTATCCCTGAAAGGAGTGATAAATTCAGAATTCCTCCCTGTAAGTATGGTCAGCAGTACCAACAAAGCTGAAATCAAAGGGAAACCCGCGGAAGAACTAGAAGAGATAATTGTAGGTGACGGAAAGGCATTGAAGATTGGGTCATGTTTAGCGCCGGATATCCGAGAAGGAATCATTGACTTCCTTCGTGAAAACATTGAGGCCTTTGCATGGACTCATGAGGATATGCCAGGGATTGACCCTGATGACATAATTCACTGCTTGAACACCAGTCCGGAGGCAAGTCCAGTTAAGCAGAAACGAAGGAAGTTCGCCCCCGAGCGTAATCTAGCAATAGCCGAAGAAGTGGAAAAGCTGCTGAAAGCCCGTTTCATCCGAGAGGTGTATTACCCCGATTGGCTAGCCAATGTGGTATTGGTCAAAAAATCTAACGAAAAATGGAGGATGTGTATAGATTTTACCGACCTCAACAAAGCTTGTCCTAAGGATAGCTTCCCTCTTCCTCGGATCGACACACTTGTGGATTCAACAGCCGGACACGGCTTACTAAGTTTCATGGATGCCTTCTCTGGTTATAATCAAATCCGTATGCATCCAGCCGATCAGGAAAAGACCGCCTTCATCACTGACCAGGGTATATATTGTTATCAAGTCATGCCATTCGGGCTAAAAAATGCGGGCGCGACGTTCCAAAGGTTGATGAACAAGATGTTCCGAGAACAAATCGGACGGAACATGGAGGTCTATGTCGACGATATTCTCGTCAAAAGTCTATTGCCCATTGATCATGTTGGCGACTTACAGGAGGCCTTCAGAATTCTCAAAAAATACCGAATGAAGCTTAACCTGGCGAAATGTGCTTTCGGGGTATCTTCGGGTAAGTTCCTAGGCTTCATGGTCTCAAGCCGGGAAATTGAAGCAAACCCAGAAAAGGTTCAAGCCGTTTTAGACATGCAATCCCCAAAGAACACCAATCAAGTCCAGCAATTGACAGGAAAGATTGCGGCTTTAAATAGGTTTATCTCGAGATCTACAGACAAGTGCCTCCCTTTCTTCAATGTATTGAAGAAGGCTTTTGAGTGGTTGGAAGAATGCGAAGAAGCATTCGAACAGCTTAAGAAATATTTATCCAGCACCCCTTTACTGAGCCGAACCACTCCAGGACAACCTTTGTATCTTTACTTAGCGGTCTCAGACGGCAGAAGCCGCTTTGATCCGAGAGAGGAAAACACGCAAAAACCAGTTTATTTCATCAGCCGTGCATTAAGAGGAGCCGAACAACGATACATGCAAATGGAGAAAATGGCTTTCGCGTTAACCATCGCTTCTAGGAAGCTCAGGCCATATTTCCAAGCTCATACGATTGAAGTCCTGACAGAATACCCGCTGAAAAAAGTCCTCCGCAAGTTGGATCTATCCGGGCGATTGGTAAACTGGGCCATTGAACTCAGCGAGTTTGACGTTGAATTTGTTCCTCGGAATGCAATTAAGGGGCAAGTACTAGCCGATTTTGTAGCCGAATTTATCGGCATTACAGAAGAAGCGTTCCTGAAGGTCGATTTATGGATAATTCACGTGGATGGTTCGGCGGCGAAACAAGGTGGTGGAGCCGGTGTGGTGATAAAGGCCCCCAACGGAGAAAGCTTACACAGCTCCTGGCGATTAGAATTTTGGGTTACAAATAACAAGGCCGAGTACGAAGCGGTAATAGCCGGGCTTAGAGTAGCACAAGAGATAGGTGCCGAATATGTAGAGCTACGAAGCGACTCTCAAGTAATCGTCGGCCACATTCAAGGTAAATTTGAGGCCAAAGGCGAAAAGATGAAACTTTATTTATCCCGGATCCAAGATATGCGAGCCTCCCTCAAAGGGTTTAGTATTATTAAAATACCGAGGAACCAGAATGAAGAAGCCGACCTCCTGGCTCGAATGGGTTCAGGTACGACTAAGGATTCGGAGAGAAAAATAAATGTCCCGATTCAGGTCCTCGCCCAACCAACAGTATCTAGGGAGGCTACCATCCTCACACTTTATATAATGCCTCCATGGGCGAACGAGTTAGTGAGCTATTTACAGGAAGGCGATCTTCCGATTGACAAGAAAGCGACGGTAAAACTAAAGAGTAAAGCTGCACAATTCACCTTAATCAACGGCACTTTGTACAAAAGAGGTTTTATGTTGCCGTTACTAAAATGTGTATCCCGAGAAGAAGGTGATTACATTCTGCGCGAGATTCACGAAGGCGTTTGCGGAAATCATTCGGGATCGAGGATGTTGGCACATAAGGCTATTCGAACAGGGTTCTATTGGCCGAATATAAGTCGCGATTCCACGCAAATAGTCAAAACTTGTGACAAGTGCCAACGTTTCGCCAACGTATCGCAGCGACCACCGGAGGATTTAAGCTCCGTGTCCTCACCATGGCCCTTCTCCCAGTAGGGGGTAGACCTAGTTGGACCTTTCCCTCAAGGAAAGGGAGGAGTTCGTTTTGCGGTAGTAGCAGTGGACTATTTCACTAAATGGGCAGAAGCGGAGGCTTTGTCCAGTATCACCGCCAAGTGCATAGAAAAGTTTTTATGGAAAAACATCATCTGTCGGCATGGCATTCCTCACGCGTTTGTCACTGATAACGGCAAACAGTTCGACTGTGATTCATTCCGAGAGTGGTGTGCCAAGCTCAACATAAGGAACTACTTTTCGTCACTAGGTCACCCCCAAGCAAACGGTCTGGTAGAAGCTACCAATAAAACCATTTTTAAGATTCTGAAAAAGAAGTTGGGCGATCGAAAGGGAGATTGGGCCGAAGATCTCCCTGAAGTGCTATGGGCGTATTGAACTACAAAGAAAACTGCCACGGAAGAAACTCCGTATGCTTTCACCTTCGGCACAGAGGCTGTCGTCCCCGTGGAGATTGGATCGGGAAGTTACCGTGTTGAAACCTTCCAAACAAGAACCAACGACGAAGGCCTTAGAGTGCATTTAGACTTGTTACAGGAAAGGCGTGATCAAGATGAAGCAATGATGGCTGTACATCAAGAACGAACCGCTCGGTACTTCAACCAAAAGGTCCAGCATAGAAGCTTTAAGGTCGGTGATTGGGTTTTGCGAAAGGTTACAACCGCAACCAAAGATTCGGCAGAAGGCAAGCTGGCCCCGAGCTGGGAAGGGCTATATAAAGTCACAGAGTGCCGAAGGTCAGGAGCTTATTATCTCAAAAATGCAGAGGGAAAATCGCTACCGCGACCGTGGAACGTTGGACATTTAAAGAAATATTATTTGTAAATGAAAAATATGTTGTATCCCCGTGATCAATACTATAAAGTCTTCGTTAAAGAAATAGCGTGATGAATAACTCGAATTATAACCCCTTCTAAAGATCGCTAAAAAACCTATTCGAGGGCACCTACTCAGAAGGAGTGCTCGAATGAAGAAATATGCATTCTCAAAACGTCCAGCCTCAAGTAGGAGTGTTCCGAGAACAAATGCTTCGTTAGGAACCGGTAGCCTGAAAGGTGAGGAGTGTTCTAACCTATTCGAGGGCACAGAAGGAGTGCTCGAATGAAGAAATATGCATTCTCAACGTGCAGCCTCAAGTAGGAGTGTTCCGAGAACTAATGCTTCGTTAGGAACTGGTAGCCTCAGAAGGTGAGTGTTCTAACCTATTCGCAGTGGGCAGCCTCAGAGAAGGAGTGCTCAAATGAAGAAATATGCATTCTAACGTGCAGCCTCAAGTAGGAGTGTTCAGAACGAATGATTCGTTAGGAATGTAGCCTCAGGTGGAGTGTTCTAACCTATTCGAGTGGGCAGCCTCTCAGAGAAGGAGTGCTCAATGAAGAAATATGCATTCTCAAACGGCAGCCTCAAGTAGGAGTGTTCCGAGAACAAATGATTCGGTTAGGAACCGTAGCCTCAGAGTGAGTGTTCTAACCTATTCGGAGTGGGCAGCCTCAGAAGGAGTGCTCCAATGAAGAAATATGCATTCTAACGTGCAGCCTCAAGTAAGAGTGTTTCGAGAACGAATGGTTCCAAGTAGGATCTAATAGCCTCAGAGGTGAGTGTTCTAACCTATTCGGTGGGCAGCCTCAGAGAAGGAGTGCTCAATGAAGAAATATGCATTCTCAAACGTGCAGCCTCAAGTAGGAGTGTTCCGAGAACGAATGATTCGTTAGGAACGTAGCCTCAGAAAGGTGAGTGTTCTAACCTATTCGAGTGGGCAGCCTCAGAGAAGGAGTGCTCAATGAAGAAATATGCATTCTCGCATCCTTTGAAGTAGGAGTGTTCCGAGAACGAATGGTTCCGTTAGGAACTAATAGCCTCTGTAGCAGGAGTGTTCTAGCCTATTCGGAGTGGGCAGCCTTTGTAGAAGGAGCGCTCCGAATGAATAAATATGCATTCTCGGAACATGCAACCTCTGAAGTAGGAATGTTCCGAGGACGGGCAATTCGGTTAAGAATTGATAACCTCTGTAGTAGGAATGTTCTAAACCTATTCGGACGAACCGGCCCCTTGAAAATGAATGCTCGAAAGCCAGAGTACGTATGAATTTACAGATTCTTAAAGTGACATAGATGCAGAGAGTCATGTATAAGGCGACTTTGTCTAGACAAAGTTAAGTCAATCTAATTCGGTTTATCATTGATTCGAAAGAATTTAAATTCCACTCATACAATGGGATGGAGTGCCTTGCAGTTCAATCAAAAAAATATATATATAAGTAAATAAATATAGAAAAGAATTATTATTCTCATTTGAAACAAAGGAAAATGTCGTCACACATTCGGTAAAGGATTACAATAAGAAGTTGACTTATGAATATAATTCATCGCCATCTTCTGAACGGTCCCAAGATTCATTAGAAGAAGTAACCGATCGTATAGAGTCGACATCTGATTCTTCCAGACGGTCCACTCTCGGAGGAAGCTGAGCTCTAGATCGAGTCTCCGGGTCGTATATGAGATGGGGCCTAAACCCCATTCGCTTGATTCCCCGACAATCGGGCATCTCCTTTCGACCAACAGAGGAAACCTTCGAAATCGCCTGTTTCAGAGGCACTACATTTTGGGGAGAGATAGTGTCAATTTTTGGAATGTTCTCTGGCTTTCTGACCCAATCTCTGAAAGTTTCGAACCCTCCTAAATAACCCATGTAGAACCCAGTGTCTCGTCCCTAGGAGGCAAAGCTTAGTTGCCGATAGAAACTCCGAGCCTTAGCCTTATATTCGCGTAGCTTGTCTTTGGCTTTGCGAAACTTCGTCTTCATGGCAAGAAGTGACTGTGATAAAGCATCGACTTGGCTACGGCATGCCCCCAATTCGATAGTTACATCCGAGAGCCTCACATCGAGACGGCTGGCTTCCTCTCTAGCAATGATGAATTTCCCATAAGCGGTTCCGTGCTCCTTCCGAAAACACTCGTACATCATTTGGGAAGCCTCTGCTTTACTCTCTAACCACCTGATTTTCGTTTGAGATTCGTCAAGCCTTCCTCAATGTCTCGTTCTCGGCAACCACCTATTCATGGGTTTCTCGGAATCTAAAATAAAAAATCAAAAACCCCGCAAAATAAAAGAAGTCGAAAGAAATTCACTGTCAGTTAAGGAAAAGGAGAGGAGCAAAGGTTAGAAGGGCTTACATCTATAAGGTGTTGGAACATTTTGTTTGTTGTTTCTTGGCGAGATAGTGCGGCGGCATCTGTCGTCGAATTCCCGGGAATCAAATCTGCAAACGCTTCAAGGGGGTCACCTGCCCAGTTGATTTCTTTTCCTAGAAACTTGATGGACTCGCTAGAAGTTCGACGGCTTGAGGGTTCGTAAACATTCGGATTTGTTGCGAAAAATCGGTCGTCGATTGAATGTCCCTTTAAAGACCCTGTGACCTCATCATCATCCATAGGATTGGGTTGCAATGGAGAAGCCCTACTTTTGTCCATCTCGCTGGAAAGTGAGGGCTCCATGGTCTCTGCATCAGAAGGGGGATTTTCTTGAGCTGCCCCAGTCGTTGGAAGATCAGGAGAATCGACAATTGAAGGCAGTGAAGGGGGGTGCATTACTCCAGATAATGGAGGAATCACAGCATCACTTCCCATGGCAATAAGTGATATATCCCTAGATGGAATTATCGTAGGATTATTCTCTCTAATGGAAACGCTTACTTCTCTAGACGGACGAGTATTGGCGAGTAAGTCAAGGACCGTGGATATGCCTTTTCTGCCTTCTGTGCGTAAGATGGAGAATGAATCAACCGATTTGGGATCCTCCGGAGAGCTCGAATTTGTTTTATTCTTCCCCTTGTCATATCTGGATCTCCGTGGAAAGGCCATTTCCTTTGGAAGAGAGAGTTGGGTGCAGGGACGCCGCAAAGGCTCATCGATTGTAAGGGCTAGAGTATCGGAAGAAACCTTAGATCTCTTTCCACTGGGGACTGAAAGCCTCGAAGCTTCGATATCCGCGCCACTTCTCTTTTTTGTCAGTTGTGTCCTTGACCCTTCTGATAACATTTTGTCGCCCAAACCTTCGATCTGGGGATATCTAAGGTATGCTGCCAGTATCGTCAAAGAGAAAATGGCATCAAATTTCATCTTCGAAGGATATTCATGGGCATATTTCCATAGTTTATCTATCCGGTCCTCCTCGTCCGGATTCAGAATAGGTTCTTCTCTTCCTGCAACTGAAGGAAGACGTGTCTCCCTGGGGACATCGGGATCTTTGATTATTTTCGTCATAGAAAATTCCCAGTCTCCTTGAGCAAAAAAGAATCTCTTTCTCCAAGCTTTGTTATTGGAACGACCAGTCAACCGAATGAATTTAGTGGGACGCCGCTCTTGGAAGTTGAAAAGGTATTCAGCGCCGGGAACTTCAGCGAGTTCATATATCTTCAAGAATTCTTTTACAGAAAGATTCTTCCCTTCCCCCAACGCCTTAGGCCGTAGAACCACACAAGCAAAGAATATTTTCCAAGCGTTCGGAGTTAGCTGATGAGGAGCTATTTTGAGGAAATGGAGTAGTTCTCGCACTACCCTTGGAAAGGGAAATCGAAACCCCGCTTTAAACATATCTTCGTACACACAAACCTCGTGCACGCCGTCCCTTACCGTCGCACCGTTTTTCTTTGCGGCAAATCGCAAGGTAATCGAAGATGGGATAGAGTAAGAATTGTGAAGCTGAGCCTCGTCCATGTTTGTGATCTCAGATCTCCGTGAACTGGATATGAATCCCAAAGAGATCCGCGATATCGGTTTCTTTCTGGCTCATCTTCCGGTAAAAGAGACAGATTCCGGTAAAGAAGAGAAAGGCGAACGTGATTGCTGGATAGACTGTCGAAGAAAGGGAAAAACTTTAGAAGAGAGTAGTGGAGGGTATAAATTGGAATAAGGAATCTTTTTGTAAGGAAGGAGGTCAAAAGACATAAATTTCCTAAAGCCTTCTGATTAGAAAATTGGGGGGGTAACTGTTGGATCCGAATTTAACTAGCATGGGCTTGGCGACCCATGTGATGTTAGGCCTATGAAAGGAGGACAAGGCCCATGGACATATTAGCTTGTTTGGATATGCTTTGTCGACTATTGATTATTCAGTTCTTCTGAATGTTAGTCCTGATTCACGAGTCCTTGGTCTTCCGAGTATCGGTTGAGTGTATTATTCGAACCAATCAAACAATATCTTCGGGAGATCAAACATTCGGATTTCCCGAGTGTTCGAATCTTCCGATCATGAGTAGCCATGATTGTTGGTTTGGCCAAGGATCTCGTCAGCCGACCATGATGATGTCATCAAGTTTCTATAAAAGGGAGACTCCACCCGCCATTCGAAGGTATCCTGTTTTCCTCACAACTCACTTATTTACTCTAAGTTATCCGATTACCCATAATCAAACACTAACTTAGGCATCGGAGCTCCCGTCGCCGGGACACCCCCGGCCTATCTCATCTTGTTCTATTTTGCAGCCAGATCAACCCAAACACCATCACCATCATCTATATCATCGTCAACAATCCAGCAAACCAACGACTCAGAACTCTCCACGTCATCCTTGGGAAAACTGTGCTCTAACAACCACCACCGCCAATTGATGAGCAGAGGACATTATGGGAAGGAGGAGAACTTCTATACATCGGAGACACGTGGGGGAACACAATTCCGGCCATCTAGGCCGGAATCTCTAGGCAGCAGCAATGGTTATGGTAAAAAAAGTCCTACAGGGAGCCAATAAGGAATTTCTGGTTTTTCAGCTACCAAAATTAATGCTGAAATAGAAAATTTAATGAGTGAAGATTTGGAGACATTTTGGCAAGGAAAGATGGGAGGAGCTATATGTGTAAATATGGGAGGAGTTAAAAGTTCCCATAATGAAGGAATGCTCAAAAAGGAAAAAGAAATGGAGCCATTGGGAGATACTAGTAACGCCCAGCAAAAGATTATAAAGGTGGAGGAAAATTTCCAGGTTGGGGATCCAGCTCACTTACGGCAATTAATATCTTTTCATAATGGAAGGGCATTTGATAGGGAAAGAGGGAAGGAAACGGTACAAGGAGGGATTAATTCACAACGAGAGAATATTATTATGGAAGAGAGTATCCGAAATGGTGATCACATTCTCCTAAAATCAAGGAACAAAAATAAAGGGAAATCTGTAGCACCAAATTTTTCTGAACAGCTCCCAATTAAGGAGGGAATGGGAAATAAATGCTTGGGCACTGAGGTAGCTGATGTCGCAAGTGCTAGAATTTATGTGGAAGCTGCAGCAATCAATAAGGCCAGTGTGACGTGTGCAAAAGATAGTGAGAAGTGGGGTAAAAATTCAAGAACATTGACATGGAAAAAAAGGGCACGTGGGAGACAAATAACGGACAAACCATGCAACATTTGCTTCTATCATTGCAAGTCCGTAAGGCTGAACTAGTGGGACTTGTTGGTGGGGAAAATAATATGAAGAAAAAAGGAAGATGAAGGGTGAAGGACAACCATGACGGAAAGAGAGCGGCAGTGGCTGATGCTCAGCCCCGCCGAGTGCCATGATTATACTTAGTTGGAACTGCCGGGGGATTGGGAACCCCCCGAGCAGTTCGGGACCTTTGCCTGTTGGTAAAGGAAAAGAAACCCCACTTGGTTTTCTTAATGGAAACCAAGCTTCAAGCACATCGGTTGGAAAAAGTCAGATGTCGTACGAGGTTTGAAAGTGTGTTTGTCGTAAATAGTATTGTCGGAGTGGAGGTTTGGCTCTTTTATGGAGTTCAGAGGTGGAGGTGGACATACAAAATTATAGCTGTAGGCACATAAATGTGGTGGTGAAGAAAAAAGGTGAGTTGGAGTCATGGAAGTTTATGGGTTTGTATGGGCACCTGAAGCGGCAAAGAGGTATGAATCATGGGCGCTTTTAAGTCACCTAGGCTCTTTCATGCCCAATGCATGGCTGAGTATGAGGGATTACAATGAAATCTTGGAGGACAGGGAGAAGGTAGGGGGAAGAAGGAGGCCTAGAGGGCAAATGAAGGCTTTCGGGATGCCATTGAAGATTGTTGACTGGCTGATTTGGGCTTTGTGGGGCCACACTACACATGGAATAATGGACAGGAAAAAGAAAATTTTGTAATGGAGTGTTTAGATTGTGCCATGGCAAACATTATGGTGTGATCTTTTCCCAATCCACCGGGTTGATGTGTTGGCAGCTAGATCTTCAGATCATACTTCAATGCTTTTGTCTTTCCAGAAATATACTCATTCACGGCAAAGAAGAAGAGGTTTATTTCGCATGAAATGGCTGGGTGTAAAGGGCAGCAACAAAAGGAAATAATTCAGAAAATATGGAAGATAAAAAAAGATCATAGAAAAAGGTGGAACCCAGTCTTGAAAAACTGGAGGAGTGCAAGGAGAATTTATTGCAATGGCAAAAGAAAAATAAAAATACCTATGCTATAAAGCTATCAAGCAAACCACCCAAAGAATTTTGGAACTCCAAGGGGAGGAGGATTTTTGGGATGCTGATGAACTTAGAGCACTTCAAAATAAGGCCCATGATTTAATGGAGGAGGAGGAATTGAGATAGAACCAACGAGCTCATGAAGATTGGTTAAAACTTGGTGATAAGAACTCAAAATTCTTTCATGCATGTGTTAATCAAAAGCAAAGAAACAACCAAATTGTCACTATTATTGATGAGGCAGGGGTCCAATGCATGCATCCAGACTCGGTGAAGGAGGTGTTTGTGAATTATTTCCGTGGGGTCTTGACCACATCATGGCCTAGTGGTTTGGATGATGCTCTGGGGGTTCTATCATGCAGAATTTCAGAGGAAGAAAATCACAATTTGGTGAAAGAAGTTACAATGGAGGAGGTGAGCACGACATTAAATCAAATGGCTCCTTTAAAAGCTCAAAGATCGGATGGATTTCCCACTGGCTTTTATCAAGAAAATTGGGCGGTTGTAGGTAATGAGGTATTTTTGGCTATTAAATTTTTTTTTTAATTTTTTTTTTAATCTCAGGTTGTATTTGTCCTTCAGTTAATTCCACTCTTATTGCACTTATTCCTAAAAAGATTAACTCTTTGAGAGTGTCAGATTATAGACCTATTTTTCTTTGTAATATGCTTTATAAGATTTTGTCGCAGGTATTGGCAAATAAATTGAAAAATGTTCTTCCTCACATTATTTCATGTAACCAATTGGCTTTCATTTCGAGGAGGTTAATCTCGGACAACATTTTAATCGACTATGAAACACTCCATACAATGCATTCCCGGATGTTTGGACGCACGGGATATATGGCGATTAAACTTGACATGAGTAAAGCGTACGACAGGGTGGAATAGATTTTTTTTGGAATGGGTGATGCAGAAAATGGGCTTCTCAGAAAAATGGATAGGGTGGATCATGCAATGTGTTACTACGGTGTCATACTCCATTTTGGTTAATGGAGCACCTGTTAGAAATATAAAACCCTCCGAGGGATTAGGCAATGAGATCCCCTCTCACCCTAATTATTTATTTTGTGCGCCGAGGCCCTGAGTGCACTGTTACAACAAGCGGAGAGCTTAGGCTCACTTGGGGGCGTTCCGACATCACCGAGAGGTATCAAAACTAAACCATCTTTTTTTTTTGCTTATGATAGCCTCTTGTTCTGTAAAGCCACTCGCAAGATTGGAGTCATCTTTCAAAGCTCCTTGAGTTGTATGAACATGCATCAGGTCAACGACTAAATAAGGACAAAATTGTGGTGTTTTTCAGTAGAAACACAACCCAGACTGATCGGGAGGGCATGCTAAGCCTAGTGGGGGTCCCAGCGTCACAGCAATATGACACATACTTGGGCCTCCCAGCACTTGTTGGAAAGTCATGCATCCGGAATTCCAGAATTTAAAGGAGAGGGTTAAAGAGGGTATCGGATTGGAAAACGAAGCTCTTATCACAAGCAGGGAAAGAGATACTTTTGAAGGCATGCAGGCCATACCTACCTATAGTATAAGTATCTTCCTCCTACCAAAGGAATTATGTAAAGATTTAAATAAGATTATGCAAAAATTTTGGTGGGGACAAAAAGCGGAAGAGAATAAAATTCACTGGATGAGATGGGAAAAATTAGGGTTGGCAAAGGCACAGGGTGGAATGGGTTTTAGGGATTTGGTGTGTTTCAACAAAGCTCTCCTTACCAAGCAGTGCTGGAGAATTTTACAACATCCGAAGAGCTTAGCAGCAAAAATAATTAAAGCAAAGTATTTCCGAAAATGCTATTTTCTTGAGGCCAAAATGGGAACCCGCCCATCATACACGTGGCATAGTATACTAACTGGAAGAGAATTGATCCAAGAGGGCAGTGTGTGGTGAATTGGGGATGGGAAACTGGTGTATATTTGGGGGGATAAGTGGATTCCAAAGCCGTCCACTTATTCCATACAATCTCCTTGCAAGTTACTTCCAAAAGACGCAAAAGTGGCTGAATTACTTATGGAGAATTCAAATCAATGGAACATGTAGTTAGTCAGAAATATTTTCAATGAGGAGGAATTAGATATTGTGTGCAACATCCTTGTTAGCAAGTATAAACAGAAGGATAAAATGATATAATTTGCTACAATCACTGGGGAATTCTCTATAAAAAGTGCATACCATTTGGAAAAGGAGATTCAAAATAGGAGGAACGAAGAGGGGTAGATGCAAGCAAGAACTCATGCCATTTGGAAGAAAATTTGGGCCCTCAAGGTACCCAATGCCACAAAGACATTCCTTTGGAGAGCCACAATATTCTTCCTACCAAGGAAAATCTTTAAAAAAAGGGTGTGGTTGAGGAGGATCTATGCATTTTCTATTGTAAAGAGCAAGAAACAGCCTTCCATTGTATGTGGACTTGCCCATCGGCTTAGGATGTGTGGGGAAGTAGTATACATTTTTTCCAAAAATGTGGGACAGCAGGGTGTGATTTTGTTGGGTTGTTGGAAGAGCTGATGGTAAAACCATGAAGAAAATGTGCTTCTTTTTGCTGAGATTGCAAGGGAGATTTGGAGTAGACGGAACACAATCTTGCATGGGGGAGTCTTTACACACCCAAATGTAGTAGCAAACTTGGCAACGGAATCTTTAAGGCAATTTCAGCATGCAAATTCAGAGGAATTATCTGAGGATGCTGAGCCTGAAGTCAACATAGGAGTGGATGCAGTTTGTAATAATTGGCAAGCTCCCCCTCATGGATTTTATAAAGCTAACTGGGACATTGCTGTTTCGGTGGACAAAAAATGCATGGGGGTTGGAGTAATCATACGTGATGCAAAGGGGCAGGTAATAGCAGTGAAGAGCATGACGATCCCTGGGGAATTTGAGCCTGCTACAGGTGAGGCGGTTGCTGCCTTACATGCTGTATAACTGTGTCGTGATCTTGGTATTTTTGAGGTTGTTCTGGAAGGTGATTCAATAATGGTGACGAAGGCCATCGGTGGACATGGTGAAAACTGGCTGAGATTTGGGCAAATTGTGGAGGATATCAAATTGGTATTGAGGTCCTTCCGGCAGTGGAGAGTTTCACATGTTCGACGAGCGGCTAACGCAGCGCATGGATTGGCAAAAGAGGCGACTATGAGACAAATAGAAAAAATTTGGATGGAAGAATCACCTGAATGTATTTCACATACTGTTGCTTTAGAGCTTGAGGCTCTATCTTTGTAAGAGTCTTTTGGCTCTTGTTTATCCTTTTCATTGTTATGAATGAAGAGTGTCATGTTTTCTTTCAAAAAAAAAAAAAAAAAAGGTTCATGTCAACCTAGCTAATAAAAAATTAACACGTGCAATGCATAGTATTAAAATTTTAAAAAAATACATAAAAATGAAAAATGAAAAAAAAAAATTTAAATGAGACAATTAATAACTACAACACTAAAACAATTAAAAAAAATTCAAAAAAGGAAGAAAGAGGTGGTTGGAGCCATCCCATGGCGAGCAACGAGCTAAGGAGGTGGCCCTTGGGGTTGGTTGAAACCATCTTCAAGCCAAATAGGTGTGGCTCCATAACCCCCCTTTTTGGCCTTTTTGGTCCGGCTGAACCAAAAACAACATTCAGAATGTACTTATAGTTTTGTTAATCCTTACGGATATCCTTTTAGAATAACTTTTATAAGGACTTGACATAAACCAGGTCCTTTGTGCCCTCCAATAAAGAATGAACACACCGGCATATTACACACAATTAAATCTTCTTGTATCACAAAACTCTTCTCTTTACCATTGACCCATTGCCGGCCCATCCATGCCACCGCCAAAAACAGCCAAGCCCCATTGCCCTCTCGTCCACTGCTAACTTCATCAAAGTAATTTGCTAGTGAAGACAGATCTAGATTAATTAGCCAGAGAATGGAGTTTAATTAAGAATAGTTTACTGGTGATTACTAAAGCACACAACGCACTGTATATGTATCAATTACTGGAAAGAAAAAAGAAAAACCCATAGCACTTATCACAATTTTCAGATCTATGCAAACCAAGTCATAAATGAAACATATACGAGAAGAAAGAAAAACTACCACAATATTTTCCTTTGAAAGCTAGCATTTTTTGTCTTCTTCTCGTTTTGTGCAACAAGCTGGTGTGTCCTATTTTTATTTGTGGACACAAACAACTTGGTTTATGCCAGGTGAAGTTATTCTTATGATGGTTTTACCGAGTTATAAATAATTTTTAAAGCTTAAAAAGTAATTAAAAACCCATTAAAGGAAGCAGAAAACATAAATAGGTTTCAGTGGGCATTTCTATTAGCAAATTAGACAGTATCTATTAATGCGCTATATCAGCACTAATAATATTGTGACACATGTCTTTTAAATTTTTTTAAAAAATTAAAACAATTTGCAACTTAATGGAACCAACTAACTAGACTGATTTTACCACTTTTTTTTCCAAAAAAATAAAAGCAAAAGGTAACACAAAATATGATAATTCCTTAACTGTAATATATAAAAAATAATAAAAAATAAAGATAATTAACGTTGTCCAAAATGAACATAAAAAGAAAGAAAGAAATTAAAAAAAAAAAGAAAAAAGAAAGACATTTCTTGGTCTTGTCTAACTGCCATTGGTTGCTATCCTTCAGACATGAGTAGCAACGATTTGTTCCTCAAAGATGCGTTGGATCATGGATCAACCTCGAAGCCCAACGCACCGACCCGCTGGAGCCCACAACCGCTGGCCCAAAGACTAGAGATCGAGGACTAAGGACTCGAATTCGAGACCTCGGGACCTAGGGGCCCTGTGTTCTCAAAATTGAGGCCCCCACGAGACCTTCTCCGAAGATGAGGGCTCAATTCGAGGCCTCCGAGACCTAAGGGTCCTAGGCTCAATGAGGCCCCATAATCAAATCTTCCCGAAGATTGATTACTCGATTCGAGGCCTCGAGACCTAAAGGTCCGGGTTCTCGAATTCGAGGACTCCACGTCGAGCACCTTGAAACCCGGGGTTTGGTAACCTATCAACCTGAATTCAAAAATTCAAATGACAATTGCCAAATCCTATCTTGATCTCCGAAGATCAAGGAACGAGTAATCGCTTAGATTCCTCGATAACAAATCGCCTCATAGCAATCGAGGAAGAGCCATCATTAACTAGATGACTGTCACTCCATGCCTATATAATACAAGTCTCCATCACATACAAGTCATTAACGCCCGGATCACTGCAGCTGAGGCCCGAAGCAATGAGAAAGAAAGAGAGCGCGTCGAACTCCGTGAGAAGGAGAAGCGAGACAGGGTTCACCGTGAAAAGTGGCCTGTCAACCCTCGTCAGGAGGACAATGAGAGTATCGTCCAGGGGGAGAATGAGGAAAACCGCGACAAATCTCGCCGCACGAACGGAGGGTCTCGAAGGGATCGAACCCATCGAGAGGAGTCCCCACGCAGAGAATCTCGGCACGAGAAGGAGGGTAGCAAAAGGTCTCGAAGAGAGGCGGGAAGAAGAAAGGTCTCACCGATCAAGGCGGCACCGAGATAAATCCCATCATGGGGAACTCGGCAGAGCCACCAGGAAGCAAAGATGAAAGACCTTGAGGATAAGTATACCCGGATGCTCCGCCGAATGGATGGGGAGGATCCGGAATTGATGGCCTGGGACATGCTGGAAGACGAAAGTCTCCCGTTCACCGGGCGGGTGAAAGCATACCCCATGCCGGATAAATTCAAAATGCCACGGATCGAGAAGTACGATGGGAATGGAGATCCACAGGAGCATTTGGAGGCCTTCCGAGAGCATCTCATCTTGCATGGCACTCCCGATGAGATTGCATGTAGGGCTTTCCCTTTGACCCTGAAAGGAGTAGCGAAAGATTGGTTCACCGGACTCCCCCCTAAGTCAGTCGGCACTTTCAAGGATCTGGGGCGCTCGTTTAACCCAGCCTAGCCACCAAGTGAAAAGGAAGAAGGATCCAACTGTCTGCTGACCTTGCCAAGACAAGGAGGAAAGTTTGAAGGACTTCATGCTTTGCTTCAATAGGGAAAAGCTTGAGGTCGACATACTCGACGACAAGACGTTACTCGTGCCTTGATGCAGTGACGAGCGAAGGGCGCTATAAGTAGGGAGAAAGAATGTGAATAAGGTGACCCTCCCCCAGTTCATGAAACTGACGGAGGAATTCATTCACCAGGAGGAGCTAGTCGGAGCACTTCTTAAAGCCCAGACATTGGAGGAACAGGCTAAGAAGGAGAAGAAGAAGGACTCGAATCCTCCCAAGTTAAAGGAAGAAAAGAATCCCCGAAAGGGGGAAAAGAAGCCAGGCCTATTACTCAGAAGTGAGCCTCGAAAAACAGAGCCACCGAGATTCTCTAAGGAAATCTTCACCCCTTAAACACTAGCCTCACTGAAGTATTTTCTGCCATAAAGGGGGACCCAGCATTTAGATGGCCATAAAAGATGAAGACCGACCCATTCAAACGGGATCGAAGCAAATTTTGTGAGTATCATGCCGATCACGGGCATTTGACGGAGGATTGCATATCTCTCCGCTGAGAAATCGAAGTCTTCATACAAAACGAGAGGTTGGTTAGATTTCTCGCGGAGGAAAGGAATCGAGAGGCCAATCGTCGAGGACCCTCGGAGGGAGTTCGAGAAGGTCTCGAACGGGCAGAACCAAGATGTAGGGACGAAGCTCCGAGAGAGGTTCGACGTAACCCAGAACGAAGAGATATCCGAGAAGAACCCATCCAGAACCAGGAGGTCGTTCGAGAGATCCACACCATTGCCAGAGGAATTGCTGGCGGAGGAGACTCGAATTCGGCAAGAAAGGCTTATGCAAGAAGTTTGCAAGGCCAGGAGGTGTATTCGCTACATAGGCCCTCGAAGGCGGCAAGGACAGATTCGGTGGTGTTGTCATTCTCAGAGGAAGACGCTCAGGGGGTGGTGATGCCCCATGACGATGCCCTGGTAGTGACCTTGACTGTAGCTAACCATGGGATACATCGAATTCTCGTGGACAATGAAGTTCACCGACATCCCCATCGTCGGCCTTCCAAAGAAATGGGTATCGATCGTGAAAGGATCAAACCATTTGCCCCCATTAGTCGGATTTGGCGGAGAAGTTGTATTCTAATAGGGATCATTCCTACCGTAACAGCAGAACAACACCTCAACTAGCTACCGTGATGGTCAATTTCTTGGTAATCGATCGCCCTCCGCCATAACGCGATTGTGGGTCGGCTCGACCGAACAAATTGAAAGAACATCGACCTACCACCTCATGATGAAGTTCCCGACGGAGGAGGAGTCGGAGTGGTGCGGGGCGATCAATCATGCAAGGAAGTGTTACAACACTTCGATGAAGAGGGTATCGGATTCGACCACGCTCACAGTGGCTTCTGTACACGAGGTCAAAGGGGAACCAGCAAAGCCGCTAGAGGAAGTTTCAATTGGGGAAGGAAGGGTCTTGCAGATAGGAACTTGTCTAGAGAAGGAAGTTCGAGAAGGCCTTGTGGAATTCCTTCATAGGAATGTGGAGGTTTTCGCCTGGTCACATGAAGATATGCCGGGAATTAGCCCCGAGGAGATTGTCCATGTGTTAAACGTGAACCCGGCGCCCAAGAAACAAAAGGAAGTTTGTACCCGAAAGGGTTGAAGCAATAACTATGGAGGTCGAGAAGCTCCTGAAGGCGCAATTCATAGAAGAGGTTCATTACTCGGAATGGCTGGCCAATGTAGTCTTGGTAAAGAAATCCAACGGCAAATGGAGAATGTGCGTGGACTTCACCGACCTCAATAAAGCTCCCAAAGATGCCTTCCTCTTCCCCGCATTGATGCTTTGGTCGAGGTTGCTCACTTCATGGACGCATTTTTGGATACAATCAGATCCTCATGCACCCACAAGATCGAGAGAAGACTGCATTCATCACCGATCGAGGCCTATACTGCTACAAGGTTATGCCCTTCGGTTTGAAGAATGCGGGCTACTACCAAATGATCGGTGAACAAAATGTTCCAAGCCCGTATAGGGAGGAACATGGAGGGATGATATGCTGGTCAAGAGCAAGGAATCGAGGGATCATCGTGACCTTCACGAGGCCTTTGCCACAATCAAGCAAGATGGAATGAAATTGAACCCGAAAGTGCGCTTTTGGGTATCCTCCGGAAATTTGGGGTATATGGTCTCAAGCAGAGGAATCGAGGCCAACTCGAAAAGATTCGAGCACCCTCAAATGCAATCCTCAAGACAACGAAGCTACAACAATATAACCGGACGATTAGCAAATTTAAATGGTTTATCTCTCGCCTACGACAAATGCCTTCCTTTCTTCAAAATTTTGAGGAAGGCCTCGAGTGGACGAATGAGTGCGAGGAGGCCTTTTCCAACTTGAAGGCGCCGACGAAGTCCTCCTTGTCGAAATAACTATCCTGTGGGAAGTCCTATGCTTATACTTGGTCATCCCCACGCAATCTGCAGCCTTTTGATCCGGAAGATGAAGGAATACAAGCGGTATTTTTAAGCAAAGCGCTTCACTTGCGAAGGGAGGTACCCAGATCGAGAAGCTTTGTCACCTCATTATGGCCTCGAGAAAGCTCGGCCTTATTTTCGTGCCCATACCATCCGGTTCTCACGGAGTACCTTCTTCAAAGGTGATGCAAAGCTGGACTTTATCGGGTAGATTGGCAATTGGGCGATCGAGCCGACCGATCTCAAATTCATCCTCAAATGCCATCAAGGGTCAAGGCCGCAGACTTTCCGCCGAATTCACAAACATGCCCAAGTCAAGAACCGCATGGAACGAAAAATGGTGGTCTATGCTCGATGGTTCGTCGACAAGAAGAGAGGGGTGCAGGATAGTACTCTTCACTCGGATGGGGAAGAGTTGAATAGCCCTTGAGGCTGGAGTTCAAGACCACCAACAACGCGAGTACGGGTCGCCGTGGTGGGCCTCGAGTTGGCCCCGAACTAGGAGCGATTCCGTGGAAATACGGAGTGACTCCCAAGTTATCGTGGGGCATATCAGAGGAGAATTCGAGGCCAAGGGAGAAAAGATGAAGAAGTACCTCACACAAGGCATGCAGATCGCCGTAAGTTCTCAGATCAAAAGATTCCACGAGGACAACGAAAAAGCAGATCATCCGCAAAATGGCCAACGAGACGTAAGAATCAAGGAACGAGGAATCATCCGGATTCTAAATCGACCTCGATTTTCGAGGAGGCCTAAGGCCTCAATTTTGTCGATCGAGGAAGCCTCGATTGAGAGGTGAAATCTTCAACTACTTGCAGATGGAACATTACCCTCCGAGAAGAAGTCTCGTAAATTGAGGATGAAGGCGAAGGTTCACGATATTAAATGGACTACTCTACAAAAGAGGATTCACGCCGCTCTCCTAAAATGTATTTCCAAAGTGAAGAAGGAAATTACGTTCGGGAAATACATGAGGGAATCTGGAAGTCATTCGAGCTAGGTGCTGGCTCATAAAGCCGTATAAGGTGGATTCTACGCCAAACATGCATAAGATTCAATCGAAATCGTTAGGTATTGTGACAAGTGCCAACGATTCGCAACATCACCAAACAACCCCCGAGGAGTTGAGCAATTTCCTCCCATGGCCCTTCTCACAATGGGGGTGGATATGGGACCGCTGCCCCGAGGAAAGGAGGCGCTCGATTTGCTTGTCGCAGAGATTACTTCACCAAATGGACGTAAGTCGAACCTTGGTAAACATCACACCATCGCAGATCCAACGGTTCTTATGGAAGAATGTCATCTGCCACGGTGCTACACACGCTGTTGTCACCGATAATGGGAAAACAGTTGATCACGAACCATTCCAAGTGGTGTGTAATTGTGTATTAAGAATTATTTCTCCTCTCCCGACATCCGTAGCAATGTAAGGTGGAAGCCACCAATAAGACCATTTTCAAAATTTTGAAAAAAGCTAGGTGACAAAAGGTAATCGGGCCGACGACCTCCTAAGTCCTTTGGGCCTATCGAACCACCAAGAGAACTCCTACGTAAGAATCCCACGCTCTAACATTCGAACCGAGGCCTATTCCGCAGAATCGGGATCAGAAGCTTGAGGGTCGAATCGCACTAAAAGGAGGCAACGTCAAGGGCTAAAGCTCCATTTAGACCTACAAGAAAGGCGTGATTATGCCCAGATCACACTCTCACCCTATCAAGAAAGAATGGCTAAGTATTTTAACAGAAAGTGAACCGTCAAGTTTCAAAGTCGGAGATTTAGTCCTGCGAAAGTTACTCTCGCCACCAGGATCCCCAAGGAAAGCTAGCTCCAAACCGAAGGACCTTACAAAGTGGTTAAATGCCGAGGCCTGGAGCATACTACCTCAAGACTCAACGGGAGAGCCTTCCGAGACCTTGGAATGCTAATCACCTTAAGAAGTATTTTGCTTTAAGATTGTAATTCATATTTATTCTTGTTTCTTTGATTTCGTTTGAATTGATACAATAAAAGGAACGCCGAGTTTCTCTTCACAAATATGTGGAATCGCTTGAACAAGAAATAATGTCACGCCCGAACACGAGACCTGGTCTCCACCAGCTCGCATCGAAAGCCCGACATCATTCAAAAAAAATGTCGCTCACGAGACTGGTCTCCACCGTGCTCGCATCGAAAGCGACATTCAAAAAAAAGAGTCACGGCCCGATACGAGACCTGGTCTCTGCCAGACTTGACATTGAAAACCTGACACTTTGCAATGGAATGAGGTCACGGCTCGGCACGAGGCCTGGTCCTCACCAGGCTCGGCATCCAAGACCTAACGTTTATTCGATAACCTGACGCTCGAAACGGACAGTCAAAAGTAAGAATCACATGGTCTTCTCGAAATAACACCGAAGTGACAATCCCAAAAACACTTTTCGAATTTTCGAGAAGAATACCTCGTCAATTGATTTTTGATTATTTCTGAGATGAATCGCGCAAGGTTATGTCAAAAAGTTTCCATTCAAGTAAACGGATATTAACTGAAATATAATAAAATATGTTTCATTAATTTCTGAATTTACAATATGGTACAAGGAAATATATACAAGTTATTTAACAGAGCCTACGGCTTTACGGGGGGGTCTTGGGCCGGCGGAGGTTCCTCAGCGCCGTCGTGTTCTTTCTCCGCCTCTCCACCTTCCGGAGCTGCTTCCGGTCGGTAGGCGAACCGGTCAATCCTTACAAAGATCCGCATCTCCTCACCCAGGATCACCGTCGAATGGCCTCTTTCGTCATGGGGATGTCCTCGATATTAACTGAGTTGAGGTCCATCTTCCGAGTCGGGTCCCTCCACCAGGCTCTAAAGGTCTCGAATTCGAGGTGAAGCCCATCCGCCCACGCCGAGTCTCAGACTCTCGAGGCAAAAGACAGCTGATGTAGGTAATCACCACCCGCTTTGACCTCCTTGAGCTCCAACCTCATACCCTTATACAGGTGTTAAAGTGCTGAACTTCTCCTCGGCGACCTTGCCTTCCACCGCCGCCCACCGAGACCTTACTCCGCCAGCCTGCTCAAGAATGTCGGAGTGCTTCTCCTCGAGCAACTTATAATCCTCCTTAAGGATGGAGTGGTCCTCCAGAGTTCTGCATTTTCCGCCTCGAGAACGTGGTGGTCCTCTCAAGCTTCACGTTCTCAACGCAGCGCTCGATCTCCTCGAGAGCTTCGAGAGCTTAGCCTCGCCGATCCCTAGCCTTCAAGTGTCCGAGGCCTCAGATTCCATCATGGCGAATGTTCCGCCAGAACCCTGAGGTCTTCCTCGTGCTTGGCCACGGACTTTTTGAGGTTTGCATTCTCCTCCTCGACCTCCAAAGCCTCCTTGTAAGTTCTCCGCCCACTATCGAAGTCAAACCTTCCGATATAGCAAAGATAGGATCGTGGACCGGAGGAAAGCCTGCAGACAAAGCCAACATGATGTTAGAAAAAAAGATTCGAAAATAAGGTTCAATGTGATCGACACTTACTGTAATCGCATGGTCAGCATCTCCTCGGCTACCCCACGTAGGGTTATGTCCCGCTTCAGCCGGAGACCATCGTGATCGACAAGGTCGACCACGGCCTTGAAGGGGTTATCTTTAAAATCCCCTCCAAGTTTAGCCAACTTCCCACCAACAGTCCAGTTGGCCCCTTCCGGCTTTATTTCGGCCGTACTCTCGGAGCTCGAAGCCCCAGATGCCTCGGAAGCGTTTGGACTCCTCGCTTCCGCCTCCTTCTCGACTCCTTTAGGAGTCAAACTTCGAGGCCTTGTCGGAGTTGGAGCCCTCGACGAGTTCCCCACCTCAGGGATCGGGGACAATACCCTTCCGGGAACCTCCTCCGCCGCTTTAGGGGAAGCCCCCATGTTGTCACCGGCTAATCCTACCGAATCATCCGACATCATCTCGATATCCTCCAGAATGTGCCGGATGTTCGAGCCAAGAGGTTGACTCAGTACAGGAATACTCCCCTCTGGCACTCGCAGGGGCTCTTCTTCAACCACCTTGGCCACCGCCATAGGAACGGCCAAGACAGGCTCGTTCGCAATGAATTTCTCCACCTCTCCTAGCGGCGGGATTGAGGGGGGCAAGGCCTTCCTCCTCCGAGAGGCCAAGAATCCGACATTAGCCTCGTCGACTGGGGCCGTCCCGGCCCGCTGGACGTCTGCTCCCACCTTGGTCAGCCTTTCTTTTTTATAAGAGGAGCCTCGATAACCTCCATCGACTGACCGAGTGTGCTCTTACGAGCGGATCCCGAAGGTCCTCGACAGGCCCACCTACTCCGGCTCTCCTCCTCATCAAGTAGCCTAAGCACCCTGGCCACCTTCGGGGGCTTCTCAAGTTTCTCCATTAAGAGGCCCTTCGTCGCCGGCTGATTTATGGGGAGCGAAGGAGGGGTCGGAACCTTAGGCTCCCGGATCTTAAAGTCTCTGCCAGTCATTATAGGGTAAACGGCTTGTGGGCTTCCGTGTCGACAACTTTTGCCTTGCCCTTGTCAACGACCTTGGGCTTCACTTGAGCGGCCAAAGGGCCTCACCTTTCCCTTTCGAGGGGTGAGGCCGTAGGGTCCAGAGGTCAAGCAGAGGATCACCGTTGGCCTCATTGGACGTTAGAAGGATTCGACGTCATAGACAAATTTGGATAGCTTCGCGGATGTAATAAGGCTTCCGACAAACATCATTTTCGGTGCTCTCGACCCCACTTGATAACACTGTTGACCCGATGAATCATCTGGAGTCAACAGCTCGCCATGAGCTTCATGGGGGGTTAATGTCTCGGGTACCCTAGACCTTAGCTTTCGGTGGGGAGTGAACTCCCACCGTCTCCAAACGAAAAAATACTTGTTCTTCCATTTGGGGTTACTCGAAAATTGAGAGTCGATTTGAATAAACTTCCCCTTTTTCGTCTGGAAGTTGTAGGTCGCAGAGCTTTGTGGGTTCTTTGATATACATGTGCAAGAACTCTTTATCGTAAGTGTATGATCTCGCCTGTGACTAGGGCCACAAGATCACACGCAAAGAAAGTTCTCCAGCGTTGGCGACAGCTTGGTGGGTGACAAGTTAAGAAAGCCGAGTAGCTCTCTAATTATCGGAATGAACGGAAGTCGAAGTTCGCTTTGAACATGTGTTCATATACATGACTTCGTGTATATCCGACCGAGCCACGGCGCCAGAATTACTTTCATCAAAACGGATTTTGATGAAACTTGGAATGAAACACTCCTTTCTTATGCGCCTTTCATCAGCAGCAGTCAAATGGGATGCCCAGAAGGCAGGGTGGGTTTCTCCCAACCACGAGTCGTGTCCGTCCTTTGTCATCTTTAAGAAGATATAGAAAAGTTGGAAAGTGCAGGTATGAATTAGAAGAAGCAGAGAAAGATGATCACACGAACAAATAAGTTTGAAATATGATTCAGGCCTGGGTTTTGTAGGTAACTGGAAGGAATATGAAGCGTACGCTGATAATCAAGAGACAGGCATTAAAACCCGTAAAAACGCTCAAAACACCGAAGACTCTTCAGAATCCTCAAAATGCTTCGACTTCGACGCTGGCCGATCATTATGATACCGCGACCACTTCGATTGACATCGGCCGAACTGGCTGTACACGGCACGGCATTAAATGTCCGACGCTCTCGAGCCAACCAAGCGTCGAATATTTTTATGGAATTCAAAAATTTTCCGCCCCAAATGTACAAAAAAAAAAAAAACGAGTCCATGGTACAAGTCAACATGTTTTGAGAGTTTGATCCATTTTTCATAAACACATGAAAATTTCCATGAATCTTCCAGACAAGGAAATTGGGGGGTAACTGTTGGATCATGGATCAACCTCCTGGAAGCCCAACGGGCACTGACCCGCTTTGGAGCCCACGACCGCTTCTGGCCCAAAGACTCGAGATCGAGGACTAAGGACTCCGAGACCTCCGAGACCTAGGGGCCTGTGTTCTCAAATTCGAGGCCCCACGTCCGAGACCTTCTCCGAAGACAGAGGGCTCGAATTCGAGGCCTCCGAGACCTAAGGGTCCTAGGCTCTCGAATTCGAGGCCCCATAATCGAAATCTTCCTTGAAGATTGATTACTCGGATTCGAGGCCTCCGAGACCTAAAGGTCCGGGGTTCTCGAATTCGAGGACTCCACGTCGAGCACCGAAACCCGAGGTTTGGTAACCTATCAACTCAATTCAAAATTCAAATGACAACGCCAAATCCTATCTTGATCTCCAAGATCAAGGAACGAGTAATCGCTTAGATTCCTCGACAACAACCGCTCAGAGAAATCAGGAAGAGCCAGTCATTAACTAGATGACTGTCACTCCATGCCTATATAATACAAGTTTCCATCACATGCAAAGGTAAGGCAACTCTAGCACACTTCGAGCTTTAGTTGTTTCCCATTCTTTACAACAACCATCGATTAGGCATCGGAGTGACCCCACCGCTCACCCCGCCTCTTCGACCCTATTGTCTTTTTTTTTTTTGGTGCAGCATTCATACACGGAGCAGTCAATCCAAGAGTCAAATCAGCGTGCCACGTCACCAGCCGAAAACTGTGCATCAACAGATGCAATTATTTATTGCCGAGGGACTCAAGGCAACAACAGCGAATTGAGAATCCTGTGTTGAGTGGCATAAATGAAGATATGAGCAACAAACATATCAGGATATAAGAGTCAATTTAATTTGAATATATGGCGCCCATATAGAAGGTTCGCGGATGGGTGGGCCGCAATTTTCCCAACAAAAGGGCCATAGCGTCGAATAGAAACGCGCCACGTCATGGAAGATGAGGAGACGGTTATATAAGGAACAAGAACAATCTCTTCGCTTTGCTCTGTTTTCTTCTCTGATCACCGCAAACTCTTGTTTCCTTTTCTGATCTCCGCCAACTCCGTCTCTTGGTTTTTTGGGTCTCTTGCAAAGAGCGATCTCAGAGCTCACTACTCTGAATACTGCTAACTCTGTTTCCTTTTATTTTTCTGATCACCGCCAACTCTGTTTCTTGGTTTTCTGGGTCTTTTGCAAGAAGCGCTCAGAACGCACATATCCGAATTTCAGTCTCACTTTCTGTTCTCAGCCTCTCACCAACCAAACTTTCTTCCACTGTCATGTCTTCGGAGACCACCACTACGAGGTACCTTTTCTTTTCCCTTTCTTGTGGATTGGGTTTTCTGGGGTTTTGCGGAGGAGTGGTGGGTCTCTTAGTGTCATTTTTTCTGGGATTTTGTAGAGGATTGGTGAGTCGGTGAGTGATATTTTTGTGTTGTTTTCTGGGGTTTTGAGGAGTGGGGCAACACCAACCGGAGTGACGTGGTTGTGTGGAGGGGTACAGCTAATGGGGTCTTTACCGTAAAATCTGCGTATCATTTGGCTAAGTAGAAGGAGAAGCAACAGAGGGCGGGAGGCTCGGGCAAGGAGGACTCTAATGATTTGTGGGGTGCATTGTGGAAGTTGAACATCCCCAATGGGGAAAAAAATTTCCTTTGGGGAGCATGTAAAGAGATTTTACCTACCAAGGTTAATTTATGCAAAAGGAAGATCCTAAATGATGCTATGTGCCCCATATGTGGATTGGAGGAAGAGACCGGGTTCCACATATTATGGGACTGTCCGTCGACAAGGGACGTATGGGGCAGAAGTCTAAAGCTTTTCTAGAAAAGCACGATCCGTGGCTCAACATTTGTCCAAGTAACGGAGGTGATGCGAATGAAGGGCAAAGAAGAAGATTTATGTATATTTGCTGGGATCGTGAGGAGGTTGTGGAGTCGACGGAATGAATATGTGCATGAGGGCAAGTTTATCCACCCGAACAGCATTGTCCAGCAGGCAATGACATCACTGACGGAATTCAAGGAAGCCACGGCTCATGACCTATCCCCTTCTCATGACAATGAAGCTACGGACAGGTGGTCCATTCCAGTACAGGGGTGTATGAAGGTGAACTGGGACACATCCATTTGTTCTCAACGTGGCCTAGTTGGAGTGGGAATTGTGTTCCGTAACCATCTTGGGGAGGTTTTGGGAGTTCAAAGAAAGATCTTAGAAGGTTTTTTTGACCCGTTAGTGGCAGAAGCATGGGCGGGGGGACGGGTTATACAATTTGGGATGGAACTGGGGTTTACCCATATCGTTTTGGAAGGTGACTTCAAACTGGTGGTAGATGCCATTAACGCAGAAGGACCTAGCTGGAGCAAAATCGGACACTTGGTGGAGGACATTCAAATACTGTTGCAGAATTTCCAGCAATGGAAGGTGCAGGCCATACGTCGTTCAGCAAACAATTGCTCGCATGGCCATTCGAGATCATGTAGTGAGAACTTGGCGGGCTAGGTATCCGGAATGTATTCACGACATTATTTTGGAGGAGGAAGTTTCTCCTTCTACTGATTAATCAATGAAAGCAACTACTATTAATAATGTTAAGAATTTAATGTTCATTTTAAATGTTTATAAACACTTGACACTATTTTAAATGGATTGAGATTTTCTTTAATCCATAGTGGAGGGGGTATCCAGTTAATGGTGAGGATCTCTTTAAAGAGATCCAACAACCACAAAATTGCCACATGTCCTATTTATTAAAAAAATATTATTTAATATTTTTAAAAATAAAAAATATAATAATATAATATTTTTAATATTTAAAAAAATAAAAAATATATTTTTTCTTTTGAGATGGCCCTTGGGGTGGCTGGACCACCCCCAAGGGCCACCGTTCAACCATGGGGTGGCTTGCCACCTAGGTCGGCTCTGGGGTGGTCAAGCCACCCCCAAAGCAGTGGCTTTTGGGGTGGTCCGGCAACCCCCAAAGGCCAAACAAATTTTTTTAAAAAACCTGATTTGGTCATTTGGGGTGAATCGGCCACTCCCAAGGGCCATGGGGTTGGCTTCAGCCACCCCAGACTGGTCGGATGGGGGTGGCCGACACCACCTCATGGCCCTTGGGGGTGGATCGGCCACCCCCAACGGCCAAATCAAGTTTTTCAAAAAAATTGTTTGGCCGGTTGGGGTGGTCCGGCCACCCCAAGGGCCATCTCCAAAAAAAAATATATATAGTTTTTAAATATTAAAAATATTATATTATTTTTTAAAAATATTTAATAATATTTTTTTAATAAATAGGACATGTGGCAACTTTGTAGTTGTTGGATCTCTTTAAAGAGATCCTCAACATTTACCGGATACTCTTGTCCAAAATGGACTGGAGAGGATCCCAATCCATTTTAATTGGTTGGAAGATATTTCTTTCGAACTGGTTTGAAAAAAAAAATTTGTCCTTGTCTATATGTAAATAATTATTTATTGGTCAATATTTATTTAAAAATCTACTTAAATACCAACATAATCACAAAAATATAGGTTACTTTAGTGTTTATTGGCCTATATTTGAAATATCAATTCTCTCAATTTCAAATGAAGGATCGATTTATTTTACAATCAGGATTTAAAGTCTATATATCTACCTGATTGACATGTCTTTTAAATTTTTTTTAAAAAAATATGAAATTATTTACACTATTAGATAACAAACTTTAAATCTTAACCATGAAATAGATAGTATTCGTTTACTATCGCTTTATTTTAAATTAAGAGGACCATTGTCCTTCAAGATGAGCCATCAACTAAGAAAATTAATCACCAGATGGATGGAGGGATAGAGTATCTTAGCTAAACGAGCGGTGGAGGTGGCGTGTTAGCTTTCCGTCAATGGGTCTGCTTCTCATTGCACGAGGAGTGAATTTGAGCAAGGTTTTTTAAGAATGAAATTTTTGGGGAGGGGGAGGGAAAGGGAAAAAACTTGGGGGAATAAAATTATTTCTGGGTGAAACAATAATTCGCACTCTAGGTTTCAATTTTTTTTGAAAAAAAAATATAAGCGGGTTGCACGCTAAATTGATGGGATATATAGCATACTCTGCCAGAATATATAAATAATCAAATTCATCTGAACAGTTTAAAGAAGACACTATAAAAAATTCATCAAAAAGGTGCATGTCTTTCTTTCTTCCTTCTGCAAAAGATGATGCTTTTACAGATTTGGTACCTCAAGAAAAGCATCAATATTTACTGAAAAAGCTTTGTTTTATAGTAAAATTGGGACTTTCTTGGAGCCACTTCAACATGACATTTTTAATCTTATAATTTTTCTTTCTTCAAATTAATTGATCTTGCTATCTATATTAATTTGCTAAAATCCTATACCCCCAACGTTTAGCAAAAGCCTAATCACTAGGGATGAAATAGCGATTACGGTTAGCGGTTAGTGGCTAAAACTGCTAACTGCTAACCATCGAGGCGGTTAGTAGAATCTACTAACCGCCTCCGCTAACCACTAGCGATTAATCGGATGCGGTTAACCGCTTTTTTACTAACCGCTTTTTATTGGTTTTTTATTTTGGCCGGTTTTGGGCTCACTTTAAACCCTTGTTTTGCTCACTTTAACACATTTTTTTCCTCTTTCACGGCCATTTTAGCATTAAAAATTGTTGGTTTAAAGTGAGCATTATATGTTGGACTATTATACCAAAATCTTGTTAATCACCTTTTATAACATATAACATACGAATAAAATTACAACAAAATTATCGTTTTAGATTAGGAAGAAATTAATATATAGAAATGCAAAACTACGTCGTTTTGCACTTTTATATTATATAAATAATAAAAATATAAAACCCAAACAAAAATCAAATGTGGGGGGAATTGAAATTAGGACTCATGAGTAAAAGATTTGCACAATAACCACTATGCTACAATAACTTATTATTTATTATATGAAATATATATAATATAAATATATATTATATTTTAAAAAAGCGATTAGCGGTTAGCAGGTTAGGCGGTTTCCAAAACCGCTAACCACTAACCGCCCTAAATGATTAGCGATTTTACTAACCGCTTTCAAAGCGGTTAGCGGTTAGTGCGAATAGCGGTTAACGGGTTAGTGCGGTTAGCAATTAGCGGATGCGGTTTTAAATTTCACCCCTACTAATCACACAAGATAACTCTTATGATCTACCTTTAAGCCTTTATTTTTTGTTCTGATCACATTGGCCATGGCCCTAGGAGGCTAGGACCATTATACACTAGACTAAAACACTTTAATTATGCACTTCATTGGGTTTTATTTATGCCAAATCAGGGCCGAGATGGACACCACTGGGTTGGGATTCGATAGGGAGACAGTTGGGGCCTAGTTGGGACCTCACTAGAGACATTATTATAATTTAAAGTTTAATATAATTGAATGAAAAAAAAGAGAGTAATTACCTTTTCTCCCATCAACTACAAGGCATTATTAATTTCTCTCCATGAACTGTCAACCTTACTGCCCGACCCTATTAGACTACCATTTTCTTTTTAAAACCCTCATTCTGTCAATCAAACTTGTTAAATTAAATGAAATATTTTTTTTAGCCGTTAAAAATACCCCAAATAAAATTTTAAAAATATATATATAAAATTTTTAATTTTGATTTTTGATTTGTTTTTATTGAAACTCGTATGGATACATTAATAATACATATACATATATTTTTTAATTTGTTTAATTTTAAGGGTATTATATGCAAGTTTTGTTTATAAAGTTAGGGTATTTAAGTCATTTCAATTTTTTAATAAGTTTGATTGATGAAAGTGGGGTTTTGTGAAGAAAATTGTAATATGATAGGGTCGGACAATAAGGTTGATAGTTTATGAAAAAAAATTGACAATGCGTGATAGTTGATAGAAAAAATGAAGTAATTACCCCCAAAAAAATACACTTAAATAAAATGTTTGTGATTTTTGTAAATACCAAATGCTGAAAAATGTTTTCGAGGTCGCTGAAAATATCGTAATAAGAGTCGGCTTATTTTGACCCTTAATACAACCTGCATCATTATTTGAATTTCTTCTTATTTAACGCTAACATAACATATTTCCTACAACCCTCTTTTTATAATATTTTAGATTAACGTTAGATACTATATTTTTAGAAAAAAAAGTTCAAACATTGTATTTTTGTCTTTTTTCAATTATAAATTAACTATTAAGTCAGCATTTTTTTTTCTTCAAATAGCTGATTTTTAAAAACCTTCCTCTATTGAAGTGCACGCTTTGCCTAGGCACTTCAACAATTACAAAATTAATATGACCTAAACCTGTGAAAGCCCCATCAACTTTAGAAAAATTAAAAGTTAGTGAATAAACCGATGTCACTCTCCCAATTACTCCATTTTTATCCCAAGTTTGATCCAAAAGGTTAAATATCATTTCTTATTTTTATTTTTAAATGTCTTTTCTCCAAAACTGATAAACAAATAGTTTGTGTAAATGACCGTTGGCAGCTTTGAATACGTCATACGCAGGAAGGGCAAAAATGGAATCTTACACTGGTAGCCGTTGCAAACGCTGGCACGCTCTTCCATTGGATCACCGATTAGGGGCATTCCTGGAAATACGACACTTTTCTTATTCTTTTTAAATCCTATAATTCCAATCCAACCGTTACGAAATTCAAAAACACAAACCACGCGGCTGTGTGAAAATCCTTGCCATACTGTTCCTCTTCCCTCAAAACTCTCTCTCTGTGTCTACAAATTCATGGCTGATCAAAGCACAATGCCATCAATCATGGAGTCAAAGCCCATGCACCCACTTCACCAAATCGCAGAAACACCGACCCACAAGCTTCTTCTCAAGCAATGGCTCAAGGAAGAAGAACTGATCCTTGGAAGAATCATCCTCAAAGAAACCCAAATCGACTCGGCCCGAAAGGAAATCACAATGCTCTACATCTTCTTCTTCCTCTTCCACTCCACAGCTTTGGTCCTCCTCTTCAGTGCCTCCTCGAGAGACCCAGTTTCCAGCCGGCTAGCCTGCCACAGGTCATGGATCCCATCACTCTGCTCGATTCTGTTTTCCCTTGGAATCATTTGGGCCGTGCGGTACAAGACCGACGTGGAGGTCCACCTGGAGAAGCTACTGGAGAGGGAGAAAGAGGACGGGAAGCTCTTGGCTAAGTGCGTTGAGGAATTAAAGAAGAAGGGGATCGAATTCGACTTGCTGAAGGAGGTCGACGCGCTTCGAAGGGCGAAAAGTTTGCGCGTGGAGGCCAAGGCGGTCAGGAAATGGTCGGCGAGGGATTTTGCCACCTCGTTCTTCTTCGCCGTGTCTTGCCTTGTTCTCGGCATCACAAGGGTCATCTTGTGTGACTAGGATTTTGGAAAATGTTTAGTCATGGGATCGGTTTGGGATTTTTTGTTGTTTCTTTGATTGATTTGCATTGGAAATCTCGGCAATGCAATTTCCATACTATTTGTGATTCCTAACATAAACTAATTACATCCCATTTAGCATAATTTCTCCAGTTCTAATTAAGAGTGAAATAATCATCTGCAATCATGGTTTTCGTATAGGAATTGCCGTGGCAGCAATAGTTTTACATATGTCAAAGGCTTCACAAGAGCCACATCATCGATCTCCGTGAAGAGATTCAAAATCCTAATAATCCCCAAAATTTTCAATTATTCAGGCTTGAGAGATTTTGTTTTAGCTTTTGCCTTCGTAGCCTGTTGGCTTGAGTTTTCCAGCTTGATTGATTGCTGGAGTGTCATGAAGTTTTCATTTATATCCCCTGTTTCTTGCTAGCATGAACAGAGCCACTTTCCCACGTCTTGTTCTACACCAAAACTCTCCTTGCTTTGATGGGTTATTGCCAACTTCTCTCCACTTCCTTCCATTTCCAGGTATTTAAATAGAAATTAAAAAAAAAGAAAAGAAAAAAAAAGCCAAACAAACGAGCAAGGATTTTACAAGAAGACCCAACAAGGATTAAGACCACTAAGCCTGAAACAAAAATCACAGAAAATGAGGATTCCTTTCCACCTCAAATAACCTGTTGAAATTTGGCTCACATTGGTTTGAACCCACATTTTGTTAAATGGAATTTGTGTTGGGATTTTGGTGAAATATAAGTCAGGTGGAGATTTGTTGAATATTGCTTTGTATTTCATAAAGTCAAATATGGCCCCAAAATTATATTGATTATGTATTTTGTTCTCTCTAAATTTGTATACTTGTTTTTTGTTGTAATCATCCGGTTAGATGGAGCATTTTGCAAAGTAGGATGATTTGGTGTGAAAAGAAGACAAGCAAATGCACAAGCTATTAAACATGGAGTCATGTTTTATGGCTTTGGTGAAGCATCTTCGGTGGAGGCTTTAGAAAATGGAGGAAAAGTCAAGAATGGTGGACATTAATTGAAGAAGAAAAAAAATGCAGAAAAAAAGCTGGTGGAGGCTAGCCCTTGTCGGCAAGCTTGGGAGAAAAAGAAGAAAAATTGGAAGTCCTTTGCAAGTCATTCGGTCAAGAATTGCTGTGGATTAAATGAGGCATTAAATAAGAGTTAGTGAAAGTTGATGGCCTCATTTAATATGGAAGAAAAATGGGAGATGCTTTGGTTATATAAGGAGGCCATACGGCCAAGGTGAAAAATGGGCTTGAGAAGCTCCATTTGCAGAGCAGGGGGATTGAAGGGGCAGTAGCAGCCCCCATATGCAGAGGCAGTAGCCTCGTTTGCAGTTTGAGTTGCTCCATTTGTTAGTAGAGAGAAAAATGTGAGGGGGTTTGCGATTTAGGTTAGTATTTAAATTTGTGAGCATTTGGAATTTGTATTTGTGAGTGTTAAACACTCTTGTTTTGTATCTCCCCTTTTAGAATTAGTGAAATCTCTCTCTACCGTTGCATTGTGGATGTAGGCAAGATGCCGAACCACGTAAATCTTATGTTCTTGTTGTCAATTTATTTATTTTTCATTAAACATTAAATCCCATTTGTTCCGCTTATTTTGAATGTGCGAGAGATTCGCGACCTTTCGCACAACATAACCAACCAAAGGAAACCAAATAATCAGAAAAAGCCGGAATGATGAAGCAAAATCCAGTTGAGTACTACCGTGGCCGTGGAGGGAGAATGAAGCTGCAATCCAGAGAAAGTTCCCAATCTCATTTATGATCATAAATGCTATTTATGGTTTACAAAAAAAAAAAAATGCTATTTATGTATTCTATGCAATCTCATTATTCCTCATCTTTCTTAATTCTTATTTGACGGAAATCAGAAACATCAGAGAATGGGAATCAAGCTTACAAGTCAAGAATGCAGACTTATGAATTAAATAATATTTCATTCAACAAGTGAAGCAACTACAAACAAACCAGCAAAAACTGGACACACACAGAAGGGAGACCAAAAATCAGACTCATTAATTAAAGCCCCAGGCACCAAACTAATAAACGAGAGACCCTCGACCAAAACACAGAGAGAAGCTCAAAACCAGTGAACTTCATCTGCAGAATACAAGCCAGAATGTAGCAATAAATCAACCCAACAAATCCATTAGGAAGATTCCATTGTTGACGCAGAGCAACATTTTCCAAAATCAATGACCACCACCACCTCCACAACCAGTGGCGGAGCCACATGTTGACCGGGGGAGACCAGGAAAGCCACGGCTCTCCCAAGAAGTTAAAATAATAATAATAATAATAATAAAATTATATGAGCCTTTAGAAATTGTATATGTAAGTGGCTCCTCCAAGAAGTTTAGAAAAAGAAAAAAAAATATATATATATATATATATATATGAAGGCTATGAAGCCTTCAAAAATATAATATGGACCAGGGGGCCACGCCCCCACGAGTCTACGACCACGTGCTGCTGTGCCTGTAGCAGGCCTCCACTGAAATTTTTTTTTTTTTCATTAGTGTATTTAAAAAAAATAAAAAAATTATTAAAAAGAGAATACCCAAACTTAAAAAAAAAAAACCCCAAAACATACAAATAAATACCAAAAAAAGGAGATTTTGCATGTCATTACAAGTAAAGTGCAAGGTAAAATTCGTGAAGATATTGGAGACTCTAAATTTTGCATTATTGTTGATGAAGCACAAGATGAGTCTAAGAGAGAGCAAATGGCTATTGTTTTGAGATTTGTTGACAAATATGATTTTATACATAAACATTTTTTTGATCTAGTTCATGTTAAAGACACATTGGCATTGATTATAAATAATAGAATATCTTATGTTTTCTCTCGTTATTACCTTGATATTCAAAATATACATGGACAAGAATATGATGGTGCAGTAACATGCGTGGTGAATGGAATGGATTGCAAGCATTCTTTCTTAATGATTGTCCTTGTGCATACTATGTTCATTGTTTTGCTCATCGATTAGAATTAGCATTAGTTGCTGCATCTAGAGAGGTGGGTTATGTTCATGAGTTCTTCACAAATTTGAACTTTATTGTCAATGTGGCCAATGCTTCATGTAAATGTCATGATTAACTATAGGCTATTCATGTTACACATATTGCACATATGCAAGCTATTGGTGGGCTTGAAACTGGAAAAAGGGCTAACCAAATTGACACTTTGAAATTAGCTGGTGGTACCCATTGGGGTTCTCATTTCAATTCTATTTGTAGCATAATAAGGATGTTTGATGCTACTTGTACAATGCTTGAAGATGTTGGAAGAAAAGGAGGTACTTACTCTCAATGAGGAGATGCCACTACTAAAAACCATTTTTTTAGTAACTGACCATTAGTAATGTTTTAGGACAATTAAAACGTTACTAAATGTTAGTAACATGCCAATGGTAACGTTTATGACACGTTATTAAACCGCAAGTTGCTAATGCGAATTTATTAACGTTTGAATAGTACCACGTTACTAAATGGTAACGTTTCAGAAAATGCCACGTTACTAAATTTGGTAATGTTTTGATTTTGTGCCACGTTACCCCATTGGTAACGTTTTAAAAAGTGCCATTTTTTAAAACGTTACCAATAGGGTAACGTGGCATTTTTGTGCCACGTTACTAAACAATCCAAAAAATATCCATATCCTATTTGTTTTTCGATTATTTCGAGCATTTTATACCCAAATAAATGGTCATCATACCTGATAGTAGTCCTTAAAACTATATCCATCAATTAAGCATCAAGATCCATAAAACTATAAAACTAAACAATATATCTATCAATTAATCCATAAAACTATAAAACTAAACAATTAATCCATAAAATTGTAAAACTAACCAATTAATCGATAAAACTATATATCCATCAAGATCTAACTATCATAAGTTTCAACAACTAAAACTGTTAATAAACAAATAAACTGTACATACATAAGCAATAGTAAAAAAAAAAAAATGCTAATTTTTGTCTTGGTCGTGGAAGAAATGGGGAAGTGCTCCATCTATCCTCCTTTCTTTGTCCCACACAATACTAATATTCCTACAAACAAGAGGACATTCGAATTAGCAATATCATAGGGCTTGAAATAGTGGAAATAAAAATGGTCCAAGTACATAAATAAATAAATATTTGGAAGGAAAAAAAAAAAGAATCAATCTCCGAGTTGAACAATCCAATATCGATAAGAAGTGAAGAAAAGAAGCTGATCACAAATGCATCGCTATTTAAGTTAAAAAATAAAAATAAAAGCTAAGCAAGACCATGACCTACAATCTTTATGAACACAAATCTCATAAGCATGCAGTCATGGAAACTCACAGTTAGCAATATGATTTTGGCATCCAAAGATTAGACCTGCTAGAAACACTTATATTATTAAAATGAAACGACTATAAAGTTGAGGGGTGTAATTCTGTAAGGATTAAAATGCATGTAATCTTCATATTCATATATGTTCAATCTAGCACTTGGCTCTAAACAAATATATGCAAATATCCAACCAATAACAATCAATTTCCAATGATGGCCCAAGTACAAAAACTGAAATGTATATTTAAGTGGTGCACATATACGTACCGCGATATATGTAGAACCATGCATGGTCACAATGTCACTTCAATGTAGATGTCTTATGTCCAACCGAGATCCATGGTTAGTCTTCATTGTGATCGTCGTTTGGTTCTATATTTATGTCATCTACACACATAATATGTGATTATTGAACAAAATTAGTAATAGTTAACATGATAGTTAGTTACCCTAAATGATCGTGTTACCAAATAAGAAACAAAAGTAACATATTATTACCTGATCGGCTATCTACGGAGGATCTATAAATGGCATGTGCTCGAGCCATAACATTAGTCACCTCCAATTCGGAGGTAACTACTCTAGATCCCTCAACAAGTTGACAAATTTTGGCCTCATACGCCTGCATCTGTGCAGACATCTGCTTGGCCACTTGCTGAGCCACCTGGGTGGTAACCTGATCAGTAACCGGTGTGGTAACCTGTGAGGTAATCTCCTCCCTCTCCCTGGCCATCTGTACTGTGTTGCTTAATTTCCACTTCAAGTGCTCTTTCTATCATTTCTGACATGGCTGCTGAGCTTCCGGGTTCTGGGCCCTTGCTTGGGACGATGTATAATAGGAATGACTGTTGCCCCTCCCATATAGAATATTTTTACTTACACCTAGTACATGCCCCACATATTCAAGCTTATTGCCTTGAGCTTGTGCATACGCGTCGTCCAGTGCCCACTGGATCGTCCCCCAGGGCCCATCTACCAGGGCTGCAGAGTCAATCGCATGTAGGCTCTTCATCAATTCCTTTATGTCACAAACACACGATATGTAAGAAATAGTACACCAATACTAAATAAGTTAAACCAAGCCAATGAAACTAGCTAGTGTTAATCCTAAATAAGTAAGCTTGTACACAAATATGTTTCAAGATAAGGTGTAAGAACCATACCATTCTCGCCTTGATCTCATCATTTGGGTAGCCACCGCCCGGCTGTCTTTAGGTATCGATGTAAACCTTCGTTCTCGTAGGGGGTGTGCCTGAACGAAGTACTTGCAAAATTCCACAATATAAAAATATGATGAATTTATAAATTATAATCCTGATGACATCTATATCTATATATGTATGGTAAATAACAAACATACCTCCTCATGTGACACGTTTGCCAAGCTCTTCAATTCGGTGTAGTGTGATGTCATATAACATGCACGTACCTCTTTCATATGCTGAGCTTTTTCCTACACACATAAACTATACGTTATTAGTATGTGAGCCATCAAACAACTATAATTACTAATAACACATGATTACAATTAAAATTTGAAATTCATACCTGATTACCGACATCACACCATAAATCCAACAATTTACTCACGTCATCAAGGTCATACTGTTGAAGGGTCATTCTCGCTCTGGCCCTCACTGTATCAGGTGTATCACCCCTTTGAATGTGGAGTTTCCATTTTAGTTTGTGTCTCCACAACCTTAGCTTCTCGCCCATGTCTCTGAACGCGTCTTTCTTGATTTCCTTCATATCCGAACAAAGCATGACGTAGAAGTGTATCTGCATTAGTTAAAAATTGAGAATTTAATAACCCTATATTTTCACCATCAGATAATCGTTACACAAAATAAATTATAGATGTTTTATATTATAAATTTCTAACATCTAATTTACACATACTATCAATGAGCTCCATATATCCTTATTTGTAGCTTGTGACACCTTTTTCCAACTATTTGATATCCTGACAAACGCGCCGCTCCTAACATTCTTGCCCATCAATCGTCTAAATTTGCACCCACTTTTTCCCAAAGGCTGCCATGTGCCAGTATACTCCATCACGATTTTTTTCCCCTCTGGGATGTTCCACAACTTGTGTGAGTCCTTGACCTTCATCACTTCAAAATTACCACTTGCATCTACATTGGTAAGTTTAACAAATAATAAGTCGTCAATATTAAATGAAAATAAATATTAGTAACATATAGACTATGTATAAATATATAAGTATAAATGAGAATGATTAGCATACATACCTATGGTCTGAACCTCGCCGATACCAATCACTTGCCCAAAAGGATCGGTGGACTCCAGGTCCTGTATGTCAGCATCATCATCATCATGTTCATCATCCTCGGCCTGTGTTTGACTATCATCCATATCCGAGCTGCATTGTGGTGGCTGATCAAAATAACCGTGTGGAAGATAACCCATTTAAGTCAAACCCATCGGCGCAGATGGCATGTCCATGGACTCCTCCCCATCCCATCGTGAGGAGTAGAAGTATAATAATACCCTAGTTGGGTCAAGCTTGTGAGACGACGTGCCTCCTCAACAAAATTGATGAACCCATCCTGACTCGCAAATGTCTGCCCTTCTGCCTGACCTGGAAGTGTCGATTGATACCCTGGTTGGTTTATTATAAGCTAGCGAATGTCCTGAACCTGACTGTCAACCAATGGTCACTTTTGTGCTCATAACCTCCCTCCCCGAGTACTTATATTAACCTGCAAAATACATCACACACTCAATTAATTATGTGTGCAATATACAAAATAAGAAGCTCAACCAGAGTTTAAAAATGAGAAATATATAATTTAATTAATGTACAAATTAATTAATCATAACAAAACAATCAACATACATAAACACAATGAATGCCAGGGGTGAAATAGCGGTTGCGGTTAGCGGTTAGTGGCTACAACCGCTAACCGCCTAGGCGGTTAGTAGAATCTACTAACCGAATTCGCTAGCTGCTAGTGGTTAACCGCCTAGTTAGCGGTTAACCGGATGCGGTTAACCGTTTTTCTACTAACCGCTTTTTATTGGGCTTTTTATTGAGTGTTTTTTTTTTGACCGGTTTTGGGCTCACTTTAAACCCTTGTTTTGCTCACTTTAAACATTTTTTTTTCCTCTTTCATGGCCATTTTAGCATTAAAAATTGTTGATTTAAAGTGAGCATTATATGTTGGACCATTATACCAAAATCTTGTTGGTTACTTTCTACAACATATAATATACGAATAAATTACAACAAAATGGGTTAGGAAGAAATGAATATATAGAAGTGAAAAAGTACGTCGTTTTGCACTTCTATATTATATAAATAATAAAAATATAAAACCCAAACAAAAATCAAAGGTAAGGGGAATCGAAATTGGGACTTTTGTGTAAAAGAGGCGTACAATAACCACTATGCTACAATAACATATTGTTATGTATTATATGAAATATATATATAATATTAATATATATTATATTTTAAAAAAAGGCGGTTAAGCGGTTAGGTTTCAAAATCTACTAACCGCTAACCGCTAACCACCTAGGCGGTTAGCGATTTTTACTAACCGCTTTCAAAGCGGTTAGCGGGTAGTGCGGATAGCGGTTAGCAGTTAGTGCGGTTAGCGGATGCGGTTAAGTGGTTTTAAATTTCACCCCTAATGAATGCACAGATTCAGAAATAACAACAAACCAATCAACATATAAAATTAAATTTTTATGGTGTTTCTAGCATTTTCTAGGTCATCTTGTGGATGGCAATGATGATTATGATCCAATAGGAGAGGCTCACTCTCGTGGTAGTTGCGTTCATCATCATCAGACCCTTGACCCTAACCAACGTCGTACACATTTCTAGGCTTAGTCCTCACAATGCAAGCCCAATTTGGATTCCTTTCATCTTCAACGTAAAAAACTTATTCCACTTGGGAAGTTGACACATACGGCTCATCAGTAATTTGATATCCCATGTGGACAAGGTTTTTGAAGTTGACAAGCGTTTGACTATAGTTCTTGTCGACCTTGTATCCCCGATCTCTTGTGCTGTCAAGCCCAATCACACTTAAACAAAACATATTTCATTATATTGTAATACTCGACCTCAATTATTTGAGTTAGTTTCCCTTAATGCATTTCTCCATCAACAATTCACACATACACGCTACTGTTCTGAAACTTCTTTCCCACATCATGTGCAATAGTGCGAAATAGCTTGCCGTTGACTACATATTTGTTATACTGGACTGCCGATACCTTTGGCCTTCTACAATGCATTACCAGTTTGTCCCCCATCTTCTTCTTGCATCAATCGTCTAAATGATTGACCTACGGATATAATACAATCAAAGACGAACAATTAGTGCGGTTATGAAATATGAAAGAAACAAATTTGTGTTCTTTAAAATTTATATACGACATTAATATCTCTTATATATTCACGGAACCAATCGCGAAACTGCTAAGAATGAAGTGCTTCCAATTGTTCATCCATCACTTGCCCCTATTTAGAGCTTACTTAAGCGTATCCATGTGCGCCCTACAATTTGAAATTCAATCACTTATAGGTCACTAGTAAATGTGTAAGATGAAATAACATGATGTTGTTATTAAAACGACTTACTCCCGCAATTGAAGGAAGTCGTCCGAGTTGAATATAATATAGCGGTGAATCTGTTTCATTATGATTCCATCCATGTCGAATCATGTTCCCGCCTTCTTGACCCATCCTGATTTCTTTGTGGCCTATTGTGAAATGTCGGTGTATCATTTAAATACCTCGAGCAAAACGTCACCAGCTCGGTTGCTATGTATCCCTCTACAATGCTTCCCTCAAGTGCCGTTTTATTGCGAACATTAGATTTGAACCCCTCTAGTCTTCTACACATCAAAATCAGTGAATCTTTATAATTACATTTAGTCATATTGTTTAAATAAGTCAAAATAAAAATTTACAACATTTAGGTCAAATTTTACCTTTCTCCCGGATACATCCACATGTACTACACCGGTCCACCTAGATGGCATTCATGGACAAGATGTACCACAACGTGAGCCATGCTGGTAAAAAAACTGGGGGGGAATACTTGTTCCATCTGGCACAAAGTAACAATCACGCCACTCTCAAGTTGATTCAAATCCTCTAGGTCCAATGTTGTTGAACAAATCCCCCTAAAGAATGTACACATCCCAACCAGAGGAGTAACCACACTACTTGGCAAGTTTGATAGGGAGAAGTTGTTGCATCAGTACATGACTGTCATGACTTTTCAAACCCAAAAATTGTACGGTCATTAAGTTGAACACATCATGAAATGTTTGGGCGTATTGTTGAGCACCCTTACATCTTGGAGCACTTTCAAGAAATTAGTTTTATCTTCAGGAGATATCATGTGACAAGCTGCAGGCATATAAGTTTTCCCATTCTGTGTGAAAGGATGAAGTGTAGGTCTCAAACCCATTTCTTGCAAGTCTTTACGTGCTGCAAGATTGTCCTTGGTTTTTCCTTTGATATCCAGTAAGGTGCCAAGAATGTTATTCATCACATTTTTCTCTATGTGCATGACATCAAGGTTGTGCCTCAACAAATTATCTTTCCAGTACGACAGCCTAAAGAAAATACTTTTCTTTTTTCACACTTTTTCATCAGTCACTTGTTTTTGTTTCTTAGGGGTCTTCTTTCACTTATTTTGTTTTTTTTCTTACTGTCTGTCTTTTGACTTCTCAGTGGGCTTTGGTTCCTTACTGGCATTCTCATCCCCGAATACCATCCCCTCTAACTACATTAGTATGTCGTCTCCACTTGGCACGTTGGGGGCACATTCGAATTCTTGGTTACAGTCAAATGTTCGCTTGTTCGCCTCCACAAATGATTCATGAGCAAGTATTTGCAAATATAACAAAATTTTCTCCCGTGTTTTAGCCATTTAGACCTTATTGAATGCATATAGTAAGGGCATGCCTTTACACCCCTTGTAGGCCACTCTGACAAAACTGTATAGGCCAGGAAGTCATTAATTGTCCACATCAGCTACACTCACATCATAAAATTTTGTTTTGTAGAGACATCAAATGTGCATACCCCTACACTCCATAGTTCTTATAATTCATCAATCGGGGTTGAAGGTGGACATCTATATCCATTCCCAGTGAACTTGGGCCTGGGATAATCAGCGATAAGATGAATGACGTTTGTTTTATGCACATTCAAGGAGACAAGTTGTATGGTACAAGCATTACAGGCCAAGTACTATAGGAAGTGCTCATATTGCCAAAAGGATTAAATACATCCAAAGTTAAGCCAAGCCATACGTTCCTGCTGTTCGATGAAAAATCTAGATATAAATTATCAAATGACTTCCACGCTTCAACGTCAGCTGGATGCCTCAATACTCTTGTCATTTGTGCGGCCATCTACATGCCACCTCATATGGTTCACGGTATGCTGCGACATAAATAGTCTCTGTAGTCTTGGTATGATTGGAAACCACTGCAACACCTTGATTGGATGTCTCTTACTCAACGATGTAGGTTGGTCATCCTCGTCTAATTGAATTTCATCATTCCAGTTAGATTGTCCACATTTAACACATGAATCTAAGTCTTTATTGCCCTTCCAAAGCAACATACAGTCATTACGATATGCCAGAATTTTCTCATACCCGAGGCCCATGTCCTTTAGAAATTTTTTAGCCTTATATGTATTAACAGGTAAAGCCCCACCATCATCAGGCGACAACTGATTGAAAAACTCGAGGAAAGCTGAGAAAGTTGTGTTACTGACTCCACCCATACACTTCAAGTTGTACAAATGTACAGTGGCGCTAAGTTTTCTATGTCTAGTCTTATCGTGAAGTAGCTTGTTTGTCTTTTTAAGCAAGTTCTCGTACTTTTTCCAGCTGTCACCCCCATTGTCCTCATCATCAACAAGGTGTTGTTTATGACCTTACACCCCAGGTTGAGGATCACATTTGTCTTCTCTGACATCATGCATGTCAAATAAATCACACAACATAGAGTGCATATTGTCACCTTGATCTGTGCTTGCACCTGCATCTACAGCCGATTGATTAGAATTTGAGCTTTCAACGAGAGCATATATAGGCCTCTCACCGTGATAAATTCAGTCTTTGTATTGAGGCTACATTCCTCTCCCCCTAGCAAGTGGATGAGTATAATACCTGGCGGGTGTCGCCTATTAAGTCAACACATCTTATAAGGATAAACAATTAGTCGATCTAGAGTCCTACAATTCCAAACCGCGAAGTCCATGAAAGATCTACATCCGTCTTTGTATTCCTTCGTAGACCTAGGCTTTGTCATCCAGCTCTTGTCCATAGTATTAACGTTACTACGTACATAAAAAGTCGATTAATTTACCTAAACAAAATAAATCTAGGTCATTTGTTTTGTTATTTAGGTTTTCATAAAATCAACATAAGTTAGTTATAGGGACCGTAAACCCTAAATAAATATAGGTTAGTTTCCCTTCTTTCTTTTTTTTTTTTAAAAAATATCTTTTGTTTTGTTGATAACATTTGCCTAAACAAGGAAAATTATAACGCAAATTTAGTTTTTTGGTTAATATTGTAGGTTCATTTTTAAATTATATCGTAAATAATTTTATTGAAAGTTAACAACAAAATTGTATTTAGACTATACCCAAAAACACATCTACACAATATGAACCTAATACGAATCATAAACACAATCAATTTAAGAAATAAAGCTTCAACAATGAATTGAAAGCAAAAATCTAAAATTCCAAAACCCCATCAAATAGGTAAATAAATTACCATGACATATCCATACAACAAAAGTTAATATAAGTTAAAAATAAATTGGTGGACAAAAACCAATCACAAACCAGGAACCAAAAAAAAAACCCAATCAATTTTAAAACTGATTTTCTAAAAAAAAAAAAAACAAAACAAATTTGTTTTTTTCTCAAGAAAAAAACAATCAGTTTTTGTTTTTCTAAAAAAAAAGGAACAACGAAAAACAATTTCAAAAAACTGCCTATATCTATATAGGCAAGCTAGTAACACATAAATTTCCTTCTATTCATTTCCATGGCATTTCTAACAACCAAACAAACCAGGACATGCAATAGACATTTCAAAAAAAAAAAAAAAAATACTTGCATTTCAAGATACATTTTAACTATAATATTTTCAACAAATAATGAAGGTGTAAATATATATATATATACCTGACCGTTACCGGAGAAATGAGAGCTGCCAGAGATTGAGAGAGCTGCCGAAGAGGGGTGCGGGCCAGCTGGGAACTGCACCCCAAAACCACTAGTAACGTGGCACACATGCCACGTTACCAAAAGGGCCACGTTACTATACTATTTTTTTTATAAAAAAAATTAGGTTAATTATCTATGCATATATATAGGTTACATAAATATATATATCTTGGTTTTGATATTTCTGAAGGAAAAATCCATCTCATTGATAGAGCCATCCAATTTGCTGATAAATTTCCTGATATTTAAAAATCAGCAATAAAAATCTGGAATAAGAACTTTTGATTTCAAAACTCAATGGTTGTTTCCACGAACAAAATTCTGATAATGAAGATTCTAGATCTGAGCATTCTCATGAAGAAAAATCCAACAATATTCCTTCCAGTGGATGCGAAGATTATCAATTTGATAAATAAAGTTTGTCCACCAAGATGGTAGCTAAAGTCCATATTGTTGTTGTTCAAGATTATGCTTTTGATGTTATTGATTTGATTGATTCTAGTGCTGACTTGAATTGCATTCAAGAAGGTCTCATCCCTAGTAGATATCTTGAAAAATCCACTAAAAGACTGAGTTCTACCAGTGGGAACAAATTACAGATTAATTATGATTTGAATAATGTTCATGTTTGCTAGAATAATGTTTGTTTTCATATTCCTTATGTGCTTGTAAAGGATATGACTGATAAAGTTATCATTGGAATACCTTTTATTGCTATGCTTTACCCTTTCACAGCTGAACTTGATGGTGTGTCTACTGTTAAGATGGGTATCCCTATTAAATTTCATTTTGCTTCAAGATTTGAAATTGATGTTTGTCAGCGGTCTCTAAATTTGATTTTTGCTAAGACTAAACATATGAATTTTCTTAAGCAAGAAGTTAAATATAAAAAGATCTCTGAACAACTTGCTGATAAATTGATTCAATCCAAGATCTCTGCTTTCAATGATAAAACTGTTGATACTGTTTATTCTGATTTACCAAATGCTTTTTGGCATAGAAAGAAACACATAGTTTCTTTACCTTATGTCAAATATTTTTCTGAAAGACGAATCCAAACTAAGGCTCGACCCATTCAGATGAATGCTGAGCTCTTAGACTTTTGTCAAAAAGAAATTTCTGATTTGCTTGGTAAGGGTATAATTCGTAAGAGTAAGTCTCCTTGGTCATGTGCTTCTTTTTATGTTAGAAAAAATGCTAAGATAGAAATAGGAGTTCCTAGGTTAGTAATTAACTATAAGCCCCTCAATGATGTGCTAGAATGGATTAGGTATCCTATCCCCAATAGGAAAGACCTAGTTAGCCATCTGAGTGATGCTTTAGTGTTCTCCAAATTTGATATGAAGTCAGGATTTTGGCAAATCAAATTGATGACCGTGATAGGTATAAGACTGCTTTTACCACCCCATTTGGTCATTATGAGTGGAATGTTATGCCTTTTGGTTTGAAGAATGCCCTCAGTGAGTTCCAAAATATCATGAATGACTTCTTCAATCCTTTCATCTATTTCACTATTGTTTACATTGATGATGTTCTGATCTTCTACAAATCTATTGAAGAACATTGGAAACATCTGAATGCTTTCTTGGACACTACCAAGCATAGTGGCCTTGTTGTTTCAACTAAAAAGATCAAACTTTTTCAAACTAAGATTAGATTCCTTGGTTTGATATTTTCGAAGGAAAAATCCGTCCCATTGATAGAGCCATCCAATTTGATGATAAATTTCCTAATGTTATCACAGAAAAAACTTAGCTTCAAAGATTTCTTGGTTATCTTAATTACATTGCTGATTTCTACAAAGATTTATGAAAATATTGTAAACCTTTGTTTGATAGGTTGCAAAATAATCCACCTCCATGGACTGACACCTATACTTCCATTGTTAAACAGATCAAGGTCCATGTTAGGACACTTCACTGTCTTGGCATTCCTTCTAACAATGCTTTCAAAATTATTGAAATTGATGCCTTTGAAATTGGTTTTGGAGGTATTCTGAAACAATGTGTTTTACCAAGATCTCTTGAACAAATTGTTTGCTCTCATTCTGAATCTTGGAATTCTGGGCAATCTAATTATAGTACTATTAAGAAAGAAATTCTTTATGTTGTTTTATGCATTACTAAGTTTCAATCTGATTTGCTCGATCAAAAGTTTTTATTGAGAATTGATTGTAAATCTGCAAAATATATTTTGAAAAAAGATGTTAAAAATATTGCATCAAAACAGATTTTTGCCCGATGGCAAGCCATTTTGAGTGCATTTTTTATTTTGATATTGAATATATTAAAGGATCTGATAATTTGTTTCCTGATTTTCTTACCCGTGAATTTTTGCAGTGCCACAATGGCGCCTAAAATAGACAAGGATAAATCTACGGCTCTGGTTTTAAAATCAGAGTCTAATGTTGCTTCTGCATCCCTTGTTTCTGCCATTGATTTAGCTCATAGGTTTGCACCTTTTAGCTTTGATTATACTGTTTCTTATTTCAGCACTCTTACTGCCCCTTATGATCCGTTTGCTGATGTTTCTCAAAAATTCGGAGCTCTTGGTATGGCTTACAATAAGCCATCTACTTACATGATTCTCCCTTTTTCCCAATACTTGTTCTCAATAGAACTTGAACATTCTAATGTTAAGTCTGCAAGTGAACTTGCTCTCACTTACTTTCCCCTTGGTTTCCATTGGATTCCTGAGCATCCACTAAAGAGTCTTGCTTCTTATTCTAATATTTTAACCCAGACTCAATCCATCCACATCAGGCCCATATATTGCCAAACTTCCGTCCCCAAGAAAATTATTTACAACAGTGTTTATCTAAATAAAGTAATTTCTGGAAAAAGGAATGGGGTGACCACCCTTCTTCTTTGCAAACCCTTCATGGTTTCAAAATCCCTTTCAGTTATTATGATTATGTTGATGCTTAGTCTAAATTCTTCTTGTACCAACAGCTAATATGGACCATTCTTGGTTCATCGGTTTTGATAAAGAACATTTTGGAGGAATCCTTCCTCTTTGGTTTTCCAAATGGTGGTCTCGGTTTTGATTCCGGATGTCCTGCCTCTTGGTCTGATTGAATCTTTTGAATTGTTCAAAACATGTTTCAAACTTGATTCCTATGGTTCTAAATTCCCCCACATCCTCCATTTTGTCAAACAATACCATCTTCTCTGGATTCTTATATGGCAATATGTCATTGTGGGTGACAACTTGGAAAGACATTGGTATGTCAAATGGTGGGATAAGTTTTCCATTGATCCCATTATTAAAAGGGTTAAGCAAATGATTCAAGCCCCTAAAGCCCAAAATCTGCCTTTACCTTCTATTGTTTCCCCTAAACTAATTACCCCTGATGATATTGGCAAAATCTCGATAAGGTAATGCCTGTTAAAGAATCTCTTGCTGCATCTTCTTCCTCAAAGAAACAATCTTCCAAGAGTAAGAAGAAAAAAGCTTTGTTAAGAGCCATGGCTTTGCTGGACTCCCTCAGTGCTAGTGATGGTGATAATGATGATGTTTCCTCTGAATCATCTTCTGTTGGTGCTTATGATCCTCAGATAGATTATTTTGGTAATTCAGGCTTTGATTCTCAAGGTTATGTTCCAGGAATTGAAGACCTTTAACGTGCAGACAAAGTTCATGTACATTAGTTTATTGTTTTCTTGCAGACAGAGTTGCTGCATTATTTCAAATATGATTTGCAGACAGAGTTCTTGCACCAAATTATTTTAGATATGAATCAAGGACAAAGTTCCTGTATCAGCATGATATTTCCGCACACAAAGTTGCTGCAATGATTCTTGCTTTTACTGTTCTAGGATGCTGCCGACACAACCGTCCAAAGCATTTTACTGTTTCAAGAAATGATTTATGCTGCTTTCTACTGTTGTTCCTTAGCACGATGCTGCCGACACTACAATGGAAATTCTTTTACTGTTTGTAATTGATTCTTTTCCAGTTTTCATGATTGTAATTTTGTTTTATTTTCGAAAAAGATGAAGAGGCATCTGTGACTATTTTTCTATAAATAGGCTCAACCTCTTACATTGAAGGCAGAAGCTTTAAGCCAGAAAAACTTCCTTGTTTGTAATACTTCCTGATTTTGTATCCAGTCTTCCTTTGTTTCAATATTTCCTTTGTAAGTTTTTGTGCCAAGAACTTCAATAATATCCTAAAGTAATTTCAGTTTTCAATTATTGTTTCAATATCAACTGCTACCGCCTATTTGGCTGGTTTTATTATCTTTTTTAATTATATTTTCATCATATGCATTATGTTCTTCATTTTACATACTGCACTTCCACCCTCCCCATATGGCTCTAAAAGAAGACCTTAACCAAGATGAATCAGTGTAAATATCCTTAGGCGAAAGCTTAGGGATATTCCATTTATTAAAATTAAAAACATTATCATTTTCAAAAAAAACATGTTCACTATTAGCAATACCAGGGGGAAGACTGGACCTAGAACTAATAGAAGAGTTTGATCTCTACATTTTGGCAACCAAACAACTCACAGATTAATCTTTCTAAACATATTCAGGTTGTGCACATACCCTGTTACCAAATGCTCACAACTAGCCAAAACCTAGGCCTTTAAAAGAACGGATTATAGGTCTCCTCGAGTAAGACTGACGGGGTGGTAGGTTTAAATTGGACAGGCAAAATATTATCAAAGAGATTAGAGAGTAAAGTGATTACACAGGCAGCAAAGAACAAAGTCTTGATTATATATATGTATATATATAAATTTACACACACACACACATATATATATATATGTAATCTTAAATTATGTAATTTTAAATCATTAACATATACAATAATTAAATAACCCTAGCTACCATTTAGTCATATATATATAGTAACCCCAGCATTAATATATATATATATATATATGATAGGGTATATATATAGTAACCCTATCATATATATATATATATAGTAATACAACTTCGAGAATTGAGGGATATAGTAATAAAAATTAGCTCTTAATTAATTCATTACTTATATATATATATATTAAAAAAAGAATACAAAGATAGGCTTTTCAAGTCAAATCATCTTATTTGTATGATAGTTGCATAATAGTCTATTAATTAAATAACATTATTCTTTTTATTTTTGTATAGCTTGTTAATAGTTGAAGGTCGTTCCTATGTTACAAATACATTTAGTTGGTTGAAAAAGGAATTCTTTTTGGGCCTCCCGTCAAAACTCCAAATGTTAGCAGACCCAATGGATTATTGGGTCGATGAAAATAATTTAGGCCTTATCCTTTGGGAAGAAATTTATCCTCACGAGGATGCTCTAATTCGAGTGACATTTTCATTTTTGGAAAGGAAAGAGAGATATTCAAATTAGAGACTTCCACATCATAAGACGTAATTTTCAGTAGATTGAGCTCCCCTTAAGAACAATAGTGACTTTAATATTATAATAAACACATAATTTTAATAAACAATATTCAAATTTCAGAACTTTTATTTTCATATCATTTTAATTGCAACTTATTTTAAAAATTTATGCACACAACATTTAACATTCATTTAGTTCATGACACATTAAATGGTGGGAAGTAAGTGTAATAAAATAATTGTGAAGTATGACATTACACATCAATCAATCATTTTAGGGGAAAAGAAATATTTTTCTCTTAAATATAATTAACATCATTGTTGCCAAAAAGTAGACGGGTCCATCAATTTTACTATGTGCCCCTTATTTTTTCAAACTCTAGAATTTCGAATGGGACATAAATTAATTCATATTTGCCTTAATTTTAATTAAAATAAAAATGACCTAATCAATTAATCATAATAGACTGGCTGTATTTAAAAAAAAAAAAAAAATCAATTGATCTTATCCATTATTATTCTCTTATTGTACTTAAAATAAAATAGTTAGTGGTATAGTATTTATTCAAGTAGCAGGTTGCAACTTATTTTGCAAGACATCTATTCAAGGAACAAGATTCCTCAAAATTATCGAGAGAGGAGGTCTCGATCCCGTGGTGATTTGGGCAAGTGATTAGCCCTACATTGTCGGGACCTAGCAAGCACCCTGAATCTCTCACTCTCCTATCTCATTCCATGCTCGAATTTGCTAGAAGTGGGCAAAGAATTCTAGGGGATCGGAATCCTTATTCAAGAGCGGATAAATTTTACATTGTTGTCAACCTATTTCAACCCCTTTTTTTTTCCAGGCTTGAGACTAACTGTATGCAAAATAGAACACAAAGCACCAACACATGAGTAATTAAAGGAATATCATTATGCAACAAAAGTAATATATATATATATATATATATAAAGAGATTCCACTTTAGAGAAGGTTGTTAAGTTAGACCAAGAGAGGAAGAATTATTGACCAATAAAAGAACAATGATATGATCATTAAAATATATTGTAACTCTGGCATGCCATTCATAATTATATAAAATGAACGTGCACGCGTGTTACTGATCATGCATCATTAAAAAAAAAAATACGATTGTATTTTTAATAGATTATTATTATTTTAATAGGTTATGATTTTATTTAATATGTTATTATTATAAAAATAATTTTTAATAGGTAATAATTTTGGTAACGTGTGAAAAAGCCACGTTACCAAAGGGTAACATGTGAAAATACCATGTTACCCTTTGGTAATGTGTGAAAATACCACGTTATCCATTTTTAACACATTACCAAATGGATTTTTTAAAATTTTTTTTTTAAAACTTTCCATTAGTAAATTTATCTCCACGAGGATGCTCTAATTCGAGTGACATTTCCATTTTTGGAAAGGAAAGAGATTCAAATTAGAGACATCCACGTCAAAAGACATAATTTTCAGTAGATTGAGCTCCCCTTAAGGACAATAGTGACTTTAATATTATAATAAACACATAATTTTAATAAACAAGATTCGAATTTCAGAACTTTTATTTTCATATCATTTTAATTACAACTTATTTTAAAAATTTATGCACACAATTTTTAACATTCATTTAGTTCATGACACATTAAATGGTGGGAAGTGAGTGTAATAATATAATTGTGAAGTATGACATTACACATCAATCATTCATTTTAGGGGAAAAGAAATATTTTTCTCTTAAAAATAACATCATTGTTGTCAAAAAGTAGACGCGTCCATCAATTCTACTATGTGCCCCTTATTTTTTTTCAAACTCTAGAATTTCAAATGGGACATAAATTAATTCATATTTGCCTTAATTTTAATTAAAATAAATATGACCCAATCAATTAATCATAATACACTGACTATATTTAAAAAAAAATCAATTGATCTTATCCATTATCATTCTCTTATTGTACCTAAAATAAAATAGTTAGTGGTATTGTACTTATTAAAGTAGCAGGTTGCAACTTATTTTTGCAAGACATCTATTCAAGGAACAAGATTCATCGAAATTATCGAGAGAGGAGGTCTCGATCCCGTGGTGCTTTGGGCAAGTGATTAGCCCTACATTGCCGGGACCTAGCAAGCACCCCCAATCTCTCACTCTCCTATCTCATTCCATGCTCGAATTTGCTAGAAGTGGGCATAGAATTCTAGGGGATCAGAATCCTTATTCAAGAGCGAATAAATTTTATAGTGTTGTCAACCTATTTCAACCCTCTCTTTTTTTTAGGCTTGAGACTAACTGTTTGTAAAACAGATCACAAAGCACCAACACATGAGTAAAGGAATATATATATATAATTATGCAACAAAAGTAATACATATACAAGAGATTCCACTTTAGAGAAGGTTGTTAAGTTAGACCAAGAAACGAAGAATAGCTGACTAATAAAAGAACAATGATATGATCATTAAAATATATTGTAACCCTGGCATGTCCTTCATAATTATATAAAATGAACGTGCACGCGCGTTACTGATCATGCATCATTAAAAAAAGATACGATTGTATTTTTAATAGATTATTATTATTTTAATAGGTTATGATTTTATTTAATATATTATTATTATAAAAATAATTTTTAATAGGTAATGATTTTGGTAACGTGTGAAAATGCCATGTTACCAAATCACGTTACCATTTGGTAACGTGGCATTTTCACTTGGTAACATGTGAAAATACCACATTACCCTTTGGTAACGTGTGTCATGTTACCAAAGGGTAATGTGGTATTTTCACACGCTACCAAATGCATTTTTTTCTTTTTAATTTTTTAAAACTTTCCATTAGTAATGTGTCAAATGACACATTACTAACTTTAGTAACGTGTCATTATGGTAACGTGTGAAATACCACATTACCAAAGGTTAACGTGGTATTTTCACACGTTACCAAATGGATTTTTTCTTTAAATTTTTTAGAACTTTCCATTAGTAACGTGTCAATAATGACACGTTACTAAATTAGTAACGTGTCATTATTGACACGTTACTAATCCCCATTTTTTTTGTAGTGTGCTTTGATTGCTTATAAAATCTTTATATCCTTCGAGTTCATATTTATTTTACATTTAATGAAGGAAATTATGGGCATTACTGATGTGCTTTGTCAAGCTTTGTAGAAAAAATCTCAGGACATTTTGAATGCTATTCATTTAGTTTCTAATGCAAAAAAACTTATCCAAAAGTTGAGAGATGATGGTTAGGATAATTTGCTTGAGAACATTGTGTCTTTCTTCAAAAAATCTGAAATTAACATTCCAGATTTGAGTACTCGTTATATTCAAGGTCGAGATCGTAATCAAAAGAATCACATTACAGTGGAGCATCATTACCATTTTGACATATTCAATACTACTATCGACTTTCAATTGCAAGAGCTTGATAGTAGGTTTGGTGAAAAGGCGATGGAACTTTTGACACTTAGCTCTGCTTTGAATCCAAAAGATGCTTATAAATGCTTCAAAATTGACGATACAAGTATCCTTACAAAGAAGTATTATCCTTTTGATTTTTCTGAGCAGGAAAAAATTAATTTGAGATACTAGTTGAGGTATTTTGAATTTGATGTGCTTACCAAAGCGACATTACAAAATTTGTCTTCCATTGCAGAATTACGCCAAGGAATGGTAAAAACAGAAAAATCAAAGCATGCTATCTTATTGACAGACTGATTTGTCTTATTTTGACTCTTCAAGTGTCTACATCAACTACCAAATGAGCATTTTAGCAATGAAAATTGTTAAAACAGGCTACACAACAGAATGGTTGGTGATTTTCATGCAAATAGCTTAGCTCTCTACATTGAAGGGGAAATTGCAAAGAGCTTTGATTTAGATTCGATACTTGATCATCATATACTTCTAAAAGACCATAAAGTGCACTTTTAGACACTTTTTTTTCTTTTTTTTTTAGTCTTTTTATTGTAATGTCGATATGTTACATTTCTAATATATCAATTTGAGCACATATTCATGAATTTTTATAGATTTTTTTTGTCATGCATATATTGTGTAAATTACCAAAATTTTAAGTTAGAGAAAATTTTGTAAAATGCCAAAAAAAAAAAAAAATTAATGGCTCCGCCACTGGGGTAGATGAAAAAAAAATAGAGAGAGTGTAAGGGCATTGCGATGCACTTGTCTGAATGATTTTGGGCTGAGCTTACATGTGTTGAGTGAATGCGAGCACGTCGAATAAGATGAAGAAGTTTGAGGAAAATAGCTATGTGAAAATGAGAACCACAGATCGTGGGTACTGTGAGGCACTTGGGACTTAAGTTAGAATTTGGTTTTGCGCATGTTTTGAGCGCTATTTTCCTGAAAAGACACCTATTTTCGAAGACAACTTCAAGTTGTTTCCATATTTCTGTTTTTAGCGTTTTTGTTTTCTTTAATTTTTGTTTTTTAAACTAATTGCCAAACGCGCAGTTACATGGTAGAAACAGGTTTTGCTGTTTTGGAAACCAAAAAGAAAAAACTAGTTTCCAAAACTACAATCGAATAAGCTCCTAAAATTCCGTAATTTTTTAAGAAATTGTAGGGGATCCTAATCCTATTTAAAGGGACAAGAAGTAGGGGAAATCAAAGGCATTGAAAATCATAAAGAAAATGAGTAATTTGGGAGTGGTAGTCTTTTTTATTGTCTTGGCTCTTTGTTGCATGAGTCAACCATTAATTTGCAACGCTTACCAAATTCACATTGAAAACCAGTTCCAAAGAGCACTTCTAGGAGCTCGTTGTAAGTCCAGAGACAATGATCTTGGCCTCCACTTGATCCCTGCCCATTCTGAGTTCTCTTGGGTTTTTTCGGGAAACTTTTTTCGCACCACACTCTTCTTCTGCAACTTGACGTGGGAGGGTGGACATCAGAGCTTCGTTGTCTTCAAGTACGATGATGGTTTTCTAAAAAAGTATTGCCCCCATCCTAATTCAGAATGCCGCTGGAGGACTCACGAGGATGGGATTTACGCATACAATTTTCGTACTCAAAACTACGATTTAATGTATAAGTGGCAACCGAACCATATTTGAAGTTGAAGCCTCACTGATGCAAAGCCAAGCTACATCACCAATTAACCATTTGTTTATTCTCAAGCATATCAACAAGGGTCGTTGAGAAGCTCCCAAACATCGACATTCCTTTGGGAATTCATTGCGTTAAAGAAGCCTCGAGCCTTTGAAAATGTTATGTAATTTTATTTTCTAGTTTAATTGTGATTTCTTTCTTATCGTATTTTTGTTTCCATTTCTATTGTGATATTCATCTTTTCTTTCTACGTAGTTGAATCCTATTTTGTGTTATTTTTTTATTATTCAATAAGATGGTTATGTAAGGTGATGCAAGTGTAATTATTTTAATTGGTGACAAAATATTTTTAAATTTTAAATTATGTCTTTGAGTGTGATGCTTTTGTTCGAGATACAACTTCTCTTTGTGAGGTGGGACTCATCTACCTTTAAACTATTGTCGGCCAGTGAGTCCCTTTTAAACATGGGTCTAGCTTTATTTTCAGCTTGCCTTCATTTACTTCAGTTATTCTTCGTTCGTCCCGAGACACTCGCTGATAATATATTATTTTAAATCATGAATTCTCCGATATGTGATTTATTCAATCTCTTTACAACTCCGTCTCAAATTGTCTTTCTTTCTTAAATTAATAAATGAATTCTCCAATCAACAAGCCAAGGAAGGAATGTCACTCTATATTTATCGAACTGACTCCAATCCAAGGTCTCACCTCGACCGATCGCGATCATCTTCTCATCCCACACACAAACCTAACGTAGTTTCAAAGGGAATACTGTCCAAGTGAAACATCAAACTGTTCACCTATACTCCACAAGATATTCAATTTGTCACTTTAATTTTCCATCTTAAAAGTAATTGGCCATTTCTCTTGCTCAACAATTGTTTCAATCAGTTAGAAACCACACCTCATGAAACAGATCCCAATAGTTTTACACTACTACATACTAGGACTCCAATAGTTTTACACTATTGATTTTACAGTATTAGAATGTATATTAACTAATTTATCACTTTTGGAAATTAAAGAACTAATTTGATACACGAAAAGCATAAAGATTGATTTTGAATTTTACCCTAAAATTAATTGGTCATTTTATGCTAATGCAAAAAATTTGGTGGAGGCTACTACAATTTTATTTTTTCTTAAATTATGTTTTATGTAAGACTAGGAGAACGCCAGGAGAACACTACGGAGAAAACCTTTAGAATTTTCCTTTCAAAAATGCTTGGTCGTTGTAGTGGCTTTATTGCGTTATAGAAGATAATCAATGGTTAAAAGAAAAAAAAAAAAAAAACATTTACTTTCAGAACATTGATTTTGATTATTTAAAGCACCAGTAAATTAGAGTCAAAGAGTTTTTTAGAACAGTAAATACGTTTAGGTGTAACTTTTGCATCCATTAATATTTCTAACTTGAACTAAAGGATATTTGTAAACTTTGAACTAATATTTTAGCACAATAATGAAAGAACTTGATGAATCATATGAAAATTACTGACTTCATAGGCAGTGGCGGAGCCATATGTTGACCATGGGGAGACACGGCTCCCCAAAGAAGTTATATATATATATATATATATATATATATATATATATATATATATGAAGGCTATGAGACCTTCAAAAATATTATATGGACCAGGGGGAGCCATGCTCCTCCACGAGTCCACAACCACGTTTTGTTGCACTTACAGCAGGCCTTAGTTAAAAAAAAAAAAATGATAAGGGTATTAAAAAATTTATTGGGACAGAGAATACCCAAACTCAAAAAAAAAAAAAAAAAAAAAATCCCAAAATATACAAATAAATACCCAAAAAAATGAGATTTTGCATGTCATAGCAAGTAAAGTGCAAGATAAAATTCGTGAAGATATTAGAGATTCTAAATTTTGCATTATTATTGATGAAGCATGAGATAAGTCTAAAAGAGAGCATATGGCTATTGTTTTGAGATTTGTTGACAAAGATGGTTTTATACATGAATGTTTCTTTGATCTTATTCATGTTAAAGACATATCGGCATTGATTTTAAAGAATGGAATATCTGACGTTCTCTCTCGTTCTCGCCTTGATATTCAAAATATCCGCGGATAGGGATATAATAGTGCTAGTAACATGCGTGATGAATGAAATAGATTACAAGCATTATTTCTTAATAATTGTCCTTGTACATACTATGTTCATTGTTTTGCTCATCGATTAGAATTAGCATTGATTGCTTCATCTAGAGAGATGGGTTATGTTCATGAGTGCTTCACAAATTTGAACTTTATTGTCAATGTAGCCAATGCTTCATGTAAACGTCATGATCAACTATAGGCTATTCATGCTACACATATTGCACATATGCGAGCTATTGGTGAGATTGAAACTGGAAAATGGGCTAACCAAATTGGCACTTTGAAACGAGCTGGTGATACTCGATGGGGTTTTCATTTTAATTCTATTTGTAGCCTAATAAGGATGTTTGATGCTACTTGTAAAGTGCTTGAGGATGTTGGAAAAGAATAAGGTACTTAATCTCAGGGAGAAGATGCTTTCACTGCTTATAAAATGCTTACATCATTCGGGTTCATATTTATTTTACACTTAATGAAGGAAATCATGGGCATTATAGATGTGCTTTGTCAAGCTTTGCAGCAAAAATGTCAAGATATTTTGAATGTTATTCATTCAGTTTCTAATGCAAAAAGACTTATCCAAAAGTTGAGAGATGATGGTTGGGATAATTTGCTTGAGAACATTGTGTCTTTCTCCAAGAAATCTAAGATTCACATTCCAGATTTGAGTGTTGGTTATATTCAAGGTCGAGGTCATAATCAAAAGAATAACATTACAATGGAGCATCATTACCATTTTGACATATTCAATACTACTATTGACTTTCAATTGCAAGAGCTTGATAGTAGGTTTGGTGAAAAGGCGATAGAAGTTTTGACACTTAGCTCTACTTTGAATCCAAAAAATGCTTATAAGTCCTTCAAAATTGACGATACAAGTATCCTTGCGGAAAAGTATTATCCTCTTGATTTTTCAGGGCAGGAGAAAGTTAATTTGAGATACCAATTGAGGTATTTTGAATTTGATGTGCTTACCGAACCCACATTACAAAATTTGTCTTTCATTGCAGAATTATGCCAATGAATGGCAAAGACAGAAAAATCAGGACATACTATCTTACTGATAGACTGATTCGTCTTATTTTAACTCTTCAAGTGTCTACAGCAACTACCAAACAAGTATTTTCAGCAATAAAAATTATAAAACACGGTACGCAACAAAATGGAGGATAATTTTCTTGCAAAAAGATTAGTTCTCTACATTGAAAGGGAAATTGATGAGAGCTTTGATTTAGATTAGATACTTGGTGATCTTGTACTTCTAAAAGACCGTAAAGTGCAATCTAGACACTTTTTTTTTTTTGTCTTTTTGTCGTAATGTTGACATGTTACATTTCTAATAAATCAATTTGAGCACATATTTATGAATTTTTATAGATATTTTTTTGTGGTGCATATATTGTGTAAATTACCAAAATTTTAAGTTAGTGAAAATTTTGTAAGATGCCAAAAAATTTTAGCGGCTCCCCCAATATTAAATTTCTAGCCCCGCCACTGGGGTAGATGAAAAAAAAATAGAGGGAGTGTAAGGGCATTGCGATGCACTTGTCTGAGTGATTTTGGGCTGAGCTTACATGTGTTGAGTGAATGCGAGCACATCGAGTATCATGAAGAAGTTTGAGGAAAGTGGCTATGTAAGAATGAGAACCACAGATCGTGGGTACTATGAGGCACTGGGCACTTAAGTTAGAATTTGGCTTTCACGTGTTTTGTGCGCTATTTTCCTAAAAAGACACACCTGTTTTCAAAGACAACTTCAAGTTGTTTCCATATTTCTGTTTTTAGCATTTTTGTTTTCTTTAATTTTTGTTTTTTAAACTAATTGCCAAGCGCACGATTACATGGTAGAAACAGGTTTTGCTGTTTTGGAAACCAAAAAGAAAAACTAGTTTCCAAAACTGCAAATGAATAAGCTCCTAAAATTCCGTAATTTTTTAAGAAATTGTTGGGGATCTTAATTCTATTTAAAGGGACAAGAAGTAGGGGGAAATCAAAGGCATTGAAAATCATAGAGAAAATGAGTAATTTGGGAGTGATAGTCTTTTTTATTGTCTTGGCTCTTTGTTGCATGAGTCAACCACTAATTTGCAACGCTTACCAAATTCACATTGAAAACCAATTCCAAAAAGCGCTTCTAGGAGCTCGATGTAAGTCCAGAGACAATGATCTTGGCCTCCACTTGATCCCTGCCCATTCTGAGTTCTCTTGGGTTTTTTCGGGAAACTTTTTACCACTCTTCTTCTGCAACTTGACGTGGGAGGGTGGACATCAGAGCTTCGTTGTCTTCAAGTACGATGATGGTTTTCTAAAAAAGTATTGCCCCCATCCTAATTCAGAATGCCGCTGGAGGACTCACGAGGATGGGATTTACGCATACAATTTTCGTACTCAAAACTACGATTTAATGTATAAGTGGCAACCGAACCATATTTGAAGTTGAAGCCTCACTGATGCAAAGCCAAGCTACATCACCAATTAACCATTTGTTTATTCTCAAGCATATCAACAAGGGTCGTTGAGAAGCTTCCAAACATCGACATTCCTTTGGGAATTCATTGCGTTAAAGAAGCCCTCGAGCCTTTAAAAATGTTATGTAATTTTATTTTCTAGTTTAATCGTGAGTTCTTTCCTATCGTATTTTTGTTTCTATTTCTATATGTCATATTCATCTTTTCTTTCTATGTAGTCAAATCCTATTTTGTGTTATTTTTTTATTATTCAAAAAGATGGTTATGTAAGGTGATGCAAGTACAATTATTTTAATTGGTGACAAAATATTTTTAAATTTTAAATTAAGTCTTTGAGTGTGATGTTTTTTTTCTAGATACAACTTCTCTTTTGTGTGGGACTCATCTGCCTTTAAACTATTGTCGGCCAGTGAGTCCCTTTTAAACATGGGTCTAGCTTTATTTTCAGCTTGCCTTCATTTACTTCGGTTATTCTTCGTTTGTCCCGAAACACTCTCTGAAAATATGTTATTTTAATTCATGAATTCTCCGATACTGGATTTATTCAATCTCTTTATAGCTCCATCTCAAATTGTCTTTCTTTCTTGAAATTAATAAATGAATTCTCTGATCAATAAGCCAAGGAATGTCACTCTATATTTATCGAACTGACTCCAATCCAAGGTCTTACCTCGACCGATCGCGATCATCTTCTCATCCCACACATAAACCTAATGTAGTTTCAAAGGGAATACTGTCCAAGTGAAACATCAAACTGTTGACCTATACTCCGTAAGAAATTCAATTTGTCACTTTAATTTTCCATCTTAAAAGTAATTGGTCATTTCTCTTGCTCAACAATTGTTTCATCAGTTAGAAACCACGCCTCATGAAACAGATGCCAATAGTTTTACACTACTACATACTAGGACTTCAATCAGCAGGTGAATATGCATATATATTACTATGAGAAGGAAAATAAAAGTAGAATGATATTCGTCTCAATTATGTACTCATCGAAAATATATGGAAAGATTGATTTTACAGTATTAGAATGTATATTAACTAATTTATCACTTTTGGAAATTAAAGAACTAATTTGATACACGAAAAGCATAAAGATTGATTTTGAATTTTACCCTAAAATTAATTGGTCATTTTATTTCAATTTTGGTGCTAATGCAAAAAAAATCGGTGGTGGAGGCTACTACAATTTTATTTTTTCTTAAATCATGTTTTATGTAAGATTAGGAGAACGCCAGGAGAACATTACTGTTAGTTTTAATTATTGGCTAAATGTTCGAAAAGCAAAATGGATTCAAAGCCACTTTCACCGAACGACCCGTAGTTCTAGGTCTAATTTTACAATGTATTTAAGTTCTAATTAGACTAGAGTCTTTTAGGTGTTATATTCTAGGTCTTATTTTCAATGTAAATTGAGTTTTAAATAGACTAGAGTCTTTTATCGATTATATAGATCTCTGATCAGATTAGGAAGAATCTCGGTATCTAGAATTAGCCTTTGTGTAAGAAAGTCTTTGATATTGAGCGTTTAAGTTCTCTCTCTTGGAGTGTTTAGTTCTATATTCATCATTATTAGTCAATTGTTGAAGTGAAGTCAACTGGAGTTCGGTGAAAGGAAATCACGTAAAAGATTGTGCCACTGTCTCTCGGAAAAGGGCTCGTGAAGGCAAGTGGGTCGCTTGTCTTATATAGAGTCAATAACACAGATTTTGTGAGTATGAACATCTTGTAATCCTTTATTCTTTTCTGAGTTAGTTGATTTCTTGGGTTTGGCTGAGAGGTTTTACATTTTAGAGTGTTTCTCTAAATGGTTTCCTCTTCTAACCAAATTGTGTGTTCTTTATTGCTTATTGCTTTACATATTTTGTTGAATTGTTTATTGCTTCATTGTTTCAATTCCGCATAAATTGTGATAAACAATTAGTTGGAGTCTGTTTAGGGTTTTTCAATTACGAAGAGAACCTTTAGCATTTTCCTTTAAAAAATGCTTGGTCGTTGTAGTGGCTTTATTACGTTATAGAAGACAATCAATGGTTAAAAGAAAAAAAAACATTTACTTTCAGAACATTGATTTTGATTATTTAAAGCACCAGTAAATTAGAGTGAAAGAGTTTTTTAGAACAGCAAATACGTTTAGGTGTAACTTTTGCATCCGTTAATATTTCTAACTTGAACTAAAGGATATTTGTAAACTTTGAACTAATATTTTAGCGATAATGAAAGAACTCGATGAATCAAATGGAAATTACCGACTTCATAGGTAGTGGCGGAGCCACATGTTGACCATGGGGAGACACGGCTTCCCCAAGAAGTTAAAATATATATATATATATGAAGGCTATGAGACCTTCAAAAATATTATATGGACCAGGGGGAGCCACGCTCCTCCACGAGTCCACGACCATGTTCTCGTCTTACAGCAGGCTTTAGTTAAAAAAAAAAAATGATAAGTGTATTAAAAAAATTTATTGGGACAGAGAATACCCAAACTCAAAAAAAAAAAAAATCCCAAAATATACAAATAAATACCCAAAAAAATGAGATTTTGCATGTCATAGGAAGTAAAGTGCAAGATAAAATTCGTGAAGATATTAGAGACTCTAAATTTTGCATTATTATTGATGAAGCATGAGATAAGTCTAAAAGAGAGCAAATGGCTATTGTTTTTAGATTTGTTGACAAAGATGGTTTTATACATGAATGTTTCTTTGATCTTGTTCATGTTAAAGACATATCGGCATTGATTTTAAAGAATTGAATATCTGATGTTCTCTCTCGTTATCTCCTTGATATTCAAAATATCCGCGGACAAGGATATAATGGTGCTAGTAACATGCCTGATGAATGGAATGGATTACAAGCATTTTTTCTTAATAATTTTCCTTGTACATACAATGTTCATTGTTTTGCTCATCGATTAGAATTAGCATTGATTGCTGCATCTAGAGAGGTGGGTTATGTTCATGAATGCTTCACAAATTTGAACTTTATTGTCAATGTAGCCAATGCTTCATGTAAACGTCATGATCAAATATAGGCTATTCATACTACACATATTGCACATATGCGAGCTATTGGTGAGATTGAAACTGGAAAATGGGCTAACCAAATTGACACTTTGAAACGAGCTGGTGATACTCGTTGGGGTTCTCATTTTAATTCTATTTGTAGCCTAATAAGGATGTTTGATGCTACTTGTACCGTGCTTGAAGATGTTGGAAGAGAATAAGGTACTTAATCTCAGGGAGAAGGTGCTTTGACTGCTTATAAAATGCTTACATCCTTCGAGTTCATATTTATTTTACACTTAATGAAGGAAATCATGGGCATTACAGATGTGCTTTGTCAAGCTTTGCAGCAAAAATGTCAAGACATTTTGAATGTTATTCATTTAGTTTCTAATGCAAAAAGACTTATCCAAAAGTTGAGAGACGATGGTTGGGATAATTTACTTGAGAACATTGTGTCTTTCTCCAAGAAATCTAAGATTAACATTCCAGATTTGAGTGCTAGTTACATTCAAGGTCGAGGTCGTAATCAAAAGAATAACATTACAGTGGAGCATCATTACCATTTTGACATATTCAATACTACTATTGACTTTCAACTGCAAGAGCTTGATAGTTAGGGGTGTTAAATGGCGAAAGCAGTTCATGAAAGCTCGAGCTCGCTAAGCTCGACTAGAGCTAAACTCGAATATTAAATGAAGCGCTTTGTGAACACCTATTCCTAGTTCGAATAATAAATGAAGCAAGTGCTGACTAACATTAAGCTCGTGAGAATCACTCATATAAGCTCAGTATATATATATATATTAAAATTAAATAAGAATATATATTAAAATTAAAAGAATATATATATTAAAATATGTAAAATAAATATATATATTATTCTGTTGGATCATTCGACGCATGCCTTAGTGCAAGCCAACTTAGCCAAGTTGCTTCAGTCAACCATTCGGTCCATTCATGCCATGTGTCTCCTTCTTTTCTCATCTCCACGGCTGCACCATATAGTCCATACACATCACAAAAATATCTTCTTCTCTCATTTCAGACTTTCCTTTCAAACTCTCTCTCTGTCTCATGCGTCTCCTTCACATCTCTGCCTTCCATTCCTTATGACCACGGCCCACGGTCGCCCATGGTCCCATCTCTTTCTATATCTTGCTGGATCTCTCCTCTCCTTCACCCAGAGGGTCCTGTGGTTTGATCGTTGCTTGATCTCGCAAGATTGAAACCCCACGAGCTTGATCTAGTTGATTTTTGTTTGTGTTTTTTACATTGGGATTTCGTTTAATCTATGTGATTGGTTGATTTTCGTTTGTGTTAACGTTGTTTTGCTGTCTTCTCGCATCTATATTGTTAAGCTCGAGCTCGAGGTTTTGGGCTCGACTCGAGCTCAACTGTTCACCCTTGAGCAAGCCAACCTAGGTCGACTAGCTCGAGCTCAGCTCAGCCTGCCCAATAATAAATGAGCGAGCCCAAACAGCCTACTCCGGCTCATCGTTGCTTAACACCTCTATTGATAGTAGGTTTGGTGAAAAGACGATAGAAGTTTTGACACTTAACTCTACTTTGAATCCAAAAAATGCTTGTAAGTCCTCCAAAATTGACGATACAGGTATCCTTGCGGAGAAGTATTATCCTCTTGATTTTTCAAGGCAGGAGAAAGTTAATTTGAGATACCAATTGAGATATTTTGAATTTGATGTGCTTACCGAACCGACATTACAAAATTTGTCTTTCATTGCAGAATTATGCCAAGGAATGGCAAAGACAGAAAAATCAAGACATACTATCTTACTGATAGACTAATTCGTCTTATTTTAACTCTTCAAATGTCTACAGCAACTACCAAACAAGTATTTTCAGCAATAAAAATTATTAAAACACGGTACGCAACAATATGGAGGATAATTTTCTTGCAAAAAGCTTAGTTCTCTACATTTGAAAGGGAAATTGATGAGAGCTTTGATTTAGATTAGATACTTGGTGATCTTGTACTTCTAAAAGACCGTAAAGTGCAGTCTAGACACTTTTTTTTTTTTGTCTTTTTGTCATAATGTCAACATGTTACATTTCTAATATATCAATTTGAGCACATATTTATGAATTTTTATAGATATTTTTTTGTGGTGCATATGTTGTGTAAATTACAAAATTTTAAGTTAGTGAAAATTTTGTAAGATGCCAAAAAAATTTAACCAATGTTAAATCTCTAGCTCCACCCGTAGATGAAAAAATAGAGGGAGGTAAGGGCATTATGCACCAGTGATTTTGGGCTGAGCTTACATGTGTTGAGTGAATGCACGTCGAAGATGAAGAAGTTTAAGGAAAGTGGCTATGTGAAAACCACAATCGTGGGTACTATGAGGTTTGCTTTGCATGTTTTGAGCGTATTTTCCTAAAAGACACACATGTTTTCAAAGACAACTTCAAGTTGTTTCCATATTTCTATTTTAGCTTTTTGTTTTCTTTAATTTTTGTTTTTAAACTAAACATGGTAGAACAGTTTTTTGTTTTGGAAACCAAAAAGAAAACTAGTTTCCAAATGAATAAGCTCCTAAAATTCGTAATTTTTAAGAAATTGTAAGGATCTTAATTCTATTTAAAGGGACAAGAGGTAGGGGAAATCAAAGGCATTGAAAATCATAAAGAAAATGAGTAATTTGGGAGTGATAGTCTTTTTATTGTCTTGGCTCTTTGTTGCATGAGTCAACCACTAATTTAACGCTTACCAAATTCACATTGAAAACCAATTCAAAAGCACTTCTAGGAGCTCGCTAGAAGTCCGTAGATAATGATCTTGGCCTCCACTTGATCCCTGCCCATTCGAAGTTCTCTTGGGTTTTTCAGAAACTTTTTTTCGCACCACTCTTCTTCTCGCAACTTGATGTGGGAGGGTGGACATCGAGCCGTTGTCTTCAAGTCGATGATGGTTTTCTAAAAAGTATTGCCCCATCCTAATTCGAATGTCACCGAGGACTCACGAGGATGGGATTTACGCATACAATTTTCGTACTCAAAACTACGACTTAATGTATAAGTGGCAACCGAACCATATTTGAAGTTGAAGCCTCACTGATGCAGAGCCAAGCTACATCACCAATTAGCCATTTGTTTATTCTCAAGCATATTAACAAGGGTCGTTGAGAAGCTCCCAAACATCCACATTCCTTTGGGAATTCATTGCGTTAAAGAAGCCTCGAGCCTTTAAAAATGTTATGTAATTTTATTTCTAGTTTAATTGTGATTTCTTTCCTATCGTATTTTTGTTTCTATTTCTATATGTCATATTCATCTTTTCTTTCTATGTAGTTGAATCCTATTTTGTGTTATGTTTTTATTATTCAATAAGATGGTTATGTAAGGTGATGCAAGTGTAATTATTTTAATTGGTGACAAAATATTTTTAAATTTTAAATTATGTCTTTGAGTGTGATGCTTTTGTTCGAGATACAACTTCTCTTTGTGAGGTGGGACTCATCTACCTTTAAACTATTGTCGCCAGTTGAGTCCCTTTTAAACATGGGTCTAGCTTTATTTATCATATGAAAATTACCAACTTCATAGGCGTTGGCGAGACACATGTTGACCATGGGGAGACACGGCTCCCCCAAGAAGTTAATATATATATATATATATATTTATAAAGGCTATGAGACCTTCAAAAATATTATACGGACTAGGGGGCGCCACTCCTCCACGAGTCCACGACCACGTTCTACAGCGCTTACAACAAGCCTTAGTTAAAAAAAATGATAAGTGTATTAAAAAAAAATTATTGGGACAGAGAATACCCAAACTCAAAAAAAAAAAAAAAAAATCCCAAAATATACAAATAAATACCCAAAAAAAGGAGATTTTGCATGTCATAGCAAGTAAAGTGCAAGATAAAATTCGTGAAGATATTAGAGATTCTAAATTTTGCATTATTATTGATGAAGCATGAGATAAGTCTAAAAGAGAGCAAATGGCTATTGTTTTGAGATTTGTTGACAAAGATGATTTTATACATGAATGTTTCTTTGATCTTGTTCATGTTAAAGACATATCGGCATTGATTTTAAAGAATGGAATATCTAATGTTCTCTCTCGTTATCGCCTTGATATTCAAAATATCCGCGGACAAGGATATAATGGTGCTAGTAACATGCGTGATGAATGGAACGGATTACAAGCATTATTTCTTAATAATTGTCCTTGTACATACTATGTTCATTGTTTTGCTCATCGATTAAAATTAGCATTGATTGCTGCATCTAGAGAGGTGGGTTATGTTCATGAGTGCTTCACAAATTTGAACTTTATAGTCAATGTAGCCAATGCATCATGTAAACGTCATGATCAACTATAGGCTATTCATGCTACACATATTGCACATATGCGAGCTATTGGTGAGATTGAAACTGGAAAATAGGCTAACTAAATTGGCACTTTGAAACGAGCTAGTGATACTCGTGGTTCTCATTTTAATTCTATTTGTAGCCCAATAAGGATGTTTGATGCTACTTGTAAAGTGCTTGAAGATGTTGGAAGAGAATAAGGTACTTAATCTCAAGGAGAAGATGCTTTCACTGCTTATAAAATGCTTACATCATTCGGGTTCATATTTATTTTACACTTAATGAAGGAAATCATGGGCATTACAGATGTGCTTTGTCAAGCTTTGTAGCAAAAATGTCAAGACATTTTGAATGTTATTCATTCAATTTCTAATGCAAAAAGACTTATCCAAAAGTTGAGAGATGATGGTTGGGATAATTTGTTTGAGAACATTGTGTCTTTCTCCAAGAAATCTAAGATTAACATTCCGGATTTGAATGCTAGTTATATTCAAGGTCGAGGTCGTAATCAAAAGAATAACATTACAGTGGAGCATCATTACTATTTTGACATATTCAATACTACTATGGACTTTCAATTGCAAGAGCTTGATAGTAGGTTTGGTGAAAAGGCGATAGAAGTTTTGACACTTAGCTCTACTTTGAATCCAAAAAATGCTTATAAGTCCTTCAAAATTGACAATACAGGTATCCTTGCGAAGAAGTATTATCCTCTTGATTTTTCAGGGCAAGAGAAAGTTAATTTGAGATACCAATTGAGGTATTTTGAATTTGCTGTGCTTACCGAACCGACATTACAAAATTTGTCTTTCATTGCAGAATTATGCCAAGGAATGGCAAAGACAGAAAAATCAAGACATATTATCTTACTGATAGACTGAGTCGTCTTATTTTAACTCTTCAAGTGTCTACAGCAACTACCAAACAAGCATTTTCAACAATAAAAATTATTAAAACACGGTACGCAACAAAATGGAGGATAATTTTCTTGCAAAAAGCTTAGTTCTCTACATTGAAAGGGAAGTTGATGAGAGCTTTGATTTAGATTAGATACTTTGTGATCTTGTACTTCTAAAAGACCGTAAAGTGCAGTCTAGACACTTTTTTTTTTTTTATCTTTTTGTCTTTTTGTCGTAATGTTGACATGTTACATTTCTAATATATCAATTTGAGCACATATTTATGAATTTTTATAGATATTTTTTTGTGGTGCATATATTGTGTAAATTACCAAAATTTTAAGTTAGTGAAAATTTTGTAAGATGCCAAAAAAAAAATTTTAGCGGCTCCCCCAATATTAAATCTCTAGCTCCGCCACTGAGGTAGATGAAAAAAAAATAGAGGGAGCGTAAGGGCATTGCGATGCACTTGTCTGAGTGATTTTGGGCTAAGCTTACATGTGTTGAGTGAATGCGAGCACGTCGAGTAAGATGAAGAAGTTTGAGGAAAGTGGCTATGTGAGAATGAGAACCACAGATCGTGGGTACTATGAGGCACTGGGCACTTAAGTTAGAATTTGGCTTTGCGCGTGTTTTGAGCGCTATTTTCCTAAAAAGACACACTGTTTTCAAAGACAACTTCAAGTTGTTTCCATATTTCTGTTTTTAGCATTTTTGTTTTCTTTAATTTTTGTTTTTTAAACTGATTGCCAAGCGCACGATTACATGGTAGAAACAGGTTTTGCTGTTTTGGAAACCAAAAAGAAAAACTAGTTTCCAAAACTGCAAACGAATAAGCTCCTAAAATTTCGTAATTTTTTAAGAAATTGTAGGGGATCTTAATTCTATTTAAAGGGACGAGAAGTAGGGGGAAATCAAAGGCATTGAAAATCATAGAGAAAATGAGTAATTTGGGAGTGATAGTCTTTTTTATTGTCTTGGCTCTTTGTTGCATGAGTCAACCACTAATTTGCAACGCTTACCAAATTCACATTGAAAACCAATTCCAAAAAGCACTTCTAGGAGCTCGTTGTAAGTCCAGAGACAATGATCTTGGCCTCCACTTGATCCCTGCCCATTCTGAGTTCTCTTGGGTTTTTTCGGGAAACTTTTTTCGTACCACACTCTTCTTCTGCAACTTGACGTGGGAGGGTGGACATCAGAGCTTCGTTGTCTTCAAGTATGATGATGGTTTTCTAAAAAAGTATTGCTCCCATCCTAATTCAGAATGCCGCTGGAGGACTCACGAGGATGGGATTTATGCATACAATTTTGGTACTCAAAACTACGATTTAATGTATAAATGGCAACCGAACCATATTTGAAGTTGAAGCCTCACTGATGCAGAGCCAAGCTACATCACCAATTAACCATTTGTTTATTCTCAAGCAAATCAACAAGGGTCGTTGAGAAGCTCCAAAACATCCACATTCCTTTGTGAATTCATTGCGTTAAAGAAGCCCTCGAGCCTTTAAAAATGTTATATAATTTTATTTTCTAGTTTAATCGTGATTTCTTTCCTATCGTATTTTTGTTTATATTTCTATATGTCGTATTCATCTTTTCTTTCTACGTAGTCAAATCCTATTTTGTGTTATTTTTTTATTATTCAATAAGATGGTTATGTAAGGTGATGCAAGTGTAATTATTTTAAATGATGACAAAATATTTTTAAATTTTAAATTAAGTCTTTGAGTGTGATGTTTTTTTTCTAGATACAACTTCTCTTTGTGAGGTGGGACTCATCTCCCTTTAAACTATTGTCGGCCAGTGAGTCCCTTTTAAACATGAGTTTAGCTTTTTTTTCAGCTTGTCTTCATTTACTTCGATTATTCTTCATTCGTCCCGAAACACTCGCTGATAATATGTTATTTTAAATCATGAATTCTCCAATACTGGATTTATTCAATCTCTTTACAGCTCCGTCTCAAATTGTCTTTCTTTCTTGAAATTAATAAATGAATTCTCCGATCAATAAGCCAAGGAAGAAATGTCACTCTATATTTATCAAACTGACTCCAATCCAAGGTCTCACCTTGACCGATCGTGATCATCTTCTCGTCCCACACACAAACCTAAGGTAGTTTCAAAGGGAATACTGTTCGAGTGAAACGTCAAACTGTTGACCTCTACTTCATAGGAAATTCTATTTGTCACTTTAACTTCCCATCTTAAAAGTAGTTGGCCATTTATGTTGCTCAACAATTGGTTCAATCAGTTAGGGACTACGCCTCATGAAACAGATGCCAATAGTTTAATACTACTACGTACTAGGACTTCAATCGGCAGGTGAATATGCGTATATATTACTATGAGAAGGAAAATAAAAGTTGAATGATATTCGTCTCAATTATGTACTTCTGGAAAATCTACAGAAAGATTGATTTTACTGTATTAGAAAGTACGTTGACTAATTTATCACTTTTAAAAATTAATGAACTAATTTGATACTCGGAAATCATAAAGCTTGATTTTGAATTTTACCCTAAAATTCATTAGTCATTTTACTTGCTCATTATTTCTTGGATGTGGAAAACGTCACACCAGGAGGCAGCCTTTGTCACGTACAAATTTTGAAACTTCATAGTCCTCCTACTATGTTTGGTTACATTGGTATGGTATCTGTTGGATCAAAAATTTGTCAAGCGAGTTCTTGGCTAATACTCTCCTACAAAAGTGGAAAATGGGTCGTTAGTATGGCTTCGTGAATAGATGGTTAATTTGTTTATTGCGAAAAAAATTTATAGGTGAGGCGCAAGAGGTCAGTACATGGTTTAAATATCTCATAAATCTTTGAATGGGAAGGGGATCAAATTCTCACCAAGAACGTATTTTGGGTATTTTACCTGTATGTATATTTGTATTACATTCTTTTGATATTGATTAAATGCGCTTGCATGCATTCTTTTAAATGCCCAACAAACTTTACATCACCAATTCTCCATAATGTTTAAGCCCATAGGAAATGGAAAATTGTAGACTTTTAATCATATAAATTATATTATAATACTCTCTTTCAAGTGTAATTTTAAACTCCTTCTCAACAGGAGATGCCTAACACACGAAATTTTGAACGAAAATGGCGGTGGAATGTGAAGACAATGAGTGAACTCAATACCTTGTCTCTGCTAGAGGACATTGGGCTTGAAGACATCATATTGACAAGTATCCAAAAATAGTTGTGCACTGGTCGTCCTTTTTTTCTTTCTACATTATTTATTAATTTTGAAAATTGACAGCAAAATGGATGAATTGTTTGACATAAACATTCATGTAGAAGAACTAAAAACAAAACAAAAAAAGGGAGGAAAAACAATAGCCCATCAACTAACAGCCGTTTTTGAAATAGCGGTTTGAGGTGTGTGAGAGTGGTGCGTTAAACTACCCAAGTGTGTCAGAAAAGCCACATTTTTTTTTATTACAGTAAATAATTTTTTATTTGTCCAAAAAAATTTTGTTTTTTCATTTTTGTGTTTATTGAACCCGTTGGTTGTTTTTTTTAATTTTATTTATTTATCAAATATTGTAGTTAGTTTTTTGTTTTAGTTTGTAAGAGAATAGGGGTATTATTGCAAAAAATAAAAGAGTACCCTTTCGAAGCACTTTGGTAGTTTGATGTACCGTTTTAGAACATTTTAACCTTATTGGGACTTTTAAAAAACTCTTGGTAGTTGATGGGGCTTTATTACGTTATATAAGACAATCAATAGTTAAAAGAAAAAACATTTACTTTCAGAACATTGATTTCGATTGTTTAAAGCTCCATTAAATTATAGTCAAATAGTTTTTAGAACAGCAAATACGTTTAGGTGTAACTTTTGCATCCGTTATTATTTCTAACTTGAACTAAAGGATATTTGTAAACTTTGCACTAATATTTTAGCATAATAATGAAAGAACTCGATAAATCACATGAAAATTACCGACTTCATAAGCAGTGGCGAAGCCACATGTTGACCAGGAAGTTAAAAAAAAAATAAAAAAAAATAATTATGAGCCTTCAGAAATTGTACATGTATGTGGCTCCCCCAAAAAGTGTTATATATATATATATATATATATATAATATTATATGGACCAGGTGGAGGCATCCGAGCCATGCTCCCCCACAAGTCCACGACCACGTGCTGGTGCACCTGCAGCAGGTCTCCATTAAAAAAATAATTTTAAAAAAATTGATAAGTGTATTAAAAAAGAAAAAATAAATTATCTCTGTTTCTCAAACAAAGAATACCCCAAAAAAAAAACACCCCACCCAAAAAAAATATATATATTTTGCATGTCATTGCAAATAAAGTGTAAGATAAAATTCGTAAAGATATTGGAGACTCTAAATTTTGAATTATTGTTGATAAAGCACAAGATGAGTCTTAGAGAGAGCAAATGGCTATTGTTTTGAGATTTGTTGACAAATATGGTTTTATACAAGAAAGTTTCTTTGATCTAGTTCATGTTAAAGACACATTGGCATTGATTCTAAATAATGGAATATCTTATGTTCTCTTTCGTTATCGCTTTGATATTCAAAATATCCGCGGACAAGGATATAATGGTGCTGGTAACATGCGTGGTGAATGGAATGGATTGCAAGTATTATTTCTTAATGATTGTCCTTGTGCATACTATGTTTATTGTTTTGTTCATCGATTACAATTAGCATTAATTGCTGCATCTAGAGTGGTGGGTTATGTTCCTGAGTTCTTCACAAATGTGAACTTTATTGTCAATGTGGCCTGCTTCATATAAACATCATGATCAACTATAGGCTATTCATGCTACACATATTGTATATATGCAAGCTATTGGTGAGCTTGAAACTAAAAAATGGGCTAACTAAATTGACACTTTGAAACAAGCTGGTGATACCCATTAGGGTTCTCATTTTAATTTTATTTGTAGCCTAATAAGGATGTTTGATGCTACTTGTATAATATTTGAAGATGTTGTAAGAGAATGAGGTACTTACTCTCAGTGAGGAGATGCTTTGACTGCTTATAAAATATTTACATCCTTCAAGTTCATATTTATTTTAGGAGAAAATTCAGTTTACCTTCCTGAAGTTTCAGATGATTTTCAATTTAAATCCCAAAGTTTCAAAATTGGCAGTTTACCCCCCTGAAGTTTTAAAAAGTGGCAAAGTTAACCTTCCGTTAACTTTTCCATCAAATTAGACGGAAATTTTTTTAAAAAAAGCCTGAGGGCATTTATGTCATTTCATCGTTTTCCATGTAATTTTACAGAAAAGTTAACGGAGGTTCACTTTGCTTCTTTTTGAAACTTCAAGGGGTAAATTGCCAATTTTAAAACTTTTGGGTTCAAATTGAAAAATCCCCTGAAACTTCAAGGAGTAAACTGAATTTTGCCCTTATTTTACATCTAATGAAGGAAATCATGAGCATTACTGATGTGCTTTGTCAAGCTTTGCAGCAAAAATCTCAAGATATTTTGAATGCTATTCATTCAGTTTCTAAATATGTCAAAGGTGTCAAATTACCACAATTTGAAAGTTTCTGAGGGTTAAGTGTCACACTTGAAACTTTGGAGGTAAAAGTAAAAATTGGTGGATAGTTCAGAGGGGTAAAGTGTAATTTTCCTTTTTTTTTTTTGTATTTTTGTCTTTTTTATGTAGTGTCAACATGTTACATTTCTAATATATCAATTTGAGCACATATTTATGAATTTTATAAATATTTTTTTGTAATGCATATATTATGTAAATTACTAAAATTTTAAATTAGAGAAAATTGTGTAAGATGCCAAAAAAAAAATTCAGTAGCTCTCCCAATATTAAATCTCTAGCTCTGCCACTGTCCACAACCACCACCATCTCCACCATGGCCACAGCCTCCGCCACAGCTCCAGCTCCAGCTCCAGCTCCAGCTCCATAACCTAAACTTCCTCCTCGCTTGCAACTCTTGCGAGGTTTGCTAGGTCGTCATCATCATCAACACAAGCAAAGATGGCCATTAATATAATTGAGAGAGACATGATAATCATGCAGATCAGCAAAAGTAGGCCACCCGAGTTCTCCATCGCAACACCTGAATCACCGACATGGGCACCAAAATCTCTCACCATTTGTGGGATTTCCTTCTCTTTCTAAGATTTTTGATCGGTCAACTGTATGTGCCTCAACAGCATTCAAGTTTCAAAACGTCTCTAGATTGACGACTTAATGACGATAAGGAGCATAAATAAGGTGTTTGGTAGCCACACACATATATAGATATATCAAATCGGTAGTTCCGTTTCCCTAGAGCTCTCATATTTTCTTTTGTTCGGGTCCAAGTACAATGCCATTCTTCATTGAACCAAATGACACTCTTCTCTTCGGGTCCACCTATATGCAGTGGTGGAGTCAGGATTTTAGGCCAACGGGTCAATATTTTTTTTTAATGAATAAAAAAATAAAGTTGAATACAAACTAATTAAAAATATTTCAAAAATATACCCTGAAACTTATATAAAATTTTAAATTTACCCTTAATTTCAAATTGAGAATAAATAAAAATAAAAAATTGAAGAGTAATTTGGTCTTTTTAGTATTTTTCGTTAGAGTTTAATGAAAAAAATTGACAGAGTGATTGTATCAAGTTGAAAGTTCAGGAAGTGAAATTGACAGTTTTTTAAATTTGTGGAGATTTTCTCAAAATATGTTATAGTTCAGGGGTCCTAAGTGAAGTTATCCCAATATAATATATATCTATTTAAAGTTGGTTAAGTTTTTGGGGAAACTTCAGGGAACTCCCCTGAACTTTCATCCGTTTTGAAATACCCCTCAAACTTCAAAAACTCTTAATTTACCCCCCTGAACTTTCAATTACTCTCAATTTGGACACATCCGTACAAATTAGGGCACAAAATTTTTTAAAAAAACCAAAATACTCCTGATTTTTATTTTAAAAAATAAAATAAAATAAAATATCTTGAAGTTGGAATTTTATACAAAAGTCACCATTTAAAATTCACTATTTAGAATTTCAACTTCCAAAATGTTTTTTTATTTTTTTAAAAAAATGAAAATCATGGGTATTTTGGTCTTTTTCCAAAAAATTGTGCCTTAATTTGTATGGATGGATCCAAATTGAGAGCAATTGAAAATTCAATGGTGTATATTGAGAGTTTTTAAAGTTTGGAGGGTATTTTAAAACGGGTGGAAGTTCAGGGGGGTTTTGTGAAGTTTCTCCTAAGTTTTTTTTAAATAAATATAGAAAGAAAGAAGAGTTAAAGTTTTATATTTGGTGCTCATCTCATAATCCCAAATCCCAATTGTAAAGTCAAGCCTTCAACTTTCTAAATGTATTGAAAATCAAGCTTCCAAAGAATCAAACTTGTCCCATTATTATTATTATTTTCTGATGAGTGAGATATAGCCCAAAGGAGTGTGTAACGTTGCGTTTTTTTACTGCTAGTGCCTTGCTTGGTTTAACCTAATTCTTAAAATGCACAAATAGTATTTGCTTGGTCGTTTGAATTATGAATCTTATTCATTTTTAGAAAAGATTTGACCCTTGATGAGTATTTGAGAGTGGGCAACAAGGATTTTAGAGAAATTCTTCCGGGGCCAAGATGAATTTTTGGGAGGTGAGAGGGGGCATTTGACCCCTATTGACCCCCAAACGGAAATTCTTCTAAGGCTTCTTCCAAGGCCAAGATGAATTTTTGGGAGGTGAGAGGGCATTTGCCGCTCTCAGCCCCCCCCCCTTGACCTTATGTCACTATTTTTCTTTCGGAAAAATCAAGAACAGAGTTATCTTAAGTTTTCTTTTCTTCTAAAAAGTGAGGTTTTGATTGATTGGAAAGCTATATATATATATATATATATATATATATATATATGTAATTGGTTTGTATGTTTGAAACTAAAATTTATGTGTTTACAAAAAAAAAAAAAAAAAAACTAAAATTTATGTATTACTCGCGGGTACGTGTCTCACGCCTACGCGAGAAACATCCTACTAGCATGCTGCTTTCCTCTCTCTATTGACTACTGTTGGTCGAGTTTGATTTCTTGTGTTTGACCAGTGATTACTAATACTCGTGTTGATAACCTTTATGAGTTTTGTTTCGTTTAGAACATTGCCATATTTAACCCCTTCATTAGTGATATTGGTTTGTTTAATGGGTTGAATCATTTTTTTAGGAGAAATTACACTTTGAATTATCAACTCATTTATATTTTTACCTACAAAATTTCAAATGTTAACCTTTTTTTTTTTCTCAAAATGCCCCATCACATATATTTTTTTTAAGAAAAAAAATCCAAAAAAAAAAAAGAAAAAGAAGAAATATGCTAGGGTGGCTGATGGGGTGGTTCGGCCACTCCGTTTGGATTTTTTTTTTAAATAAAATAAAATATGTGATGGGACATTTTGGGGAAAAAGGTCGAAGTGATCAAATTGCAACAATTTGAAAGTTTGGGAGAATTAAATATCATATTTAAAACTTTGGAGGTAAAAATATAAATTGGTGGATAGTTCAGGGGATAAAATGTAATTTTTCCCTTTTTTTTTTTATCAATTCCTTGAATATTCTTAGGAAGGTTAAAATTGCCTTTATTTTTTATTTTCTTGTAATTCCCTTTTTCACCTCTCCACATTGAATAGGAAGAAGAAAAAAATTGAAGGTATGTTTTGGATAAGAATACCAAAAGTGAACTTTCGGTATGTCCATCACTTCAATTTAAGTTTATTAAGAGATAAATATTTCTCAACTTTTTTCCTTTGATTTGGCTTAGGTGTTGTGAAAAAACCTACTACATATGTTATAATTTTTTTAATGATTCAGATTTAATTTCGTTCTTTTTTTTTCTCATGAAAAATTTAGAATTAAATCTGGATTCTTTTTATTTTTTATTTTACAACACCTAAAGCCAAATCCAATTTGGTAAAGGTTGACGATAATGACTATTAAAGTTACATTCAGCTTTAGGCTTCAGGCTATTTCTTTTTCTTTTTTTTCTTTTTCAGTAAAGGAAACAAAACCCCTAAATGTATGAAGTCCTTGCACTCCGCTCTAGTTTGTCCTACCATTTCTAGCAAGGTTATCTCCAACTTCCAGAAGGCTTGCTCCATGCACAAGTAAGACTTCATTGATTGGAATAGGATAAAGATTGTGCATAATTGTGAATGAGGACTTCTTTTTTTTTTTTTTTTCCATGTAAAGGAATGGGAAGATTTGAACTAGTGATTTTCGCTTCATGAAACGTGATCCATAGCCGAATGATGACTCATTTTGCTTAAAAGCGTGATCCACAAACGAATAATGACTCATTTTGCTTAGAAAGCCAGGCATATTTGAGTATATTTTGCAAGTACTTCAAAGATTTCACCTTTATGGGAAAAATATGAACTTAGCCAATGGCAAGAAACCCGTCCAAGGCAAGGATACTTCGCCTATCACCCACATTGAGTAAACTTCAGACCCAAGTAAAGCTCCCTCTCCACACTTATAAGATAATACTTTAGCTTTGCTGACAAACTGGCCTTAAGAAATTCGTTTGCACCTAAGAGAATTCAAACTTTAAATATGATAAATTACCACCAAGACCAAGGCTCTTACCACTTGAGTCAACTCCTTCAAAATTTTTAGCGAACAACTCTAGACATCAGAAAACAATACTAAATTTGGCCAAAATAAAACTTTAGAGATTTTAAACATGCCTTTACCTTTTGCACCTACCCTTAATTTGTAACCTAAACTCTTTGTTTTCTTTTAATTTTTATTCATCTTTATCACTTATATTTTTCACATACTCTTTTCATTTAGCAATATTACCTTTAGAATTACGAAGAGTTCTTAGTTTTCTGTCAATAAATATGAGGAAGGTAGCTTTTGTTCAACCTTAATTGACATATATAAGTCTACAACCATAGAGAAAAAGGGAGATGTTCACACACAAGTAACTCCATAAAGTATTTACAACAAAATCAAATTGACAACAGACCATATGCAGATGCCAGATACCATCATCACTTCTTAAAAAAAAAAATTATTTCATGTCAAGAAATTCTCATGCTTCTCCTTTTTTTTTCATGTAATCGTCCAAAATTATAGGCTTCTCAGTGATAACCAAGTGGAGCAGGAGACTCCCTCAACTCACGCCCTTGATAATGTATGTCCTGCAATTCAACATTTGCAACAAAAAAGACCATAAACATACAGGAGAGCCAAAGGGGTAAAACCTGCAACAAGCAATGAGATCATTTTATACTTACAGATGCAAAGTGGTTGACATCGCGGTGGTGAGCCTCATCCGCTCTCACAACCATGACAACGTCACGTAAGGTCGAGTTCTCCGGCAACTGCCAGTAATCAATGGCGATGGCCGGAGCCGGCACGTTCTCAATGGTGCCCTTGTCGAGTTCCTTGAGGAACTCGGTGTACGAGTGTATTGCCTCCTCCTCAAGGTAACCCACCACACGGTGAGCGAATTTCGGAGATATCATGTAGCCTAAGAAGTAAGCATTGAAGAAAATGCCCTGGACAGTAAACACAAGAGCGCGCTCGTACCACCTGGGATTGGATACCTCCATGAAGGTCATGAGGTGCATACGCTCATTCTCAGCTTCTTCCAGTAGGGCTTTGATCCACCCGCCGCTGTGCTCAAAGCGCCTCAGTGACTTGCAGTGCAGCAGCAAGCCACCCACCATGCCCGGAACAGCAGCTACAGTTTCTAGCATCATTGCCCGGCATCCATATCGCCTCTGTAACATATACACAAACACATAGAAGAAGGATATTTAATTAATCTATCCAAGGGAATTTCAAACATAAAAAACACATGGGGAATATGCAAATTATGCACCCAAATGACACAGGAAAGCATGGCTGCTTTTGTTTCCAAATTTATTGGAAGCCAACAATAGTTCCACAACTTCCTCATTAATTATGTAGTCACTGCTAATTACATGTTCTTTCTAAGCTGTTCTTTCAAAAATCTTGAAAGAACATCTTAAAAAACTTTTTTTTCACATTATTAAACAACTTTATTCATTTTTCTCTTATAGAAAATTCAAAACTTATTTATAATTTTATATCACATCAATTAATTCTTTTTTTCTTCTCATCACAGAACAAATTTTCGTTTCATATTTATATCACATCAATCAATTCTTTCTTTCTTCTCATTACATAATAACGTTCTTCCCTTTTAACTCTCAAAAAATACAAAAAGTCCTTTTTATCTTTATATCATATCAAACGAATTAATTACCATTTCTATTACGAAAAAGAAAAAAATAAGAATTGGGTTTGCCAAACACAAACAGTAATTATTTTAACTTTAATCACGTGATCCAAAAAAAAACAATTGAACCTCAGCCATCCATCCCAATAAGATAATTGCCATCCAACAACTCAACAACTCTTAACGATTGTCCTCGACAAAAAGATTTAAAAATATATATTAAAACAATTGAATCAATGATATATAATAAATAAGACGTGCTTTTTAATCGGGTGGAGACAAAATCTGAAATAATTTGCAAGAAAAAGGCCCTCCGCCTCCGTCCTCCGATTAAATAATAAAAAAGAAAATAAATAATCACCTGAAAGAATAAGTCGGTGGGCCATCTGAGGGATTTGACGGTCCAATAAGCCAATTTGTCCATGAACGTTGCCGGTACGTGGTGCTTATTCAGATCAATTGAAAGATCAGCTTGGTATGCCTCCCATGGCTAATTTCATCGTCAATACAAACACCATAACATAAATCATTAATTTCCAACCAAGAAAAATATAAATTTAAAATAATTACAAAAAAAAAAAAGAATCCTTTACAGAAATTCGTTCTTATAATATTTTATTTAAAAATATGTATATTTCAGAGTTTTTACCCTAAAGCAGGTCCACCTCCATTCGGTGCCATCCTTTTTCACAACCTTTCCGGACGGCACGCCCCAGTAACTCGCAATCTCCTTCTTCTCCTTCGCGTTCTCAGCAACGGTAATACTTGGCTTACCATTCTCCACCACCTGCTGCTGCTGCTGCTGCGCCACCGCGCTGAAGTTCCGGACGCCCGCGATCCAACCCTTGCCCGACACGCTGGTCGCGTTCCCGTTCATGATCCCGGCCAAAACAGATTTCCCGTTGGCCATGCCACGCGCGGAAGCACCGGTGGCGGTGGCGGAGTGAGAGAAGAGGCGTGCACCTAACACGGCTGCCGTAGACCCGGCGAGCCTGGACCCACCTTGACGCATCATCGCGACCACCGCTGCTCTGATTGTTCAAGAGGTCTTGGCAGATGAGAAAGGAAAAAAAAAGGGTTTTAGTTTTTGGGTTTTGACTTGGTGAAAGGGTTTAAGACAGATTTCTGTATGTTGTGGCTATACGTGGGCCACGCCAAGAGAGTTGGGGTTAATATATACATGCAAGTTAACTATGGTTAGGTTGGTGGGTTAAGAGTTGGCAACTCTAATGGTGGAAGAGAAGGACGTTTTCGGTTTTTCAACTCTGGCACAGGCCAACTTCGCTGGTACACGCTTTGTTCACGATATTTCCAGTCTAGTGTTTTAAGGAATTGACGTAATTGTCCTTGAATTTATTGTATTTTGTGAACGCAAGGGGTGCGGATATTTTAGTAACTTTCAAGAAGAAAATAATTTGTTGACCCGCAAGTGAAGGCGGTTGTACTACTTGCCAAAAAAGAAAAAAGAAAAAAGAAAACAAAAAATTATAGGTGGTACCATTTCTTGGGGACCAAGGCTAAGGGTATATGGTGAGTTAAGTTGCGTGTTGGGCACGAACCATGGTTAACTGCATCTTTGCCAAGTTGGCAGTTTCCAATTTGGAGGCCCACGATTTGGGAACTTTCTCAGGCTTTGACCAGTTTGACTTTTGGCAGCCGGGAGAGATAAATAGGTGGCCCAATCTCCCCCACACAAAATCAAAAGCAATAAACAAAAATAATATTTTTATTTAATAAATTATTAGGTAAAGTCCACTTAACTATACAATTTTTGAATCCCTCCAAAACAAGACCATTTCTTGAGCCAACTCATGTTGGGTGACAATAAAAATCAACCTTACAAAATAGAAAACCAATTGTTAAATTTAATTGTTATGTGATTACGACATCTCAATTATATAATGGTAATGAGAGATAAAAACTCAACTTTTTTGTCTATCTTTTACCTAACTTTTTCCTTTTTCAAAAAAAATTAAAAATAAAAGTAAAAATTAAAAAAATATATATGAAGCAATAATGTTTTTTTTTTTTGGACCTTTTAATTGGTGTTTTTTAAAAAATAAAAATTACATTTTTCTTCATAAAAATGGTCTTTTTTTCATAAAAAATTGACCATTTTTATGAAGGAAAATGCTTTTTAAAATATATATATATATATATATATACTAACTAAAAGAATGACCAAAAAAATATATTATTACTTCAATCACCTTTTTTTTTTTTATTTAAAAAAATAAGACAAAAGTTGAACAAAAAAGTTAATTCTTTAACATTTTCCAATAGTAATAGCTTTTTTTTTTAATAGAAAAAAAGGTCGTAAGAGACTCTAAGAAGTAATCCAATTTAAAATTTTATTATCTGAAAAAGACAATTCAAATAAAAATGTTTGAAAATAAGTGCTATGGGGAAATTCAAAAAAGGTTGCTCCAACATTTCTACAAGAAAATTTATGGTGAAATTTAAGGCATGGGAAGAGATCTTTCGACGCTTCTACAGAACATTATTCTATTACATTTTGTGAGGCATGGAAAGTGAAGCTGGCTTGTGCAGCCATACTAGTTGGTTCAGGACTGAAGGCCATAGCCCTTGCGATTCCAGACTGGAGTCGTCTCAATAAGCTTATGAGGTACAAGCCGCCTCTCTCGCTTGGAGAGCTTGCGGAAATTATGGACTCTAAGTCTGGCTATCTCCGCCTCCTCTTCAGCGGTCATCTCCCTTACCACCACCGTTAGTCGGCACTCCGGTCTCATTTTGACTCCGCATCTTCCTTTAGAATGGTAGGAAACTCTCTTTTTGTAGAGCCCTTTTCCAAGAAATGCCTCGGCTGTATGAAAGGAGATAATGCAGGGATAAGCAGGATTACAATAAGAGGAAGAATGCAGCAACTTCACTTTCATCATTTACCAACAAGGAGACGATCTGGATCCAACCCATGGTTATGTGTTGCATTTGCTCGAGCTGAGTGAATAACCTGCAGAGAACACACTCTTATTACATAATGTAAATCTGAAAGTTCAAAAAGAGAAAGGAAAAAAGAAAAAGAAAAAAGAAACCTCATTTCTTGGTATTTTGAACACGTCTTGAACATGAGCCAGTATTAAGGCATAAACTAAAAAAGATTTAAAGTAATTTCCAGACCCAAGTGCAAAACCATGTATGTGATGATAAACGACTATTTGCATGAGATCATGACCAAATTTGAAGAAAAATTAACACTGGATCTATTCCCTGAAAGTGCATGGCACATCAGCTTCCTCTTGAATTAGAGCAATTGAAAAAAAAAAAAACCTATTTCAGTCCAGAAGGCTGTTTAGAACCAGATCACTGAGATATACACACTCCAGTTTCTTAGCCATATTACAGTGCAAGCTCCCATACATTTAAACATCACCTCCCTCCCTCAAAAAAGAGAGATTATTTATGATAAAAGCTACCATGATCCTTCCTAATTGGTAATGCCGACATGTAGAGTGCTTGTATCACCTGATATACAGTTTTTGCAGCTCGCTTTACTGTCACTTGCAACTGCAACAATGCATCTTCAACTCGCATCCCACGAACTAATGCAGCAACCAAGTTAACCTTCTTTGGACTCTGAAAGCGGCATTTAATCAGGGGGACAAGCAACGCATGGATGGTGGTTTGTAATATTAAATATACAACTTAGATGGATGCCCTTCAGGTGCAGCAGAATATAGCATTATATACACATGCATATATTTATATACACAATGTTTTTCAAGCAATTAAAGTTTGTCTATTGATCCAAATATAAAATTTCAAATTCTAGGAAAGTTAGCAGCCGACTATAATGAAATTATGGCATGCTTTGCTTCCACTTCAATAAATTTGTCCATCCACAGAGGTTGTTTAAAATTGATGTCTTTTGTCCTGTGAATACTTAGAATAACAGAAGTACAAAAAGAAAAAAAGACGAAAATAATAATGATAAGAAGGTCCAGAGTATCAATATGAGAATATCTCGTGTTGTTCTCCTGGACCTTGGAAAGGTGGTAACAGGGTTAAGTGGAGTGAGACTAGATCTTATGATCAAATCTTAGCAAGCTTATCTAAACCCCTTTTCATTATAATAGAGTGGGGGATGTTTAGGCACCTTATGGTAACTGAATCATACAATTGAGCTTTAACAGCATTTGACCTCTCGAAATAGTGGTGTTACATACAGATTACTGTATTCCTTTTTTTTTTCTTCTATAAGTAATTCTTACAGATTACAAACAGAAATACCAGCCTCTAAAAGCGACATTGAGTCCTTTAACCTATTAAAAAAGCATGTGACAAATACATGCTATTAAAAAAACATGTGCGTCTCACATGCTAAGTACATATGTTCCTTTTAGAAGTTGGTTTCTAGGAAGTTCCTTACAAACCAGTTTGTAGGAAAATGTAAAAAATAAGGCATCTCATACCTGTTTAATGCCCTTTAATACGGCTTGAACTTTTGAAGGCTTAGAGACTGCTTTCTGGTTCTGATCTTCACTTTTTCCGCTATTTAATGCTAATACAGGAGTCAATGGAGATGGAACGGCTGCTTCTTCAGGAGACTCTGCTAGTAACTTCCTTGAACTGGAAATTCCCTGGATCAGTAAAAGATTATCAAACAAAATATCACGACAGTAAACAGTGTCTAGAAATGCGCATTTTGATGATTATAACTATTTAACTTATATATGTAAATTGGAGGATAAAACTCAAGCTTCAAAACACACACTGTATGAGCATGATTTACAGGTGAGTTTCATCCTCCAGTTGACATGAACACTTCCAAGATATGTACTTACATCATCCCTCCTTTTTTACAATCATTCATTATACTTGCACTTCATCATATTAAAAAAATCAATTCATTTAAAAGATGTTTAGTCCACATCGGCTGCATCTATAATGTGATGAAACTTTAATTCAATTCTGAACACCAAAGATGGTTTACAGTATATTTCCATTTCTGTTGGAAAATGTCATGTTTAAAATGCCTGCACAAAATCTCTGCTAAAGTATCCTAGCTACATAGGATAAAAACCAATAACTTATCATTACTAGAGGCAGGTGAGGAACTAATATTAGTAAAAAAATTTCAATATATATATATGACAAAGGATAAGTTAGCAGTACCATATGTTGAAAATATTGATAAAAAGGCCTCAAGATGTTTGCAGGAGGCGGTCTCCATAGTCTCTGCAGATAAGGTAACTCACCTGCAAAAGCAGCAAGTGTTATTCGATCCTCAACTTGAGTTACCATTAGACACAAAAACACTGAAAGGCATTGAATTTTTGTTTTTTTTCTTTTTTTTTCTTTTTTCTTTTTTTGATAAACAAAGGCATTGAAATAAATATTATCTTTAAGACGACAACAACAATGGCATTTCAAACATAGAACTTGGTTTTGAATGACAGAACCAACAAGGAAAACAAAAATGCTATCTAAACATTTTCCACTTCTAAAATCGGTTACTTATTAAAATTTTGTGTATGGCAAAAATGTTTCCACCGAGAAAATTGGAGACTGACATGGAGAAATAGAGGATTCCAAGCGATACGAAGAAAAGTTGGCAGATACGTTGTAACTATGTTCCACCCTTTTCCCAACACGATGAAGCACAAATTGAATGTGTCTCTGCCAGCCCACCATGACCTCAAAGGCTAACTCTACCAACAAATCTTCTGCCAGGAAAACATCAAATTATCAACAAGTAAGCACAATTAGACAGTAAAATCCAGAAAACAATGCACAAGACAATAGACATGTATTAGTGGGGTAAGGTAAAATTCAACAGTCTCTCATTCAAGACCCAAAGGCCATCTACATCTATCACCCAGTTAACAAACTTAACACTCCTTAATTTGTTTTAGGCCCATTTTCATTCCTCAAACACGTTTAACTAAAAATAATCAACATATAGCCAAAAACAAAAACAAAAATATAAGTAATGCTCCGTTTGTTTCGGCGTGAAGCTTGAAACAGCTTTGATTGTCAAAACTTAATGGAGAAATATCAGATCTGGAAGAGAGGAGGAGGTGCGAGAGAGAACCGAGAACTCCAATGGCGACAGTGAACGAGGCTGCGGAGGAGGAAGTGAGAGAGATTACGCTGGTGAGGAAAGTAGGCTGTTTATTCGTATGTGTTTTCTCGGGTGTAGGGGCGAGGAACACTAGCGGAAAATGGTTCAGGGTTTAACCAACATTTTCCGCCGATTGGGGAAAACTTTTTTCTGAAAAAGGTTTTACGCCCAAACAAACGGAGCCTAAAGTTAAGTAAATTCTATAACTATTAGAGGAAAGAAAATCAAATTCCTTCTAACACTTAAACCCTTAAGGGTTTTTGAACTGAGTTTTGTTCTTCCATTTGCAAAATCTTGCACTTCTCACGCATGTTTCTAGGTTACTTTCCTCGAACTTTTCAGTTAGTTTCGCGGAAACCAAACAGATTGCAAGCGCGTGAGAGTTTTACCTGGACGGGAGCAGTTCCTGCAAGCTGAGTAGCAGCGAGTCGGCTTCCGGGAGAGAGAACAGAGAAGGGAGTCCCAAGCTTTTCACAAAACAAGATCCTATATCGAAGCATACGGGTTTGAACCGACCCGGAAACCCAAGTTAAAAAAAAAAAAAAAGAGTTTTCATGGGCTTGTAAGTTTCTAAGAAAATGGGCCCAACGAAAACCATAAAACTTGACTTGCAAGGCACCGCCATAAATCTTATTTGGGAAACCAAAACCCCTCAGAGGCAACGGTTATATATATATACGTCTCTTTGTTTCCAACAACATTACAGTCGGCAGAGAAAATCTGAAGCGTAGTTTTCGCTCTCTTCTCTTTCTAGTTCTTGATTCAGTTTCTATAAAAAGTCAGAGATATGGGCAGGCCACAAGGTACGGGGCGCAGGAAGATCGACATCAAGAGAATAGAGAAGAAGCAGAGTCGGTTGGTGACCTTCTCGAAGCGCCGGCAAGGGTTATTCAGCAAGGCGGCCCAACTTTGCTCGTCCTCCGGTGCCAACATCGCTGTCGTCATATTCTCTCCGCACGACAGGCCCTATGCGTTCGGCCACCCCTCCACGGACGCGGTGATCGAGCGCTTCCTTGGCAGCGAAGAAAGATTGAAAGAGGTGGAAGATACCGTGGAGGGAGAGGGAAAGAAAGGGTTTCAGTTGGACACAGCGTTAGATTTGGATGAGGTTGAGCAGAGTGAGGCAATCTTGAAACAGATGAAGAAGAACAAAGGGTTTCATCAGTTAGACATGGCGGTAGAGAAGATGCTTGAGCAGAGCGAGGCGATCATGAAACAGATGAGGAACAAAGGGTTTTCGTTGGACATTGCGGTGGAGAATATGAGTTTGGACGAGCTTGAGCAGAGCGAGGCGCTTTTGAATCGGATAAGGAATAGAGTGGCCATGCTGGTGGACGAGATGGGGATGCGGAGGGTCGCTACCAGAGAGTTTTTCCCTCTCAATCCCTTGGCTGTGGTTACTTGATGAAGAGGATTGGAATGTTTAGTTTGGTAGAATTTAGGGTTTTGACTTTGTGGATTATTTATTTTTTATTATCCGAATGAAGTGCTACAATTTGTAATTTATTTTTAATTAAAGAATGAGAATTGAACTACTCTTCGTTTTTATATTTACTAAATTTTGTTTAGCGGTTTGACATTACGATCTCATAAATAAAAAATACAATTTTAAATCAAATTGCAAAAAAATTATTGTTTGTCAGTAATTAAAAAAATTTGTGAACAAATGTAAAAATTGAACTACAATTTCATTTAAAATCAACCTTTCTTAAAACCAATTGACCTTTCTTAAAATCATCCAACAAAAGATCATCATCCATGTTTGGCATAGACCGGAGCACATCAAGTCATCAACCATGCCCTCTATCAAAATAGGAGGTAATTCTACTAGTCCTTCTAATAATGATGTAGGTATTAAAATCATATTTGATCAAAATTCAATAATAATCAATTATAAGTCCAATGATGATTTTAATAACCACATCATTCTTAGAATGACTCAAGAGAGACTTATAGCATTACTCTCGAAATAGAGCTCTCTTTCTTCGTCTTCCTTGTTAATCAAATAACCACAGCCGCCATCTCCCTTAGAGCATCAGCCATACCATCATGGATTCTTTTTGCTTTTTTAGACTGTTGAAAGGTTTATTTACACATCTCAGGTTGAAGCCTTCTGTTTTGCACTTGCAATATTCGTATCACCATCTGAAATTGAATGTACGTACTGCTGCTTCTGTTTTTCTGAATGAATGATGCTTCTTATCACCACAATGAATGTACGTACTGCTGCTTCTGTTTTTCTGAATGAATGATGCTTCTTATCACCACATGATTATCTGCTGCTACGTGTATCACTGATGATCAAAGCTTTTCCATTAATAGTCTTCTTCCCATGGGTTTCCTCCTGAAGACTTGACTTGCAATATGGTGTATTATCTTACACGGTAGTGGCTTCATCGCCGCATATGATGCACATATATATCAGAATAATATGGCATAGCTTTATTTCTGTACATCCGAAACTTGTGATGAGCCTGTATTTACAAGAAGTAAGCTAGTAGACACAACTTTGGGACTCGTTTCGCTAATACTTTTAGGACAGGCTTTTGCTTTTCATCAAAGTAAAAGCATTAACAAACAACTCAACACATAAAGCACTCAAAACTACTGACCTTTGTGTTACATCACAACCAAAAAACAAAAAACATCTTCTAGAAAGTTTTATCTAATAAACCCATATTGAGATCCTAGTAATTTTGCTACCCAGATTGTTAGCAAAATTGTTGAGGATTCAAATCCAACAAACCCTATATCATGAGGAAAAAATAAATTGTACCTTGATATACTTATTCCAGCATCAGCTACCACTATTTGTTGTGTTTCATCCCAAAAAAAAAACCCTTTTGAGTGAGCAGAATCTTTATGCTGCTGTAATGCCTCCTCAAGATCGATATTATACCAATTTTTCAACAGCACCCTACCACAGTGGAAGCCAAATTTCGTATTAAATGATGTGACCATGCCTGCCCAAGCTTTCTTCTTAAAAGTGTGGCCAGTTTTCTTCCCTTTATGCACCTGGTCCAGCATTAGTTCAACAAAGAATTGGTTCATGGTCTGCGACCAGTCAATTTTTGAATGATATTCATCAGTAGGTGGAGTTTTAACATTTGTTGTTTCCGCTACAAAGTTCGAGAAAAAGTAATTAGGGATAAATGTTTCCCACTTGGGCCTGGTAGCCCAAAGGCCCCTGCCCATCAATGAGGCCATGATCCAAGTTTCAATCGGCGGGCTTCATAGCTTGCAGATGTTCGGCCCATAAGAATCGACTATAAAGAGTCTAAAGACTGCATAAACCTAGTCGACCAAAGTCTGACCCCTGGGTCTATTACCAGGAGTCCCAAATCCTTCGCTTCTTGGAAGTCACTTATCATGACGAGTAGATATTGTCGGATATCCCAAACTCTCAACACTCAATATATGACTTCCACTAGGTTGGAAACTCTTGTCTCAGTTATCCAATATTACAAGGATAATGTTAGAGCTTGTATGCAACTATTATTCTCAATTCAAATCAAGCTACAAGGATAACCCCAAAGAGAGAGAGGATCAAACTACAAGACTTAGATAGGATCAGCGTGAAGCAAAGATAATATCAAAAGAGGAGTTCTAATCCGGGTAAACCTGTCAGCCTATTTATAGGTCAGACCCTAGGTATCAAAATCATGCTTAATTATTCTAGGACGTACGCTTCCTTTCTCAAAGATCTTACTTACGAGCATCGGAGGGATATCACGCTCAACACAAGACGTTTTCTCTTCGTGTTTATTTTCTCTGTTTTTGGTGTTCATCCCTGAGTTTGCATTCACACCGTACTAGAAACTGTTCTAACAAAAATTAAGTAGGAACAAGAACTAATAAAAATCACCAAACTTCAAATTGATGAATACTCTGCATTTCACACCTTCATTGTCAAAGTCTATGTCGAAACATGAAAGATTGTATCTTCCATCGGCAACTGCATGCCCACATATTATGCACAACTCATTATACTGTGGCACAACATTTGCTCTGTATGGTAGCATATAAGGGTGGGCCTGCAAGTTACATATGCAAACTAACTGCAACTCAAATTTTTTATGCAGTTTTGAAAGATTTAGGAGTAACTTTTCATCAGCTGTTACCATATGTCTGGTTTCATCCCAGTTAAACCCACTTTGATCAACAACAGTTTTTATTTCATTTGCTTCCTAAATCGTTTGTATCAGTTTTTCAGAACATCTGTACCATACTTAATTAAATCCAAAATGTGTATTAAACCGTACAATCATCTCGGCCCATGCTTGTTTGATAAATGTATGGCCAGTTTTATTCCCTCTGTGTACTTGGTCTAACAAAAGGCCAATGAAATACTTGTCTTGGGATGGAGTCCACTTAGCCCTCAAATTATCAACTATATAACAAATACTTGTCTTATAGTTCATATGCTTTAATATATGTATATATAAGTAATGTAAATTTCATTACAAGCACAAAAGTGCAACCCCAATACACAGAAAATACATAACTATACAAGATTCATGATATGTTATTATAATATAATTCTGGATATCAGAAAAAGTTAGCTCCCTGGCTAACACCAAGCTTACTAGTGCATCTTATCCATGAGGGGGATTAGTTAGCAGGCACTTTTTTTGTTGTTGTTGTTGTAATTAAGTAGCAGGCACTTTATGCATGAGGGGGAGTAGTTAGTAGTTGGTAACCCAAAATGAAGGAAACTGCATGATAAGTCTAAAAAGTAGGTCAAGAGCAAAAACCAGCTCACCTAATATGAGAACATTTTTTAATGTTGTTGGACCAGTATGAGATCTTATTGAAAGAGGAATAATAATACAGGGGAAGTATACAAGAAAGGGCATTGACTGGAGTAATGCTATAAGGCCCTTTTGCAAGTCCTTTTTGTGTCTTTCTTAAGTCATTCCAAGAATGATGTGGTTATTATAATCACCATTAAACTTGTGATTGATTATTATTGGATTTTGATCAAATTGTGATTTTAATTATCACATCATTTTCAGAAGAACTTAAGATGGACATAAGAGAGACTTTTAGAATTGTTCGCATTGACTGATGCATCTATATAAGCATAAAGACATCAAGTACTGTAACGTGTAGAATTTGGTAGAGATCAAGTAGAATAACTGTAGATAACGTAACTTGACAGCATAACATGAAATAGGACACAGACTTTATCCTGCCTAATCAATTTTAATTTGTACAGGAAGGTTCCTTTATTGTTCCTGATATCTCGTGTTTTCATTATAAAATCTTTCACATTTTCCCAAGCAACATTTGCCAAATCGCCGATCTATTATATATTTAGGGTCTGTTTGAATTATGTTTGAGGAGTTTAAAAGTGTTTTTAACACTTAAAAAGCCTGTTTGACGAAAAAAATAATCATTTGGTAAAAAAAAAATTTTAAGGATTCAAAAACTTAAAAATAACCAAAAGACACTTTTGACAAAAGCTTACAAATAAAGCTTTTGCTCAAAAACTCTTTCTGACTTAAAAACTTTATTTTTTAAACACAATTTCAAACATACTAATACTGTTATTAGTACTGCTGTCCATAAAACAAGATATTTATGGTACCCTCTTGCGTGGTGCAACCGTGCAGAAGCATCACTTTCATTCATTGTTCAAAAATTTAATAATAATTTTAAAACAACTATAGTTTCTGGTTGTTGTACTACACTGTTTCATAAAGATGACTAGTTCAAATCTTCGTCCCTTCTTGTATGAACCTGTAAAAAAAAAAAAAAAAACCTATAGTTTCCGTTCTATTCCCTCAATTTGTCAGCAGCCAAACAGGCCACGACGCAAAGGAATTAAGAAACACTAGCCAATTACTTCATCAACATATGGATTCTCAGTAAATTTACAAGTTGGTCCTCGATTGAAAATATGATTAAACACTAATGCTCGTGTTTGGATGCCCAGAAAACATAATGAGGAAAAGCAACGAATTCCTAACCAACCAAGAAACATAAAATAAGCAAGTGAATGAAAAATAAATAAAACAATGAAAATTTGAAACCTACAAAAATCAAACAAGAAGAATATCAGGTACCTCTTTGCACAGGAAGGAAGGATCAGTGAAGCTCTGGGTGGCAAAAAGGGGAATAGGGTTGTCCGGAGAATAAGAAAGAGAAGGGTCTTCCTTGGATCGACCCATGGATCCTACTATACAGCCCACGTATTCAGTAATTGCGGTTTCCGTGGATCGACCCATTTGTCATCGAATGGATCCGTCGTCAAACTTGAAATACTGAAATTATTTTACATTGAAATTGATCAATTTTCTCACATCAACATTTTCATTCCAGTATTTGCCCATATTTTATAAGTGATTAATATTTATATGAAAAAAATATTAACCATTTAATTTAATTTAAAATGATTTGCATAAATCTACATGACGAAGCATCCTATAAATTTTAAAGAAAGAGAAAAACCTTATTATATCCCTCAATCTGACTTTTTTTATTCTTCTTCATTTTTTTGTTACGTGTCTGCACAAGATGAGGAGGGAGATTCGAATTAATAACTTCCGTTTCATTAGGCGTGGTTCCAGCCGATTGAACTACCTCTTTGGAACCCTCAATCTATCTCTTTTTTTTTTTTTTTTTGTACGTGTCCACTCAAAAGAAGATAAATATTCAAACTAGTGACCTTTGTTTCATTAAACGTAATCCTAACCGATTGAATTATCTATTAAAGACACTATCTCTTCATTTACAATGTTTTTCAATTTTTTAATTTGATTGATATACCTTACTGATGTAATATTATTTTCTAGTGTCCTCCTTTGTACCCAAAAAAATTCTTAAAAATCCACCCAAAAAAACATAATTGTGACATGGGCCACCAGTTTTATTATAATTTATTTTTTAAGGTATTTTTGTCTTTTTTAAGGGTAAAAGAGAGACATTGCAACCCCAAATTACAACAAAGATGATAGATTAAGAGAACATGTAAAAAAAAAACAAGTGGGTAACTGTAATTTATCAGCTACACAAAAATAAATAAATAAAGAGAATAACTTCTATAAGGAGCTGGTGTAAACCAGCTCCTTTGTACCCACTAATTAGAATTAGACAACTAGGATTATCGTATCAAATCAAATAAAGTGAAAAACACCGAATTAAAACACCCGCTACCAACAAACCCCCCCTCTCTGTCTCTTTGCACCGTGCCTTTCCCAGAGGTAGAATTGTAAACAGCAAAATCCTAAAAACAGGGGATCTTCTCTGTACCGTGCCTTTGGATCTTCTCTGATTTTCTTTCACAATGTGAATTTTTCTCAAACCTGCATCCCAGAAAAATTATTCCTCAAACCCATTAGCTAAGAACTGAATTTTGGTGGGTTTCTAGAACTTCTTCCAATGCTCTTCTTTCTCCCTCTCTCTTCGAAGGTAGCAGGGATCTTGCCGAAGCCTAACCAACACCGGAGACCAAACCTCTCTGCTGCCCAATTTGACGTTGGAGCCCAACCTGATGTCAAAACCTAACCTTTCTCTAAAAAGATGCTGGTGCTCCATCTCTCTCTCTCTCTGGTGCTCCAGTTGTCAATAGTGGGTGTTTTAATTGGGTGTTTTTCACTTTATTTGATTGGGTGTGATAATCTTAGGTGTCCAATTCTAATTGATGGGCACAAAAAAGTTGATTTACACCAACTCCTTATAAAAGTTATTCTCATAAATAAATTGTAATTTCCCCTTTCGTTGGGGATGTGGTTCAATCGAACAACCTCTCTAGTCGATATAATGGAAGGCCTTATTTACAATAAAGGCCTATGTTGCATCTCACAGCTCGCTTACAGCCCATCTGTAAGCCACTCGTAATTGGCTTGTAACTAGTTCGCAAAAGAGTCTCAAGGCTCCTCTTAAGTCTTGACCATGAGGAGGTCATGAAGAGAAAAAATGCACAAAGTGAAAAAAAAATAAAATAAAAAAATTGTGACCTTAACGCATCTCATAAAATTGGTTCAATAAGAGAGAATTGCTTATTCCTTATAAACATGCCCAAAATCTTGTTCATGGGTAATAAAAGATTATTCCTCAACATTCTCTTTCCGTGTAGGCCAATATTTTTCTTGAATTGGTTCAATAAGAGAGAGTTGCCTCAAAATCTTGTCCACAGGTAATATAAGATTATTCATCAACACTCTCTTTCTATGTAGGCCAATATTTTTCTTGGTCCTTGTTATAGGGTAAGTAGTGTGGTAGACTTTGATACCATAAAAAAATTCATAGGCCTAAAATCTTATCTATAGGCAATGTATAATTATTCTTCAACACAAAGTAGGAGATATATCATTGAAGCCGAAAAAGGGCTATCAAGCCTTCTCCCTCTCACAGTCCCTATTTTAGAGGAGAACTAGAGATGTTTTTCTCATTTCATTCTCACTCAAAAAATAATAACAATAAGCTAATTTAAGCATCAGAATATCTTTGACTTCAATCTTCTTCCCATATATATATGTCATATGAAACCGCATATAAAACACAACATCACAAGATATCTTTTTTAGGGAATTATTAATATGTGAAGACTATACCATTTTGTTTTGCATTCCTACCATTCTTTTGAGAAAATGAGGTGTGTCATTTTGAAGAAATTCATATTACTATAAATATTAGGGTAAATATATAATAGGGAAAAATACAAAATTAGTCCCTATGGTTTACCTGATTTACAATTTACTCCCTGTGATATCAAAAAGTATTCAGAAGTCCCTATTGTATGCAAAAAAAAAAAAAAAAACAACAATTTAGTCCTTACCGTTAAATTATATCTATTGACTTAACGGATTTCATTAATGTGCCACGTCACATCAAATAAAATTATGACACATGTCATGTTTTATTTATGACTTTTAAAAAATACACTTGGATTTTTCACATCATATTATTATACCAACTAATACTCCCATCTCAGGCTTTTTTTTAATGTTAAACACATCAGGTAAAATATTTTTAAGAACCCTAATTCTACCAAATTATTGATTTGAAAACCTAATTCAAAAGAAAACAAATTTCTACCAGTAGATATTTAGTTTGTTAGGCCTATCCCATTTTCTTCTTCTTCTTCTTCTTCTTCTTCTTCTTCTTCTTCTTGTCGTTTCTTCCGCTCTTTTTCTCTGTCATCTTCTTTTTTTTCTTCATGGACATCGTACTTCTTCACAGAAGTTTGTGTCTCCACTAGCAAGTGTGGAAGGTAAACGCGGAAGGCAAGTCTAGAAATTAAATTTCTATATCTTGATCAGGGTTGTCGGCAAAGAAGTTATGTATGGTGGTTTTAATTTTTTTTTTTTTCTCCGTCTTTGTCTCTATAAGAAGAAGAAGAAGAAGATATGTATGGTTGTTTTATTTTATTTTTTTCTCCGTCTTTGTCTCTGTAATAAGAAGAAGAAGAGGGGATCGGTAGCAATTTGTTTTCATTTTAAATTAGGTTTTCAAATCAATAATTTGGTAGAATTAGGGTTTTTAAAGAATTTTGATTTCTTTTGAATTAGGTTTTCAAATCAATAATTTGATAGAATTAGGGTTTTTAAATATATTTTACCTGATGTGTTTAACGTAAGAAAAAAAGAGCTAAGGTGGGAATATTAGTTGGCATAATAATATGACGTGGAAAATCCAAGTGTGCTTTTTAAAAGTAATAAATAAAACATGACATGTGTCATAATTTTATTGAATGTGACGTGGTACACTAATGGAATCCATTAAGTCAATGGATGAAATTTAACAATATGGATTAAATTATTATTTTTTGCATACCACAAGGACTTCTAAGTTTGTTTTAATACCATACGGAGTAAATTGTTAATCAAGTAAATCACATGAACTAATTTTGTATTTTTCCCTATATAATAACTTTTGGGTCCACCTTTTAGAATTTTAAAATGCATAAGTTTTTTTTTTTCAAAATTTATTCCTGGGTCATTGAAAACTACAATAAAATCCATGCCATCAGTGTTTCGTTAACTGCCATTAACGGACTCAAAATGCACCGTTTTGTTTGATTAAAATTTTAATTTTTAAAATTTTAAAATCTAAAAATAAAAATAAAAAGAGAGAGAGAGAGAATAGGCGTGGTGGCCAGTTTGGCCTTAGGGGGTGACCGAACCACCCCCATGGCCGGGCCACCCCCAAATTGCAAAAAAAAAAAACGAAAAATGGGTTGGGGGTTTTAGGGGGTGGCCGAATTGCCCCCAAGGGCCTGGGGTGGCTTTGTCCACCCCTATCACTACCGAGGTAGGTGTCAAAAACCAGAACCGGAACGAACAGAATCGAAACCGGGGTCCTGCCGTTCCGAGTTTGAAAAATCAAAACCAGTATTCTTGCCATTCAGACCTTTTGAACCGGTTAAATATATAAATTTTTTTAGTTTTGGCTTTACATTTTACAAAATATATATATTTCTTTACATTTTTTTTTAGTTAAATATATATATATCTCTCTACTCTTTCTTTCTCTCGCTTCAATACCAAATTTCTCTCTCTCTCTCTCTGACTCTCTTTCTCGAGTAACCTTTCATGCTCCACTACTCCGTCAGGCCGTTAGCTTCATTATTGAATGTTTCCTAATATTTGACCTTGAAGAATGGAGGAGTGAACTTGAAAATCAACTTCAAACCTACTTCGGCAGTGTAGTTAAGGACATGTCGTTGTTTGAACAAATTCTATGATTAGGATCCTTGGCATGCTTGAACAAATTCAAGAATTGCATATTAGTTAAATTAATTACCAAATTTCAATTAATTAAATTTGGCCAGATAAATGTACTATTGAAAAAGTTGTAAGATTATTTGGAAAAGAATGTAAAATATTTAAAAAGAACCTATATATAAGCCCATTTTTTTTTTTTTTAAACCGGTTACCAAATCAGGTAAAACTAGAACCGGCCGGTAACTGGGACCCCGGCTTTACCGAGATCTCGGTTCCAGTTCCAATTTCCCAAAACAAGGAACCGGGGTACCCCGGTTCCGGTTCTCGATTTTGATCAAAAACCGAAAAATCGGACCGGATTGACACCCCTAGCCATAGGGGTGGCTGAAGGCCATATGGGGTGGCCGAAGCCACCCTCAGGCCCTTGGGGGTGGTCCGGCCACCCCCAAAAGCCCAAAACAATTTTTGTTTTTGTTTTTTTTTTTTTGGCAATTTGGGGGTTGTCGGACCACCCCCTTGGCCATGGGGGTGGTTTGGCCACCCCCATGGCCTTGGGGGTGGTTCGGTCACCCCTATGGCCAAACGGCCACCACCTCTATTCTCTCTCTCTCTTTTTTTCTTTTTTTTTTTTAAAATTTTTAGATTTTAAAATTTAAAATTTAAATTTAAAAAATTAATATTTTAATCAAACAAAACGACATTTTGGATCCGTTAACGGTAGTTAACGAAACACTGACGGCAGGGATTTTATTGTAGTTTTCAATGACCCAAGGAGTAAATTTTTGAAAAAAAAAAAAAAACTAGGCATTTTAAAATTCTGAAGGATTAACCCAAGGAGTTATTATATATTTACCCTAAATATTAACAAAGGAGAATAGTAGCAAAGAAAACTCCAACTCCTTTACCAAACAAAGCCTAGGTGTGTAGGTGGATAGTGCTTTAGAAATCAATGGCCATAATTCTCCATCTTTTTTAGGCTTATTGAAGTGCAAGGGGTTGAACACTTATTTCCATTAGGGGTGATCATCGGTCAGGAAAGTCGGTTACAATATAATTTTTTAATTTCCGCGTGCCGAACCGAGAAAGTCGATAATGTCGGATAATTAGCTAATGACCATTTTTACCAAAACCAACCATAACCGACAAAGTCGGTCGGTGTCGGTCGGTCAATAATAAATGGTTGTGACTGTGTGGAGAAGAGAGGAAGAGATAAAAGGAAATGATTTGGACGAGTTGCGGCGCTAGGGTTGGGAGAGCCGAAGAACTGATTGTTGGGACCCAAGACAGCACCTTCATTCAATTCGTCACTTCATTGGCTGTGACTGTGCGGAGAAAAAAGGAAGAGATGAGAGGAAATGGGTTAGGCGAGTTGCGGCACTAGGGTTGGGACTTGGGAGAACCAGAGAACTGAGAAGATGCCTCGTCGGGGACCCAAGACAGCGACCTTTGTTTTGGTTGTGAGCCTGTGACTATGCAGGAAGAGAGGAAGAGATGAGAGGAAATGGTAGGCAAGCTGCGGCCTGCGGCGCTAGCGTTGGGAATCTTGGGATATATATATATATATATATGTGTGTGTGTGTGTGTGTGTGCTACTCAAAACGGCGCCGTTTTGAGTAGACATATATGAAAAAAAAAAAAAAAGGTTAAATTTGTTCATAAAATATTAAAATTTTTTAAAAAATGGTTCAATTTAATTTTAAAAAAATGGTCAAAACATTATTTAAAAAATACATTAATACTTCAATTGTTGTTATAAGTATCACATTGTTGAATCTAATATTAATTACTTAATTTGATATTATATAATCATATGATCTCATTAATTAAATTAGATAATATGATTAATGATTTAAATTATTATCATATTTACTTATAATATTTTTCTTTTCTTTTTTTAATTGAACTTATTATTTAATGGTAATGCTCAAACTCCTAAGTCCTAAGTCCTAAATTCCTAATGATCTAATGGTTATACACTCATACTTAAATTATATGATCATATTATCTCACAAATCACAATTTCTATTAATATAATAAAATTATCTTAGATTTAAGAATTTAAGATAATGTGATATATGCTTATAAATATAAAATATCTAATAATGTTTTGATTCAATTGTGATTATAAGTAACACTTTTTTTGATAAATCTAATATCAATTACTTAATTTGATATTATATGAATCACATTATCATTATACATTAATAATATTATTAAGTATTAATCTTATACATTTATATTATCCAATATGCATAATTGCATGCATATATGTATAATTATTTAATATATATTAAATTACAAAATATTAGAATAAGAATGTATGATATAAGTACTTACAAAGCTAGTTAATATGTAATTACTAACTACTTACTAATTAATAATTATGTTACTTATATTATGTAGTTTATGTTACTTGTTGCTAGTTAATTGTATGTAACATTATATACAAGTTAATTGTAACAATTTCACATATTAATTATTACATCTATGATATATCATATATGAATCAATATGAATTAAAATTATTACAAAATTACAAACATATCATATATAAATATTATATATGTATAATTACTTAACTGTGGTTATAAGTAACACATTGTTTAATCCAATGTCAATTAATTAGTTTGATATTATAAAATCACATTATCATTGTACGTTAATCATATGATTAACTTTAATAAGTATTTGAATTGTTATTAAATCATGTGATTAAATATTAATCTTTTACATTTATATTATTCAATATGCATAATTGCATATATGTATAATATATAATTATAATTTATAACATATATAGACTTATAAGTTGATAGCATATCGGAACTAAGTCTTTATATACTTAATTGTTCATTATTGTATTAGTATGAACTTGCATACTTATAACTTATGATTTATGAATATGTACGTATAATTTGTTATTATATAATCAAATAATTTAATGATTAATTGATCATGTGATATAATTATATAAATTATAATGATAATATATTAATACTCAAATTGTAATTTAATTATCTAAAACAAAAATATAATTTAATCATTAATGATTAATTGATTACATTATATGTATAAATTTATAATCTGCAGGTAAATGAGCACTAAGTGGCCGTAGCTTGGTGGTAAGAATTCCCCTAGTGGCTGTGGAGACCTGGTCTCGAATCCACCACAAATTTCCTTTTTCTCTTGCGTAAGTCAAAATATAAATAAAACTACAAAAAGCATCCTACTTGGGGCTCGAACCCACGACCACAAGGCAAGTATCATGCACCCAACCAACTGAACTAGGCAACCTTTGATAAGAAAATATAATTTTCGACTTCCCCAAAAATATTTTTGCCTACCAATTGACTTTTGTCAAAAGAAATTTTTTTTCGCTGCCTACCGTCCATCTTCTTGTCGATGCCGATCAGTTGCGGTCAGAACTCGATTGGCACTCGGTCGATTGTCGGAACTCGGTGAATCTGCTCACCCCTAATTTCCACGCATTGACAACCTATGACTATGAGTATTTGAAGTAAATTCAGAGTCGTACTCTACAATCAACTTTTCTTAAAATTTGAGGTTGAACACTTATGGCTTTGTTTGGCAAAGGATTACATTGATAAAGTGGATTGAAATTGTAACAAATTTGATTAATATGAAAAGAAAAAAAAATTATTTTGTATAAAAAAATAAAAAATTATTTTTTAGTGATTTTCTTATTTGAATAGTAATAAAAAGTTATTGATGTGATATGAAAAGTAAAAATGTTGAAGTTGATTTTGAGAAGAATTTTTTGAAATTTTGGGTTCAGTCCGGTCCACTCCTTGGCCGAACACACCCTTATGTGTTTGACAATCTATGAGTATTGAAGTAAATTTAGAGTTGTACTCTTCAGTCAACTTTTCTTAAAATTTGAGGTTTGACACTACGACTTTGTTTGTCAAAGGACTGGACTGACCGAACTAAAGATCCAAAAAATTCATCTTAAAATTAACTTTAATATTTTTACTTTTTATATTATATCAATAACTTTTTATTATTATTCAAATAAAAAATTACTACAAAATAAATATGTTATTACTATTCTTACTTTTTATTATTGTTCTTACTTTTTTTCTTACATCAATCAAATCTGTTATAGTTTTAGTCTACTTCCTTTTTCAAATCCTTTGCCAAATACACACCTGTTTGGGTGCGCATTTCAAGAGTTTAAAAGTGTGTTTAACACTCAAAAAGTATATTCGATAAAAAAAATTTGAAAACGCTTGTAAAGGTTAAAAAAAAAAAAAAAAAACGAACGCACTTTTAGCAAAAGCTTAAAATTGAAGTTTTTGTTAAATTTTTTTTTTTACTTAAAAGCTATATTTCTTAAACACAATTCCAAACATACTTCTAACCACACAGTAAGCAAAGAAGCATGAATTTATGGTCTATTTATAATTGCGTTTGAAAGTTTAAAAGGTACTTTTAGTATCTAAAAAGTTGTGCCAAATAAAATTCGGCATGTTTGGTAAAAACTTTTAAATTTTTTACTCTAAAAATAACCAAAACACACTTTTAACAAACGCTTAAAAATAAAGCTTTTGCAACAAAAAAAAAGAAAAAAGACTTAAAAACTCTATTTCTCCGACACAATTTCAAATATGTTCTTATTGTTTTCCATTCAACATGAAATAAATATTCTCTACGATCTTAAAGAAATAGAAATTCAAGCATTTTTTTTTAACACGGACTTGAAAAATGCCACGTGATTTTGAACAACTTAAAAAGTGCAAAAATATTTTTCCTTTCAAAAAAATTTCTTTACTTTTAAACAGACTTTTTCCTATTGTTTAAACAGTAAAAAAAGAGACTTTTTTTCTTAGAAAAATGCTAGGTTTACTAACACATTTCACCAAAAAAAAAAAAAATTTACAATATGATGTAACACAATATGATTGGTTTTCTCAAAAGTTGAATTTATCTCATTTCTAATCATGTTATACCGCATCATGTTATAAAAGTTTTTTCGTAAAATTTTGTTCATAAGCCCAACATCCCTTTTTCTTTTTAAGGAAAATGTTAGGTATTGTTCTAGTGTTCTTTTGGTATCTTCTAAATTTTGATGTGATTTTTAAAATTATCGTTAAATTTGAAATTATCATTATTAACTTTTAATTTATTTATAATTTTAAAAGTCACATCACAATTAAAAAGAAATACCGAAAAAACATTAGAATAACTCCTTACCATTTCCCTTTTCTTAAAGGGACTTTTTTCTTCCATTAACCCAGAAGAGCAACTTTTATTTACTTTTTTAAAAGAGACTTTTATGTTCCACTAACCAAAACAGAGTATTTAATTCAAAGATTTTCAACGACATAAAAAAAAAAAAAGTCCAATTCTAATTAATAAAGAATCCTTATCTTATCTTCAGGTGGGGCAGTTGGTTGGCCGCCCTTACTAGTCAATTCCATCTCCCCAACTGTATTGTTTAGGATTGTGGCTCCTTCCTTTATGGGTGTGTCGGTGAGTTTCAATTTCAATTCCTTTATTTTTATTTTTATTTTTATTTAAAGAAAGATGACAACGAAACCAATTAATGACTATAGTACCTTCTATTTTTGACAATTTATATATATATAAAAGGAAACTTTCGCTTTATCTGAATTTTCACGTAATTTTACAAATTTTTTTTAAAATTTTAAAAATTTTCAATTTTGATTCTTGAACTTTTAATTGCTCTCAATGTAGATCCTTTCATCTGATATTTTGGTTTTTTTTGTATTTTTAACGGTTAAAATTAATAGAATGGTTCTAATTAAAAATAATTCAAAGTTCAGGAGTTTAAAGTAAGAGATTTTAAAATTTATGAGGTTTGTAAAATCATGTGAAAGTTTAGGGGGTCAAAATGAAGTTCCCCCCCTTTTTAATTTCTTTTGCAAGATTGGGTTTCTTTTTTATAGGAGAAACTTCACTTTGTCATTTTGTCCCCCTGAACTTCCACGCAATTTGACAAATTTTCAAATTTTAAAAATCTCACTTTGAACCCTTGAACTTTCAATTGCTCTCAATGTGGACCCCTCTGTCAGAATTTTTTTTAAATGTTACATGACGTTTATACCCTTAACTTTTTTTTTTTTTGAAAAGTTTATACCCTTAACTTTGGTATAAGATTATAACTTCCAAAACGTGTTTTTTAAAATAAAATATAAAAAAATCATAGATATTTTGGTCTTTTTTTTATACAGTTTAAATTAATTGAATGTTCTAATTGAGAGAAATTGAAAGTATAAAGGCCAAAAGCGAGAGATTTTAAAGTTTGGGGGGTTTTGTCAAATCGTGTAGAAGTTTAAAGGGACGAAGTGAAATTTTCCCTTTTTTATATGACTGCCTCTTTAGGAATCTATTGGTGTTCTTGCATATATTCCTTAGGGTATTCTTAATAGTCTACCAAATTTTACTCATCGAAATAACCAAAAGTAACAATTAGGGTCCGTTTGAGTGTGCTTTTAAAGAAATAATCTGTGATTTTAAATCAAATCGTAATTTTGGAGTATTCGAGATTGTGATTATAAATCACAAATTTTAAAATATGGAAAAATCCATAATTTCAATAAGCTGACTAGAGGATGCATATTTGAAAAAGTGCAAATTTAAACCAAAATCGCGATTTCGCTTTAAAAAATATTTGGGGGCAATATTTACCTATTTGGCCATAAAACCGTAATTATATGTTAATGTTATTCAAACACTCAATTGATAAAAGGTATTTACTTAACATGTTTTATTAAACGCCCGTGTAATTTTAAAAAGTATCGATTTGAAAAACACAATTTTTAAAATCGCACTTTCAAAAGGGCCCTTAACCTTTTTAGACAACTTATAACAACCTCACTACTTTAATAATCTACTTTCACTATTTCATTTGTCTATTTTAAGAACATTTCTCTTCTTCTAAGAGTAATATTTTTAAAATTTTGTAATTTTTCTAATAGTCATATTTTTTTAATTTGTGTCTTATCCTAACGGTCATCTTAGTGTGAACCACATCAACTTGGGGTTAAGAGTGATCAATAGACAATGGCGGAGAGAAATGAGTGAATATTAATTTTTAAATTTAGTGAGTACCATTTACCTAACTATTTTTTTTTTTTGGATTAAAGTAGTAAAGCTAAAAAGTGAACATTTAGACCATTTTAATTAAATTGCCACACCAAAATAACTAAAAAATAATTTTGGTGAGGTTGTAAGGAGTGCTCTTATACATAAGAACAGAAAAGAAAACTAAAAAATAAATAAATAAATAAAAGAGAGAGATGCCTCTTGTGATTAGGTTATCAACTCAATAAGTAGGGGAAATTTCAGTTTGTCCCTCTAAACTTTCAATTGATTGTACAAACTCCTTCTGAACCTTCAAAACTCTCACTTAATCTTTCTGAACTTTGATTTACTCTCACTTAGAACCCCTCACGTTAAAATTACACCGTTTTGGACCCTAAACTTCAGCTTTCACCTAACCCAAAACGATACCATTTTAGGCATTAAAATTAACAGAATGGTTCAAAGTGATAGCAAATCAAAGTTCAGAAAATATAAGTGGGAGTTTTGAAAGTTTAGGAAATTTGTATAATTGATTAGAAGTTTAAGGGGGCAAACTAAAGTTTCCCTAATAAGTGTTACCAAATTATGGTTATTATAATTTAATTTTAATCATTATGTGTCACTTGCAATTCGACGTTGTGGCAAGAACGTAGGGACAACTCAACTGTGACTCTGAGGATCAAAGTCAATCTCATACTCTTATTTAATTCTTTATAATTTTTAACAGTGAAATTAGGTTAATTAGGACTCTATGTAACAGAGCTTTTACTAATCTTGATTTTAACATACATATCTATGTCCGTCTTTTTATATTAAACAAATAATAAAAAATTACAATCGCCATTGAATCACCCCTCGTAAACCCAATAGCTTCTTTAATGACCTATTTGACTCATTTGAGAGTGTTATTTAAAAAATTACGCTTTTAAAATCCTTACTTTTACTTGTTACCATCGCAATCTGTCACTTGTAGTCTTGTACACATTATTGTATAATGCACAGTGACGGATCACTGTGCACTGATCAGTAATCGAGAAATAAATCACCTCAAATTGTTTACTGTACACTACCCATTAAGAAAAAAAAAAAAATGAAAACCATCACAAATAGTCACTTGTGTACATCTAAATATAATTTTGAAAAAAAAAAATCATAACTTTTATCACTCAATAGAAACCGCGTCAAACAACATAAACGCATATATATATATAAAAAAAAAAAAAGGAAAAAAAAAAATTTACAGACAACAAAATTACAAAAAACAACATCAAACACCATAAACACCATAAACACCAAACAATGAAGACCTTTACAAAAGCAAAATAGTTATACGGAGAAAAAGAAAATATTGGGAGAATGTTGATTGAAGGAGAGATTTATACCTGGTAGAGGAGTGGAGAGAGGATGAAGAAAAAGAAGCGAAAAGAAGGGTTTTAATATATTTTAGGTGGGTGTTATTGGAATTTTTTTTTTCATTTTCGCTCGAAAATAGGTAAATATTGTACCAAATATTTTTTTTAAAGTTAAATTGTGATTTTTATTTAAATTGTGAATTTTTTTTTTATTCAACATGTCACACAATTTTAAAAATCACAATCACAAATGCTCAATAATTGTGATTTGATTAAAAACACATATTATTTCTTTAAAAATGCTCTCCCAAAAGGATCATAAGTGGCCAAAAGCCATCAATTTGGAAAAAATGTGCAAATTGATGTTTTTTTTTAAATACATATACATAATTTTTTTTAAAAAAAAATCGTAAACTATTTTTTTTTTTTTGAAATTATAAACTAGTTATACGTATAGTGTTATTAGTCAAAATAATCCGCCCGGTCAATATTTTTTGTTGACTAGAGATAAAAACGTGTCAAATGTAAAAGACTAAAAACTTTTTAGAATCATTTTTTATGTGACACAACATTTAAAATTATTATTAAATTTTAATTTATTAATAATTTTAAACGTCACGTCACGTTTATAAGGATTCTAACCGTTCTTATCATTACTTGGTGCCAAATACTTCCGCTTGAAATTTGCCTTCATAAAAAGAAAAGAAAAAACAGAATATATATATATATATATATATATTTTTATAGATAAAAAAAAAAAACCAGGATCTTGTTTTTACGGTTTAAGGAAAAAAACACCAGAAAATACATTTTTAGCAAAAACTAAGGAAGAAAACACGAAGAGAAAAATTCCTTTTGTTCCCGCGCGTCTCCAGAAATCTAGCGGCCGTGATTCTCCGCCTGGGGAGAACGCGACGTCGCCGATGACCTCACCGTGACTAAGGACCGTGACAATCACAACGTGGTCCTGTTTACTTCATTCTTAACCAGCGACAGCCGACTCTTTCTCTTCACCGACTGTCATTTAGCAGTTTCTCTAGGTGGTCCCCACCAGAGACACTTCCAATTCCCAAAGAGTACAAAACCAACGCACTCGTCAATCTGGTATTTTCTTTTTTCTTTTGTAAAAGGTTAATTATTATTTTTTATCATTTAAGGCGGTAAATTTAGGGAACTCTCTGGATTTTGTTGGTGATTCTGGTGCTGTCTGGAATTCGTGATGCCCAAGAAGAATAGCCCATGTTGATGTCGTATATCCGTCTCGGTGATCGCACATCAGGTGACTCTGTCTGCTCTGTTTCGATGAGTGAATGATTCATTTTTCATGGAGATCTGCATTGACGTGGTGGGGATTTCAGTGTTCTGATTCTGGCTCTTGTTGAGAGTTCATAAAGGCCAGCTGGGTACTCCTCAGGGAGCTTCATGTGAGTTGAATTTTAATGGATTCTTAAAGAATCTGCCTCTGGGTACTTTGATTTTTCTGACTTCTGGTTTTGTTTTGGATTGGATTTTGATTAATATCAATTATCTGTGTATGGTGGCTTGTATGTTTGACTTGAAAGTGTTTATGTAATCTGGGTATTGTTTTTTTTTTTTTTTTTTGTTTCTCTACTTGTTTGATGTGTTTAGAGGTGTAAATATTTGTGTGCATGAAACTTTCCGATGGTGAGTTGTTAACTGTTGTGAAAATTCTGTTACTGGGTGCTGGTGGATGTAGAATTTTAGTGGTATAGTATGCTGAGAATGGAATAAGATTAATCGTTGAAGGCTTTTAATGGAAGTTTTCTAATGGCTTTTCAATGAACATTAAAGCTTTTCTGGTTCCAGGTGCCTTATAAGATGGAAATAATGTAAAGAACTTTGGCCGTCTTTAATTACTTATGTAGACCAGGACTGGAGGAAACATTTGCAGTCATCATTCAGAAGTCTTATCTTGATTCATTTGTCTTTCATTGCATTCATATAGTTTGACATATTGTGGTTAATCATGCATATTGAGATGTAGATTTCATCTGAATACACATGTTGCAAGGACGCTGTTGGGTTTTTGATGTCCTTATTAGTTATTATCTCCACTTATTCTATTTTAATGAAATAACACTTTACATGTTTTTATATAATATTAACTCAGCAGATGATACTGAAATTCATTAATAGTATGTGGTGTAGATTCCTCAGTTGACTGTTTGAGACACAGCTCTTTATGATTTTCTTGGAGATGCAAAGATGGAGAAAAGGCAAAAGATCACTCAGTATAGGGAGAGGCTGGACAAGACCCTTGCGTCTCCTGATCTGACAAATGAGGATACACTTAAAACCCTAGTCAAGAATCAACTCCTACATTCTTCAAAAGATGAAATCAAAGGTTATTATTAATTCCCCAGAATTTTGTGTTGACTTCCTCTAATCAGCTATGGTTTATGTTTCCTTATATTAAATGAGGTACTAATATGAAGATTTCATAGATTGATTGATCACTTTCCAATTTCAAATTTTTGGTTATGCAGGATGCGATCAGAAAGTCATTGAGAAAAGGACTGCAGAAGTATCGCATTTTCTTGACATGTTGAGGAGTGTTTCTGTAAGTGATAAGGAGGGATCAAAAGCCAGTGAGAGATCACATCCCGAATGGAAGGTAGACTATAATCCTTGTAATCTTCTCTCTCTCTCTCTCTCTCTCTCTTTGTGGTTGAATCTGAAATCTTCTTAGTTTCTTCCCTCTCTCTCTCTCCTGAACTTTTTTAGTTCTTCTATCCATACAGTTCCTTTCCCAGGAAACTTGAAGAATTTTCTCTGATGACTGACTTCATCACCGATTGGTTTAACTTCTTAGGTCCAAATGCTTCAAGAGAATTTAATAAAACTTGATGTAGTTGCATATGATTTTTATATTTGGATTGGCCTGGAGATGACATATTATTGGAAGGTGTTGGGATACTTGGTGACGATCCTACTTCTTTTGCAGTTAAAACAAGATAATGAAGAGTTTCGTGTTATGTATCATGAAGGGCCTGAAGGCACTCCATTTCATACATTACTTGTTGAAGGCTATGTAGATGGGCCTATGGATGTTTGTAAGTTAAACCTGAATTATTCAGACATCTTGAGTTCATTCTAGAATGATGAACAATAATCAATGAATTCTTTTAGGCTGTTAGGTTCCACTGAGTATCAAATTTAAATTTTTATTCCATCCTTCATTGCAGGTTTATGCATCTCATGGGAGTCATCCCTCTACAATAAATGGTGAGAATTTTTTCCCTCATTCTATTTGCTCTTAATTTTCTATAGGTCACCTGTATTGACATATATAATAATGGTGGCCTAACACATCATAATTCTGCTGAATATGAATAACAGAGTTGCAACATAAATTACCTTAACTTTATAAGTTTTAGTACAGTACCAAAGATTATTGTATGTACTGTTATAAAAATTATTCCAGCATTAGTAATATCCATTTATCACTTGAAAGTATTAGTTTGGTTTTCCATTTATTGGCGTTATATTAGTTCATATATTGGTTTAAAGGTTCTTTGAATTTCTACTGGTTATAAAAATTTGAGTTTGTAGAACTTCAATCTTAGTGATGTTTTGTGTTTCTTTTACATCCCTTCCTATGTTTATACCGTACATTCATCATGGTACATACACATTGGAAGAACTAAAAATGGATGCATTCATGAGAAGTTTGATGCAGAGCCTGTTGGTAATGAGGACAAGATGAGAAAATACCAGTTGACATAGTTGTTCTGTCTCTCCTGTATTTCATTCATTATCAACATATCTTTTCTAGTTTCTTATGTGAGGAAAGAATGTTGGGTGAAAGGGTTTGGTTGTGTGCAATAGTTACCAGTGAGTGCATCAATCAGAAGCGCATAGGCAACTCCCCCTGTTTAAGTGTGTGTATGTAGGCAGACACATGTTTGTGCATGGATGGGGAGAATTAAGTAAAGGCGTTAAGAAGAGAGAAGGCATCAGAGTTTATTTATGACATATGAAAACCCAGCTTTTAATCTTTGATTTAGGTGACACTGTAATTTTGACAATAATTTCCTTTTCTTTTTTGACTTTTTATTATTTGTCAGGTGGCCTCAGTCTAGTGTTCCCACTTTCAAAATTATCTCCTGCAAATGTATACAAAAGGTCCGGATTGGTGAACAGATATCTTTAGTGAGGTTTGTTTGGCATAAAACCACAGCATTTCTTCAAAATGTGCTTATTTGAGTACTTTTTACTTTCTCAAAATATATGCCACTTTGGATCCTGATTTTTCTTTAAATTTTTGGAAGAAAGGATGAAGCTCTCTTGGCCGCTGTCAGCAAGGGAGGCTGTTGTGCACTATTTTTTGTTTGAGTACTTTCAAGACGATCTAGTTGTTGTTCTTCTAAATACGGTAGAACTTGAAATCTTAAGTGTTTGTCTCAGTTGCAATGTATTTTCTGCCCATACGCCTGAAAGCCCATCTGTTTCTAGATTGAAACCAGAAGTAAAGGTATCTTGTCACTATTGTGCATGCAGATCTCTGATTTGAAAAGCACTGATATAACTACTCATGGTTTCACCAGTGAGGGGATCCCTGAAGCAAAGGATGTTGTCAGGATTGATGTGGTAGGAGGCTATGCTTTGCAAAAGGTTACCCCAGAAAGAAGTTACTTTCGGTGAGTTGTAGTTGATTGGCTATCATATATGAGTGATCCTGTAAGTAAATCTGAGTAGATTACGTGTAGTATCAACATTTAGATCTGTAATCAACCCAACCCCATAAGCATCCCTTTTGATATCAATTATGTTTATTCTTCCTTTTTGGTTCTTAAACGGCTAGAGCCTTGATGATTTAGGACTTTCTGTATGCATTCGTCTTGTTCACATGATTTTTGAGTGGGTTTAATGGCTTTCCTACTGGTAGCTTGTCTTATGTTGCCATTTGAAGTAATTTATGCATTGACTTGCTTATTAAACAAGACTTTCAAGTGATTAATCTGCTTTCTGTCTAGTGGTACCTAAACTAATTTAGGTAATGCCCATGATTGCTTGCCTTGTTCAGTGCTCCACCAATTTAAGAAATTTAAGAACTCTTAATTTTTGTAGGACAATAGCGAATATGGATATCAAGATGGACTTTGTTCCTCCATCCTTTATAAACTTTATTTCAAGGCAGCTCATCGGCAATGGTTTCAGACTTTATCAAAAGGTCATACATTTTATTCTGTTATACTTTACGCATTTGGTTAGGTCAGCAATAAGACCAACTCATGGTGGAGGAATAATACTATTTAATCTGGTAATGATTGAAATTGAGGCTATATTTGATTCTGATCATCCAACTCAATAACTTTCTAACTGCATATAGCATGCTCATCCACTGGATTTCATTAGTTCTCGATGATCATTAAGGCTTAAATAAAACTCAAAAAATGTACTTGGTTGGACCTATACAATGGATGGCCGTGGTTAAAATCCTATGTTGGTTCCTGGATCCTCATGTATGTGATTGCTGTTCTATTATTTTCTCACATTTTCCAATCCTCGACACCATAGGTAGTGTCCTCTACATTTAAGTGTGATGAAGATTTTAGCAATGCCATGGGGGATCCGCTGTATACTAAAATACGTGAAGCTGTTTATTCCACTAATGTGTCAAAAAAGACTCCGGAAGCAGAAGAGCTTACGACTGATGCATGCACTCTCCTCGAAGAGCATCCTATTGAGACTAAGCAAGACGACTTGAGGGATACAAATCAAGAGGTTCATAGTGATTACCACGTAAGTGAATCAGAGCCAGAGAATGCAAGAGCTAAAAATAGGAAAGCTTTTGGAGAGATTGAAGAAGAAGAGAGTGCAGAAAGCAGACACTTTGAGGAGGATAGCGAGGACATAGATCACATTTCAGCCAAGGAATTCAGAGAAATGTGTCATGTAAATGGCAAGAAAAATATTTTAATTAGGCCTGAGGTGGAACAAGCTCTAGGAACATTGGAGAAGGTCATCTCAGTGTTTCAGGAACATGGATTTAATGCCCAAACCAGGTGCTCTTCTGGTTTCACAGGTGAAGAACCTCCAAATATGGAAAAGGGTCTGGTGAAAAACTCGAATTCTTCAAAAGTTGATAGAGTTTGTTCAAATGGTGAGGTTAACCTTGGAGTATCCGAAAAGGAAAGCATGGAGAGAACTTCACAAGAACGACATAGGAATAGCTCCAGCAATCAAAGCTTGAGGTAAGAACTATGCTAGTGAACCCAGTTTTTACATGTCCCATAATGTTTGGTGTCTAATTCATAATTCTTGTTCTCCATTTTTGCTCATGTATCCTCATCTTTCATTCGTTTTGGTTATTTGTTTACTGAAAGGTCATGTCCTTTTCTCTTCTTTTTTTAAAATGATGTCACTTCGTCCATCTTAAACCAGTAAAGAAGAGGAAAAAGTACTTCATCTTTTGGTTTTTGCTCCATTTTACAGTTTTTATGTCCCCCAGTTTTGATATTACTTAATAATCTATTAACCTAAGCAGAATTTCTGACTTGCTTACAAATACGCGAAATAAATCGTACTGTTTTGATCCTGTTTCGCAGGCGTCCTGGATCAAATTCTCACTCAAAGGAAGTAAACCATAACAAAGTAGCACCAGCATCACCAGAGCAGCCTATTTCAGTTCCTAGTGAGGCTACCCAGGTTGCTTCGTGTTCCACCGGGAATGGGGCAACAGAAGTACTACTGTCTTTGGACCAAAACACACATGATATTACACAAACGAACACTGAGCCTAATGGCCTCCATGAAAGTAGTCTAGATGAAGAGAAGTCAAGCAAGCAGAAAAAGCATAGGTACTGCTGTTTCAGCAGCAGACGTTGTATTGATTGAAATGGCTACAGAGGAAAAGATAAATAGAACTCTCACAGGTCTCATACAGTCACACCAGAATTCAATACTCAACAGAAACAACTTGTGTAATAGTCATAGACTTATATTTTCATTTTTTTTTTAAAAAAAAATCTTTTACTTTGAGCAAGTGTAAAATGTACCAATAAATAGAAGAGTTGAGAATTGCCATAAACAATGGAAAAATGTTCGGTTAATGCAGAGTAGAATATGTTATTATTATTTGGTGTCACGTTTCTTAGATATGTAATATTCTTTGTTATTAATTTAAAAGAAAAACTAACATGCTCTTAGTCAAATGGAATTCTTTCTGTTTAATAATCAGAATGTTAATGAATTAAAAAAATAATAACAATAAGTCCTAACTCTGATGACCACAAGGCCCAAACCACCAATGCCCGCAAAGAGAGAGAAAATGAGAACAGAGGTTTGTCGGGGTGCCATCTAGGAATATCTCCGATGCTTTAAGTTGGTTAAGAGTTTCTTTGAATGAGAGCGAGTGATAATTAGGAAAAAGTCAAGTAGACATGGTAAAGAATGGTACGTGTATACTTGGGTCACTAATTCGAGTCTTTCTCTTCTTTTTCACCCTTTACAAACACGTGAAAAATAGGTATAAAGTGTAACATTATTACTATACTATTATCTTATTATGATTATGTTGATGTAATATTATTAATTTATTAAAATTAATAACATTAATAATAGTCTAGTTGAATGAGAAATTACTTAAAACGTTAGCTAGTATAATAAATAAGTGCGAAGAGTAATATTACTTATTTATCACACTGGCTGATGTGTATCTTTTAAGTGGTTACCCATTTAGATTAGCTATTGCTAAAAATAAATAAATAAATAAATTGATAATATTAGATAATTGTAAAATAGTGATATGGTATATATTTTTTTTTTTGAAAATCAACATAGTCTCATTCATTAAAGATCAAGAGCAAAGCTCTTACAATACAGGGTAAGCCTCAAGTATCCGTAGGTAAACTACAAAGATACCAACATCATACAAGACGTATTACAATCCAGACTCTCAAAACATATCCGCTAACCTATGACTAATTAACAAATGAAATACAAATCTGTACCAGACAGAATCAACTAATGCATAGGTAGCAATTATTCCTTGACACTAAGGGCTGAGACCCTCAGGCCAACACTTATTCCTTGACATTGAGGGCTGAGAACCCCATGCCAACACTTATTTCTTGACACGAGGGCTAGGAACCCTGCACCAACACTTGTCCTCCTCGACCCGAAAGCCGTGATAACGTTCACATCCACAACCCAAAGATCTGGACCAAGCATCACACCCCAAAGCAAAGCTAACGAGATAAGACTTATTACAAGCAAAACAAAAAATACAGGAAAATAATACCGATCACATGCAAGTAGACCTCGTACCTTTGAAGGGCGTTAGAAGCTCGACGCGGTGGAGGCGGAAAAGGCCCAAGAATGGATGAAGTACTGGCAAACAGCGAGAGAAGATCGGTAAAAGCGTAAAAATCAAAAACATACAAAACAAACAGAAAAAAAGCAATACAGGATATACTAAAGCAAATACAAAACTCAGCAAAACAAAAAATAAACAAAGGAGACAAAATATAGGAAAACCAAAGAAAACATAAAATAAAAGGCAGAATGATCAATCGGAGAAGGCTCAAGCACGATCTAGCTGGAACACCGCTGAGGAAGGTGGCGATGAGAGAATGACGCGAGGGGCGTGAGAGACTTGCCTCGGCGGAGGGCTGAAACAAGCCCGAAGGCTAACAGGGCACAAAAAGCCCCAAAAACAAATGGAAAAGACCGCCATACAAGGAGGAGGTCGGGGAAAGAAAAAGGAAGGGGAGGGGCACCAGGACTAGGGCATCAAGTAAATAACTAGAGTCCGGTGCTAAAGGGACATGGGGAGGAGGGATGGCGACGGCCATCCCTCCTCCCAAAGAGTGATGACGATCTACAGGGGGCTGCTAAAGCAAAAAACCTATAGAGAAAAAAACCTAAGAAAAAACCTCTCATGTCCTCTCATGTCCCCAAAACCCTCCAAAAAAAAAAAAAATCTCCATTTTTGTTAAACCCTCTCGTTCACCAGAAACAGTAACACACGCGAAAGCTGAAGCTCTCCCAAAGAATGTCGAAGAGGAAGCTCTGGAGCCCTCTCTCCACAGCTTTACGCCGAGCCCTCCCTTCAACGACTCACTTCCCAACGTATTCCGCTTCACAATTCCACTCTCCCACATACCATTTCTCGCCCTCACCTCCGCCTCTGATTTCAACAACTAGTTCCCAGATTTTCTCAGCCCGAGATTTCGAATTTACCGGGAACCCCAGATTTCCCGGAAAAAGCTTCTGCTCGGGAACGGCGGAGGAGCCCAGCGTCAGATGCTGGAGCTGTGGCGCTGTGGCCGAAGCGGCGCTGTTTCTGGTCTGCCAGTCGTGCCGGAGCGTTCAGCCCGTGGATCAGTCCGTGGACTACTTTCAGATTTTTGGCCTGTGAGTATTTCGAACTTGCAAATCCGATTTTAGGATTACGTGCTCTGTTTGTTTCCGGGGAAAGCTGAGGAAAAGTTAGTAAACAAAAAAGAATTAGAATCGAAGGTTCCGAATATTTTCCCCTAACCATTGATTTCCATGAACTTTTTTTTTTTTCAAATTCCAGTAATCATAGGCCAACGATTATTTATTTATTTACTGTGACAGTGAGAAGAAGTATGATATTGAGGTTGAGAATCTGGATGGAAAGTATAAAGATTGGCAGAAGAAATTGCACCCTGATCTAGTGCACTCAAAATCCGAGGTCTGTCGATCAAATTCTTCATTTTGAAAAATTAAAATTTTATAAAAATTGTTGTAATTTTTCCTGTTGTTTTTATAGGAAGAAAGAGAGTATGCTGCTGAACAGTCTGCTCGTGTAATTGATGCATACCATACGCTTAGCAAGCCATTGTCGAGGGCAGTATACATTGTAAGTGTACTTTGAACAGATGGATTTTGTAGAGGGTGGTATGTTCAGAAATTTATATTCGTTTCTAAGGTTTTCGCTTTTTTTTTTTTCACCACTTAACTAGTTGATATCATGCTTTCTTTTTTAATCGTTATTGTCTCCAGATTTTACTTTGAATTCATATGCTTACAAAATTTGCTTTGAAAGGCTAGAATGTATTATGTGGGCTGTCTAATTTTCAAATTTCTGTTGATTCGATGGTTATTACTTATTTGGTCCACTTCTGCAATTTATTTGAGAACAAAGGATCAATGTTACAAATGTTTATATATCTGTTTCTTTTCAAGTGCCTTTTATATTCATGTTGAAGTATAAGTGTTTCTGCACTGGCTGCAAATACTGGCCAAATATATTTTTGTGAATAGAGTTGCAGTTAACCTGGATCTTCTTAGTTGAAGATATTTATCATATGAAATACTATCTTTTATAATAGATGGATATGGACGTACTTGGAATGACCTAAAGGGCTTGCAGCAATAGTAGTAATAGAGGCATGTGATGAAATTATAGGATGCACACTCAGAAAAGGATGGTATCTTGATGAGATTTCTAAATTATGATATCTATTTTTCCTGAGGTTTTAATTCCTTGGACGAACTTTCGTCTTTATTTAATTCTGTGACATTTAGATTTGTCATTTCTTTTATAGCTGAGGCTTCAAGGTGTTGATGTTGATGAAGAAGAAACACTTTCGGATCTGGAGTTGCTTTCTGAGGTAATTTGTGTGTTATTTAATATGCATCTAGATAATCAACCTTTTTACTTTGTTTGTAGATTACACTTCCAGCTGGATGATAATTGTGTTCTGCACTTTTTTGTCAATGAGCAAGATCTGGTCTCCTGCTCATTGCTTGATGTTACAAAAATTATTAACAGATTGGAGTTCCTCTCTGAGATGTAGCATAATGTGTGTAAGGATCCATGTCAAACATGTCTGATCAAAGAGAAAGAAATAATGCACGTATCTATCTAGGGAGGTGATGTGCCATCTCCTTTGCATGCCCCTTCCTACTTCCAGCTGGAAAATATGTGATTACAAATTGTGATTTATGATTAGTGGATACTGTTTGACTTGTATATACTTACCGATGTTAGTTAACTAGTTATGCTAGTCTTAATAATAATTATTATTTTAACAAATAAAAAAACCTTACTGCAATCTTAAATTGTGATCTTTGAAGTACTAAGAGCACAATTGCATTTGTATATTGTTTCATGTTTCCTCAATTATTTATGTGAATAGGCAAGTGTCTTGGCAAATTATTCAGATATAATTGTCTGCTGTGATAGTTGGTGATACTTGATAAAAAAAATTAAAAGTCATATTTCATGAAGTTGTTGGTGCTAGTGCAGCAGTCGGAAATAATTTTATGAAATTTTAAATAACCAGTGTTTAACTGAGTTGTCAATACTGTAGGAGGACATGTTTTGATTTTTTGGTATAGAAAAAGCTTCTTTTGTATTTCAAGAAGGGACCTCTCTCCATAATTAAAAACACAATTGACTTCCGAAACTTAGTTTTTTGTTTTGTTTTGGTGGAATTACTGATACACAAGCTTCTAGGCTCTGTGAACCTTTATTCTTCTTGATTATTTTATCCCAGTCCCTAGCTCAAAAGGCAAGACTTCAATTTCTTATGGTTTAAAAATCTGCATTGCAGATATTGGAAATCAGGGAAGCTGTTGAAGAGGCAGCTGACTCTCAGGCGTTAAATAAGATTAAGTCTCAGGTATGAGGAAGCCTTCTTATCACTCGACATACTTTGTGAGAATGGAGTGGTCAGTTTCAGAAATGCAGGATTACCTATACCCTAGTTTGAATATTTTAAAACCATCATACGGTTTCAGCCTGCTAGAAAATTTGAAAGTGATGGCTGATTCAAGAACCTGAATGGGATGATTGAAGTCATCCAGCCACATGATTGCTATGTAGGTCCCCTGCATAGATGCTAAGACTGGTGGACCTTAATCCCATTTCCAACTGCTGTGTTTACTCTATTTGCTAGGAGGAAAAGCTTTCATGATTTCTGTCCTGATTCTAACCATAATCAGAAATATACATATTTGCTTTGTCCAGATGCAAGAGAGGCTGAACCACTGGTCTAACTCTTTTGCAAATGCATTTAAATGCCAGAAGTATGAAGAAGCTCTAGATTCTATCCGAAGAATGACTTACTATGAACGTGTAAATGAAGAAATTGCGAAGAAGCTTTAATATAGGTACTCAATATTATAATTTTTTTTTCCGAACTCTTCCATATAGAAAATGTGACTTTTGGAATTTTTCCAAAAGACTTCAAGTTCTTTCTTCTTTTTCAGGATTGATTCTTCACCTCAACTTCCAAAACCCTGACTTCTTTAGTGGTTTTGTAACTGAATGAATCTTTCTTGCTAATAGCTAATACTGACCTGCGGATGGCAAAACATATTATCATTCTAGATCAGTTCAAATCATTTTCAAGAAAATAAATTGAAAATATCAAATGTGGTTTAAGATGAACTGTAGGTTTGCAAATTCCCTGATATGAAGTAGAAGTTGGGATCCTTACCTTTTCGTTTATGAATTGTTTGAAACAGAGTTCTACATGGTCATAATTAAAATAAGTTTCTGATCAAGTCATTTCCTAACTACTTTCTGGGTTCTTGTTGGTGCCCAGTTTTTGCAGTTGTCAAGTCAACAATATTTAACCCCAAGATTCACAAGCCAATCCCTTACAGGAATATATGTGAGTATTAAATGCCATTATTGCAATCAACATTTTATTTAATATTGAGAAGTATGGTGATAGCTGATTCAATACATAAATAAAGCTGCAGGCATATTTCTGTTCTTCTTGGTAACATTAACGAAATCAGTTTTATTTTCCCTTTTTCAAGCAAAGCTGTATTTTGATCCTTGTCTACTTATTCCATTTTCCTGTAGAATCTGTTCAAGCGCCTGGTCTAGACTGCTTACAATCATGAAAGAGAGAGACGAATAAAATATAGAAATACAAAGGTCAGGGTTGAGGATGTGTGGCCAAACACCATAGATGTTTGTTTGTGAGACTATTTGTTATTCTTTTTGTAATCCATGGTTTAGAAATAAATTGACAGTTTTCTTCAGGCACATGGCACTATGCATGTATCATCTACTTCTCCATAAATTAATGTGTGATTTTAGAATAAAGAGACGACTCTTTTTTTGTTTTTTGGGATGAATAAACAGATGACTTTTCTCGCATTGAAACAGTGTGCACTTTCAATATCTACCCATAATGTATTACTACTTGAATAACTTCATCCATGAGTCATGACCATGAGATGCCCAGGCTTTTCCCCCACTCTGCTTCAGGCTTGTTGGATGATCAATTCCTTCATGAACTCACCTCCTCACCATCCAATAATCTTTGATTGAACAAGCTCATGTTCTACTTTAAATTTGTTGATTTACTTGCTGTGACCTTCAAATCTTAAGTGATGCACAATGTAATGGATTGTAGTAAAATTTCAGAGTTGTGCTTAAAAAAGTAGAATAATTTTAAAGACAATATGATTTTGGTGCATAATTACCATTTGAGGGCACATTTGGTATATGAAATAACCATTCCTATGAATGGGTATTACTGGGAATATATAAGAAGTTCGTACATAATTACTATTTATGCTCTTATTATTATTTTTTAATTTTGTGACAATACATAATGCTCTCACTAATTCCTAAATTACTAAAGATTTATTATAAAAATTCACTCTCAAGTGGCACAGGGGTCGCGGCCACCTCCAATGTTATCTTAGGGTGGCCAGTCACCCATCGGATATTAAGATTATTTCTTTTATATATAAATTTTGAGTTTGCAGGAAAAAAAAAGAAGGGTTTTTTTTTTTTTAACTCCATTATGTCCTCCTATTTCTCTTTGTAGGGAAATATTTCAAGAATGATGTGCTACCAATCTATTCCTTATACCAAACATTCCCTAGGGCTTGATGTTTATCTATGCATTAACATAATATAATCCCATCGTTAGATGATGTTTAAGAGCATTGATATGCTTCTATTGTGTATTAAAATAGGGGAAAATTATATTTTACCCTTCTAAGCTATTCATCCATTTATACTTTTATCTTAAATGTTTAAAATGTGATACTTGACCCCTCAAACTTTCAAATTGTTGTAATTCGACCATTCTGACTTTTCATTTTCCCAAAATACTCCCAACACATATTTTATTTAAAAAAAAAAAAAAAAATTCCAAAACAAAAAACAAAAAACCAAAAAAAAAAAAAAAAGAAAAAAAGAAGAAGAAGGGCCTGTGGGTGGTTTGGCCACCCCCAGGCCGGTTGTCTGGGGTGGCGACTACACAAGGCCTAAGGAGTTTGGCCACCTCTTGGGCCAAACCCTCAAAAAACAATTTTGAGGGTTTGGCCCAAGACAAACCACTAGGCCTTAGGGGTGGTTTAGCCACCCCTAGGCAGCTGACATGGTGGCCAAACCACTCTCCAAGCCCTCAAAAAAATTTTGAAGGCTTGGTCGGGCCCTGGGGGTGGCCGAACCACTCTTAAGCCAATCAAATTGAACATTTGGAGAAAAAAAGAAATAATATAAGGGTAAGTTCGATGACTACATGACGTACCTGTCATCAATTTGTAGATTCTTTTATTTATAAAACACATGTAACATTATGAGATGATAGTTATCATGCAGGTGATATATATATAATATAATATATACTTATAATTATGAGTAACAGTAATAGTTCAACAATATGATCTACCCGAGATAGTACGTTTTTTCAGCAGGGTTGACGCTGTCCCGAGGGACCTGTAGTACAATTTCGGTGCCCCAGCCATTGCATATCTTACTGTATGTAACACTAGCAGTACGACCGAGTTCGACCTTGGGTGACCTACACCGCTAATGACGTTCGTTCTATAGTGACTATCCATTGGGAATGGCTACATCATTGGTCACGAAACCATTAGATCCAAAGCGCCCCCTCCCCCCACACACTTTGACCATAAAGCTAACCCGTATAATAAACGCATGACCATTACTACTGCACATACTGGTGTACCATGTCATACGATGTAATTATTCTTATTAGTCTTTTACATGCATAGATTTATAAGTCTCATTATTATCTTATGAACTGACACACGTTTTCACAAAAGACAATTCCCAGTAGTTCCAAAATATATTTCATGAGAGTTGCAAAATATGCATGTTTGATATATATAAAATAGATGTGCAATGCAAGGAAAGTAACAACAAGTATCCATGTGAGTTTGTACTCACCCGGGTCGTAAACCTTTTCTATATAATTTCCTTTAGGCTCCATAAACTCGAATACTGAGAAAAGATATATTATTAATTCTATTTATACTAAAACAACTTTAGAATAAGAAAATAGGAGTTATAGGACAGTTAGTGAAAATAAAGTTCCCTATTACACATTGGCCATACATCCTGGCTCGGGGCCGTACGTCCGCTGTGACACTTCGGGTTGTACGTCCAATCTCGGGACCGTATATTCACTTCGAGGTTTTCAGGGAGAACCTCATTTTCTCCACTCGTCCTCCTATTCTCCAAACAACTCCTAAGCCTATCAAAAGGCTTCCTATGGTCTCCTAAGTCGAAATAAAACCTTAAAGCAACGCGAACATGCTAAGTTATCAAACAACTCCTCAGCGTACATCTACACTAAAGACAAGACTGTATGTCTGCACTAAAAGACAAACCAGAAGAAAAATTCTGAAAATGCCTTTCTGGCTAATCCCAGTGACTCAAAGTCTAAATTAACCCTGTAACTAAGTTACTTATGCCTAGTTAAATATTTGGGTTACTACAGAATCGGCGGCAGGCGAATTTGGTTGTATTCTTCGATTATCCCTCGTCGTTCGTTCAATCTCTGAATCAAAATTGGCTAGCTGTAGATTTAGAGATCTACGTCCAAGCATGCAAATAGCAATTAAAAACAATTAAAAGAAAAACACATAAAAAAATTGGAATGAATGAAAAATAAAAATAAAAGAAAAATTATTCTGGAATCTGTAACTGCGCTCGAGCGCAGGAACAATGGGATCGAGCCCAGGTGCGCTGATCCGTAAGTGCGATCGAGCTAATGACGTGCGCACATGCGCACACTTCAGTTCTTCTGGCCTCGAGTGCGATCAAGCGTACACTGTAGTGCGATCGATCGCACTAACAGAAACAGGTGTGGTCCAGAGCCGCAACTTACAAAAACAAAACAAATCTTTCTTCTCCCTTTTTTTTTTTTTTTTTTTTTTAAAGTCAGAACAAAAATAACAATTGCAAATAATAATAATAAAAATAAATAATAATAATAAAATAAAATCATAATTATAACTAGCAGAAGAATAAAACTAATTTAAAAGTAAATTGGTTTCAAAAATTAAACAAATCCCTGGCAATGACGTCAAAATTTGATGTACAAATTTAATGTACTCGTAAGCGCACAAGTCATGTGCAATATAATGTTGTGCAAGTGCGAGGTTGAATCCACAGGGAATTGTGTTCTTGAAAGCAAATTTAAACCTAAAATAATTTAATTCTAATTTAGTTCTCAGTTTTTGAATGAATATTTTTTTGAATAAAAACACAAGCATAAAACTAATTAAATGAAAGTAATCTATTGATGAAGCACTAAGGTTTCAGAATCCACACTCACATATTCATAACAACCTAGTTCCATGATCTCAAATATTTCCCAAAGTTCTCACATATAAATCTTAAGTATGTTTCACTTTTGCTTCACAAATTAATCAAAACATTCCCTATATCCATTCTTTAAACCAAATCACAATAGAAATCCAATATTCAATTAAATCATTAACTGTATTCGTAAATCACAAGCAAATATCCAATTTATATTAAAACATCAATTGTATCTAGAGAATAAATCACAGGAAAGATCAAATCTTTTAACCAAGAAAACCAAGTAGTTAATTGTATTGAATTATTCTAAATCATCTAATGTATCCTTGAATCATAAAAGATATCCAAGATACATTAAATCCAATTAATAAAAAGCAAAACAATAGACAATTGAACCATTAAATTGGGAAATCTTGATTACATGAAATTAAGTTACTAATCATAAATGAGGCTTCATCTTCAACCTTAGTTGAAGGTTTAGTCTCTCATGTTATTGAAAGACAAAATGTTCTTGATGGAATTCATAATGGAAATTGAGTACTTACAAATAAAGAATCACAAAATTGAGATCCAAAAGTTAGGAACCCTAGAACTCTCTTCTTTCTCCTCTGGAATTTCATAATTTGTAGCCTACTAAACTAATATGATAATTATCTATTTATAGGCATAAAACTAGGGTTTACAACTTTAATAAAATTGAAATTCGCTGCTAGGTCGAATGTTTGCGCTCAATCATACAGTTGGTGCGCTTGAGCACACTCGTGCATAAGGTTTCCGTCTCTTGCGTAGCATTTGTGCTCGATCGTGACTGTTCTGGGCTCGAGTGCATGTGCGCACGATCATGGTTGTCCTGCGCTCACGCACATATGCGCTCGATTGTTCGATCGCTCTAACAGGGACTTGCAACTTTCATAAGAAATAGACACTTCCACATAAAACCCACAGTTTTCCTTTAGCAACCTATAAAACACTAAAAATATGAAACTAAACCAAAATATTAGATAATAATACAGCTAAAAGATCAATAATAGCAAATTAAGGGGTCCAAATATGTAATATTTAGCACACATCATTGGTATATATGGAAACTAGTGTGAAACTCGTGGTAGCTAAATAAAAGTAGATGGTACTGCACCTTTCTACAACAAAATCTTTTCACTGCTGGATTAGGCAAGCATGCAGTTTGAACATAAGGCAAAAAGGCCATGACAAACCTTTAGTAAGAAGGGTTAGACATGCTTGCATGCCATGAATGAATATAACATAATAATTTACAAATGCTAAAAAGAAGAATTTTAGCGTGGATTACGCTTCAACTTGCTGTGATATCAAGAACTTGATATTCTATGATTTTGCTATTTCTTTCAATATAGGAGACCGAAACCCAGAGATATTCATAGAAATTTGACACCGCACAGGTAGGCCAACCATTTTGAGCTAGTTTAAAAAATTTTGACCGAAACAGAGGAGATAATTCAGAGATATATATATATATATATATATATATATATATATATATATATATATATATAAGCCGAATTACTCTTTAAAAATTGAGACATTCGGTTTTTTCTTACAAACCCGGTCATTAATTGCGTTAATTATATTTCAATATAATCCACATGTCATTAATTTGTGTTATTAATTGTGTTAACTATATTATAATCCATGTATTCTTCTTGCTAATTTTTTTTTTTCTTTATACTATTCATTTTAAATCATATATACATATAGGAAGAAAGATTTATTATTATTTTTTTTTTAGTTAAAGAGGTGAGATATATTTTTATACATCTTTTTAACTTATAATGAAAAATGATGTGTTTAAATTTTAATTTTCATCTCTGTTTTCACCCTCTTTTTACCATTACAAACAAATTAAACAATGAACTGTAAATCAAAAATGCCATTCCCGTTCTTAAGGAGTTTTGCCTTCACAATATAACAAATTGTTAATCATAAATATTGTGATATTTCTATATTACTGTAAACTTTTCTAAAAATAATGGTGTCCATGAATTATTTTCTGTTAGCCAGAAAAATAAGAGAAATAGAAAATAGAAAATCAAAATTGCTGTTAAGGTGGGTTACAATGTTACTTTCCTTAAGAAATTATTTGTTCCCATCAAAATTGGTATGTAAAGGGTAATAACAAATATTTCTTCAAAAAAAAAAAAAAAGCAAATATTTCTCAAGATACAATGAAGCCCATAAAACTTATATAGTTGAGTTGTTTTCTGCACAAAGGAAACTAAACCTAAACGCCATCAGACTTTCTATTCTATCAAAAAACATAGACTTTAATTATTTTTTTTTTAAAAAAAATACATGAGGTCTTTTCGAGACAACAGATGGGGATATAATTTTTCATCGTATTTAAAATTGGACTGTAGTAGGCTATTAATAATATTGAAAATTGTAGTTATTAATGTATGTAAACCAACGGTCACAATGTTTCAAAATCAACTGTTAATCCAATAGTCACTAATTGCTATTCTAATAGTATTAATTTGTCAACATTATTAAATTGCTAATTAACTAATAATAAAATGCTAATTTAACATATACTTAATTTTGACTATTAAATTTAATTTACAATCAACAACTATTTAACTATAACCGTCAGATTGCAATAGTTAGTAATGATCATTTAATCACAACTGTTAGATCAAAGTTAATTTGATCTTACAGTTGACTTTACTAACGGTTTATTAAATCCAACTATTGGATCTACCTACGAAGCATCCTATGGTCAAGATAAAGCCATTAAATCGAATGATCCAAACCATCCAAAAATTGAATGGTCACGATCAGATTGCTCCAAGCTCTGATGGTTCATGATAAGCGCCAAGTGCGCCACAAAAGAACTACTAGCGCCCTACAGCCCATGCTACCACGCATAAGCATACCTAGGGCTGGCAATTTTGACATGACTCGATACCCCGACATGAACACGACACACAATTAGTGGGTTTGGGTTGACCCGTTTACGACCTGTTTATCTTGCTTAAACAAGTTATGTCGCGGGTCACTCGTGGGTGATCCAATAGACCCGTTTATGATTATAATATATATATATATTTAGTTTTTTAGTTTTTTACCCATCCACCACCTCATTCCGACCTTATCAACTAGGAACTCTAAGACTAGAATACTCTAGATTAACTCAATTTGACTTTTCAGTTCTCTCACACCACTTTCTCCTTTATTTATTTTTATTTTTATTTTTTTCTTTTCTTTCTTCCTCGACCAACAACATTACCCACCCACCCCATCACTTTCAAATATATATTTTTCCTTTCTTTTTTTCTCCTTGTTCTTCTTGCTCAACCTCGGTGCACACTTTAGCTTCTAACCTATTTTTTTTTTCTTTCGTTCTCATGCTGTGCCGCCCTCCAATAATTTTCATCATTTTCTTCTTCCTCCACTCTCTCTCGCTCGACACACTCTCTCTCTGCTCTTCGCTCGCTGCCGACGTCACAGCCACTCTCCCCCTTTCTCTGCTGCATCGCTTGCCGCTTTCTCTCTCTTGTGCCAATGTCGCAGGCTCGCAGCCGCTCTCCCATTCTCTCTGCTGCACCGCCTGCCGTTCTCTCTCTCTTCCGCCGAGTTCGCAGCCGCTCTCCACCTCTCTCTGCTGCATCGCTTGCCGCTCTCTCTCTCTACTTCTCTTGACCCATTATGTTAAATGGGTTTCATGGGTCGTGTCGGGTGACCTGTGAAACTTACTGTGCCGTATCGTGTTTGGGGCTCCGACCCATTAACATAAACGGGTTGTGTTTGGATCTACCTTAAATGGGCCACGGGTCACCATGGGTCATAAACGGGTCGACCCGCGGACCCGTTTTGCCAGCCATAAGCATACTTGCGTAAAACACTCCAAAACCAAAATAAAAATATATATATATATACATAATAACTTTGAAAATTATATACCTAAGGTTTTCGGTATCACCTATTAAAAAAGAGTTTGAACTCACATATGAGATAGAGTGTTAACAGTATTCATTAAACAGTTAAATTCACTTCTTTTTATTAGCTTAAACTTTTTGGACAACTAATAATTAAACAAGGTAGGCATGTTAATAACTTGGCATGCACCAAATTAAGAAAGATTAAAAAGAAAAAAGAAAAAAATATTAGGTTCGCCAAATTTTAAGGATTAATTAATATATAAACTTACCTGGAATGCCAGTAGCAATTTTTCTTGCTACATGCTGATTTTTTGAGTTGCCAATAATAGGAATTGCAAAGACAAAGAAGTACCATGCTTTCAAAACCAAAACCATTAATTATCAAATTTAAGTTCAACTAATGTGCCCACTTAATTAATTCCTAGACAAGGAAATGTGTGGTTAGCAACAATATTGTTTATAGCCAACGACTTCTACTACCTCACAACAAGAGCAATGATGAAGTAAAAAGTGACCTCTCGTTCTCAATGTCTCATTCTTCGTATAAATGAGAATTAATGTTTTGATAATAACCTGTCTAATAATTGATGAAGAGAGAGAGTTTATCTTGATTTTTAATTATAATAATACAGCTCAACCATTACACATACGTACGAGGCATCGATAAGAAATCCGGCCAATTGTTAATTCGTAAGAAATATTATACAATATTGTACCTAAGACTAATATGTAAGAAATTACCTAACTATATTAAAGTGTACCCCATATGCCACATGTGTTTATTGTCATTTATATTAGGGTTAAATACCTAATACACCCTTGGGGTTTCACAAATTTTTTTTTTTTCCTTAGGGTTTGATTTTTATCACACGAGGTCCATGTAGTTTTAATAAAGGACCAAATTGGTCATTTTGTTAGTTGACTTAATGAATTAACACGTGGATGAATGAAAATTTGACACTTGGCACAAAACCGAATTAAATTTTTTATTTAAAAAAAAATAAATAAATAAATTTCAAAAAAAAAAAAGCAAAAAAAAAAATTGGGGTGGCCTCCCGCCTAAGGGGTGGCTCAGCCACCCCCTTGGCACCTTGGGGGTGGCTTGGCTACTCCCATCTGGCCGGACTCTACAGCAAAGAGAGAAAGAGAGAGAGAGAGAGATTACTTGAAGAAATGAGTCAGAATTGCTTCTTTTCTAGTCTTGCTGCATAGAAACACTGGTTTTTTGTTCGTTGGACGCAGCAATTTCTCCCCCAATTCACAGTTTCTTTATGCTTTTCTTCTTTGAAGAATGAAAGATCAAGACCCTATATCGTTCTCTCACCTGCAATTTTCCCAGATCTGTGAATCTGCCACATTATTCCACCTTTTTATTGGTTCCTCCAGTTTTCTTTACCATCAAAAGAAACAAATCGGAATAGCAAACCAAATAGTAGCTGTAGTGGTTTGGGGGTGGTTTCGAGCACCCCTTTGGCTCCATGGGGGTGGTACCCACTTGGGGTGGTTTCGGCCACTCCCTCGGAGCCCAAGGGTTGTTTTTTATTTTTTTTTGGAAAAAATATATATATTTTGTGAAAAAATAAAAAATTTAATTAGGTGGCCACTCATCATTGATGACATGGCCACTTATGCCAAGTGTTAAATTTTCATTAATCCATGTGTCAGTCCGTTAAGTCAACTAACGGTCAACTGACAAAATGACCAATTTGATCCTTTATCAAAACCACATGAATACTAGTATCAATTTTAAGGATTAATTAATATATATACTTTCCTGAAATGGCAGTAGCAATTTTTCTTGCTACATGCTGATTTTTTGAGTTGCCAATAATAGGAATTGCAAAGACAAAGAAGTACCATGCTTTCAAAACCAAAACCATTAATTATAAAATTTAAGTTCAACTAATTTGCCCACTTAATTAATTCCTAGACAAGGAAATGTGTATGTGCCCACTTAATTAATTCCTTGACAAGGAAATGTGTGGTTAGCAAGAATATTGTTTATAGCCAACGACTTCTACTACCTCATAACAAGAGTAATGATGAAGCAAAAAGGGACCTCTTGGTCTCAATGTCTCATTCTTCGTATAAATGAGAATTAATCTTTCGATAATAACCTGTCTAAGAATTGATGAAGAGAAAGAGTTTATCCTGATTTTTAATGATAATAATGCAGCTCAACCCTTACACATACATATGAGGCATCAATAAGAAATCCGGCCAATTGTTAATTCGTAAGAAACATTATACAATATTGTACGTAAGACTAATATGTAAGAATTACCAAACTATATTAAAGTGTACCCCATATGCCACATGTGTTTATTGTGATTTATATTAGGGTTAAATACCAAATACCCCCTTGGGGTTTCACAATTCTATTTTTTTTTTCCTTAGAGTTTGATTTTTATCACACGAGGTCCATGTGGTTTTGATAAAGGAACAAATTGGTCCTTCTGTTAGTTGACTGTTAGTTGACTTAATGAATTAACACGTGGACGAATGAAAATTTGACACCTGGCACAAAACCGAATTAAATTATTTATTTTTTTTAAAAAAATTAAAAAAAAAATATTTTTCATAAAAAAGAAAAGAAAAAAGAAACAAAATTTGGTGTGGCCTCCCGCCCAAGGAGCCACCCCCTTGGCACCTTGGGGGTGGTCTAGCCACCCCCATCTGGCCGAACTCTACAGCAAAGAGAGAAAGAGAGAGAGATTACTTGAGGAAATGAGTCAGAATTGCTTCTTTTCTGGTCTTGCTGCACAGAAACATTGGTTTTTTGTTCATTGGATGCAACAATTTCTCTCCCAATTCATAGTTTCTTTCTGCTTTTCTTCTTTGAAGAATGAAAGATCAAGACCCTATATCGTTCTCTCACCTGCAATTTTCTCAGATTTGCGAATCTGCCACATTATTCCACCTTTTTTTTGGTTCCTCCAGTTTTCTTTACCATCAAAAGAAACAAATAAGAATAGCAAACCCAATAGTAGCTGCAGTGGTTTGGGGGTGGCCCAAACTACCCCCAATGGTGGTTTGGGGGTGGTTTCGGGCACCCCCTTGGCTCCATGGGGGTGGTTGAGCCACCCCCGGTACCCACTTGGGGTGGTTTCGGCCACCCCCTCGGTGCCCGAGGGTTGTTTTTTTTTTTCGGAAAAAAAAAATATATTTTTTGTAAAAATAAAAAATTTAATTAGGTGGCCACTCATCATTGATAACGTGGCCACTTACTCTAAATGTTAAGTTTTCATTCGTCCAGTATGTTAGTCAGATTAAATCATTAACTAATGAAAAAAGGACCAATTTTGTCCTTTATTAAAGCCACAGGAATACCAGTACCAATTTGAAGGATTAATTAATATATATACTTTCCTAAAATGGCAGTAGCAATTTTTCTTGCTACATGCTGATTTTTTGAGTTGCCAATAATAGGAATTGCAAAGACAAAGAAGTGTCATGCTTTCAAAACCAAAACCATTAATTATCCAATTTAAGTTCAACTAATGGGCCCACTTTATTAATTCCTAGACAAGGAAATGTGTATGTGCCCACTTAATTAATTCCTTGACAAGGAAATGTGTGGATAGCAACAATATTATTTATAGCCAACGACTTCTACTACCTTACAACAAGAGCAATGATGAAGCAAAAAGGGACCTCTAGGTCTCAATGTCTCATTCTTCGTATAAATGGGAATTAATGTTTCGATAATAACCTGTCTAAGAATTGATAAAGAGAGAGAGTTTATCTTCATTTTTAATTATAATAATACAGCTCAACCCTTACACATACGTACGAGGCATCGATAAGAAATCCAGCCAATTGTTAATTCGTAAGAAATATTATACAATATTGTACCTAAGACTAATATGTAAGAAATTAACTAACTATATTAAAGTGTACACCGTATCCCACGTGTTTATTGTGATTTATATTAGGGTTAAATACCTAATACCCACTTGAGGTTTTACAATTTTATTTTATTTTTTCCTTAGGGTTTGATTTTTATCACACGAGGTCCGTGTGGTTTTAATAAAGGACCAAATTGGTCCTTTTGTTAGTTGACTTAATGAATTAACACATGGACAAATGAAAATTTGACACTTGGCAAAAAACCGAATTAATTTTTTTAAAAAAAAAAAATTCAAAAAAAAAAAAAAAATTTGGTGTGGCCTACCGCCCAAAAGCCACCCCCTTGGCACCTTGGGGGTGGCTTGGCCACTCCCATCAGGCCGGACTCTACAGCAAAGAGAGAAAGAGAAAGAAAGAGAGATTATTTGAAGAAATGAGTCAGAATTGCTTCTTTTCTGGTCTTGCTGCACAGAAACATTGGTTTTTTGTTCGTTGGATGCAGCAATTTCTCTCCGAATTCACAGTTTCTTTCTGCTTTTCTTCTTTGAAGAATGGAAGATCAAGACCCTATATCATTCTCTCACCTGCAATTTTCCCAGATATGTGAATCTGCCACATTATTCCACCTTTTTATTGGTTCCTCCAGTTTTCTTTACCATCAAAAGAAACAAATAGGAATAGCAAACCAAATAGTAGCTGCAGTGGTTTGGAGGTGGTTTCGGGCACCCCCTTGGCTCCATGAGGGTGGCTGAGCCACCCCCGGTACCCATTTGGGGTGGTTTCAGCCACCCCCTCGGTGCCCAAGGGTTGTTTTTGTTTTGGAAAAAATATAAATATTTTTTGAAAAAATAAAAATCTAATTAGGTGGCCACTCATCATTGATGACATGGCCACTTATGCCAAGTGTTAAATTTTCATTCGTCCCAGTGTCGTTAGTGTCAACTTAGTAATATCCCAAACCACATGAATACTAATACCAATTTTAAGGATTAATTAATATATATACTTTCCTGAAATGGCAGTAGCAATTTTTCTTGCTACATGTTAATTTTTTGAGTTGCCAATAATAAGAATTGCAAAGACAAAGAAGTACCATGCTCTCAAAACCAAAACCATTAATTGTAAAATTTAAGTTCAACTAATGTGCCCACTTAATTAATTCCTAGACAAGGAAATGTGTATGTGCCCACTTAATTAATTCCTTGACAAGGAAATGTGTGGTTAGCAAGAATATTGTTTATAGCCAACGACTTCTACTACCTCACAACAAGAGTAATGATGAAGCAAAAAGGGACCTTTCGGTCTCAATGTCTCATTCTTCGTATAAATGAGAATTAATGTTTTGATAATAACCTGTCTAAGAATTGATGAAGAGAGAGAGTTTATCTTGATTTTCAATTATAATAATGCAGCTCAACCCTTACACATACATACGAGGCATCAATAAGAAATTAGGCCAATTGTTAATTCGTAAGAAATATTATACAATATTGTACCTAAGACTAATATGTAAGAAATTACCTAACTATATTAAAGTGTACCCCATATGCCACATGTGTTTATTGTGATTTATATTAGGGTTAAATACCTAATACCCCCTTGGGGTTTTACAATTTTTTTTTTCCTTATGGTTTGATTTTTATCACACGAGGTCCATGTGGTTTTGATAAAGAAACAAATTGGTCCTTTTGTTAGTTGGCTGTTAGTTGATTTAATGAATTAACACGTGGACGAATGAAAATTTGACACCTGGCACAAAACCAAATTAAATTTTTTATTTTTATTTTTTAAATTAAAAAAGAATACTTTTTCAAAAAAAAAAAAAAGAAAACATACAAAATTTGGTGTGGCCTCCTACCCAAGGGGTGGCTCAGCCACCCCCATCTGGCCGGACTCTACAGCAAAGAGAGAAAGAGAGAGAGATTACTTGAAGAAATGAGTCATAATTGCTTCTTTTCTGGTCTTGCTGCGCAGAAACATTGGTTTTTTGTTCGTTGGATGCAACAATTTCTCTCCCAATTCATAGTTTCTTTATGCTTTTCTTCTTTGAAGAATGAAAGATCAAGACCCTATATCGTTCTGTCACCTGCAATTTTCTCAGATCTGCAAATCTGCCACATTATTCCACCTTTTTTTTTGGTTCCTCCAGTTTTCTTTACCATCAAAAGAAACAAATAAGAATAGCAAACCCGATAGTAGCTGCAGTGGTTTGGGGGTGGCCCAAACCACCCCCAATGGTGATTTGGGGGTGGCTGAGCCACCCCCGGTACCTACTTGGGGTGGTTTCGGCCACCCCCTTGGTGCCCAAGGGTTGTTTTTTTTTTGGAAAAAAAAATATATTTTTTGAAAAAATAAAAAATTTAATTAGGTGGCCACTCATCATTGATGACGTGGCCACTTACTCCAAATGTTAAATTTTCATTCGTCTATGTGTCAGTCCGTTAAATCAACTAACGGTCAACTGATAAAAGGACCAATTTTGTCCTTTATTAAAGCCACAGGAATACCAGTACCAATTTGAAGGATTAATTAATATATATACTTTCCTAAAATGGCAGTAGCAATTTTTCTTGCTACATGCTGATTTTTTGAGTTGCCAATAATAGGAATTGCAAAGACAAAGAAGTGTCATGCTTTCAAAACCAAAACCATTAATTATCCAATTTAAGTTCAACTAATATGCCCACTTAATTAAAATTAATTCCTTGACAAGGAAATGTGTGGATAGCAACAATATTATTTATAGCCAACAACTTCTACTACCTCACAACAAGAGCAATGATGAAGCAAAAAGGGACCTCTCGGTCTCAATGTCTCATTCTTAGTATAAATGGGAATTAATGTTTTGATAATAACCTGTCTAAGAATTGATAAAAAGAGAGTTTACCTTGATTTTTAATTATAATAATACAGCTCAACCCTTACACATACGTACGAGGCATCGATAAGAAATCCAGCCAATTGTTAATTCGTAAGAAATATTAAACAATATTGTACCTATGACTAATGTGTAAGAAATTACCTAACTATATTAAAGTGTACGCCATATGCCATATGTGTTTATTGTGATTTATATTAGGGTTAAATACCTAATACCCCCTTGGGGTTTCACAGTTTTATTTTATTTTTTCCTTAGGGTTTGATTTTTATCACACGAAATCCGTGTGGTTTTAATAAAGGACCAAATTGGTCATTTTGTTAGTTGACTTAATGAATTAACACGTGGACGAATGAAAATTTGACACTTGACAAAAAACCGAATTAAATTTTTTATTTAAAAAAAAATTCAAAAAAATTAAAAAACAAAAAAAATTTGGCACCTTGGGGGTGGCATGGCCACTCCCATCTGGCCGGACTACAGCAAAGAGAGAAAGGAGAGAGATTACTTGAAGAAATAAGTCAGAATTGCTTTTTTTCTGGTCTTGCTGCACAGAAACATTGGTTTTTTGTTCGTTGGATGCAGCAATTTCTCTCCCAATTCACAGTTTCTTTTTGCTTTTCTTCTTTGAAGAATGAAAAATCAAGAACCTATATCGTTCTCTCATCTGCAATTTTCCCAGATCTGCGAATCTGCCACATTATTCCACCTTTTTTTTGGTTCCTCCAGTTTTCTTTACCATCAAAAGAAACAAATAGGAATAGCAAACCAAGTAGTAGCTGCAGTGGTTTGGGGGTGGCCCAAACCATCCCCAATGGTGGTTTGGGGATGGTTTCGGGCACACCCTTGGCTCCATGAGGGTGGCTGAGCCACTTCCGGTACCCACCCACCCCTTCGATGCCCAAGTGTTGTTTTTTTTTTGGAAAAAATGTATATATTTTTTGAAAAAATAAAAAATTTAATTAGGTGGCCACTCATCATTGATGACGTGGCCACTTACGCCAAGTGTTAAATTTTCATTCGTCCGTATGTCAGTCCATTAGGTTAACTAACAGTCAACTGACAAAAGGACCAATTTGGTCCTTTATCAAAACCACAGGAATACCAGTACCAATTTTAAGGCTTAATTAAGAATTTAACTTTGGTCAGGATGCTCCTTAAAATACCACTTTTACAGCTCCCAATCCCGAATTAACACCTCTGAAAAAACTAAAAAAATACACCAAAATAACCTAAATCGTAATGCACTGGATTGCTCTGAGGAAGAAAAAAAAAGATTGAAAAGCAAAGACCCACGCAGTGAACTTGGCCAGACCCTTCGTGCAGGCAGAGACCGTTCGTGAAATGGCAGAGACCCACGAGACCCACGCCGTGGGTTTTGATGTGGGTTGGTTTCGACGTGTCTGTGGGTGGGTTTCGCTGTGGGTTTCACTATGGGTTTGCCGTGGATGGGGTTTCGCCGTGGATGGGGTTTCGATGTGGGTGGGTTTCGACGTGCGCTGTGGGTGGGTTTTTGCCGTGGATGGGGTTTCGCCGTGGGTGGGTTTCGACATGCGCTGTGGGTGAGTTTTTTGTGAGGTGGGTCGTCCTGATCGGCGAGACCCAAGCGCGGCGTGCTGCTCTGCGCTGCAGACCACGGGCATGGGTTTCGCCATACCCACGATCTGCGTGCGGCAGAGGGTCTTGCTGCCATGGTCCTGCTGGTTTGCTCTTTTTTTTGAGTCTGTTTGGTCTGCTTGCAAGGGTATTTTTGGTATTATATTTATTTTGATTTGCTGTGTCTGTGTTCATTTTTATTTTTTGTATTTCTCTTGAAGTGATGATGTGGCACTTGGTAAGTGGGTTCTGTAAAATGAGTGATTTATAGTGCATCCTGACCATAGGGGCTCTCATTAATTAATATATATACTTTCCTGAAATGGCAATAGCAATTTTTTTTGCTACATGTTGATTTTTTGAGTTGCCAATAATAGGAATTGCAAAGGCAAAGAAGTACCATGCTTTCAAAACCAAAACCATTAATTATAAAATTTAAGTTCATCTAATGTGCCTACTTAATTAATTCCTAGACAAGGAAATGTGTATGTGCCCACTTAATTAATTCCTTGACAAGGAAATGTGTGGTTAGCAAGAATAGTGTTTATAGCCAATGACTTCTACTACCTCACAACAAGAGTAATGAGGAAGCAAAAAGGGACCTCTCTATCTCAATGTCTTATTCTTCGTATAAATGAGAATTAATGTTTTGATAATAACCTGTCTAAGAATTGATGAAGAGAGAGAGAGTTTATCTTGATTTTTAATTATAATAATACAGCTCAACCCTTACACATACATACGAGGTATCGATAAGAAATCCGGCCAATTGTTAATTCGTAAGAAATATTATACAATATTGTACCTAAGACTAATATGTAAGAAATTACCTAACTATATTAAAGTGTACCCCATATGCCACATGTGTTTATTGCGATTTATATTAGGGTTAAATACCTAATACCCTCTTGGGGTTTCACAATTTTATTTTTTTTCTTTAGGGTTTAATTTTTATCACACGAGGTCCATGTGGTTTTGATAAAGAACAAATTAGTTATTTTGTTAGTTGACCGTTAGTTGACTTAATGAATTAACACGTGGACGAATGAGAATTTGACACTTGGCACAAAACCGAATTAAATTTTTTTATTTTTTTTAATTAAAAAAAAAATTTCAAAACAAAAAAAAAAAAGAAAAAAACCAAAAACTTTTTGGGGTGGCCTCCCGCCCAAGGTGTGGCTCAGCCACCCAAGCCACCCCTTGGCACTGGCCAACCCCATCTGGCCGGACTCTATAGCAAAGAGAGAAAGAGAGAGAGATTACTTGAAGAAATGAGTCAGAATTGCTTCTTTTATGGTCTTGCTGCACATAAACATTGTTTTTTTGTTCGTTGGATGCAGCAATTTCTCTCCCAATTCACAGTTTCTTTCTGCTTTTCTTCTTTGAAGAATGAAAGATCAAAGCCCTATATCGTTCTCTCACCTGCAATTTTCCCAGATCTGCGAATCTGCCACATTATTCCACCTTTTTTTTTGGTTCCTCCAGTTTTCTTTACCATCAGAAGAAACAAATAAGAATAGCAAACCCAGTAGTAGCTGTAGTGGTTTGGGGGTGGCCCAAACCACCCCCAATTGTGGTTTGGGGCACTCCCTTGGCTCCATGGGGATGGTTGAGCCACCTCCGGTACCCACTTGGGGTGCTTTCTGCTACCCCCTCGGTGCCCAAGGGTTGTTGTTGTTGTTGTTGTTTTTTTTTTTCTTTTTTTTAAAAAATACACATATTTTTTGAAAAGATAAAAAATTTAATTAGGTGGCCACTCATCACTGATGACGTGGCCACTTATCTTGATGTTAAATTTTCATTCATCTACATGTGTCATCAGATTAAATCATTAATAGTCGATTAATGAAATGAATTTGATCCTTTATCAAAACCACAGGGACTTTCCATGATAAAAATCAAATCCTAAGGGAAAAAAAATAAAGTTGTGAAACTCCAAGAGGGTATTAAGTATTTAACTCTTTATATTAAACATAATTACAGGTGTAATTTATTTTAAATAAGAAATTATTTGTGGAATTCAAATTCGAACTGATTTTATTTTGATTTCTCATTCTTGATGAGAGAAATAAATAAGGTAAAGTTTTAATTGAAAAGTTTCGGTTCATTTTAAATCAACAGCCCAAATCTCAAAAAGAAGAAAGTAATTAGCAAGTTAAGGTGTGAAGTTGAAGCCTCTCGAAATTTTTAAAAAGCTCCCAAAATATATATTTTTGTGAGTATTCTTTTTGGATCTTTTCCTTTTTTTTTTTGCCCTCCATTTTTCTTTTAAAGAAGTTTGCTCCTTCCCTCCTTTCAAGTTATAGTTCTGCCCTTTTGTGCGAACAATCTCGTTTTCGCTATTAAGATGATTTGGTCACTCATAAGACGTTCTTTGAGTGTCTAAATCACCCCTTTTGACATTAAACGGACTGTTAAAAGTGATCAATGGAGTGATCAAACCACACCTTTTGTGGTGGGGTGGTTTGACAACTACCTATGTGCTCCGACATCTGAACCACCTTTTATTTTATTTTATTTTATTTTATTTTATTTTTTCTCTCTTTGCCATGTGCAGTCGTGATCTCGTAGTTATTACAATATCCCAATCTTTTAAGAATTAGATAAGATTCCTTTTGTGGTGGGGTGGTTTGACAACTACCTATGTGCTCCGACCTATGAGCCAACCTTTTTCATTTTTTTTTTTTTTTGGTGCCATGTGCACTCGTGATCTCGTAGTTATTACAATATCCCAATCTTTTAAGAATTAGATAAGAATACATCACTAGAGAAGAGAACAGGATCCTCTCGGTCCTTTTGGGAATAATATATTACTAGAGCGAAAACTATGAATAAATAAATGTGGATATAAGATTACATCAAAATAATGATCCACTATAGATAATTTATGCCCACCAAACAAAATACAGTTGGTTTCCATGCAATTATGAACACCCAAACAAAATACAGTTAGTTAGTAGAACGCCATGCAATTATGAACACCCAAAGTTGGCACGTCTTCGGCATTATTACAATTCTATAAACTGTTTTCGTAATGGGAATTTTTTTTTTATTATTATTCAAATTAGTTTGAAAGAAAGTGATCATAAGGAATAATATAATGTGGAAGCTTAAGATAGCAGAGCGTGGAAACGACCCTTATATCTTCAGCACAAACAACTTTGTTGGGAGGCAGACATGGGAATTTGATCCTGAGGCTGGTACCCCACAAGAGAGGGCTGAGGTTGAAGAGGCTCGCCAAAATTTCTACAACAACCGGTTTCACGTGAAACCTAGCAGTGATCTCATATGGCGAATGCAGGTTCCCTCATCTTTTCTCTCTCTATCTATACCAATATAGCATTTTATGGTTATTGATGTAACGTGTTTTAGGTTACTCTTTTTTATTTTTTATTTTTTGAAAGGTTTAGGTTACTTTTTATGTCACTTATAGAGCCGATCGGCCATGCGTGCCTAACAACTAAAAGAGAGATTGAGTTGAGACATGTGAGAGGATGTGCTAGAATATAAATAAAATAATTATATTTACCTTTTTGTTCTTCAATATTTTGTCATTTATGGTATTTTGCTTACCAATTATACATAGGTTAAAGCAGAGAAACTATTTTATATATGGTCTAGATTAGAGTTCACAACATCTAACTGTGTATATGTTACATATGTTGCCATGCCATTTAAAATTTTAAATGATGCGACACTATGTATAATGTCAGATGCTGTAAAATTTAATTTTGACCATAAAATTGAGAGGATCATGTTACAATTAAGCTTTATGGGGCTTATAGACAGTTAGTACTTGTGTCATTTCTTTACCTTATTTTCCAACGTACATTTGCTTGAAAAGATTTTTGAAATTAAATTATAATGGAAAAAACATATAATAGCTTAAGCCTACAAATTTAGTAATATATAAAAGATTAATTTATAATATATAAAAAATTATAATACTATAATTTTATTTTTTATTTATTATTTTTTTTAAGTTAAAGTGTAATGAAAAAAAAAAATGAAAGAAAAAAAAAACCCAAGCATTGTGTGGGTTATAGGCTAGGTTTTTTTTTTTTGGTAACAAACATTGCATTAAGAAACAAGAGAATGTGCATTACAAACATTACAGACCAATAATAGACGAAAATATGGGGGATCTTTACCACTAAAAATAGGGAAAGGAGGAGAAAGAAAGTAAGTGGGAATGCAGCCCAAGTAAACTCTTGCCGCGGCCCAATCTGCCACATGGTGGATGCAGAACTTAGCACTCTATTAATTTTTCTAGCCTCTCAATTGAAAGAAGCTGGGAGGATAGATAAAGACTCTGAGATGATCTTGTCTATGTGCCAATCTTGAGTGATGGATGGATATTGTAGGGTTGTGATGACAGTGAGAGAGTCCCCTTCAATAGTGAAGTTTTTAAGCTTCAAAGCTACAGCTTGGGGTTATAGGCTAGTTTTAAGTAGTGCTTAGAATTACAAAGGTGATGGAATTCATAGTAATCTAGAGGTATTAAAATTCATATATATCATGAGATATTAATAATATGCTCATTTCTTTGTCAAAATGATTGCAGTTTCTTAGGGATAAAAACTTCAAACAAACAATTCCCCTGGTAAAGGTTGAGGATGGAGAGGAAATCACAAGTGAAAAGGCCACAGCTGCATTGAGAAGGGCTGTCCATTTCTTTTCGGCCTTGCAGGCTAGTGATGGCCATTGGCCTTCTGAAATTGCTGGTGTATTGTTTTTCCTTCCCCCTTTGGTGAGATTTATAATTATTATCAAAAAATAATTTTATCATTGCCATCATTGTGATCATCACATAATCAAATAGATTCTATTTTGGAATATTTAATTTACGAATAGTACCATTGGATTTTTGGTTTTCATCTTAATATATGCAACTGCTAATTGTATTCTTTTTAACCGGGGAAAAAAATGCAGGTAATGTGTTTGTACATTACAGGACATCTTAATATTGTGTTCCCAGCTGAGTATCAAAAGGAAATCCTCCGATACATATACTATCATCAGGTGCATATTCTTGGAAGCTTTACATGTTAATTATGCAAAGAAGATTATATTACTTGCTTCCTTTCCTTTTTTTGTGAGTGTGTGTTTGTTTAAACTATCATGTTTAACAAGTATGTTGTAAATTTTGCATAATGTAGAATGAAGATGGTGGGTGGGGATTACACATAGAGGGCCACAGCATCATGTTTTGCTCTCAACTACATTAGTATCGTATACTTGGGAAGGACCTGATGGTGGTCAGAACAATGCTTGTGCAAGGGCGCGAAAGTGGATCCTTGATCATGGCGGTGTAACACACATACCTTCATGGGGAAAGACCTGGCTTTCGGTATGACCATGTTTCATAAATCTAATCTATATATATTCAAAAATTCATGACTATGCATGATGATTATTTGTTGATAATTAACTCTAGTATGCATTTTCCCTTTGTTGTAGATACTTGGTGTGTTCGAGTGGATTGGAACCAACCCAATGCCTCCGGAATTTTGGATCATTCCTTCATTTCTTCCCATGCATCCATGTATGTACACACACACACACACACATATATATTATACTTCCTAAAATACCAATACACTTTAGATCCTTATTGTATAATGGAATGTTTTTAAAATCATTTAATTAATTAGTCCAATGTTAAAAAAAAATTAAATACAATGTTTAATTGAAACATGGTTGTCATTTCTATTTGAGTCATCTGTGAGAGAAATATGTTTTACTTTCTTCTCTTTATTAATTAAACTCGCTACATATTTCTTATCAATTGCCTTTTTTTCAAAAATGCAGCTAAAATGTGGTGTTACTGCCGCATGGTGTACATGCCAATGTCATACTTGTATGGAAAAAGGTTTGTTGGCACAATCACACCTCTCATCCTTCAATTGAGGGAGGAACTCTACACTCAACCTTACAATGAAGTTAAATGGAAGAAAGTGCGTCATCTCTGTGCAAAGGTGAGTTTACCTTAATCTTCTCTGCATTGTTGATAATTTCTCATTGTTACGTATGCTTTTCGATAATCTTCCAACACAATGATTATGCAAAACTATTGCTACAGGAGGATCTCTACTATCCCCATCCTTTGATACAGGATTTACTTTGGGACAGTCTATACATATTCACTGAGCCTCTTCTCACTCGTTGGCCCTTTCACAAGCTAGTTAGAGAGAAGGCTCTTCAAGTAACAATGAAGCACATCCATTATGAAGATGAGAACAGTCGATACATCACCATTGGATGTGTGGAAAAGGTAATATTATCAAAAATAAAGGGAAGCAACAAAGAGCATCTATTAAGGCTGTATAACAGTACTCCTAAAGTCATTTGCATTGAACAGGTCCTATGTATGCTTGCTTGTTGGGTTGAAGATCCAAATGGGGATTATTTCAAGAAACATATTGATAGGATCCCAGATTACATATGGGTTGCTGAAGATGGAATCAAGATGCAGGTCAATAGACATATTCTGCAAAAATAAAAAAATAAATAAAATAAATAAAAAATATTGTACAACCCTTTTGCCTTTTTGTTGAAAATTTGAATTGCACTTCACGCTAAACTATGAATAAGGATATTTCCTAAAATAAATCTATTTGTAGAGCTATTTTATAAATACAACTAATCAAACTTGAGATAAACCCCAGGCTCTTGTTTTCTAGCTTCAAGTCTATAAGTCTCGAACCATTTGTATGCAGGGTTTTGGAAGTCAACTGTGGGATTCTGTTTTCGCTATTCAAGCTTTACTTGCTAGTAATCTCACCAATGAAATTGGACCTACACTTGCGAGAGGGCACGATTTTATCAAGAAATCTCAGGTTTCATTTTCAATTGTGAAAGCATCTCTTCATCACAATCTTTAAAAAAGTAAAAAATAAAACAAAAAACTATCTTGTATTCATTCAGACTAATTATTCTCTCTTAAAAAATTATAAGGTTAAGGACAATCCTTCTGGAGACTTTAAAAGCATGTACCGTCACATTTCTAAAGGATCGTGGACTTTCTCTGATCATGATCATGGATGGCAAGTTTCTGATTCCACTGCAGAAGGTTTGAAGGTAATTAACTTTGTTTAAATGTGTCAATGGGTAAAATGTTGCACCTTCTCCATAATTGATTTGTTCTCACCAAATTCTCCTCTATTTTAGTGTTGCATGCTTTTCTCCATGATGCAACCAGAAATTGTTGGTGAGAAAATGGATCCCAAGCAATTTTATGATTCTGTAAATGTTATACTTTCTCTCCAGGTGAGGATTAACTTTCACTAGTATTAAAGCAACAGTTATCTCAAAAGTTAAGTTGATGAAAAATTGTTGATTTTAATTATTTAATTAATATTCTAGAACTCCCTTATAATTGTGCGCTCAAACTCCCATTCAGTAATTGAATAAGGGAAATGGTTGACTTTAGTTATTTAATTAATATTCCAACAATTCCCTTCAAATGTGGGCTCAAACTATTCCTATTAAGTGAGGTCCAACACTTAGAATAATATTTAATTAATATTAACACATTCTCTCATGTGTGGGCTCAAACTACCCCTTTCATAAGTGAATAATTGAAGCTTAACACATGAAATATTTAATTGAAAAGGAGTTAAATGATTGAGACAATATTCGAATTTAGAACCTTAGCTTTGACACCATATTAAATTATCAGTTATACGTAAAACCTAAACTTATATGGAATGATTGATTAATCATTTAATACATATTCTGACAACTAACATATATTTTCAACTACAAAATATTTGGTAACTATATATCGGCATTGAATAGGAAAACAAAGTTGCATTTGGTTTTTCTAAGGATATGAATGTCTTAAAGTTTCCTTTTTATCTAGTGCAGTGTTTATTTCTTCAGTATTTCACTGTGTTCATATCAATAAGTTCTGTTGTATGGCTTAATGCAGAGTAAAAATGGTGGTTTAACTGCTTGGGAACCAATACGAGCCTATGATTGGTTGGAAGTAAGCACCTTAACATATTGAAATGGCCTTGAAATATGCTTATGGGAATACTTTAAAATTATCTAGTGCTTCTAAATTCTTATACTAATGGAAAGATTCTCATTCTTCTTCTTTCTTTCATTAGCTGTTTAATCCCACAGATTTCTTATCAGACCTTATTGTTGAGCAAGACTACGTTGAGTGCACTGCATCAACAATCCAATCTTTAGTTTTGTTTAAGAAGCTATACCCTGGGCATCGGAAGAAAGAGGTCAACAATTTCATAAAAAGTGCTGCTCAATTCCTTCAAGACACACAAATGCCTGATGGTTCATGGTATATAATATAAATGTTCCTTTACTGGTTTATTTATTTAGATGTACCTGAGAAATCTATTACATGATTAAGCATTTCCACAGGTATGGAAAATGGGGAGTTTGCTTCACATACGGTACATGGTTTGCACTTGGAGGATTGGCTGCAGTTGGCAAGACTTACAACAATTGTCCTGCTATGCGCAGAGCTGTTGATTTTCTACTCACAACACAAAAAGATGATGGTGGATGGGGAGAGAGCTATCTTTCATGCCCAAACAAGGTAATGTTTTAACATATATAATTCTTATTTGTTTTTCATCTTTATTTGCAAACATCATTAAGTTTTTCATTATCTTTTACTCTCAACATCATTGATGACAATTTAAGAACCTTTAACATGTTTTGTCTTTCTAAGATTTTACAGATGCTAGATAATAAAACTATAAACTCTTTGTGCTTGATTATATAGGAATATGTACCTCTTGAAGGAAACCAATCAAATTTGGTACAAACTGCATGGGCAATGATGGGTCTTATTCATGCAGGACAGGTGACTTGATGGTTTATATTATGCTATCATTATTGTCATATGTTTTGATCCTACATATTTTGATGTTAAAATTTTGTTTGCAATAGGCTGAAAGAGACCCAACACCTCTTCATCGTGCAGCAAAGCTGATAATTAATTCTCAACTAGAGGATGGCGATTTTCCTCAACAGGTACCTCTCTTTAACAAAGCTTCAAATTAAGAGAAGAAAAATAACATAACTTGAAGAATATTATGCTTGAATTTTACCTCCATAGTGATGTAGGGTGATATTTACCTATACTTTCGGTAAAAACGAAAATAGTAAAAATGTCAAAAATAATATTGAAGCAGCACTGCTTGATCAGAATTTTACCCATTCTTAGACAATGGAAATACAAAAGGAAAGATTGTCACAATTCTTGCTGATTGTCAATTGGACAGAAATTTCATCCAAAACCAAACCTATTTGGATAAAATTTCGTCCAACCCATATAAAATTATGCCAAGTGACGAAGCATTTAATATGCACATTAAATATTAAAGGTCATTAATAGCAGTTTACTAATACTAACTAAGGTTAACCTTTTTAAAAAAAAAAAAAAAAAATTCAAAATGTTAGATAACTCTTTTTTATTTTTTATAAAGATAACTCTCTGTTAATATAATTGAAAATAGATTAAAATTAATCAAAACATTATCAAGATAGGAAGACTCAATTGTTAAAATATCAAGAAAAGTACCTTCATATCATAGCAGTTTTCGCGTATTTAGCAAAAAATCCTAATCACAAATGTATTCTTCTCCTTGTTTAATGTAACTTGACAAACAGAGAATTGAGAAAAATGTATGTTTTTGATATGACTCATCAACTTCACATTGTTTAAGGTTACTAAAATTTTCTAACCTTGTTTAGATGTGATTTTTTTTTTTTTTCCTAAGCCAACATTCGTTTCTTCAACGTTAGTTCTAACCCTTTTTTAGGGGAGAGGGGGGCTAATTAAATCTGATGTTCGGTCTTCCCTTTTTAAGGTTAGGTGTTTTTTTTTTTTTTTTTTGTGACATGTCCACACAAGAAGGGGAAGGAGGATTTGAGCTAGTGACCTTCGCTTCTTTAGGCGTAGTTCTAGCCGATTGAACTACCTCTTGGGGACTTTTTTTTTAAGATTAGTTTTAACCTTGGTGAAAAAACAAACGTTAGTCTAACGTTTAACCAAAAGAAGAAGAAGAAGAAGAAGAAGAAGAAAAGTAGAAGTTAACCTTAGTTTATAAACTGCTATTAATAACTTTTAATATTAGACACTTGGCACCATTTTATGTGGTTGGACAAAATTTCATCCAAACCTTTTTGGAGGAAATTTCTATCCTTGTCAATTTTATATTAGGATTTTATTTAATTTTATTATGACTTTATTTCCTTTCCATAATAAGGTTAGATTTGCTTTAATTATTTTCTTTTCCTTATTAGGATTAGGTTTGCTAGTCCTACTAGGATTAGGTTTACTTACTTTACAAGTATTTATCTTCTATAAATAGGCTACCTTATTATGTAAAACTCAATCCATTGAATAATCATTAAATCAGAGAAGTTTCTCTCAAATATTCTACGAAGTTTAATCTTTCTTTTAGCCTACAAGCTCATTTTTATCTTTTTGGGTAGAAGACAAAGACACTTCTCTTTGCATAATCAAAGACGTTGCTCTTTGGTTAGTTAACTTTGTCTTCCATTACGTCACATAGCTTTCTAATCATTCATCACTCTTTCATATAGGGAATCACTGGAGTATTCTTGAGGAATTGTATGTTACACTATGGAACACACAGAAATATTCACCCATTGTGGGCTCTTGCAGAATACTGCAACCATGTATTGCTCAACCACTGTACATAAGAGACACTGGTAAGAAATTAAGCCAATTGTTAATTCTCTTAATTCCTCCTTTACCAAATATAGATGGGAATAAGGAATATTATACAATGTTGTACTTGTGAATAATATGTAAGAAATTTCCTAATTATAATAAAGTGTGGCTCAAATGCCATATGTATTTATTTTGGTTTAAATTAAAGAATATTATGGGTGTTCGGTTATTTATTCCAAATAAGAAATTATTTGGCTGTTTTGGGCTTCAACTCTGGTATTAAAAGTACTTATTTTCATTGAACAATGCCTTATTTTTCTCTTATTGTTATCATTATTTTCTCAAAATTTATGTACTCTGGAAAAATATGCCATTTCAATCCGATCCATAGAGGCATCCACATTGCATGCAAGATGACTGGTTCAGATTGCTTGGACAATTGCTGTCATCTTTTTATTTTTTTTTTTTATTTTCACATGTCCACACTAGGGAAGGGAGATGAGAGATTTAAACTAGTGGCCTCTACTTCATGAGACGTGGTCCATAGCCGATTGAATTACCCCTTGAGGACACAATTCCTATCATCTTGAATGCAATGTGATGGCTATAAATAGTTTGAAAAACAAACTAATTTAATTACAAGCAGCTGGTTTGTGAGATTAACTTTTATCTATTGCATAACAAACTCTAAAGTTCTCATTCTAGATGGTGTAAAAATGAGTAATGCTATAAGTCCCTTTGAGTCCATTCAAGAATGATGTGTCTATTAAAATCACCATTGGACTTGTGATTGATCATTATTAGATTTTGATCAAATGGTAATTTTAATAGTCACATCATTTTTGAATAAACTTAAGAGAGACACAAGTGGGACTTCTAGAATTACTTATAAAAAATAATAATAATTGTCTAGCTACTTGGGATTTTTTATTTATTTATGAAGATGACTACAAGTTTTTGGCATTTGGAAATGGTAAAAAAATTTATGAAAAATATAAATTCATTCCCTCATCAATTGTGCAATTTCAATTCATTCCATCGGCTTTTATATCCATGTAATCCGACTCATAACTTCCCAAGTTTTTTCACGTTTTCACTTCACTCTTTTTTGTCCAAAACTACTAAAACAAGCTTACAAGGCATTAACAGATTTAATGCCACGTAAGTAGTTTTGCCATATTAATTTGAGAGATATGCTACAATGTAATATAATGTTCACATTTAGCCCATATTTAGTGACTTGTCTAATGAGGAAAGATGATTGAAATTCAAATTTCAAATTTGAATCATCATTCTCATGTGATTGTTCATTTGTCATGTTACTAAAAATAGGCCAAATGTGGGTATTATATTGCACTAAAGCATTTTTCTAACTTTTTGTTGTAATATAGACGGTGCTTCATCATTAAAATGTTAAATGGCTTGATAATATATATCTTGTTGATGCACAATTTTCCGATGATGACATCGTACACTTGTTGAGATGTGTTGTGGCATCGGAAGACAAGTTGGTCTACACAATGAAAAGAACAATTAGATCGAAGCGATCGGTGGTGAGTCGGCGGGGGAAGCTCTAATGCCTAAGTCAATATTTTAGGGAGAAATATAAGCAACAAATAAGTTAGAGAGAGAGTTACGATTACCCAAATGTTCAAAAGTGACTTGCAATTTATAGGCATGAAGCAGTAGTAGTCCCGCAATCGATGACCTACAAATCCTTGAGTTTCTGCTATGCAGTTATTGGCGTGTGATATTGTTGTTATAGCCAACATCATATTTAAATATATGTGTGATCTTTGGATGTACATGTGCACATTTGAATATTAATATCTAACTCTTATTTTGAATAGATTTGATAACCTTTTTGAATTCGAGATAAGATCACTCGATTATATGGAGTGCATAGATATCTGTATCACAAAATGACCTACCTGCCCTCGGTACCATGACCATGATGCCCTTTACGGGTTGACAATCTCGGACTTGGATGTCCAAGACCTCCTTGGTCCTAGTCTCGATCGTTGGACTAGGCCTGGGCCTATTAGGCCTTGTAAGGCTGATCTGTGACCCAACAATTACCCCAAATTTCCTGGTTAGAATGGCTATGGAAATTCCATGTCTTTAAAAAATGGATCGGCCTTCTGAAGCTTGACTTGTTGCAGATTAATGTCTAAGACTGTCAAGGCGGGAATTTTGAATTTGAAATTTTAGGCGGGAAAATTTAAATTTCAAAATTTGCCTCCAATTTTTTCGAGACTGTTGACATGCCTAAGAGCTAGCGGTTTGCTTGTGTGTCGATTCACATGATCAAGCTCATCTCCATGTGTCGGTGTGGTGTACTTTTTTTGTCATTGTCAATCATCATTACTTGCAGAGGTGCGTTCTTCATTGCACTTATTTCCAAGGTGCCCCTAGGGTTACACATACTGCCTCTTTAGTTCTCCAACCGACATCGACTATTCATATGCTCATTTGAGGTTATAAATAAAGTCTATTCACTTCATTATATCACTTTGTCTTCTTTACCAAAATTTTCCTTTGTCTGAGAGCCTCATTTCTCCTTCTTTCTCATCTTCTTTTAACCTATGGCTTACGACTAAGGGTTTCAATTAGACGGCATGGGTGACACCTACCCAGCCTTATGGAAGGCACACCTGACCAAGGCCGACAAGCATAGGGTTAGGGTCGATTGTTACCACCCAAAGTCAATGAAACTCCACTTTGATGATGAGAAGCAGGGCGTGGTGGTGTGTGCCGATAATCACGAGATCTGCTTGTAAGAGGCCATGTTTTGAGTGGGTTTCAAGCTACCCTTCCCGTGGTTCATACAGGCATTATTGAGCCATTTAGGCTTGGCCCCAAGCCATATCGCCCCCAATGCCTGAAGGGTATTCTTCCCCTACGCAGTGTTGTGGCCAATGGTTCTCGGAAAGGAGCACCCATTCACCGTTCGAGAATTCTTATGGATGTATAGGGTCCAAAAGAACCCTAAGACTAACGGGGTCTACAACTTCCAATCCAAACGTAGGAAGTTTGTGCAAATGGAGGTTAAGCTCTCCAGTAACAGATGGTGGAAGAACAGATTCTTCTTTGCTATGGGGCAATGGGAGTTTGCCCCTTATGAAACTGTAGAGGGCCTGAGGATACCTCGAGAAAGGAGCCTTCCAGCTCCAGACGCTCATAAAGAACCCCTCTTATCTAAGGAAGAGATAGTAAGGGTCAACAATGTTCTGGCATGAGCTCGAATACACGAGGATGCCATGTACTACAATCAACTTGTCATAGTGACCAAATTAAACATGTATTTGTACTGTACGGTTGACACTGTTGTTAAATTGAGAAAGAGGCCAGCTCCTTAGGCTATTAATAATCTGATGCTCGTGGCCTTGAACCCACTAGCGGCAAACAATCGCGGTGTTAGCCCCTGAAAGCCAGCTGTAAACAAAGGAAAGGGCAAAATTGTTGAGCCAAGGAAACTAGAGGCTCCTCAACTTCGAATTGGTGGGGCTCTGAAGATAGGGGTGAGCCTAAGAAGCCCGAGGCTCCCTAGCTTCGAACCTCCAGACCTTTGAAGATGGGGGGTAAGCTTAACAAACCCGAAGCTCCTCAGCCTTGAGCAGCTAGGGCTCTGAGGCTAGTGGATGAGCCTAAGGAGCCCGTGGCCCCTCAGTTGAAGAAGAGGAAGTTGGTGAAGGCAATGGAGGCCAAACCTCTAGCCATAAAAGGTTAAGACAACTTTGCCAATTTTATGGCTGCTCAGAGGAGGATAGTCCTGAAACTAGTGGTGCAGCCCATGACAAATTTTGAGGCCTTCCTCGCAAATAAGTCCATCGTTTCCAAGCCCTTAACAGTAGCTCCTCTCGACCCAGCTGGTGATGCTCCAGCAACTGCCATTCCTATAGAGTTAAATCTTTTACCCTTGGGCTCCAACATCCAACACATCCTAGATGAGATTGATGAAGAGATGGAGTCGGACAGCTTAGTATGAATGGACTGCAGCAAGGTTAGGGTGCAAACTATAGCGGTGAAAGAAGAGGAAAGGCCTTGGGTCTTATCACCTGTAGCCGAAGAAGAAGAAGAAACATCTCGAGCTTCAATACCTACAACCGCCGATAGGGCATCGGCAGTCGAGGTCTCTCATAGGGGCTTTCGGCAAGACGAGACCTCCTCTTCCTGGGGTGATTCCTTGGTAAAACTGTCAGGTGTGGATTGGACTGTTGGTGGGCCTCTAGTGAGATTTGGTGGAGAACTGAGGGCCAAACCATTCCAAGCTCAGTGGAATTGATCCCACAAGAGAGTTTGAGAGGTGAACGGACCTCTCCATTCAAGGCATGGCTGAACAAATGGTCTATTATCAGCTTATTGTAAGTGCTTTACTCTCTTTCTTTTCTTTTATGCCTTTTCTTTTTTTCTTTTTTCTTTTTCTTTTTCTTTTTCTTTTTCTTTTTTTAACTATTCTGACAAAATTCTCCTTTGTTGCAAAACACCATGAATTCGATAGTGCAATATTGCTACGTTTGGAAATTTTTCATAGACTTAGCTTTCGAAAATGATAGTTTGAGAATAGGCTTGCTGAGTCCGAAGCCAAAAATGCCAAGCTAAAAGAAACCATCGCTTGGTAAGATGAAGGACTCCTCCTCACGGGTCAGTGATCGGTGCCAAATATTGTATATTTGACCCCTCTTAACTTATGATTGTTAAGCTCTTAGTTTTATTAATATCTAATTTTTTTATGTTGTTTTAATATTTTATGGTGTTGTAGGTCCTTGCATTCATACCACGGTTACAAGGGTGTAAAAGGGCAACAAGTGAAGTTCTTGCCCTTGCCAGTGCGATCGAGCGCACTACGCTCGAGCCCAAGGGGCGAGATTGAGCACACTCTATGTAGACCAGCATCTCACGCATTGCCCTAGCCTCCATCGCTTCACCTGATGTGCCGTGGGGATCAAGCGCGCCTTCTACGATCGATCACATACATGCCTATGCTCGAGCGCAATGCCTACTATTGAGCGCATTCCTGTGACCTAGTAGCACATTAGTTGTCTATAAATAAGACTCTTGTGTAATATTTTTAGCCTTACGTTTTGATGGGCGCTTTTTGAGAGCACCAGCCTCTGTTTGGCACAACTCTGCCTATTTTAATTGTCAAACCTTATTGCTTAAATTAATTTAATGCTTTATTTTATCTTTCTTATGTCTCCCTTTAACATGAGAGGCTAAATCTTCAACTAAGGTTGAAGATGAAGCCTCACCATTAATCTTATGCTAGTTTTTACATTAAGTCTATTTAATTCTGTCATTTAATATTGCTTTCTCGTTTCAATTTGGTTTAGTGACAAAATTGAGTTTGATTGTGCCATAGTTGTTTATTCATTGTCTTTCGTCCGATGGATACATTTCATCATTCAATTTAAGTCTATTTATCCATTGTTGTTTGTGTTAATAACATTCACTTTGGATCCTTTGGACTAAATTGTTTATGTTTTGTCTTTCGTCAAAAGGACGGATTATTTGAATCCTTCAATAGGCACAATAGAGTAGGGTTTGATTTAATCGATAGACGGATTATTTAACTTAGTGTATTTAACTTACGTTTTTGATTTGGTGAGGTGGAGTCTTTAACCTTAGTATTTCTTTTATTTATTTCATTGCACGTTATTTAGTTTATGTTTCCTTTATTTCAAAAACACCCAACTTGAAACTAGGTTAAGATAATATTAGTATAGAATTAGAGTTAATTTCAAATGAACACGATTCAATGTGGGTTCGACCTCGCACTTGCACAACCACTTTATTGCAAAACGATTCATGCTATTACAAGTACCATTTTTGATACGATCAGTCAGCAATAGTCTGTGATACAGACCTAAGCTACCAAGACTACGGTAGCTAGAGCAAGGGCTGAGTCCAAGATTGTGAAGCTTACCACTGAGCTGAAGAATCTCTGAGCCTACCACGAGCAACTTTGAGAAGACAACTCCATTATCAAGGAGGATCTAAGTCAACTAGAAGAGAAGCACGCTAAGGTCTCAGAGCAACTGAAGGGGGCTTAGGCCAAGACAGCGAGTCAAAAATCCTTGGCTGAGAAAGTAGCTGAGGCTATGACCATAGTTGAAGAAAGACTCAAATTTTTCAGAGGAAAGCTTGAAAAGACGAAGACCCAATTGGAGGATGCCGAGGCTCGAACCGCCAATTATCTCCATTAGCTATCCTTTGCCTCGTGGACTTAGCACAAAAAAAAAAAAAAAAGGTTTATCGACATTGGTATTTGGGGCATTTTTGGCCAAAAAAAGCCCCCAATGAAATAGCAACGCTTTATTAGAGGCACTTAGAGAATGTTAGTTTTTATAATGACTAGAATATAAATTCGGGACGCTTTTTATTGAAAAGTGCCTCTAAAATGGGGCGTTTAAAACAAAGCTCCCCCTTTTAAAAAAGGGGGTGCTTTATGGCAAGAAAATGCCCCATTTTTAAAAAGGGGGTGCTTGCCTAGGAAAGCACCCATATTTTAAAAAGGGTACATTTACATGCAATGCCCTCTTTTTGTAAAAGGGTGCGCTTTCAGGTAAAGCGTCCCTATTTCTATATGGGAGTGCCTCTAAAGCGCCCCCAATAATTAATATATAGGGAAAATATTTTCTCTAAATCCATAAAATTCAAATTATACAATTTTCTCCATTCATCAATCTCATACAATCTTATTTATCTCTCGTAATACATTTCTAAATATATATATACAATCTCATCATATCTCATAAGACATACTAAATCTAAAATGATATCATAAACACAAAGTGTAGCACATCATAAAGAGCTAACCACAAAATCGAAATTTACACATTCATCCTCCATATTTTAGGGTTTTTTACAAATAAGTTATTTTATCTCAAAATTAAATGCTAAATCGAAATCCACCACATGCAATCAAAAATAAAATCATGCATACATGTTGGAGAATAAGAGAGAAAGAGAAAGCATGAAAGAAAACACACCAGTAGCTGGTGATGGAGGGTAGGAGATGACGACAAGGAGGACAACAACGAGCTTGATCGTGAAGGGTGTTATTGTGTTAGCCTATTAGGAGAGCTTATGTTTACTGTGAGAGAGGAATAATGCTAAGTCTCACTATTTCATTGATATCCAGCACGAAAAGGTGTTAGGAGAGCTGCGGGAGATTTGATTGTTAAGAATTTTTTTTTTTTTTTTTTTAATGGCATTTAGATAAATGCCAACAAGTTTTGAAACAACCTTTTTTAAAGGCATTTAGATAAATGCCAATAAGTTTTAAAACAACTACATGGCATTTATAAAACTTATGCCAAAAAAACCTTATAATTTGGTGTTTATTCTAAATGGCAAGTAGTTATTTGGCATTTAAAAAAATATGCCACCAAAATTTAAAAATCTTGGCATTTATTTTAGGGTAAATATATAATAATTCATTGGGTATGCCTTCCAAAATTTTAAAGTACTTAGGTTTTTTTTTTCTTTCGAAAATTTACTCCTTGGGTGGAAGGAAACTGGAATAAAATCCATGCCGTCACACTTTTGGTAACGGCCGTTAACGGACCCAAAACGCACCGTTTTGGGACCTGACACGTCGGACGAGCTCTCCAAGTAGGATCCAAAACGGTGCGTTTTGGGCTAAACTTGGGGGTTTTTCATCAACACCCCCAGACCCAGACTCCGGCGCACCACCGGCGCAACACAGACCATATAGACGGTACACCCATCATTGCGATTCGTGTGCTCACCGGGCGGCGCAAGATTCCGACTTAGGGCTCCATTTTTCCAAAAAATAATTTTGGGAAAAAATCTATGAGCAGCAGGTATGATCCAAAATTTCTTGAGGGATTTTGTTGTCTAAAATGTATATAAGGTTTTTATTGTGCTTTTGGTTGGTTGTTGGTTGATTCCGGAGTTGTGAAAAAAAATCCGCTGTGTTGCTTTATATCTCGTTTGAATTTGTGGACTTTTATGATTGGTAGTGAGTTTTGTGGTGGCCTTGGAAAGGGACAGTTGTGGTCCCGAATGCTAATGAAATTTGTTTGTTATGCTGTTTTTTAGTGCTCCACAGGTGGGCTTGTTGTCATCTTTTTTGTCCCCATACGTAGCAAGCAGTCATAGTTTAGAAAAAAAAAAAAAAAGGAATCCTGTGTGGTGGCCCTGGAAACCAACAATTCAAATGAAAATAATTTCTGAACTCATTGATGCACAGTTTTATACGAGAATTAGTGGTCCCATAGGAAAACATTGATTCAAAAAGGATATTCTTTTGTCCTGAATATATATATTGTTATTAAAATATATATACAACTATATAGGCTCCTCATTGATTTTTGTCATGGCTAGGAGAGAGAATATATTGTTGGGTTTAGTGGTCCCATATCGGGTTTTATGTATTTTGCTTTTACAAGTCCTTGGGTCTTTTTTGATAATTGTGTTGGTATTACTATCAAACCATTCACAATAAAATGACTTCTTCTATGTTTGTGCTTAAGAATTTGCCGTTACCTACTAAAGTGTTTTTAATCTGATCTGTTTTTTATTATTATTATTTTGATAAGTCAGTGTATTATTTTCATATGTTCACAGGTATGCTTGTCAATATAAAGGTCCACCATGGTGGCATGGTGCGCCATGCGCCGTTTAGCTATGTAGATGGTGACGTCCATGACATGCTAGGGTATGATGTTCAGTTCTTCACTATATGGGAACTAAAAGAATTGGTGCGGGATTTCGGATACGTGAACGAATTTAAATGTTGGTACAATGTCGGTGTGGAACATGAGCAAGTGATAGCTTTGAATACCGATGTAGATATTGTAGATTTTTTAAGCGTTATTGAAGACTATAAACCCGAGGTTGTTCATCTATATGTTGAACATACGGTTGACCACGCTGTTATGATAAATGAGGGTTTTGTGCATGAATATTCTCAAGCACAAGTTGGCGAAGGGGGTGGTGGGGTGGATGAAGTACAAATGGGTGACCGTGAAGACGGGGATGAGGTTAACACAAATGAACAAAGAAAAGATTCTGCAACACCAAGTAAAACTCCACATGTACGGGTTAAAACAAAGGCTGCAAGAAGCTTACGCCTTCAAGGAAAAAGACTCACTACTAGTGTGCCTCACCGTGAGCAACCAAGTGAGCATTCGACGGCCACCGAGGAGGTAGAAATTATACCTTTGTTAAAAATCGCTTTTATGTATTCTATTTCATTTTTAAAATTGAAAATGGTTAGTGAAATTGATGTTTTAATTTTTTAATTTAAAACAGGAAGAGGCACATCCGCTCTAGGACTCGCTCAAAGAGAAGGACCTCAACTGCAAGCGTGGATGAAAGTGAGCAACCAACCACCGTAAGTGTTCAGACACCAATGTATTATTATCTATCAAGTGATGTAGAAAGTGAGCCTATGACCACTAGGTCAAATCCGACCACCACTAGGGAAGGTACATCTGCATCACTTTTTATCATTTTATGCATTATATTTTTAAACTAAGAATTTGAAAATGGTTAGTTAATTGTAATTATTGTTGTTATACATTTGTTTTGTTTGTGAAAATGGTTAGTTAATTGTTAACTGATTGTACTTTTTTAGGGTATTTTTAATGTTTATGTAATTTTTCTAACTAAAAAGCTAGAAGAAGAGAAATAAAGGTGAGACTTTGGAGAGAGAATCACCACCAGAGAAGGTACACTCGCCGTCACTTTTTATGGTTTTATGTATTATATTTTTATATTTTAAATTGAAGATGGTTATTTAATTGTAACTGATTGTTGCTATAAATTTGTTTTGTTTGTTTGTTTTTTTTTGGTGTAATTTTCTCAGAAGAAAGGACAATACAAAGGGAAGAAGATGGACAACCTGTTGAGGGTCATCCCGTGTCTGCTGAGGGCAACGTCAATGTTGGCGTTGATGCTGTGCTTGAAACTGAACCGCCAAGACATGACAATGTTGGTGGTAATGAAGTGCCCGAAACTGAACCGCCAGGACACGACAATGTTGGTGGTAATGCTGTGCCCGAAACTAGTAGAGGACACAAAAGACGTGGTAGGCCTCGGAAGAACGAAGATGCTATTGGAATTGATGAGGTTGTGAAGCAGGTGTTGAGCGAGTTTGAATTTACTGATGGAGAAGACGAAGACCTCTACTATGATTCTGACGAGGTTCGAAAGGAAAGGGAGGGAACGTCCCACTGGTGGGACAGTGTTGAATTTAATGTGAATGAGGGAGTAAGAGTTGGGGAATGTCAACTTGATGAAGTAGAAGAGAGCGATGGTTTATCAAGTTTGGGAGACAGTGATTTTGATGGGGTAAAACCAAAGAAGTATCGTCAATTTAATGAGAAACACGATTTGATGAGGCCAGTCAAGCTTGCCCTAGGGGATCAGTTCACAGATGCCTATGAATTCAAGAGGGCGTTAAAGACTTTTGCGGTGCAAAACGGTTTTGATTACTACTATAGGCACAATGACTTGGGTAGGGTTAGTGCCATTTGTAGAGAGCATGAACGAAATGATTGCAAGTGGAGGATTCATGCCTCAATTGATGCTACAAGGACCTGTTTTCAGATTAAGACCTTATACCCGACCCATACTTGTGGTAGTCAATATGAAAACACCCGATGTGACGTTGAGTATCTTGTCCGTGTTTACTAGAAAGACTTCAAGGATGACCCCACCTGGACCCCATACGCTTTGCAACAAAGGGTTAAGAGGGACCTAAACATTGATATTCGGTTGATCGTTACTACAGAGCAAAGAAAGAGGCATTGTGGCTGATTTTTGGCAGCCATTCCAGCCAATACCGACTCACCAGGCGATATGCATTGGCAATACTAAGCACGAACCCTGGTAGTAGTACTTATGTTTGTAGGGATGGAGTATTCTTTTAGAGAATGTACATTTGCCTTGAGGCGTGTAAGAGGGGTTTTAAGTCTGGTTGTCGGCCGATGCTTTGCTTAGATGCATGCCATCTAAAAGGGGAATATGGAGGCGATTGCTTTGTGCCATAGGCATAGATGGAAATGATGACATGTTCCCCATTGCATATCTTTATGGCGAGGCCGAGTGTAGAGAGTCGTGGCAATGTTTATCCAGTTGTTATTCATGCAGGACTTATGTAGGGGTAGAGGACTCGGTTGGACCATCATGGTGTGTGTAAGGTAATGGTTTATTAAATTTCCTATTATTATGTGCTAAATTCTATCAAATTATTTATTGCACTCTATTGTTATTTTCTTAGCCATTTAGTTGTGTCATATTTTACTCCTTGAAACATCTTTGTGTGTCATTTTATTTTGTGTGAGGGCTTGGTACATGATTGACATTGTGTTGTGTATGAGCATCGCATATGTATTCGACACTTGCATGCGTTGCAAGGTGAGAGGCTACGGGTAAAGCATTTAAGGATGAGATTTGGGGGCTGCAGACGGCAACCAACGATATGCATTTGACGAGCACATGCAAAAAATTTATGAAATGGACAAAGGTGCACAACTTATCTTAGTGTTGTGCCCAAGCAATCATGGTCTAGGCATGCATTCAATTGTGAAACAAAGAGTGACATTTTGTTAAATAATTTGGCTGAGTGTTTTAATGCCTGGATCAAGGAATCAAGGAGTAAGCTCATTCTCACCATGCTTGAGGATATTCGCCGCCAAATAATGGCCCGCTTCCAACAGAAAAGAAATGGTATCCGGTTGTCGAATTTTGCCATTTGCCCAAAAATTCAAAAGAAGTTGGAGAGGTCGAAGAGTGATGCTAGGAATTGCATAAGTTGCTGGCAGAATGAAATGGAGTTCGAGGTGGACCACATGTATGATGCACGCAGCATAGTCAGATTAGATAAATATACATGTAGTTGTGGGCGGTGGCAGTTGAATGGGATCCCATGTCCTCATGCTGTTGCTGCAATATACCTGCACAAGGAAAAGCCAGAAAAATACGTGGATGCATGTTACAAAATGGACAAGTACATAGAAGGATATGGTCCTAGAGTGTTTGACATGGAAGGGCCAAATACATGGCCAACTGATGATCCATGTGATCCCATTATGCCACCTATTGTTAGAAGGGCTCCAGGTAGATCGAAGATAGCCAGGCGAAGAGAGTGCGAGCCATTAACTCAGATCAAGCTTACCCGTAGTGGATATACGGTGAAATGTGGTAATTGTGGAGGGTTAGGACATAACTGGAAAAGTTGCAAGCAACCTTTGAATCCAAAATGGAAAAGGTGGAAGCCAAAAACGAAGAAGCCTAAACAAGATGGCGGCCAAGCTTAGCCAAGTAGCGAAGCACAAGTGTAAATTATTATATATGCTTTTAAAATAATTTGTACATGAGTTGTTTAGATTTTGATATATTTATGTTGCTTATTTTGCGTGTATGGCTTCTTTAGGAGTACCGATTTATTTTCCTTACGTGTCAACCATGTTTGTTTTCCTGTTCCAAGGAATCTTGTCCTTTTCTTTTTCTTTCCCTTTTCTTTTACTAAGCCACATTCATATACAACTCAATAATAGCTACGACACGACAATGTTGGTAATTGTTTGGTTAACGCATTGTAGAGATCACAAGCTCAACCACAAGTGGCAACAAAAGGGTAGGCGTCACAACAAAGTGTTCATACACGTCGGGTGACATGATCACAGGTAAAACCATTACTTTTTACTTAAGAAAAATAATGTTGATGATCCATATCATAAGGTCCCACCTGATTTTAAGGCATTTTTTGTCCTTTTTAAGGCCATTATTGATTTTGCCTAATTTTTGGTTAATGTATTGTAGGGATTACAAGCTCAACCGCAGGTAGGAACAGAAGGAAAGTCGTCACAACGAAGTGTTCGTACACGTCGGGCGACAAAGTCATAGGTAAAACAATTACGTTTTAGTTAATATGTTTTTTGTTATGAAATTGGGAAAACATTGTTATGCTTTTTGTTACCTAAGTAATATTTTTCTTCTTATGAACCACATGAGGAGAGAAATGCGGGATCATCCTGTGTACTAAGGAGCCAAATATGTGTAACACAATGATGTGTTTGTCATGAAGTTTTTTGTTTTGTTAACATATATCTATATATATTTTTCTGTTATATCCACATGAGGTTGAGCCCATAACAATAGCATAAGTTTTAGTGTAACAAGGTGATTTGCATGCAGAGATGTGGTACGCAGCAATCTCACTTGATCAAGTGTGCAATGGATGCTTCTTATGGTGATATGTCAAATGAACTTCTTGGTAATCTTTTACTTTCTTGACTAGTTTATGCTTGTTTACACTTTGTCTGCGGGGATCTGTAGTTAGTGGAGAAAATTCTATTGGACGCCATGGTTTTGAAAACCTAAACAAATATGCATGCTAACTAGGAAACAGATGGTCATTGTGATGCAAGTGTGTACATGGTTGTCTTTGCTTTTAAGGCTGGGAGCTTTACTGTGTTGAGTCTCATAAGTACGTTGGTTGAGATGAATAAAGCAACTGTTCACTTTCCAAAAGATGGATTTTTATAACACATTAGGGTTGTTTGGATTACTTGTGGAATTTGGTTTTGTGGAGCTATTACAAGAAGGACTTATTTGTGATATGGATGGCTCATCTGTGTAACTTTCTTTTAGTTTACCATCCGTTCTTGAACCATAGTGCATTGAATTTATTAGACAACGTGAATGACCCTATTCTATTAATGTGGTTCACTAAATTCTGTTACAAATAAGCATCATTGATTCCAATCTCTTTCCTTATCTGCAAGTTCAGCTATCTTTCCTAGAATTAATATAAGGGACCCATACAAACGACTTGGAATAAACAAGGAGGCATCTGAAGATGAAATTTAAGCTGCAAGGAACTTCCTTGTTCGTCAATATGCGGAGCACAAACCTCCTTTGTTATTTTATTTGTAATGGTTATATTCATTTGTATGTAATGGCTATGTTGACAATAGGTTATTTACATAATATAGTTTTTATGTTGGTGGTAGTTGGTGCTTTTGGTTAAGTGGCTGATTTTGTACCATATGCCACAATGCCTTGAAATTATGGTGGCACGTTTGTTACAGCCTCCTTTGTTATTTTGTTTGTAATGGTTATATTCATTTGTATGTAATGATTATGTTGACAATAGGTTATTTACATAATATGGTTTTTATGTTGGTGGTAGTTGGTACTTTTGGTTAAGTGGCTGATTTTGTACCATATGCCACAATGCCTTGTAATTATGGTGGCACGTTTGTTACAGTCTCCTTTGTTATTTTGTTTGTAATGGTTATATTCATTTGTATGTAATGGCTATGTTGACAATAGGTTATTGACATAATAAGGTTTTTATGTTGGTGGCAGTTGGTGCTTTTGGTTAAGTGGTTTCAATGCCATATTGTTATGTTGTCACTAAATAAAAACAAGGTTATAAGCAAATTTATACATTTCGTTAAGTGGCTAAATTGGGTTAGGTCAATCACCATGCAATTAGGACACGAAATAAAACGTGCTAACATAGAAATCATAACGGCCATTAACATACACATTCATTCTACAAATTTAAAAAGTCATACTATTTTTTAATTCAGGCCTACCAATACAAAATACACAAAAGAAGTTGTACATGAATGCCCCCGAGCATTAGCATTGATGCCTCAATGACCCATCAACAACAGACAAAACAACAACGCACAAACCACCAAAGAAAAAACAAACAAATATGTTTGGATCCTCAGTCTAGCTCTAAGTGATGACACTTCACCCTTCAGATAGTGAAGCTTTTTATACAACCCAGGTAGGACCTCCCTTCCACGCGCACAAGTTTCGTTGTCATACCATTGGAAAAAAGGGCATTATCCAACTTTCTGTCATAATGCAAGAAAAAATGGGTTTTCAGAACTTCAAATATCTACATACAATTAGGATTTAAATACCGTAACTCAACACCAAAATGTTGCACACCTTTTTATGGTCATACATAGCACAACCATAAAATCGCCTCCCGGGATTTCTAGTAGTAGTGGATGTTATAATTGAGGTTGTAAATCCGCACCTACATCACACAGGTTCCATGTCCTCTTTAACCAACGATCTAACAGATGCAGACAACGATGATTGTTCATTCTACAATAACAAATAACTCGTTAGCAGCAAACAAAAACAAACATCTTATGGGTTTAACTAAAGTAAAAATTACAAATCTTTTTAAGCTTCCTAGTGTAGAATTCGTCGTCATTGTCCGACTCACTAATAATTTTCTTCATTCTGCTCATCTTATTAGTGGGACCTAACAATATACAATTGAGAAGGGCAAAGGTCAAAGTGTTCTAGGAAATTGAGAAGGGCATAGGAATGGGTGGATTATTTTTGGAGATCATCATTTTGTTGTTGATCAGTTGAATATAAATAGGAGACCAGAGAAAGAAGAAAATGAAGATGAGAGATCTTAGAGCATTCACAATAAAGGGATCTTTATATTTACCTTTTTTGTAAAAATCTAACAAAACTCATGAAAACGCTAGATAATTTTATTGAGCTAATTTTTTACATCTCAGGAGCCAAAAAGTTAAAGCTCGATAATTTTTTTAAGCTTCTTTTTTACATCTCAAGGCATGCTCCTAATCTTTTCTACTTTGTATGTTTCCTTTTTCAAGTCTGAACCCTACATCAAGTTTACCAAATAAATGGTATATTTACTAATTCCTCTTTTTCACATATCCTCACAAGGATATGGCAAATAAAAACTACAAATTTAGTGCTTACATAAGTGTGCAATCAATTCATCCAACAAAACTAATTGAGATGTATGTTCTAAAAGTACACCCTTCTAAATTGTTCGCCTATATAATTTCAATTGTCTTCTACTCCTACTTCATACTGCATTATATAATATGACTGCATTATATTATAAAAGTTCATGACTTCTTTTCTACTTCATACTGCATTATATAACAAAAAAGTGCTTGAATTTTCTAATTCTCGTTTAAAACTGTGCATCAATGAGTTCAGAAATTATTTTCATTTGAATTGTTGGTTTCCAGGGCCACCACACAGGATTCCTTTATTTTTTTTTTTCTAAACTATGGTTGCTTGCTACGTATGGGGACAAAAAAGATGACAACAAGCCCACTTGTGGAGCACTAAAAAACAGCATAATAAACAAATTTCATCAGCATTCGGGACCACAATTGTCCCTTTCCAGGGCCACCACAAAACTCACTACCAATCATAAAAGTCCACAAATTCAAACGAGATATAAAGCAACATAGCGGGGGATAAAAAGTAACACAACGGATTTTTTTTCACAACCCTAGAATCAACCAACAACCAACCAAAAGCACAATAAAAACCTTATATACGTTTCAGACAACAAAATCCCTCAAGAAATTTTGGATCATACCTGTTGCTCAGAGATTTTTCCCCAAAATTATTTTTTGGAAAAATGGAGCCCTAGTTGCCGGAATGCGCGTTGCCGGTGGAGCGCCTGAATCGCAGTCGCGGGTGTACCGTCTGTATGGTCTGTTGGTGCCGGTGGTGTGCAGCTGGAGTCGATATCTGGTGGGTGGGTGGGTGTCGGGGGAGATGGGGATGGGGGGTGACTTGCTGCCTTACACGAGTGGTCTGGGGGTGTTGTTGAATAACCCCCAAGTTTAGCCAAAACGGTGTGTTTTGGATCCTACCTGGAGAGCTCGTCCGACGTGTTAGATCCCAAAACGGTGCGTTTTGGGTCCGTTAACGGCCGTTACCAAAAGTGTGACGGCAGGGATTTTATTCCAGTTTCCTTCTACCCAGGGAGTTAATTTTCGAAAAAAAAAACCTAAGCATTCTAAAATTTCGGAAGGCAGACCCAAGGAGTTATTATATATTTACCCTTTATTTTAAATGCCAAGATAAAAAAACGTCAAAAAGACCCATTTTTGTTGTGGTGGGAGGGGATTGGCGGGGGAGAGGGAAAATATTGAGGGGATAGATAGTACTGGGCACTAGGTACGAGTTCATGCTTCCAAAAATAATTGAGCCCTCTTATTTAAGGGCGTTTGACTGCTAGGTGCCCCTAATTAAGGGCACCTGACTAGCAGGCACCCAGAATTAAAGGAGTCTAAATAGAAAATATTATTAATTAATTTAATTTGGGTCTTATTTAAGGGCGTTTGACTGTTAGACACCTCTAATTAAGGGTGCCTGATTAGCAAATGCTCCAAATTAAAGGCGTCTGATAGAAAATGTCCTTAATTAATTAAATTGAGGCATGTCTTATCGAAATGCCTATTTTTAAAAGGGTGTTTTTCTAAGCAGGTGTTGTTAATTTTATTTCAAGTTATTTACACATTAAAGCGTCCCCTTATTGGGATGTTTATTAAAGCACCCCTATTCCAAGTGTCACTAAACCTTTTTATTTTTTGTAGTGCAGGACACTGCTTGGTTAGATGGAAGTAAACCATAACAAAGTAGCACCAGCAACACCAGAGCAGCCTATTTCAGTTCCTAGTGAGGCTACCCAGGTTGCTTCGTGTTCCACCGGGAATGGGCAACAGAAGTACTACTGTCTTTGGACCAAAACACACATGATATTACACAAACGAGCACTGAGCCTAATGGCCTCCATGAAAGTAGTCTAGATGAAGAGAAGTCAAGCAAGCAGAAAAAGCATAGGTACTGCTGTTTCAGCAGCAGACGTTGTATTGATTGAAATGGCTACAGAGGAAAAGATAAATAGAACTCTCACAGGTCTCATACAGTCACACCAGAATTCAATACTCAACAGAAACAACTTGTGTAATAGTCATAGACTTATATTTTCATTTTTTTTTTAAAAAATCTTTTACTTTGAGCAAGTGTAAAATGTACTAATAAATAGAAGAGTTGAGAATTGCCATAAACAATGGAAAAATGTTCGGTTAATGCAGAGTAGAATATGTTACTATTATTTGGTGTCACGTTTCTTAGATATGTAATATTCTTTGTTATTAATTTAAAAGAAAAACTAACATGCTCTTAGTCAATGGAATTCTTTCTGTTTAATAATCAGAATGTTAATGAATTAAAAAAATAATAACAATAAGTCCTAACTCTGATGACCACAAGGCCCAAACCACCACTGCCCGCAAAGAGAGAGAAAATGAGAACAGAGGTTTGTCGGGGTGCCATCTAGGAATATCTCCGATGCTATAAGTTAGTTAAGAGTTTCTTTGTATGAGAGTGAGTGATAATTAAGAAAAAGTCAAGTAGATATAGTAAAGAATGGTACGTGTATACTTGGGTCACTAATTCGAGTCTTTTTCTTTTTTTTTACTCTTTACAAACACGTGAAAAATAGGTATAAAGTGTAACATTATTACTGTACTATTATCTCATTATGATTATGTTGATGTAATATTATTAATTTATTAAAATTAATAACATGAATAATAGTCTAGTTGAATGAGAAATTACTTAAAACGTTAGCTAGTGTAATAAATAAGTGCGAAGAGTAATATTATTCATTTATCGTACTGGCTGATGTGTATCTTTTAAGTGGTTACCCATTTAGATTAGCTATTGCTAAAAATAAATAAATAAATAAATTGATAATATTAGATAATTGTAAAATAGTGATATGGTATTTTTTTTTTTTTTGAAAATCAACATAGTCTCATTCATTAAAGATCAAGAGCAAAGCTCTTACAATACAGGGCAAGTCTTAAAGTATCCGTAGGTAAACTACAAAGATACCAACGTCATACAAGACGTATTACAATCTAGACTCTCAAAACATATCCGCTAACCTATGACTAATTAACAAATGAAATACAAATCTGTACTAAACAGAATCAACTAATGCATAGATAGCAATTATTCCTTGACACTGAGGGCTGAGATCCTCAGGTCAACACTTATTCTTTGACACTGAGGACTGAGAACCCTAGGCCAACACTTATTTCTTGACACTGAGGGCTAGGAACCTCAGGCCAACACTTGTCCTCCTCGACCCGAAAGCCAGGATAACGTTACATCCACAACCCAAAGATCTAGACCAAGCATCACACCCCAAAGCAGGCTGACCGAGACAAAACTTATTACAAGCAAAAACAAAAAAATACAGGGAAACAAAACTGATCACATGCAAGTAGACCCAGATTAATCAAGGGGCGTTAGAAGCTCACGCGTGGAGGCGCAAAAGGCCTGGCAAAGGATGGAGTACTGACAAAACAGACGCAGAGAAGATCGGTAAAACCAGAAAATCAAAAAACACACAAAATAAACAGAAAAAAGCAATACAGGAATATACTAAAGCAAATACAAGGAAACCCAGCAAAACAAAAAATAAACAAAGGAGACAAAATATAGGAAAGCCAAAGAAAACATAAAATAAAAGGCAAAATGATCAACCGGAGAAGGCTTAAGCGCGATCTAGCTGGAACACCGCTGAGGAAGGTGGCGATGAGAGAATGACGCGGAGGGGGCGCGTAGAAGACTTGCCTCAGGCGGAGGGCTGTGAAACGCCGAAAGCCGAAAGACCCAAACAGGGGCACAAAAAGCCCCAAAAACAAATGGAAAAGACCGCCATACAAGGAAGAGGTCGGGGAAAGAAAAAGGAAAGGGAGGGGCATCAGGACTAGAACATCAAGTAAATAACTAGAGTCCGGTGCTAAAGGGACATGGGGAGGAGGGATGGCGACGCCATCCCTCCTCCCCAAGAGTGATGGCGATCTAGAGGGGGGCTACTAAAGCAAAAAACCTAGAAAGAAAAAAACCTAAGAAAAAACCTCTCATGTCCTTTCATGTCCCCAAAACCCTCCAAAAAAAAAAAAAAAATCTCCATTTTTGTTAAACCCTCTCGTTCACCAGAAACAGTAACACACGCGAAAGCTGAAGCTCTCCCAAAGAATGTCGAAGAGGAAGCTTTGGAGCCCTCTCTCCACAGCTTTACGCCGAGCCCTCCCTTCAACGACTCACTTCCCAACGTATTCCGCTTCACAATTCCACTCTCCCACATACCATTTCTCGCCCTCACCTCCGCCTCTGATTTCAACAACTAGTTCCCAAATTTTCTCAGCCCGAGATTTCGAATTTACCGGGAACCCCAGATTTCCCGGAAAAAGCTTCTGCTCGGGAACGGCGGAGGAGCCCAGCGTCAGATGCTGGAGCTGTGGCGCTGTGGCCGAAGCGGCGCTGTTTCTGGTCTGCCAGTCGTGCCGGAGCGTTCAGCCCGTGGATCAGTCCGTGGACTACTTTCAGATTTTTGGCCTGTGAGTATTTCGAACTTGCAAATCCGATTTTAGGATTACGTGCTCTGTTTGTTTCCGGGGAAAGCTGAGGAAAAGTTAGTAAACAAAAAAGAATTAGAATCGAAGGTTCCGAATATTTTCCCCTAACCATAGATTTCCATGAACTTTTTTTTTTTTTTTTTTTTTTCAAATTCCAGTAATCATATGCCAACGATTATTTATTTATTTACTGTGACAGTGAGAAGAAGTATGATATTGAGGTTGAGAATCTGGATGGAAAGTATAAAGATTGGCAGAAGAAATTGCACCCTGATCTAGTGCACTCAAAATCCGAGGTCTGTCGATCAAATTCTTCATTTTGAAAAATTAAAATTTTATAAAAATTGTTGGAAAAATTGTTGTAATTTTTCCTGTTGTTTTTATAGGAAGAAAGAGAGTATGCTGCTGAACAGTCTGCTCGTGTAATTGATGCATACCATACGCTTAGCAAGCCATTGTCGAGGGCAGTATACATTGTAAGTGTACTTTGAACGGATGGATTTTGTAGAGGGTGGTATGTTCAGAAATTTATATTCGTTTCTAAGGTTTTCGCTTTTTTTTTTCACCACTTAACTAGTTGATATCATGCTTTCTTTTCTAATCGTTATTGTCTCCAGATTTTACTTTGAATTCATATGCTTACAAAATTTGCTTTGAAAGGCTAGAATGTATTATGTGGGCTGTCTAATTTTCAAATTTCTGTTGATTCGATGGTTGTTACTTATTTGGTCCACTTCTGCAATTTATTTGAGAACAAAGGATCAATGTTACAAATGTTTATATATCTGTTTCTTTTCAAGTGCCTTTTATATTCATGTTGAAGTATAAGTGTTTCTGCACTGGCTGCAAATACTGGCCAAATATATTTTTGTGAATAGAGTTGCAATTAACCTGGATCTTCTTAGTTGAAGATATTTATCATATGAAATACTATCTTTTTATAATAGATGGATATGGACGTACTTGGAATGACCTAAAGGGCTTGCAGCAATAGTAGTAATAGAGGCATGTGATGAAATTATAGGATGCACACTCAGAAAAGGATGGTATCTTGATGAGATTTCTAAATTATGATATCTATTTTTCCTGAGGTTTTAATTCCTTGGACGAACTTTCGTCTTTATTTAATTCTGTGACATTTAGATTTGTCATTTCTTTTATAGCTGAGGCTTCAAGGTGTTGATGTTGATGAAGAAGAAACACTTTCGGATCTGGAGATGCTTTCTGAGGTAATTTGTGTGTTATTTAATATGCATCTAGATAATCAACCTTTTTACTTTGTTTGTACATTACACTTCCAGCTGGATGATAATTGTGTTCTGCACTTTTTTGTCAATGAGCAAGATCTGGTCTCCTGCTCATTGCTTGATGTTACAAAAATTATTAACAGATTGGAGTTCCATGTCAAACATGTCTGATCAAAGAGAAGGAAATAATGCACGTATCTATCTAGGGAGGTGATGTGCCATCTCCTTTGCATGCCCCTTCCTACTTCCAGCTGGAAAATATGTGATTACAAATTGTGATTTATGATTAGTGGATACTGTTTGACTTGTATATACTTACCAATGTTAGTTAACTAGTTATACTAGTCTTAATAATAATTATTATTTTAACAAATAAAAAAACCTTACTTCAATCTTAAATTGTGATCTTTGAAGTACTAAGAGCACAATTGCATTTGTATATTGTTTCATGTTTCCTCAATTATTTATGTGAATAGGCAAGTGTATCAGTAATTCCCAGCAAGGCGCCCATCCAGACATCTCAAGGCCCAGGTCACACGACTTCTTCTTTCTACCGGATTCTCGATCGTAACCCGGTACAACAGGCACGTCCAGCGGGGGAGTCGTCGGAGATGGGGGCAGCGCGCGCTTCCGGCGTAAATGAGACGATATTCGCCGGAGATTCTTCCGGCGAACATCTCGATGGCATCGGGGCTCCTTTTCCGGCTGTCTCGAGGGTGACCAGGGAGGCAGATAAGGACGGAGAACAAGCCGGCGGATCTGGGCAAGGTGAAGAGGCGTCGGCGACGATGCTGTCAATCATCCCAGAAAGCGCCGAAGCTTTGGGTGGCGAGCTGGTGTCGCCGGAAGAGGAGACAGCATCATTGTCTTTGCGGTCCAATATTCCAGAGAGCAACGCAATTCCGGGTTTTGATCATTTGACGCCGGGGAAGAGCTTCAAGAGGTTGTCAGACTCCATAGAGTATGCCGGTGAGTTGGGTCTCGATGATCATATGCCAGTAAACTTGTCCAATCAGCTGAAAGTTTTCCAGCGTAGGGTGAGCCCGTTGTCCAAGCCCACGAAATCGTGGGTAGCGGAGCGGGTTTCTTGGAATGGGGGGAGGGGTTTTGATATGGCTCCGGAGGATTTACCGGAGTTAGATGATTTGGGGACATAAGGAATCGGGAGGAGGAGAATCCGTTGTTGAGGGATCCATGCCTCGATCAAGAGCATCTTACTCAGAATTGAAGGGTCTCCTCTCCAAGGAGTTGGTTTGGAATGTGAAAAGGATTGCGGACTGTCAAAGGATAGGCGGAAGGCAAACTTGATGAGTTATTGGGGAATATTGTGGATGAAAATATGGGGAAAGGGCTTCCTCTTGACTAGGGTGGAGGCGAGATGGAATCAAGGGATGAGGGATGCAGATTTTCTTTATGAAGCATAAAATTTTGTCATGGAATGTGAGAGGGTTGAATGAGGGAAGAAAGCGTCTTAGGGTTCTGCTTTTGAGACAATGGAAGGTAGATATTGTGTGTCTTCAAGAGACAAAATTGGAGTTGATCACCCAAGGTTTAGTGCAAAGTATATGGAGTTGTCCCTATGTAGAGTGGAGTTATGTGGCTTCTATCGGGGCTTCGGGAGGGATCTTGTTGATGTGGGATAGGAGGGTGGTTTCGAAGGTGGATGCTTGTCAGGGCAAATATGTGGCAGCCTGCTCCTTTAGAAATGTAGACGACGGCATGGAGTGGGCCTTTGCAGGAGTGTATGGTCCGACCAGGGATGCTCTTAGAAGGCTGATGTGGGAGGAGTTGGCTGGATTGATGTGCTTGTGGGAGTTGCCATGGTGTATAGGGGGGGATTTTAATGTCACTCTCTTTCATAATGAGAGATCGGGTCGAATTCGTAGAAGGAGAGCGGTTGCTGCCTTTGCTGATTTCGCTGCGGAGATGGGTCTCATGGATCTTCCTTTGGCCGGGGGAGTGTCTACTTGGGCCAATAATCTGTCTTGGTCGAGGTTGGATCGCTTCTTGGTTTTCTCCGGAGGGAACTTAGATACCTGTGGTTGTTGCAAAAGAAACTTCTTCAGTTTGCTCGGATCACACTCCCATTATCTTGATGAGGGATGCTTGCGTAATGGGAAGAGCTCGTTTAAGTTTGAAAATATGTGGCTGAAAGTGGATGGTTTTGTGGACAAAGTCAGATCTTGGTGGTCCTCTTTCTCTTTTGTGGGTTCTCCAAGCTTTATATTGGCTAAAAAACTGAAAGCTCTCAAGGGAGAGATCAAGAGGTGGAATAGAGAGGAGTTTGGGAACGTGGGGGCTCGTATTAAGGCGTGGGAGGAGGAGCTGGAATCGCTGGACAGATTTGAGGAAGTCCGAAGGCTATCAGAGGAGGAGAGGGAGAGAAGGAGAGCACTAGCTGCTGATTTGGAAGCATCCCTTTTACAAGAGGAAATTAGTTGGAGACAGAAATCGAGGGTGCGGTGGTTAAAGGAGGGAGACAAATGCACTAAGTTCTTTCATCAGGTAGCTAGTGCTAATAGGAGGAATAACTCCATTGAGTCTTTGATGGTGAATGGTATTTCTACTTGGATCCATCTATTGGTGACCATGTGGTTAGCTACTATGAATCTTTGTTTACAGAGCCTCTTAGTTGGAGACCGAGATTGGATAACCTTGAGTTTGATAGGCTCAATGAGGTAGAGGCGTCTAGTTTGGAGGATCCTTTTGAGGAGAGGGAGGTTAGGGAGGTCATCAAAGGTATGGATAGGGATAAGGCTCGGGCCGGATGGATTTTCTATGGCTTTTTTCAGGATTGTTGGGAGGTGGTTAAGGGAGACTTCATGGCGGTCTTTGAGGAATTTCATGCTCGTAGTAAATTTGTGAAAAGTATTAATTCTACATTTATTTCTCTTATTCCGAAGATTCAAGGGGCTAAGGAGGTCAAGGATTTTCGGCCTATAAGTCTCGTGGGTGGAGTTTATAAGATCATTTCCAAGGTGTTGGCAAAATGAATGAGGAAAGTTATGGACAAGATCATATCCAAGCCCCAAAATGCATTTGTTAAAGGGAGACAAATTTTGGATTGCTCATTGCTAATGAATGTTTGGATAGTAGGATTAAATGAGGAGTGTCTTATGTAAATTGGATATGGAAAAGGCGTATGATCACGTTGATTTGGAACTTTCTTCTCTATCTATTGAGGAGGTGTGGGTTTGGGGAAAAATGGTGTTCATGGATCCAGCATTGCATCTCTTGATTCGCTACTCGTCTTGATCAATGGAGTGCCCTCTGGTTTTTTGGGTGCTCGGGGTCCGTCAAGGTGATCCGCTTTCTCCTTTCCTCTTTGTGTTGGTGATGGAGGCTTTGAGGATGCTTGGAGCATTTAAGAGGGGGCTGATTTCGGCTTTTCGTGGGTTCTAGCGGCAAGATCGGGTTAATGTCTCCCATCTTCTCTTTGCTGATGATACTCTGGTGTTTTGGGGCCAACGCTACCAAATTTCACTTAGGGCTCTCCTTGTTTGCTTTGAAGCAGCTGCTGGTTTGAAGGTAAACTTATCCAAATCGGTTTTGATTCGGTTGGTTCTGGGAAACATGGGGCAGCTTGCTGGTCTGTTGGGATGTGGGTATGGTGAAGTGCCTCAAGTATTTGGGGTTACCATTGGGGCTTCTTTCAAGCTTAAATCTATATGGACGGGTTTGGAGGATATGATGTTGCGTAGGCTGGCTCCGTGGAAAAGATTGTATCTTTCTAAAGGTGGTAGGGTAACTTTGATCAAAAGTACCTTATCCAATATGCCTACTTATATGTTATCTCTATTTCCTATCCCGGTTGATGTGGCAAAGCTGCCTTGAGAAGATACAAAGAGACTTTCTTTGGGGTGGGATGAATGAGGATTTTAAGTATCATCTAGTAGAGTGGGACAAGGTTTGTACTCCTATCGATGAGGGGGCTTAGGATTAGAAATATTCAAGGTTTAATCAAGCTCTTTTGGGGAAATGGTTGTGGCGGTTTGCTCATGAGGAAGGAGCTTGGTGGAGATCGTGTTGGTGGCAAAGTATGGGGGATTAGGAGGTTGGCGTTCGGGAGTTATTTCAGGCTCGCATGGGGTGGGCTTGTGGAAATATATTTGTATGGGATGGCAGAATTTTAGGAGGTTCTTTAAGTATGATGTAGGTGAGGGCTCTAAAGTTCGCTTTTGGGATGATGTTTGGTGTGGTGAGAGGGCCCTTAAGGAGGAGTATCCCGGCCTTTGCAGCATTGCTAGTCTCAAGGGAGCGACCATAGCGGACAATATGGAGCTTTCTAGCAATTCCGTTCAGTGGAATATCCAGTTCACCCGGCTGTTTCATGATTGGGAGGTGGGGGAGTTGGCCTCTTTTTATAAAAGCTTATATGAGTGTAAGCTGCGAGGTGAGGGGAAAGACAAGCTATGGTGGATGCCTTCTCGCAAGGGTCTTTTTGAGGTTAAATCCTTCTATCGAGCTCTTTCGCCTCAAGGGTCGGTCTCTTTTCCCTGGAAGGGTGTTTGGAAGTCCAAAGCTCCTCCTAGAGTGGCTTTCTTTGTTTGGACGGCGGTTCATAGCAAGATTCTTACTCTAGACAATCTTGGGAGGAGAGGGTTGGTGGTGGTAAATAGATGTTGGTTATGTGAAGTGGAAGGGGAATCGGTTGATCATCTTCTCCTTCATTGTACGGCAGCAAGGAACCTGTGGAATGTTTTCTTTGCCCGGTTCGGGCTTTGTTGGATTATGCCTCGCTCCGTCAAAGAGGTTCTTGCGAGTTGGTGGACGGCGGGTCGTGCGAGAAGTGCGGTTGTTTGGAAAATGGTTCCACATTGTATTTTGTGGTGCATTTGGAGGGAGCGAAACAATAGATGTTTCAAGGACTCACCGAGGACTCGAGAGGAGCTCCTCCATTTCTTTTTTGTTACCCTTTTTTCTTGGACTACAAGCTGGCTCGCCCCGCGGGTTATTAGCTTTGTAGATTTTCTTTCCCTTTTCTCTCTTTCCCCCTAGTCCCTTTTGTATTCTTCCAGTGTACCAAGGGTTGTGCCCCTTTGCGCTTTTTGATATAATATATTGACTTATCAAAAAAAAAAATTACTGATACACAAGCTTCTAGGCTCTGTGAACCTTTATACTTCTTGATTATTTTATCCCAGTCCCTAGCTCAAAAGGCAAGACTTCAATTTCTTATGGTTTAAAAATCTGCATTGCAGATATTGGAAATCAGGGAAGCTGTTGAAGAGGCAGCTGACTCTCAGGCGTTAAATAAGATTAAGTCTCAGGTATGAGGAAGCCTTCTTATCACTCGACATACTTTGTGAGAATGGAGTGGTCAGTTTCAGAAATGCAGGATTGCCTATACCCTAGTTTGAATATTTTAAAACCATCATACGGTTTCAGCCTGCTAGAAAATTTGAAAGTGATGGCTGATTCAAGAACCTGAATGGGATGATTGAAGTCATCCAGCCACATGATTGCTATGTAGGTCCCCTGCATAGATGCTAAGACTGGTGGACCTTAATCCCGTTTCCAACTGCTGTGTTTACTCTATTTGCTAGGAGGAAAAGCTTTCATGATTTCTGTCCTGATTCTAACCATAATCAGAAATATACATATTTGCTTTGTCCAGATGCAAGAGAGGCTGAACCACTGGTCTAACTCTTTTGCAAATGCATTTAAATGCCAGAAGTATGAAGAAGCTCTAGATTCTATCCAAAGAATGACTTACTATGAACGTGTAAATGAAGAAATTGCGAAGAAGCTTTAATATAGGTACTCAATATTATAATTTTTTTTCCGAACTCTTCCATATAGAAAATGTGACTTTTGGAATTTTTCCAAAAGACTTCAAGTTCTTTCTTCTTTTTCAGGATTGATTCTTCACCTCAACTTCCAAAACCCTGACTTCTTTAGTGGTTTTGTAACTGAATGAATCTTTCTTGCTACTAGCTAATACTGACCTGCGGATGGCAAAACATATTATCATTCTAGATCAGTTCAAATCATTTTCAAGAAAATAAATTGAAAATATCAAATGTGGTTTAAGATGAGCTGTAGGTTTGCAAATTCCCTGATATGAAGTAGAAGTTGGGATCCTTACCTTTTCGTTTATGAATTGTTTGAAACAGAGTTCTACATGGTCATAATTAAAATAAGTTTCTGATCAAGTCATTTCCTAACTATTTTCTGGGTTCTTGTTGGTGCCCAGTTTTTGCAGTTGTCAAGTCAACAATATTTAACCCCAAGATTCACAAGCCAATCCCTTACAGGAGTATATGTGAGTATTAAATGCCATTATTGCAATCAACATTTTATTTAATATTGAGAAGTATGGTGATAGCTGATTCAATACATAAATAAAGCTGCAGGCATATATCTGTTCTTCTTGGTAACATTAGCGAATTCAGTTTTATTTTCCCTTTTTCAAGCAAAGCTGTATTTTGATCCTTGTCTACTTATTCCATGTTCCTGTAGAATCTGTTCAAGCGCCTGGTCTAGGCTGCTTGCAATCATGAAAGAGAGAGACGAATAAAACATAGAAATACAAAGGTCAGGGTTGAGGATGTGTGGCCAAACACCATAGATGTTTGTTTGTGAGACTATTTGTTATTCTTTTTGTAATCCATGGTTTAGAAATAAATTGACAGTTTTCTTCAGGCACATGGCACTATGCATGTATCATCTACTTCTCCATAAATTAATGTGTGATTTTAGAATAAAGAGACGACTCTTTTTTTGTTTTTTGGGATGAATAAACAGATGACTTTTCTAGCATTGAAACAGTGTGCACTTTCAATATCTACCCATAATGCTACTTATCAAAAATATCTACCCATAATGTATTACTACTTGAATAACTTCATCCATGAGTCATGACCATGAGATGCCCAGGCTTTTCCCCCACTCTGCTTCAGGCTTGTTGGATGATCAATTCCTTCATGAACTCACCTCCTCACCATCCAATAATCTTTGATTGAACAAGCTTATGTTCTACTTTAAATTTGTTGATTTACTTGCTGTGACCTTCAAATCTTAAGTGATGCACAATGTAATGGATTGTAGTAAAATTTCAGAGTTGTGCTTAAAAAAGTAGAATAATTTTAAAGACAATATGATTTTGGTCAATAATTACCATTTGAGGGCACAATTGGTATATGAAATAACCATTCCTATGAATGGGTATTACTGGGAATATATAAGAAGTTCGTACATAATTACTATTTATGCTCTTATTATTATTTTTTAATTTTGTGACAATACATAATGCTCTCACTAATTCCTAAATTACTAAAGATTTATCATAAAAAATCACTCTCAAATGGCACAGGGGTCGCGGCCACCTCCAATGTTAACTTAAGTGACCAGTCACCCATCGAATATTAAGATATTTCTTTTATATATAAATTTTGAGTTTGCAGGAAAAAAGAAGGTTTTTTTTTTTTTTTTACTCCATTATGTTCCTCCTATTTCTCTTTGTACGGAAATATTTCAAGAATGATGTGCTACCAATCTATTCCTTATACCAAACATTCCCTAGGGCTTGATGTTTATCTATGCATTAACATAATATAATCCTATCGTTAGATGATGTTCAAGAGCAATGATATGCTTCTATTGTGTATTAAAATAGGGGAAAATTATATTTTACCCTTCTAAACTATTTACCCATTTGCACTTTTATCTTTAATGTTTAAAATATGATATTTAACCCCCTCAAACTTTCAAATTGTTGTAATTCGACCATTTTGACATTTTATTTTCCTAAAATACTCCAATCACATATTTTATTTAAAAAAAATTCCAAAACAAAAAACAAAAAACCAAAAATAAGAAAAAAAAAAAAGAAATATGTGGGGTGGCCACCCCTGCTTGGCTCAGTGGTTCGCCACCCAAAGAAGCTATATGAGGGTGGCCGAAGGGCCAAATCCTCAAAAAACAATTTTGAGGGTTTTGCCAAAGGGGCGGCCGTACCACCCCCTTAAGCCTTAGGGGGTGGTTTAGCCACCCCTAGGCAGCCGATTTGGGGGTGGCCAAACCACCCCCTTGGTTGAGGGCTTGGCCGGACCCTGGGGGTGGCTGAACCACTCCTAGGCCAAACAAATTGAACATATGGAGAAAAAGGGAAATAATACAAGGGTAAGATCGACGACTTAGTGAGTAGAAATCCACATGGCGTACCTATCATTAATTTGTGGATTCTTTTATTTATAAAACACATGTAACATTATGAGATGACAGTTATTATGTGATATATATAAAATATAATATATGCTTATAATCATGAGTAATAGTAATAGTTCAACAATATGGTTTACTCGAGATACTACCCATTCTCAGTAGGGTTGACGTTGTCTCGAGGGACTTATAGTTCAATGCTGGTGTCCCAACCATTGCACATCGTATTGTATGTAACACTAGCGGCACGACCGAGTCCGACCTCGGGTGGCCCACACCGCTAATAATGTCCGTTCTATAGTGGCCATCCATTTGGAATGTACGATGCAATTAGTTTTATCAGTCTTTTACATGCACAGATTTACAAGTCTCATTATTATCTTATTAACTGACACACGTTTTCACAAAAGACAGTTTCTAGTAGTTCCAAAATGTATTTTATAAGAATTACAAAATATGCATGTTTGATATATATAAAATAGACGTGCAATGTAAGGAAAGTAACAACAAGCATCCATGTGAGTTTGTACTCACCCGGGTCGTAAACCTTCTCCATGTAATTCCCTTTAGGCTCCATAACCTCGAATACTGAAAAAAGACTTATCATTAGTTCTATTTCTACTAAAACAACTTTAGAATAAGAAAATAGGAGCTATAGAACGGCTAGTCAAAATAAAGTTCCCTGTCACACACTGGCCATACGTCCGGGCTTGGGGCCGTACGTCCGCTATGACACTTCGGGCCGTACATCCAATCTCGAGACCGTACATCCACTCTAAGGTTTTCAGGGAGAACCTCATTTTCTCCGCTCATCCTCCTATTCTCCAAACAACTCCTAAGCCTATTAAAAGGCTTCCTATGGTCTCCTAAGTCGAAATGAAATCTCAAAGTAACGCGATCATGCTAAGTTATCAAACAACTCCTCAGCATATGTCTACACTAAAGACAAGAGCATACGTTTGCACTAAAAGACAAACCAGAAGAAAAATTTGAAAATGTCTTTTTGGCTGATCCTAGTGACCCAAAGTTCAAGATAACCCTGTAACTAAACTACTTATGCCTAGTTAAATATTTTGGTCATTACAGAATTAGCAAGCAAATTTGGTTGTATTCTTCGATTATCCCTCACTGTTCGTTCAATCTCTGAATCAAAATTTGCTAGCTCTAGATTTAGAGATCTATGTCCAAGCATGCAAATAGCAATTAAAAACAATTAAAAGAAAAACACATAAAAAATTGGAATGAATGAAAAATAAAAATAAAAGAAAATTATTCTGGAATCTGTAACTGCGCTCGAGCGTAGGAACGGTGGGATCGAGTGCAGGTGCGTTGATTCGTAAGTGTGATCGAGCTAACGACGTGCGTAGATGCGCACACTTCAGTTCTTCTGGCCTCGAGTGCGATTGAGCGTACACTATAGTGCGATCGATGATTAACAAACAATTCGCTAGAGTCAGAATTTACGAAAAAAAACAAAACAATTTTCTTTCTCCTTTTATTTATTTATTTTTTTAAGTTAGAACAGAAATAACAATTGCAAAATAAATAAATAAAAAAATAAAATAAAAATAAATAAAAAATAAAATCATAATTATAACTAGTAGAAGAATAAAACTAATTTAAAAGTAAATTGGTTTCAAAAATTAAACAAATCCCCGGCAACGGTGCCAAAATTTTATGTACAAATTTAACGTACTCGCAAGCACACGAGTCGTGTGCAATATAATGTTGTGCAAGTGCGAGGTCGAACCCACAGGAAATTATGTTCTTGAAAGCAAATTTAAACCTAAAGTAATTTAATTCTAATCTAGTTCTCAGTTTTTGAATGAATGTTTTTTTGAATAAAAACATAAGTATAAAACTAATTAAATGAAAGTAATCTATTGACGAAGCGCTAAGGTTTCAGAATCCACACTCACATTTTCATAACAACCTAGTTTCATGATCTCAAATATTTTCCAAAGTTCTCATATATAAATCTTAGGTATATTTCACTTTTGCTTCACAAATTAATCAAAACATTCCATGTATCCATTCTTTATACCAAATCACAATAGAAATCCAATATACAATTAAATCATTAACTGTATCTATAAATCACAAGCAAATATCCAATCTATATTGAAACATCAATTGTATTAAGAGAATAAATCACTGGAAAGATCCAATCTTTTAACTAAGAAAACCAACTAGTTAATTGTATTGAATTATCCTAAATTATCTAATGTATCCTTGAATCACAAAAGATATCCAAGATACATTAAATCTAATTAATTAAAAGCAAAACAATAGACAATTGAACCATTAAATTGGAAAATCTTGATTACATGAAACTAAGTTACTAATCATAAGTGAGGCTTCATCTTCAACCTTAGTTGAAGGTTTAGCCTTTCATGTTATTGAAAGACAAAATGTTTTTGATGGAATTCATAATGGAAATTGAGTACTTACAAATAAAGAATTACAAAATTGAGATCCAAAAGTTAGGAAACCCTAGAACTCTCTTCTTTCTCCTTTGGAATTTCGTAATTCGTAGCCTACTAAACTAATCTGATAATTATCTATTTATAGGCCTAAAACTAGGGTTTACAACTTTAATAAAACTAAAATTCGTTGCTAGGTCGAATGTCTACGCTCAATCGCACAGTTGGTGCGCTTGAGCGCACTCGTGCATAAGGTTTCCGTCTCTTGAGTAGCATTTGTGCTCGATTGTGACTGTCTGGGGCTCGTGCGCATGTGTGCACGATCGTGGCTCTCTTGCGCTCAAGCACATACGCGCTCAATCGTTGTGACCTGCGCTCAATCGCTCTAACAAGGACTTGCAACTTTCATAAGAAATAGGCACTTCCACATAAAACCCACAGTTTTCCTTTAACAACCTATAAAACACTAAAAACATGAAACTAAACTAAAATATCAGATAATAATGCAGCTAAAAGATCAACAATAACAAATTAAGAAGTCCAAATATGTAATATTTGGCACATATCACTGGTATATATGGAAACCGGTGTGAAACTCGTGGTAGCTAAATAAAAGTAGATGGTACTGCACCTTTCTACAATAAAATCTTTTCGCTGCTGGATTAGGCAAGCATGCAGTTTGAACATAAAGCAAAAAGGCCATGACAAAACTTTAGTAAGAAGGGTTAGACATGCTTGCATGCCATGAATGAATATAACATAATAATTTACAAATGCTAAAAAGAAGAATTTTAGCGTGGATTAGGCTTCAACTCACCGTGATATCAAGAACTTGATATTATGTGATTTTGCTATTTCTTTCAATATAGGAGATCGAAACCATGAGATATTCATAGAAATTTGACACCGCACAGGTAGGCCAACCATTTTCAGCTAGTTCAAGAAATTTTGACCGAAATAGAGGAGATAATTTATATATATATATATATATATATATATATATAAAAGCCGAATCGCTCTTTAGAAATTGGGACATCCGGTTTTTTCTTAAAAACCCAGTCATTAATTAGCGCAATTAATTGCATTAACTATATTATAATAAATGTATTCTTCTTGCTAATTTTTTTTTTCTTCATACTATTTTAAATCATATATACATATAGGAACAAAGATTTAATTTTTTTTTTAGTTAAAGAGGTGAGATATATTTTTATACATCTTTTTAACTTATAATGAAAAATGATGTGTTTAAATTTTTTTTTTTTTTTTTTCATATCTGTTTTCACCCTCTTTTTACCGTTACAAACAAATTAAACAATGAATTGTAAATCAAAAATGTCATTCCCGTTCTTAAGGAGTTTTGCCTTCACAATTATAACAAATTGTTAATCATAAATATTGTGATTTTTTTATATTACTGTAAACTTTTCTAAAAATAATGATGTCCATGAATTATTGTCTGTTAGCCAGAAAAATAAAAGAAATAGAAAATAGAAAATAGAAAATCAAAATTGCTGTTAAGGTGGGTTACAATGTTATTTTCCTTAAGAAATTATTTGTTCCCATCAAAATTGGTATGTAAAGGGTAATAATAAATATTTCTTCTTCTTCAAAAAAAAAAAATAGCAAATATTTCTCCAAGATACAATGGAGCCCATAAAACTTATATAGTTGAGTTGTTTTTTGCACAAACGAAACTAAACCTAAACGCCATCAGACTTTCTATTCTATCAAAAAACATAGACTTTAATTATTATTTTTTAAAAAAATACATGAGGTCTTTTCGAGACAACAGATGGGGATAGAATTTTTCATCGTATTTAAAATTGGATTGCAGTAGGCTATTAATAATACTGAAAATAGTAGTTATTAATATATGTAAACCAACGGTCTCAATGTTTCAAAATCAACTATTAATCCAATAGTCACTAATTGGTATTCTAATAGTAATAATTTGTCAACATCATTAAATTGCTAATTCACTAATAATAAAATGTTAATTTAACATATACTTAATTCTGACCATTAAATTTAATTTACAATCAACAACTATTTAACTATAACCATCAGATCGCAATAGTTAGTAATGATCATTTAATCACAACCGTTAGATCAAAGTTAATTTGATCTTACAGTTGACTTTACTAACGGTTTATTAAATCCAACTACTGGATCTACCTACGAAGCATCCTATGGTCAAGATAAAGACATTAAATCGAATGATCCTAACCATCCAAAAATTGAATGGTCATGATTAGATCGCTCTAAGTTCTAATGGTTCATGATAAGCGCCAAGTGTGCCACGAAAGCACTATTAGGGCCTTACAGCCCATGCTACCACGCATAAGCATACCTAGGGTTGGCAATTTTGACATGACCTGACAACCTGACACAAACACGACACGAAATTAACTGGTTTGGGTCGTAAACGGGTCAACCTGTTTATCTTACTTAAACGAGTCGTGTCATGGGTCACCCGTGGGTGATCCAATAGACTCGTTTATGATTATAAAATATATATATATATATTAGTTTTTAACCCATTCCACCACCTCATTCAGACCTTATCACCTAGGAACTCTAAGACTAGAATACTCTAGATTCACTCAATTTGACTTTTCAGTTTTCCCACACCACTTTCTCCTTTCTTTTTTTTTTTTTTTTCCTTTCTTTTCTTTCTTCCTCTACCGACAACATCACCCACCCACCCCATCAGTTTCATATATATTTTTCCTTTCTTTTTCTCCTTGTTCTTCTTGCTTAACCTCGGTGTACACTTTAGCTTCTAACCTTTTTCTTTCTTTCTTTCTTTCTTTCGTTCTCACGCTGCACCACCTTCCAATGATTTTCATCATTTTCTTCTTCCTCCACTCTCTCCCGCTCGATGCTCTCTCTCTCTGTGCAAACATCGCAGCCACTCTCCCCCTTTCGCAGTTGCGTCGCCTGCCGCTCTCTCTCTCTTCCGCCAACGTCGCAGGCTCGCAGCCGCTCTCCCCTTCTCTCTACTGCACTGCCTGCCGTTCTCTCTCTCTTCAGCCGATGTCGCAACCGCTCTCCCCCTTTCTCTGCTACGCTGCTTGCTGCTCTCTCTCTTTTTGCTGCTCTTGACCCATTATGTTAAACGAGTTTCATGGGTCATGTCAGGTGACCCGTGAAACTTACTGTGCCGTATCGTGTTTGGGGCTCCAATCCGTTAACATAAACGGGTTGTGTTTGGATCTACCTTAAACGGGCTACGGGTCACCACGAGTCATAAACGGGTCGACCCGCAGACCCATTTTGCCAGCCCTAAGCATACCTGCGTAAAACACTCCCAAACCAAAATAAATATATATACATAATAACTTTGAAAATTATATACCTAAGGTTTTCGGTATCACATATTAAAAAGGAGTTTGAACTCATATATGAGATAGAGTGTTAACAATATTCATTAAATTGTTAAATTTACTTCTTTTTATTGGCTTAAACTTTTTGGACAACTAATAATTAAACAAGGTAGGCATGTTAATAACTTGGCATGCACCAAATTAAGAAAGATTAAAAAGAAAAAAGAAAAAAAATTAGGTTCGTCAAATTTTAAGGATTAATTATTATATATACTTACCTGGAATGCCAGTAGCAATTTTTCTTGCTACATGCTGATTTTTTAAGTTGCCAATAATAAGAATCGTAAAGACAAAGAAGTACCATGCTTTCAAAACCAAAACCATTAATTATCAAATTTAAGCTCAACTAATGTGCCCACTTAATTAATTCCTAGATGAGGAAATGTGTGGTTAGCAACAATATTGTTTATAGCCAACAACTTCTACTACCTCACAACAAAAGTAATGATGAAGCAAAAAGGGACCTCTCAGTCTCAATGTCTCATTCTCTATATAAATGGGAATTAATGTTTTGATAATAACCTGTCTAAGAATTGATAAAGAGAGAGAGAGTTTATCTTTATTTTTAATCATAATAATAATATGGGAAAATACACTTTACCCCCTGAACTATTCATCCATTTGTACTTTTAACCCTAATGTTTAAAAAGTGACACTTTACCCTTCCAAACTTCCAAATTGTTGCAATTAAACCATTCTAATTTTTTTCCCCAAATTGCCCCCATAATTTTTTTTAAAAAAAAATTTAACAATTAAGGGGTGGCCGTTCTAGGGTGGCCAGCCACCCCTTAATTTTTACATTTTTTTTAAAAAAAATTAATTTTAATTTTTTAACTTGGGATGAGGGCATTTTGGGAAGAAAAAAAGTCAGAACGGTCGAATTGCAACAATTTGGAAGTTTGAGGGGGGTAAAATGTCACTTTTTAAACATTGGGGTTAAAGTGCAAATGGGTGAATAGTTTAGGGGGTAAAATATATTTTCCCCATAATAATATTATTAGGAAAAATTACAGTTTACCCTCTCAAAGTTGACATCGTTTTTTAATTTGAACACCAAAGTTTTAATTTTTGCAATCCACCCCTATAAAGTTTCAATTTTTTTCAATTCGACCAATACTATCCTAAAATTCCCATATTGCCCCTAATTTTTATTTTTTATAAAAAATAAAATAAATTTGGGGATTCAAAAATGGCCAAATTGCTAAAGGGGTGGCTACAGCCACCCCAAATTTTTTAAAAAAAATTAAGGGTAATATGGAAAGTTTTGGATACAATTGGTCAAATTGCAAAAATTAAAACTTTGATGTTTAAATTGAAAAATATTGTCAACTTTGAGAGGGTAAACTATAATTTTTCCATATTATTATTATGATTGGACTTTAAGAAATTACCCTAAAGATGGGCTAAACACATGACGTGAAATGTCAAAATACAAGAAGAATTTGAGGTGGATTACATAAGGTAGTCTACATACATGAAATGTTAGGCTTCATTCTCATAACCATCTCCATATATATATTTTTTAAATTTATCATTGAATATGTAGGACCCATATGTAAACTTACAAATCTAATGATAAATTTGAATCTACTTGAAAAAAAGATGGTGGCCGGTTAGGAGATAGGTGTGACAGAATGAGGCCTAGCATTTTTCCCTGACATGTTGCTATATACCAAACAAAAACTCCTTATATTACTCAATTTTACCATCGGTTAAACATGGTCAATCCTCCAAGCTTGCAAAAAAGGACATACAAGCATTCATATCCGATCCAATAAATTTTAACTAAATTTTAATTAAATCATAATTAAAGGTGAAAAAAAAGGCCGTGTATCTTAGGTTTACCACCAGGGTCCACGGGAGAAATGTTAGGTTTCATTCTCCTAACTATATTTTTTCAAATGGATTTAAATCTACTATTGGATTTGTAGGTTTACACGTGAGTCCTATATATTAATGGTAGATTTAGGCTCCGTTTACTTTGATGTAAAATAGTTTTTGTTGGAAAATATTTTTAAGAAAGTCATTTTTCTTGAAAATATTTTTTGCCAAAAACATTTTATGACGTTTACCACATGCATGGAAAATCATTTTTTTTTTTTTTGTTGGTTAAATACTAAAAACCCCCATAGGGTTTGAAGTCTTAGTTTTTTTACCCTCTACGTTTTCATTTCTATCACAGGAGGTACCTATGGTTTTCATAAAGATGGAAATGACACCTTTGTTAAAATTTTGTCTAAAACTTAATGGAACGCCATGTTAGCACCAATCACATTGCGCCACGTGTTATATAATTAATTTTTTTTAAATATTTAAAATATTAAATTTTTTACCCAATATAGTTATAAATCAAACTCCTTTCCAATAAGACCTTGGACTCGAGACCATGACTATTTGAATGTGAGTGTCGTAGATCAAAGGATTGTACATGGAGAAAGACACTATGTGTGTGTTGAAGGTTGTTGGATAAGTTGGTCTTTGAACTATGGTGTTCTTAGGCTTGAATATTTGGCGAAGGGAGGGGGAGAAGAAGAATGCATTCCCTGTCTGCAAGCAATGAGGACAATAGTCTCCAGTAAAGATGCTTTAATTTGCCTTTAAGACCTAATCTATCCAATTAAGGCATTAGACTTAGGCTTAGGCAAGAAGGAAGATAACTCAAGAAGCAGTCTCTTGGGGTGGTTTCGGCCAACCCAAGCTTGGTCCGGTCCCAGTCAAGTCCCGGTGGGGTCTTGCGCGAATCTCGATCAAGTCCCAGGCATGTCGCAGACAAGTCCTGGTGAGGTCCTAGGCAGGTCTAAGTAAGGTCCGTCGATTTGAGAATAAGATGCTCAAAGTCGGAAAATGGTTTATAATTTTCAAATCTGTAAACCATTTTCCAAAAATTAAAGAAGAATTTTTAGTCAAAATGAAATTATTTTCCATTGACTACTATTTGACGTTGTAGTAAACACCATAAATTCATAAATCATTTTCTGAAAACCATTTTATGTCGAAGTAAACAGAGCCTTAAAAAGAATATGCATGAAAATAGTTGATAAATAATTAGGAGAATGAGACTTAACGTTTCTTGGGTCGACAGGGCCAGGCACTCTTTACACTATTGGTCATGCCCATTTGACAAATTCAAATGCTGAATAGAAAATGGGCACTGGATATGTGCCTTCTACCATGACAAGTACTCACAAATGTTGGTTCATTTGTTGCCCAATTGTTCTTCAATAATGGCGGTTGATGGTATGGCTGTTACTTCATATCAGCCTCCAACATTCAATGATGATGGAACATATTACTTACCAAATTTAATAATGAAGTGACAGTACGATAGAAAATATTTTATGGGGTGCAATTTCAAATATTATAAAATATTTTAATTTTTTTATTGGATACTACTTAATTTTTAAATGAGATGATAAAAATTTTGATCTAACAAATGGAATTAAAAGGGGATCATAAATTCGTGTTGCAAAAATAATAAAATATAATATCGAAAGAGGAATTATTAAGAATATTGAGTAGCAATTTCTCATCAATGGGTGACTCTCTATAGTTGTATTGAAGTGACAATAGAAGATCACTCTCACCTCTTTTTTCTTTGTGGGAACAACTGACAAAGAAATTAGAGCATATTTGTAACGCTCTACGGTTGAGTTGAATAGATAACCTACATTACAATAACTCTTTTTTATTTGGTGGAAAGATGAAATTACTCTGGATTAACCCCAATACAAGTTAATGCAAACATTACCTCAAGAGTCAACCGTGAAGTCAATTATACCCTTCCAAACAAGTTGACAATAGCCTATCAAGCATATAGTGTCAACCCTTTAATGGTAAGATTGATGGAAGATGATGTAGCGGAAGGCCTTAACAACAATTAGAAGCATTTGCATCTTTTGACTAAAAGATAAAATAAGAAAGAAGGATAAAACTTTGCATAGTATTTGAGAGAAATTTTTTGACTTGATAATAATTCAATTATCATACTCGCTCAAGAGTGAATCGGTTTTTTCTTAAAAAACCGGTCATTAATTGTGTTAATTATACTTGGACGGGAACAAAGATGTGACCATGTTTTAGTTTAAATAAATTAAACTAAATTCAATGGTCTTATGTTTTAAGTCATGTGTATGATTGTGTCATTAAGTACATATTTAGTATACTTCAAAAAAGTACATGTTCAATAATGTACTCATGTATAACCTTTAGTATGGCTTTTCCTTAAAAGAGGTATGATAAATTTTTTCACGTGAAAAGTAAGATGGGAATATGTTTAAATTTTAAAATTAAATTATAAACAAAGGAACACCAAAGATCCCTCATGGCAAGAGACCAACAGTAAACATTGAATCTGAAAACCCACAGCCTATTATTACCCCCTCTTTTGGCCCCTGTTATTACCTCCTGCTGGCTCCTTCTCTTTAGGCAAAAAATGACAAGAGATCCCTTCACAATGAGTTCTACGCCTATACAATGCTTTTTATATGCGTATACGTTGGAATTTGGTGGTTGGATTTGGTCTGTTGGCCTTTGGGTTTTTGGTGGCCACAGTAAACCCTCATATGATATCATACATCTCCCTCCCTCCCATCGCCACCATCAGTAAGCTGACATTTCCAATTTGCAAAGTATTCTTCAAAATTTTGAGTAGAATTACCAGAGTTACAAATTTCATTTGTCTTATTGTTTAAGATGCTCCACTTGGCTCGATTTGAAAACTTCATCATATACTAAACAAATCCTAATATTAATGCTACAACCAAACAAATTGATGATGCTAACAGCTTATCAACTGTTTTTGAAGCACTGAGCTTTCACTTAACAGTAAACACCACTTTAAAAATTCAAAGAACTGTAACAAACTTTGATCGTTACTTAAAAGTGTGCTAAGCAAGCAGCTAAAGAAATTTTGTTTATTTGGTATTCTTTCCTAATGTATATGTACAAGCACAACCAATAAACAGAAATTGTGCATTTCATATCTCGATTAATTCTATTAATTCTATGGGAATACTGGCGTATGATTTTACAGTTATCAACGAAAAATCAAAATTAGTAAAGCAATTCAATTCAAGATTGAGCAAGGTTTCAATTCGAATTGTCACGGAATATAATACTAAACAAATCATATAGAAAGCAAATCATATAATACTAAACAAATCATATACAACTGTCAGTCTGTCAACATGATGTCAGGAAGGCAATCACCAATCTCGATTTCTGCCTACACCAATGAAACTTTGTTACATTGAAACAATATAATAATCATGCTTATCTTACCTTTATTTTTTGATGTTCTCGGTTATTGGGATCGAAAGAATCCGTCATGCACCACTCATATGCAGCAAAACATTGGCCAGGCTTTAGGACTCTGTATATTTCTTTGTAGCATCCATACTATCCAGATCACAAGCAAAATTTTTCTTAGTGGTCCACCAATTCCACATCCAACGTCCAACACCTATTAATATTATATATGTCAAACAAAAATCTCAATTATTTGAATAGTAAATGTCTAAATTGTCAGCTTCCCTATGTTCGGCAAGAGGAACAAACCTTCTGTTCAGGCTTCAGGCGTAGTTGTAGAGCAATGAAGTGCTGATTTCGCTAGAGGCTCTCTCAAAGAGACTCCCCTTTCCATCTTTAGGAACAAAATTATGCACATGATTAGATATAATCTGCAAATGTAGGCCAAAATGAATTGTACTGCATTTCTTCAAAGGCTAACTGGGTGCAAAATGGAAAGACTGCCCTCAGCCATACTCGTAAAAGCTAGTAACAAGATCGATCACAGTATTTATTAACTTGAAATCCACAAGAGACCGTTCAATTTTATTCTTCAGACAGGTAGTAGAGTAGATCTCGCATCCAAATAGAAATTCTACAGCCGGTTCCTCACTTTTGTTGGATATTTACTCTCTCCCACAAACGGGTTAAATGTGAAAAATAAGAAAAATGCATAATAAACAAAGATCGAGTCATCACAAAAGAACACACAATTTATGATGTTCACCACTAACAACTACCAACCTTGCCAACATAGAAAAAACCTCAAAAACAAATATACATAAATTTACAATAGATCGAGGCTTCTTATTCCACTCACCAGAGCACCTTAATTATAACATGAGTTAGAAACCAAATACCAAACAGATTATTATAGTAATTCCAAAAACAATAATGAAAAATTTGATGAAGGTTTATTCAAAGTGATAAAATGTTACAAAACAGCTAGTGTAGTATATATACATAGTTTAACCTAATACAAAAAATCTTCTAGTATAATCAACTATATATTTTCAATATTCTAAGAATATATTCCTTGCTATACAAGTATTGTTTATTTAGTGAATCTTTCGTTCTTAGAGTTGTAAAGGTCACGAGTTCTATTCTTCCTAGAATAGTTTGAGTTGCTAGCACTAGAGGAGACAGCACGCAACTCTTTCCATATGGAGTTCCATTGCTATTGAGTCTATCTGTGAGCCTTTCTGTGATTAGGATCAAGTGCACTTGACTTGTGCTCGATCGCTTCCCCAGACTGCTGGATATACTTTAACATTCCCCCACAAGCTGATGGGTGAAGGAACAACCATCAATTTGTTTGGACTTAAGCTTAGAAAACGTGATGAAGAAAGACCTTTAGTAATGATATCTGCTACTTGATCATGAGTAGAGATGAATTTGAGAAGAATATCTCGATTGAGCACTTTTTCACAAACAAAATGATAATCCATGTCAATATGCTTAGCACGAGCATGAAAAACTAGATTTGAAGCTAGAGCCAATGCACTGAGGTTATCACACTAGATAACAGGAGGCACTAAGAGAAAAATTCTAAGTTCTTTAAGTAACATCCTTAGACAAAATAATTCTGCAGTAGTGAGAGAGAAGGCCATATACTTAGCTTCTGTGTTGGAGCAAGACACCACAGCTTGTTGATTGACACTCTAGGAAATGAGACAATTCCCTAGGAAGACAACTGAACCAATAGTAGACCTTTTTATCATCAGGGCAACTTGCCCAATTAGAATCACAAAAGGCATTCAATTGCAGTGGGCTTTTGATGTAGTGAAGTCCATGATCAGGTGAACCATTCAGATATCTTAAGACTCGTTTAGTAGCTATCTAGTGAGGTGAGGAGGGAGCATACATATGCTGGCAGAGCTGGTTGATAGAGTATGCTATCTCTGGTCTAGTAAGTGTATAGTACTATAGGGCACCTACACTGCTTGTATGTAGTGGGATCAGCCAATAGTTCACCATCATGTTTGGAACGTTTAGAACCAGATGTACATGGAGTCTTGGATGGTTTAGAGTCTGCCATGTGAGCCTTACCAAGGAGATCAAGTTTGTACTTGTTTTGGAAGAGATGAAGGCCATTGGAGGTGCGAGTAACCTGAATTCCAAGAAAATTGCTTAGAGGGCCCAAGTCTTTGAGATGAAATTCCTACTGAAGTTTAGTAATGCAGTTGGAAATAACTGAAGAATGAGTACCAGTGATGATTATATCATCAACATAGACCAGTATATAAATTTGAATGGAACAATGAAGATAAATAAAAAGTGATGTATCAACCAAGGAGCCATGGAAACCAAGATCCAACAAAAAATGAGAAAGCCATGTGAACCAGGCTCTAGGAGCTTGTTTTAAACCATATATAGCCTTATGCAATTTGCACACTTGATCAGGGTAAGTCATGTCAATGAACCTAGGTGGCTGCTCCATATAAACCTCTTCTACCAAGACCCTTGTAGAAAGGCATTAGAGACACCAAGCTACCTAATGGTCCAATCAAAATGAATAGCTAGGGTAAGGACAACTCTAATGGTAGAGGCCTTGATTACTGGACTAAAGGTCTTTGTGTATATGCCACTTGGTTGATCAAAACCTTTAGCTATAAGTCTAGCCTTAAACCTTTCTATGGTGCCATTAGCTCTTCTTTTAATCTTAAACACCTACTTGTTGTGTATGACATTTGGATATTGTTCCATTTGAAATGAGAGCATCATACTCCATTTGCATAGCTGCTTTCCGCCATGGATCAATTGCAGCCTTACTATAGGAAACTGGTTCTAACTCATGAAGTGTGGCTTGGCATAGTTGAAAGTTATAAAAGGATTTGGGTCTAAGGGAACCAGTTTTGGACCTAGTAGTCATAGGGTGAGTTGGTAGGCGAGGGTCTGATTGATTTAAGGAAGGAGATAAAGGAGAAGGTATTATTGTGGAGGTTGAGGCAATTGTGGAGAGGGCTGGGATTGGTGATGGAGTTTTAGCTGGGATAGGTGTTGGGATTTATGCCAAAGTGGGTACAGCAGGGGATGGGTGCTTAGGAAGGTCCACAGCTGCAACATGGTCAGAAATAGTAGGCAAAGTATATGGAATTGGACAAGAAATAGGTATAAATAAAAGAGCATCACCTTGTGCATTGATCTTGGATGTAAATTGTGAAGTGTCTTGGTCCTTGGCAGGGAAGGACTCTCATCAAATATAACATGTTTAGACAAATATGCTTTATTTGTGACTGGATCAGTTATTCCAAAAGTTTAAATTAATAGGAAATGATTGATTTTAATCATTTATTCAATATCTAACAACTAGCATTGTATTTTGAAGTACAAATATTTGGAAACTATCAGCACAAATAGGAAACCTAGGCTTCATTTGGTTTTTCTAAGGATATAAAGCTTTCTTGAAGTTTCATTTATCTAGTGCAATGTTTATTTCTTAAATATTTCATTGCATTCATATCATTAAGCTCTATTGTATGGTTTCATGTAGAGTAAAAATGGTAGTATGGCTGTTTGGGAACCAGCTGGAGCCCAAAAATGGTTGGAAGTAAGTACCTTAACATATTGAAGAGGCCTTGAAATATGCTTATGGGAATACTTCAAAACTTTCTAGTGCTTCTAAATTCAACCTTTTTATTGTATATTAATGGAAATTTTCTCTTTTTTACTTTTATTTTTTTTTTTTATTCATTAGTTGCTTAATCCCATAGAATTCTTCTTAGACATTGTCGTTGAGCATGAGTACCTTGAGTGCACCGTATCAGTAGTCCAAGCCTTAGTTTTGTTTAAGAAGTTATACACATGGCACCGGAAGGAAGAGATCGAAGATTTCATAAAAAGTGCTATGCGATTCATTCAAGATGTATAAATGCCTGATGGTTCCTGGTATGTTCCTCCATTGGTTTCTTAGATATTTTTTCTGACATTTTTCTATTTTTATACTAGAAATCTATTGCATGATTATGCATTTCCACAGGTATGGAAATTGGGGAATTTGCTTCATATATGGTACATGGTTTGGACTTGGAGGATTGGCTGCAACTGGCAAGACTTATAACAATTGTCCAGCTATGCGCAGAGCTGCTGATTTTCTACTCACAACATAAAAAGATGATGGTGGATGGGGAGAGAGCTATCTCTCATGCCCAACCAAGGTAATGTTTTAACACGTATAATGCAAAAAGCCTCTTAATTCTTATTTATTTTTCATCTTTATTTCCAAACATCATTAAGTTTTTCATTATCTTTTGCTCAACGTCATTAATAACAATTTAAGAACCTTTAATAACATGCATTGTGTTGTTCCACAGTATTTGGATCAATTTGTCAAAGAAAAGTCCTTATTGTTTTGTCTTTCTAAGATTTGGCATATGCAAGATAATAAAACTATTAACTCTTTGTGCTTGATTATATAGGAATTTGTACCTCATGAAGGAAACCGATCAAATTTGGTACAAACTACATGGGTAGTGATGGGTCTCATTCATGCTGGACAAGTAGACTCCATGGTTTATATTATGTTGTCATTATTAATTGTCATATGCTTTGATCCCGTATATTTTGATGTTAAAATTGTATATGCAATAGGCTGAAAGCGACCCAACACCTCTTTATCGTGCAGCAAAGCTGATAATTAATTCTCAACTGAAGATGGTGATTTTCCTTAACAGGTACCTCTCTTTAAAACATGCATTTAATTCAGAAAGAATAGGGAGCAAAGAAAAGTAACCTAACTTTGAAGTATATTATGCTTGAATTTTACCTTAAAAGCTTTCTAACCATTCATCATTCTTTCATACAGGAAATTCTCTCTACTCTAGGAATTGTATACACTATGAAACATACAAAGAAACTCACCCATTGTGGGCTCTTGCAGAATACTGCAAGCGTGTCCCATTGCCATCTAGAAAAATTAGAATGAATTAGCTCAACCCATACTATATAGCTCAACCCTTACACATATGTACGAGGCATCGATAAGAAATCCGGCCAATTGTTAATTCGTAAGAAATATTATACAATATTGTACCTAAGACTAATATGTAAGAAATTACCTAACTATATTAAAGTGTACCCCATATGCCACATGTGTTTATTGTGATTTATATTAGGGTTAAATACCTAATACTTCCTTGGGGTTTCACAATTTTATTTTTTTTCCCTTAGGGTTTGATTTTTATCATAGGAGGTCCATGTGGTTTTTTGATAAATGACCAAATTGATCCTTCTGTTAGTTGACTTAATGAATTAACACGTGGACGAATGAAAATTTGACACTTGGCAAAAAACAGAATTAAATTTTTTATTTTTAGAAAAAATTCAAAAAAAATATTTTTTCAAAACAAAAAAAATTTGGGGTGGCCTCCCGCCCAAGGGGTGGCTCAGCCACCCCCTTGGCACCTTGGCCACCCCCATCTGGCTGGACTCTACAGCAAAGAGAGGAAGAGAAAGAAAGAGAAAATACTTGAAGAAATGAGTCAGAATTGCTTCTTTTCTGGTCTTGTTGCGCATAAACATTGGTTTTTTGTCCGTTGGATGCAGCAATTTCTCTCCCAATTCACAGTTTCTTTCTGCTTTTCTTCTTTGAAGAATGAAAGATCAAGACCCTATATCGTTCTCTCACTTGCAATTTTCCCAGATCTGCGAATCTTACACATTATTCCACCTTTTTTTTGGTTCCTTCAGTTTTCTTTACCATCAAAAGAAACAAATAAGAATAGCAAACCCAATAGTAGCTGCAGTGGTTTGGGGGTGGCTGAAACCACACCCAATTGTGGTTTGGGGGTGGTTTCGGGCACCCCATTGGCTTGATGGGGGTGGCTGAGCCACCCTTGGTACCCATTTAGGGTGGTTTCGGCCACCCCCTTGGTGCCTAAGGGTTGTTTTTTTTTTGAAAAAATATATATATTTTTTGAAAAAATAAAAAATTTAATTAGGTGGCCACATCATAACTGATGACGTGGCCACTTTTGCCAAGTGTTAAATTTTCATTCATCTATGTGTCAATCCGTTAAGTCAACTAACAGTCAACAAACAAAAGGACTAATTTGGTCATTTATCAAAACTACAGTGACTTCCTGTGATAAAAATCAAACCCTAAGAGGGAAAAAATAAAGTTGTAAAACCCCAAGGGGGTATTAGGTATTTACAGGGACGGATCCGGGGGGATTGAGGGTGGGCATATGCCCACCCTCAACTCCTAAAAATTTCCTTTACCATTGTAAATTTTGTTTTTTCCCACTTATTATGCCCTCTCTCAACAATGATTATGCTCTACCCTCATACTTAAACCACGTTATGCCTTTTAATAAATTGAAATTTGAAAAAAATTTAAAAACCTCAATTTCATACTTACAGTTTCAGAAGAACCAATAAAGAAGATAATGAATAGTATTCATCATCCAAACGGTGCGTTTTTTAATTGAGAGTTGAGACTTAAATGGCCTAGTGGGCTATGGGGGTGGGGTCCTTGGGACAGTGCATGAAGACAAAATCTGTCACGTTTTTTTTTGTTAACAGCTGCCTTTCAACTAAAAAAGCTCCCCAAACTACTAAAATGTTAATTTAGTTTCTATCAATAAAATAATAAAATAATTGTCAAAAAAACTAAAAAATTTTAAAAAATACAAAAAAAACAATGGGCTAATAAATACAAAAAAAAAAGTTTTTGGAATAAATAAATATTTGCCCATTACTTTTTGTTGGGTTTTTACAATTATTTTAATATTTTATTTGTTAAAAGAATAGGTATTATAGGAATATAAAAAATATAAGTGGCCTTTTATTACATTTTGATAGTTTGAGGCTACTATCACTTTTGAACATTAGGTTTATCAACGGTTGAGAAGTTTGTTTTTTATATTTTCCCAAAGGGAAAAATATAAAAAAGGCCCTCAAACTACCAACCATTTGAGAAAATATAAAAAATTTGAACGAAAATATAATTAACGGAATAAGTGAATAAATTCAACAAAAATGTAATTATGTTTTGAAACATATAAATATAACCTACAATTTGTTTTGTCACGACTAGCGTTAATTCAATTATCCTCGACGAGTTTTCATACCTTGGAATCGTTGCATGATTTCTTTATTACTGATAGTCTTAAATATGTCTTCTGAGTGTAAGTAATCAAACAATCATTCATCCATTGATCTCTTAATGCAATCGTTTAAAATTAGCTCAATAGAATCGTTATTTTTATTCATAATCTCAAATAACTACAAATTATATATTTATACAATTAAAATATGAAACAAAACTATATAAATTCGTAAATAATTAAATATAAAAAATTATCAAAAATAGGTTGAATTAATAGCAATATAAATTTAATTACATATTTATAATTTTACATACCTCAATTTTTCATTGAAGTTATTATTAAGAATAACTAAATAGGCTGAATCCTGATTCTTGAATAGCAAATTAGTAATATAAATATTAAATAATTAAATTAAAAGAATAATTTAAATTTAAATCTAAAAATTTAATTATATATTTATATACCTCAATTTTTCTTTGAAGTTGAAAAGTGAAAGAAAATTGAGGCTTAGTTTCGTTGAAGTTAAAAAATAGGGAAAAATATAAAAAAAGCCCCCCAAACTACCAGCCATTTACGATTTAGCCCCCTGAAATTTCAAAAGTGATAAAGTAGCCCCTCAAACTATCAAATAGTTGCATTTTGGCCCCCTCCATTAGTATTACCTTCAAAATGGATGAAAAAAAAAAACTTCGTTTTGACAATGGTAAGTTACTAAAATGCCCTCTTGGAGAAAAAAAAACCCATATTAAAATAAGGATCAAAACGGCACCATTTTGGCTTTAATTAAGGTTTTCCACACTTACCAAAACGGAGATCGATTTGGTGCGTGAATCGTACTCCTCATCATCGCCACTAGAGGACATACTACCACTATTACCAGAATCCATGAGAGAGTCAATCAGAGACAGAAAGAAAGAGCAGAAAAAAAAAAAAAAGTAAAAAAAGAAAGAAAGAAAGAAAGAAAAGAAAAGAAAAGGAAAGACGTAAGCGAGACAGAGATATGTAGAGAAGATTTTTGCTTACCTACTTACACATACCCATTAAAAACAAAGCATGAGAGAGAGGGAGAGAGCAGAGGCAGTCTGGCGAAGTTTTGAGCGATTTCGACGAAGGCTCAGCAACCTTGATAGGGATTTTTTTTTTTTTGATTCCTAACACTTACCAAAACAGCGCCGTTTTGGTAAGTGTGAAAAATCCTAATTTAAGCCAAAACGGCTCCGTTTTGATCATTATTTTAATATATATATTTTTCTCCAAGAGGATATTTTAGTAACTTATCATTACCAAAACGACATAGTTTTGATTTTTCCATCCACTTTGACGGTAATACTAACGGAGGGGGTCAAAATGCAACTTTTTGGTAGTTTGGGGGGCTATTATATCACTTTTGAAACTTCAGAGGCTATTGTAAATGGTAATTTGAGGGGCTTTTTATGTTTTTACCTTAAAAAAAATCATGTCCCCTATGAATGAAATTCCTGGATCCACCATTGGGTATTTAACCCTTTATATTAAACATAATTATGGGTGTAATTTATTTTAAATAAGAAATTATTTGTGGAATTCAAATTGGAACTGATTTTATTTTGATTTCTCATTCTTGATGAGAGAAATAAATAAGGTTAATTGAAAAGTTTCGGTTCATTTTAATTTCTTAAATCAACAGCCAAAATCTCAAAAGAACAAAGTAATTAGCAAGTTAAGGTGTGGCATGCAAGCAATGGGAGTAGCTATAAGGGTTGTCGAACAAAACTGGTGGGAAGTTGAAGCCTCTCGAAATTTTAAAAGCTCCCAAAATATATATTTTTATGAGTATTCTTTTTGGATCTTTTCTTTTCTTTTCTTTTTGGCCCCATTTTTCTTTTAAAGAAGGTTGCTCCCTCCCTCCTTTCAAGTTATAGTTCTGCCCTTTTGTGCGAACAATCTCGTTTTCGCTATTAAGATGATTTGGTCACTCATAAGACATTCTTTGAGAGTGTCTAAATCACCCCTTTTGACATTTCAAACGGACTATTAAAAGTGATCATTGGAGTGATCAAACCACACCTTTTGTGGATCAGATCCTAACCGTTAATGAAATCTAACGGTGAAAAAAGTAGTAAGCTGATTTTATGTAATTGAGGTAGAATAAATTTGATTTTAAACCTTTGTGTAATCGAGGTGCAATAAATTAGATTTTACACTGTTTTCCAAAATTTGCTTACACTTTTTCACCATTGAATTTCATTAATGGCCAGGATCCTCAACATGAGATTCTCTAATTGATCTCCAACTGGAGGAGATCCTTATCCCTTTTGTAGTGGGGTGGTTTGACAACTACCTATGTGCTCCGACCTCTGAGCCACCTCTTTTTCTTCTTTTTTTTCTGTGCCATGTGCAGTCGTGATCTTGTAGTTATTACAATATCCCAATCTTTTAAGAATTGGATAAGAATAAATCACTAGAGAAGAGAACAGGATCACTCGGTCCTTTTAGGAACAAACGTATTACTAGAGCGAAAAATATGAATAAATAAATGTGGATATAAGATTACATCAAAATAATGGACCACTATAGATAATTTATGCCCCCCAAACAAAATACAGTTAGTTAGTAGAACGCCATGCAATTATGAACACCCAAAGTTGGCACGTCTTCGGCATTATTACAATTCTATAAACTGTTTTCGTAATGAGGATTTTTTTTTTTTTTGTATTCAAATTTGTTTGAAAGAAAGTGATCGTAAGGAATAATATAATGTGGAAGCTTAAGATAGCAGAGCGTGGAAAAGACCCTTATATCTTCAGCACAAACAACTTTGCTGGGAGGCAGACATGGGAATTTGATCCTGAGGCTGGTACCCCACAAGAGAGGGCTGAGGTTGAAGAGGCTCGTCAAAATTTCTACAACAACCGGATTCACGTGAAACCTAGCAGTGATCTCATATGGCGAATGCAGGTTCCCTCATCTTTTCTCTCTCTATCTATACCAATATAGCATTTTATGGTTATTGATGTAACGTGTTTTAGGTTACTCTTTTTCTTTTTTTTGGAAAGGTTTAGGTTACTTTTTATGTCACTTATAGAGTCGACCGGCCATGTGCGCCTAACGACTAAAAGAGAGAATGAGTTGAGACATGTGAGAGGAAGTGCTAGTATATAAATAAAATAATTAAATTTACCTTTTTGTTCTTCAATATTTTGTCATTTATGGTATTTTGCTTACCAATTATACATAGGTTAAAGGAGAGAAACTATTTTATATGTGGTCCAGATTAGAGTCCACAACACCTAACTGTGTATATGTTACATATGTTGTCATGTTATTTAAAATTTTAAATGATGCAACATTATGTATAATGTCAGATGCTGTAAAATTTAATTTTGACCATAAAATTGAGAGGATCATGTTACAATTAAGCTTTATGGGGCTTATAGACAGTTAGTACTGGTGTCATTTCTTTACCTTATTTTACAACATATATTTGCTTGAAAAGATTTTTGAAATTAAATTATAATGGAAAAAACATATAATAGCTAAAGCCTACAAATTTAGTAATATATAAAAGATTAATTTATAATATATAAACTATAATTTTTTTTTAAGTTAAAATGTAATGAAAAAAAAAATGAAAAAAAGAAAAAAAAAACCAAGGCTAGGTTTTTTTTTTTTTTTTTTGGTAACAAACATTGCATTAAGAAACAAAAGAATATGCATTACAAACATTATAGACCAATAATGGCCGAAAATATGGGGGATCTTTACCATTACAAATAGGGAAAGAAATAGGAGAAGGAAAGTAGGTGGGAATGCAGCTCGAGTGAACTCTTGCCGTGGCCTAATATGCCACATGGTGGATGCAGAAGTTAGCACTTCTATTAATTTTTCTAGCCTCCCAATTGAAAGAAGCTAGGAGGATAGATAAAGACTCTGAGATGATCTTGTCTATGTGCCAATCTTAAGTGATGGATGGATATTGTAAGGTTGTGATGATAGTGAGAGAGTCTCCTTCAATAGTGAAGTTTTTAAGCTTCAAAGCTACAGCTAAGGGTTATAGGCTAGTTTTAAGTAGTGCTTAGAATTACAAAGGTGATGGAATTCATAGTAATCTAGCGGTATTAAAATTCATATATCAAGAGATATCTAATAATATGCTCATTTTTTTTGTCAAAATGATTGCAGTTTCTTAGGGAGAAAAACTTCAAACAAACAATTCCCCCGGTAAAGGTTGAGGATGGAGAAGAAATCACAAGTGAAAAGGCCACAGCTGCATTGAGAAGGGCCGTCCATTTCTTTTCGGCCTTGCAGGCTAGTGATGGCCATTGGCCTGCTGAAAATGCTGGTGTATTGTTTTTCCTTCCCCCTTTGGTGAGATTTATAATTATTATCAAAAAATAATTTTATCAATGCTATCATTGTGATCATCACATAATCAAATAGATTCTATTTTGGGATATTTAATTTACGAATAGTATCGTTGGATTTTTGGTTTTCATCTTAATATATGCAATTACTAATTGTATTCTTTTTAATCGGGTAAAAAATGCAGGTAATGTGTTTGTACATTACAGGACATCTTAACATTGTGTTCCCTGCTGAGTACCAAAAGGAAATCCTCCGATACATATACTATCATCAGGTGCATATTCTTGGAAGCTTTACATGTTAATTATGCAAAGAAGATTATATTACTTGCTTCCTTTCCTTTTTGTGTGAGTGTGTGTTTGTTTAAACTATCATGTTTAACAAGTATGTTGTAAATTTTGCATAATGTAGAATGAAGATGGTGGGTGGGGATTACACATAGAGGGCCATAGCATCATGTTTTGCACGGCTCTCAACTACATTAGTATGCGTATACTTGGGGAAGGACCTGATGGTGGTAAGAACAATGCTTGTGCAAGGGCGCGAAAGTGGATCCTTGATCATGGTGGTGTAACACACATACCTTCTTGGGGAAAGACCTGGCTTTCGGTATGACCATGTTTCATAAATCTAATTTATATATATTAAAAAATTCATGACTATGCATGATGATTATTTGTTGATAATTAACTCCAGTATGCATTTTCCCTTTGTTGTAGATACTTGGTGCGTTCGAGTGGATTGGAACCAACCCAATGCCTCCGGAATTTTGGATCATTCCTTCATTTCTTCCCATGCATCCATGTATGTACACACACACACATATATTATACTTCCTAAAATACCAATACACTTTAAATCCTTATTGTATAATGGAATGTTTTTAAAATCATTTAATTAATTAGTCCAATGTTAAAAAAAAAAAAAATACAATGTTTAATTGAAACATGGTTGTCATTTCTATTTGAGTCATCTATGAGAGAAAAATGTTTTACTTTCTTTTCTTTATTAATTAAACTCACTACGTATTTCTTATCAATTGCCTTTTTTTCAAAAATGCAGCCAAAATGTGGTGTTACTGCCGCATGGTGTACATGCCAATGTCATACTTGTATGGAAAAAGGTTTGTTGGCACAATCACACCTCTCATTCTTCAATTGAGGGAGGAACTCTACACTCAACCTTACAATGAAGTTAAGTGGAAGAAAGTGCGTCATCTCTATGCAAAGGTGAGTTTACCTTAATCTTCTTTGCATTGTTGATAATTTCTCATTGTTACGTATGCTTTTCAATAATCTTCCAACACAATGATTATGCAAAACTATTGCTACAGGAGGATCTCTACTATCCCCATCCTTTGATACAAGATTTACTTTGGGATAGTCTATACATATTCACTGAGCCTCTTCTCACTTGTTGGCCCTTTCACAAGCTGGTTAGAGAGAAGGCTCTTCAAGTAACAATGAAGCACATCCATTATGAAGATGAGAGCAGTCGATACATCACCATTGGATGTGTGGAAAAGGTAATATTATCAAAAATAAAGGGAAGCAACAGAGCATTTATTAAGGATGTATAACAGTACTACTAAAGTCATTTGCATTGAACAGGTCCTATGTATGCTTGCTTGTTGGGTTGAAGATCCAAATGGGGATTATTTCAAAAGCATATTGCTAGGATCCCAGATTACATATGGGTCGCTGAAGATGGAATCAAGATGCAGGTCAATAGACATATTCTGCAAAAAAATATATATATATATTGTACAACCTTTTTGGCTTTCTGTTGAAAATTTGAATTGCACTTCATGCTAAACTATGAATGAGGATATTTCCTAAAATAAATCTATTTCTAGAGCTGTTTTATAAATACAACTAATCAAACTTGAGATAAACCCTAGGCTCTTGTTTTCTAGCTTCAAGTTATAAGTCTCGAACCATTTGTATGTAGGGTTTTGGAAGTCAAGTGTGGGATTCTGTTTTCACTATTCAAGCTTTAATAGCTAGTAATCTCACCAATGAAATTGGACCTACACTTGCGAGAGGGCACGATTTCATCAAGAAATCTCAGGTTTCATTTTCAATTATCAAAGCATCTCTTCATCACAATCTTTAAAAAAATAAAAAATAAAACAAAAAACTATCCTGTATTCATTCAGACTAATTATTCTCTCTTAAAAAATTATAAGGTCAAGGACAATCCTTTTGGAGACTTTAAAAGCATGTACCGTCACATTTCTAAAGGATCATGGACTTTCTCTGATCAAGATCATGGATGGCAAGTTTCTGATTGCACTGCAGAAGGTTTGAAGGTAATTAACTTCGTTTAAATGTGTCAATGGGTAAAATGTTGCACCTTCTCCATAATTGATTTGTTCTGACCAAATTCTTCTCTATTTTAGTGTTGCATGCTTTTCTCTATGATGCAACCAGAAATTGTTGGTGAGAAAATGGATCCCAAGCAATTTTATGATTCTGTAAATGTCATACTTTCTCTACAGGTGAGGATTAACTTTCACTAGTATTAAATCAACAGTTATCTCAAAAGTTTAAGTTGATGAAAAATTGTTGATTTTAATTATTTAATTAATATTCTAGAACTCCCTTATACTTGTGCGCTCAAACTCCCATTCAGTAATTGAATAAGGGAAATGGTTGACTTTAATTATTTAATTAATATTCCAACAATTCCCTTCAAATGTGAGCTCAAACTATTCCTATTAAGTAAGTCCAGCACTTAAAATAATATTTAATTAATATTAACACACTCTCTCATGTGTGGCTCAAACTACCCCATTCATAAGTGAATAATTGAAGCTTAACACATAAAATATTTAATTGAAATGGACTTAAATGATTGAGACAATGTTTGAACTTAGAACCTTAGCTTTGACACCATATTAAATTATCAGTTATACAAAAAGCCTAAACTTATATGGAATGATTGATTTAATCATTTAATACATATTTTGACAACATGTATTTTCAACTACAAAATATTTGGTAACTATATATCGGCATTGAATAGGAAAACAAAGTTGCATTTGGTTTTTCTAAGGATATGAAACTTTCTTAAAGTTTCCTTTTATCTAGTGCAGTGTTTATTTCTTGAGTATTTCATTGTGTTCATATCAATAAGCTTTGTTGTATGGGTTAATGCAGAGTAAAAATGGTGGTTTAACTGCTTGGGAACCAACAAAAGCCTATGATTGGTTGGAAGTAAGCACCTTAACATATTGAAGTGGCCTTAAAACATGCTTATGGGAATACTTTTAAAATTATTTAGCGCTTCTAAATTCTTATACTAATGGAAAGATTCTCATTCTTCTTCTTTCTTTCATTAGCTGTTTAATCCCACAGAATTCTTATCAGACCTTATCGTTGAGCATGAGTACGTTGAGTGTACTGCATCAGCAATCCAATCTATAGTTTTGTTTAAGAAGCTATACCCTGAGCATCGGAAGAAAGAGATCAACAATTTCATAAAAAGTGCTATTCAATTCCTTCAAGACACACAAATGCCTGATGGTTCATGGTATATATATATATATATGTTCCTCTACTGGTTTATTTATTTAGATGTACCTGAGAAATCTATTACATGATTAAGCATTTCCACAGGTATGGAAAATGGGGAGTTTGCTTCACATACGGTACATGGTTTGCACTTGGAGGATTGGCTGCAGTTGGCAAGACTTACAACAATTGTCCTACTATGCGCAAAGCTGTTGATTTTCTACTCACAACACAAAAAGATGATGGTGGATGGGGAGAGAGCTATCTCTCATGCCCAAACAAGGTAATGTTTTAACATGTATAATTCTTATTTGTTTTTCATCTTTATTTCCAAACATCATTAAGTTTTTCATTATCTTTTACTCTCAACATCATTGATAACAATTTAAGAACCTTTAATAACATGTTTTGTCTTTCTAAGATTTTGCAGATGCTAGATAATAAAACTATAAACTCTTTGTGCTTGATTATATAGGAATATGTACCTCTTGAAGGAAACCAATCAAATTTGGTACAAACTGCATGGGCAATGATGGGTCTTATTCATGCAGGACAGGTGACTTGATGGTTTATATTATGCTGTCATTATTGTCATATGTTTTGATTCTGCATATTTTGATGTTAAAATTTTGTTTGCAATAGGCTGAAAGAGACCCAACACCTCTTCATCGTGCAGCAAAGCTGATAATTAATTCTCAACTGGAGAATGGCGATTTTCCTCAACAGGTATCTCTCTTTAACAAAGCTTCAAATTAAAAGAAGGAAAATAACAAGGTTTAGCGACACTGATATTTGGGGCATTTTTGGCTAAAAAAATGCCCCTAATGACTTAGCAACACTTTATTAGGGGCACTTAGAGAATGTTGGTTTTCATGGCGACTAGAATATAAATTCAAGACGCTATTGATAAATGCCTCTAAAAAGGGCGTTAAACAAAATTTTAAAAAGGCGCTTTGCATGGAAATACTTTTTTTAAAGTGGCTTGCATGGAAAGCGCCTTTTTTAAAGGCGCTTTGCAAGTGCCCCATTTTAAGACTGCACAAGCTACATTTTTAAAAGGGCGCTTATTACCAACATTTTAAAATTCCATACAAGCGCCTTTTTATAAATGGGTGTTTATGCAAGCCCTTTTAAAAAAAGTATAGCGTCTCTATTTCAAGTAAAGTGTCCCAATAATTAATATATGGGAAAATATTTCCCCACAATCCGTATATATTTTCTCAAAATCCATAAAATTCAAATTATACAATTTTCTCTATTCATCAATATCATACAATCTTATTAATCTCTCATAATACATTTCGAAATCTATTTATATAATCTCATCATATTTCATAAGACATACTAGATCTAAAATAATATCATAAACACAAAATGTACCACATTATAAAGATTTAACCAATGAGACTCATACATACAAAATAAAATATCCAAAACGATATCATAATCACAAAGTGTACCATCTCTTAAAGAGTTAACAAAAATTATACCATACATATAAAATAAAGTTTTCAAAATGATATCATAAACACAAAATCTACCAACTCTTAAAGAGTTAACAAAAATTGTACCATACATATGAAATTAATTTGAGGCGTCTACTAGTTAAGGGCGCTTAATTAGCAGACGCCTCAAATTGAAGATGTTTAAATAAAAAATGTTCTTAATTAATTTAATTGATATCTTATTTAAGGGCGCTTGACTGTTAGACGTCCCCAATTAAGGGTGCTTAATTGTTAGACGCCCTTAATTAAGGGCGCTTGACAAGTAGGCGTCCCAAATTAAAGGTGTTTGAATAGAAAGTGTCTTTAATTAATTTAATTGTGGTCTTATTTAAGGGCGCTTCACTATTAGGCGCCCCTAATTAAAGGCGTTTGACTAGTAGGTGCCCCGAATTAAAGGCATTTAGATATAAAGTGTCTTTAATTAATTTAATTGTGGTCTTATTTAAGGGCACTTCACTATTAGGCGCCCCTAATTAAAGGCGTTTGACTAGTAGCGCCCCGAATTAAAGGCATTTAGATATAAAGTGTCCTTAATTAATTTAATTGGGGTTTTTTATTTAAGGCGTTTAATTAGCGCCTAATCAAGGGCACCTAACTAGCAGGTGCCCCGAATTAAAGGCGTATGGATAAAAGTGTCTTAATTAATTTAATTGGGGTCTTATTTAAAAGCGTTTGATTGGGCGCCCCTAATTAAGGCGCCTAACTAGCAGTCCCAATTAAAGATTAATTTAATTGGGGCAATTGAAAGTGTCCTTAATTAATTAAATAGGGGTGGTTACACATTAAAACGTCCCCTTATAGGGACGTTTATTAAAGCGCCCACATTACAAGTGTCACTAAACCTTGTTTTTTTTGTAGTGGTAGTTTACTAACTAAGGTTAACCTTTTTTTAAAAAAAAAAATAAAAAAATTCAAAATGTTAGATAACTCTTTCTCTCTCTCTCTTTTACTATTATTTTTTTATAAAGATAACTCTCTGTTAATATAATTGAATAGAGATTAAAATTAATCAAAACATTATCTAAGATAGGAAGACTCAATTGTTAAAATATCAAGAAAAGTACCTTAATATGATAGCAATTTTCGTGTATTTAACAAAAATTCCTAATCACATATGCATTCTTCTCCTTGTTTAATGTAACTTGACAAACAGAGAATGGAGAAAAATGTATGCTTTTGATATGACCCATCAACTTCACCTTGTTCAAGGTTACTAAAATTTTCTAACCTTGTTTAGATGTGATTTTTTTTTTTCCTAAGTCAACATTAGTTTCTTCAACATTAGTTCTAACCCTTTTTTTTTAATGTTTTTAATTAAATCTGGAGTTAGGTCTTCCCCTTTTAAGGTTAGTTTTTTTTTTTTTTTTTTTTTTTTGACATATCCACACAAGAGAGGGGAGAGGGATTCGAGCTAGTGACCTCCGCTTCATTAGGCGTGGTTCTAGCCTGATTGAACTACCTCTTGGGGACTCTTTTTAAGGTTAGTTTTAACCTTGGTGAAAAAACAAAACGTTAGTCTAATGTTTAACCAAAAGAAAAAAGAAAAAAAAGTTAACCCTAGTTAGTAAACTGCTATTAATAACTTTTAATATTTAATGTGCATATTTAGACACTTGGCACCATTTTATGTGGGATGAACAAAATTTCATCCAAACCGGTTTGGAGGAAATTTCTATCCTTGTCAATTTTATATTAGGATTTTATTTAATTTTATTAGGACTTTATTTCCTTTCCTTAATAGGTTAAATTTGCTTTAATTATTTTCCTTTCCTTATTAGGATTAGGTTTACTTTCTTTACAAGTATTTCTCTTCTATAAATAGGCTACCTTATTATGTAAAACTCAATCTATTGAATTATCATCAAATCAGAGAAGTTTCTCTCAAATACTCTACGAAGTTTAATCTTTCTTTTAGCCTGCACGCTCATTTTTATCTTTTTGGGTAGAAGACGAAGACATTCTCTTTGCAAAATCAAAGACACTGCTCTTTGGTTAGTTAATTTTATCTTCCATTACGTCACATAGCTTTCTAATCATTCATCACTCTTTCATATAGGAAATCACTAGAGTATTCTTGAGGAATTGTATGTTACACTATGGAGCATACAGAAATATTCACCCATTGTGGGCTCTTGCAGAATACTGCAACCATGTATTGCTCAACCACTATACATAAGAGATACTAGTAAGAAATTAAGCCAATTGTTAATTCTCTTAATTTCTCCTTTACCAAATATAGATGGGAATAAGGAATATTATACAATCAAAAAATGTTGTACTTGTGAATAATATGTAAGAAATTTCCTAATTATAATAAAGTGTGGCTCAAATGCCACATGTATTTTGGTTTAAATTAAAGAATATTCGGTGTTCGGTTATTTATTCCAAATAAGAAATTATTTGGCTGTTTTGGGCTTCAACTCTAATATTAAAAGTAAGGGAAACTACCTTTACCCCCCATGAACTACCTCAAATTTGTCCCATGAACTACCAAACGTGACCTCCAAACCCATCAAATTACCTAACCTAGCCAATAGCCCCTTTCTTCCATTTTTGCCCTTCATTCTAAAAAACAATATTTATATACCCAAAATACCCTCAACCCAGAAATCTAAAAAAAAAAAAACCAGCCATGGTGGATTCCGACGTCCTCTGCCGTGGTGGAAGCCTCAGAATCCTATACTTAGCTATACTTAATCTTCATCTTCTTCTTCTTGGTGCCTTAAAAACACGATATTTGACTATTTCGGGCACAAGCTAGAAAAGCGCCTTCAAGACCACCCTCTTCTCTCTTCTCACATATAATTCTCTCTCTCTCTGTCGGTCTATCTAACCAAACACTGAATAGAAGCAAGCAAGCTCGACACCCTCTGCTTTGCACATAGCAAAAGTCCTCTCTTACTCTGGAGTTCTGTTTGTACAATTTGTCGACTTGTCAAGTCTGAATACTTGACTGGGTTCTTTATTTTCTGTTCATTTCTCATGTCGAGCTCTTGTAGTTCGGGTTTTGCTTGTTTTGTTCAATTTCTTGTAAATTTTGTAGCATTTGGTTGAAATCACCATCTGGTATTTCATGAATTTGTTGATTGTTGACTCTGCAGCTCAAGAGGTCTCGATCATCGATCATGGCCTCTGAAAGCGTCCCCTTTGATCCCATCTCCTAAAATTCCCAATACCCAAGACACGTGACTCTTGTCTTTTTAGATCAAACAAAGCCCAATTCAGGTGTTATCCATGATGAAATCCAAAAACCCAATGAGAATTCCTTTAGTGTAGAACACAATCGAGTTCCTCCTCCCAACGAAGTGTCTTTTTAATTAAATTAAGGAAACATTACTAAATATGCATCGTTATTCAATTAATCTCTTTACTCCATTCAAAAATAATAATTTCTTTACATCTTTTTCTTAAGTTATTAACTAAATTTCTTGTTTGGTGAGAAAATGAGAAGGAAGGAAAATAAAGTTTTCTGAACTTTCGAGTTCGAGAATCTAGGAACTCACTTAGCTTAGCCAAATTTTAATATTTTTTTCGTTAAATTATTTAAGAGTTTGGCTGGGATTGAAGTGAAGATGGAAATCCACCATGGCTGGTTTTCCATATTTTCCATCACGTGAGGACGCTTGAATCCACCATGGCTAGGTTTTTTTTGATTTGGGTTGAGGGTATTTTGGGTATATAAATATTGTTTTTTAGAATGAAGGGCAAAATGGAAGAAAGGGGCTATTGGCTAGGTTAGTAGTTTGATGGGGGAGGTCACGCTTGATAGTTTATGGGGGCAAATAGTTCATAAGGTAGTTTCTTAAAAACTTATTTTCATTGTACAATGCCTTATTTTTCTCTTATTGTTATTATTATTTTCTCAAAATTTATGTACTTTGAAAAAATATGCCATTTCAATCCGATCCATAGAGGCATCCACATTGCATGCAAGATGACTGGTTCAGATTGCTTGGACAATTGCAAACATCTTTTTATTTTTTTTAGGAAAATGCTAGGGGTTCTCCCCGTAGGTTCTCCTGGCGTTTTCTCAGTCTTATGTAAAATATAATTTAAGAAAAAATAAAATTGTAGTGACCTCTACCACTGGTTTTTTTAAGCATTAGCCCAAATTTGTGAGGCATTAACACCAAAATTGAGGTATTAGCACAAAATTTAGGATGATCAAATCCATTTGGGGTGATACTATCTCTAAAGGGTTAACCTTCCACCCCTAGGTTTTAGTTTTGAATCCGAAAACAAGTTTTAAAGCATTAGAACCTAACTATTTACTCATAAAAATTAATCAGTTGACAAAAGAACGGTACTACAATTTTATTTTTTCTTAAATCATGTTCTACGTAAGACTGAGAGAACGGCAGGAGAACACTACGGGGAGAACCCATTTTTATTTTGATATGTCCACACAAGGTAAGAGAGATGGGAGATTCAAACTAGTTGCCTCTATTTCATGAGGCGTGGTTCACAGCTGATTGAACTACTCCTTGGGGACACAATTCCTGTCATCTTGAATGCAATGTGATGGCTATAAATAGTTTGAAAAACATACTAATTTAATTACAAGCAGCTGGTTTGTGAGATTAACTTTTATCTATTGCATAACAAACTCTAAAGTTCTCATTCTAGATGGTGTAAAAAAATAAGTACTACTATAAGTCCCTCTTGAGTCTATCCAAGAATGATGTGTCTATTAAAATCACCATTGGACTTATAATTGATCATTATTAGATTTTGATCAAATGGTAATTTTAATAGCCGTATCATTCTTGAATGAACTTAAGAGAGATACAAGTGGGACTTTTAGAATTACTTATAAAAAAATAATAATAATTGTTTGGCTACTTATGCTTTTTTATTTATTTATGAAGATGACTACAAGTTTTTGACATTTGGAAATGGTCAAAAAATTTATGAAAAATATAAATTCATTCCCTCAACAATTGCGCAATTTCAATTCATTCCATTGGCTTTTATATCCGTGTAATCCGACTCATAACTTCCCAAGTTTTTTCACGTTTTCACTTCACTCTTTTTTGTCCAAAACTACTAAAACAAGCTTACAAGGCATTAACAAATTTAATGCCACATAAGTAGTTTTGCCATATTAATTTGAGAGGTATGCTACAATGTAATGTAATGTTCACATTTAGCCCATATTTAGTGACTTGTCTAATGAGGAAAGATGATTGAAATTCAAATTTCAAATTTGAATCATCATTCTCATGTGATTGTTCATTTGTCATGTTACTAAAAATAGGCCAAATGTGGGTATTATATTGCACTAAATCATTTTTCTAACTTTTTGTTGTAATATACACGGTGCTTCATCATTAAAATGTTAAATGGCTTGATAATATATATCTTGTTGATGCACAATTTTTTGATGATGACGTCGTACACCTGCCGAGATGTGTTGTGGTGTCGGAAGACGAGTTGGTCTGCACAATGAAAAGAACAATTTGATCGAATCGACTGGTGGTGAGTCGGGGGAAGCTCTAATGCCTAAGTCAATATTTTAGGGAGAAATATAAGCAACAAATAAGTTATAGAGCAAGAGTTATGATTACCCAAATGTTCAAAAGTGACTTGCAATTTATAGGCATGAAGCAGTAGTAGTCCCGCAACTGATGACCTCCAAATCCTTGAGGTTTTGCTATGCAGTTATTGGCATGTGATATGGTTGTTATAGCCAACATCATCTTTAAATATCTGCATGATCTTTGGATGTACATGTGCACATTTGGATATTAATATCTAACTCTTATTTTGAATAGATTTGATAACCTTCGAGATAAGATCGCTCGCTTATATGGAGTGCATAGATATCTATATCGTAAAATGACCTACCTGCCCTTGGTACCATGACCATGATGCCCTTTACGGGTTGACAGTCTCAGACTTGGATGTCCGAGACCTCCCTAGTCCTAGTCTCAATTGTTGGATTGGGCCTGGGCTTATTAGGCCTTGTAATGCTTATCGTGACCCAACAATTAGCCCCAATTTCCTAGTTAGAATGGCTATGGAAATTTCATGTCTTTAAAAAATGGATCGGCCTTCTGAGGCCTGACTCATTGCAGATTAATGTCTAGGACTGTCAAGGCGGGAATTTTGAATTTCAAATTTTAGGCGAGAAAATTTAAATTTCAAATTTTGCCTCCAATTTTTTTGAGACAGTTGACATGCCTGAGAGCTAACTGGTTTGCTTGTGTGTCGATTCGCATGATCAAGCTCATCTCCATGTGTTAGTCTCAGTGTGGTTGTACTTTTGGCTATCAGTTGTTAGTCATCATTACTTGCAGAGGTGCGTTCTTCATTGCACTTGTTTCCAAGGCGCCCCTAGGGTTATGCGTACCACCTCTTCAGTTCTGCAATTGACATCGACTATTCATATACTCATTTGAGGCTATAAGTAAAGCCTATTCACTTCATTATATCACTTTGTCTTTTTTACCAAATTTTCCCTTTGTCTGAGAGCCTCATTTCTCTTTCTTTCTCATCTTCTTTTAACCTATGGCTCACAACTAAGGGTTTAACTTAGACGGCATGGGTGACACCTACCTAGCCTTATGGAAGGCACACCTGACCAAGGTTGACGAGCGTCGGGTTAGGGTCGATTGTTGCCACCCAAAGTCAATGAAACTCCGCTTTGATGATGAGAAGCAAGGCGCGGTGGTGCGTGCCGATAGTCACGATACTTGTACGAGGCCATGTTTCGAGTGGGTTTCAGGCTACCCTTCCCGTGGGTCATACAGGCATTACTGAGCCATTTAGGCTTGGCCCCACACCATATCACCCTAATGCCTTAAGGGTATTCTTCACCTGCGTCGTGTTGTGGCCAATGGTTCTCGGAAAGAGCACCCACTCACCGTTCAAGAATTCTTATGGATGTATAGGGTCCAGAAGAACCCTAAGACTGATGGGGTCTACAACTTCCAATCAAGACGTGGGAAGTTTGTGCAAATGGAGGTTAAGTTCTCCAATAACAAATGGTGGAAGAACAGATTCTTCTTTGCTATGGGGCAATGGGAGTTTGCCCCTTCTAAGATTGTAGAAAGCCCGAAGGTACCTCGAGAAAGGAGCCTTCCAGCTCTAGATGCTCATAAAGAACCCCTCTTATCTGAGGAAGAGATAGTAAGGGTCAACAAGGTTCTGGCACGGGCTCGAATACAAGAGGATGCCATGTACTACAATCAACTCGTCACAGTGAGCAAATTAAACACGTATTTGTACTTTGCGGTTGTCATCGTTGGTAGATCGAGAAAGAGGCCAGCTCCTGAGGCTATTAATAATCTGATGCTCATGGCCTTGAACCCACCAGCGGCGATCATTGGCGGTGCTACCCCTCGAAAGCTAGCTACGAACAAAGGCAAAGGCAAAATTGTTGAGCCAAAGAAACTGGAGGCTCCTCAGCTTTGAATTAGTGGGGCTCTAAAGATAGGGGTGAGCCTAAGAAGCCTGAGGCTCCCTAGCTTCGAACCTTGACCTCTAAAAATGAGGGCTGAGCTTAACAAACCTGAAGCTCCTCAACCTTGAGCAACTAGGGCTCTGAGGCTAGTGGATAAGCCTGAGGAGCCTGTGGCCCCTTAGTTGAAGAAGAGGAAGTTTGATGCAGCGCAACTTAGTAGGCTGCAGCAAAGAACAACAAATAACGCAGTGAATATGTAAATCCAGATCTTGAGTCTATCAATGATTTGAGAACTCTTCTTGAAAATCTAGATACTCTCTAGCATTTTTAAGGAAGAAGTGGAAAAAACTTAACTCTAAGTAATTTTCATTCATAAAATCAATAATAAACATAAACTCCCTTGTTTGGAGGCTATAAGCATATATTTATAGCCACAAACCCTAAACTTAATAAAAATATTACATAAATAACCCTCATAACCCTAAACCTAATAAAATAACGAAATAAAGACTCCTTAAACTTAATAAACACTTAAAACAAGGAAATAGAGTCCTAATTAATAACTAAAATGCAGAAATTAACATAGATGTCCTGTGTGCGATCGATCGTGAGGGATGAGTCGATCGTTAGATGGGCAAACGATCAGTGATCGATCTCCTTCATTAGTCGCTTCCACGGAAGGTTTGGACATTTTGGCGCAAGTTTTGATCGTCATGGCTTGGTGCGATCGTTCGCAATCATAGAGGAGCTCCGAACTATCTTTTGATCTGCATCATCCTCCCTAGGTTGGAGAGAATTCATCCTTGAATTCGGCCAGTCTTTTCCACGGTCTTTCGGATGTTCGGTCAACTCATTCCAATCGTCCTTCCTCAAGATTAAAACAAGGCAACACCCCAATAAGTGTGACGCTTCTCATCATCGTAATACCTTGATGTTTGTTGTGAACGCCCACACACCACTTGTCAATTCTTCGGACTTGCCATATTTTTCTTGTTCCTTTTCTCTCCCACATGCCATGAAAATGCTTATGAACGAATCAGCTATTACTTCCCTTATGAACATATAATTTTCCTCATCCATATAAAATTCATCAACATCATTCTTAGGAGAATTTAAAATATCTTCAACACCAAGGAATCAACATACTCAACCTCTTTATAATCAACAATGTCATCTTCTTTACAATCGGTGATGTCATCTGTGGGCTCTCCATCTACCAATGGGTACTCTTCATCGACGATGCCATCAAATTGGCTCTTTATCTTCAATTGGCCATCCGTGGAAGATGAAGAGCCCAGAATAACGTCGAAGAGTACCCATTGAAGATGGAAAGTTCACTTATGTATATGAATCTCACTAAGCATGTTTCAACAATGCGTGACCACTTTCAACAAGTTCTTGCCGTATATGAACCAAATTTATTGCCTTTGCCAACTCCTCCAACACACTAGCCTCGAACCATGAAGTTTCAAACAGAATTCAAGGGACTCCAACACTGATGCTAAACTAGCATCTGAACCCTCCAAACCTGATTATCAAGTAAAAGTTATTAATTGATCATAAACCATGATTTGGATCAGAAATGGACATAGAGTCATCATGTGGGCATTTAAAGCCCTAAAATAATCTGTGGATTGAATCTAGAAAACCTGTCGTTGGTTTCCTGTTGAGAAATTGTAAAGTTTATACAAACATGAAAAATAAATCCCTTTATTCACTAAGCTCTGAAAGAACACTTCAGCAATTAGAAACGTTAAAATAGATTTCACTTATGTATATGAATCTCACTAAGCAAATGGTTTCTGCAATTTATAGTCTTACAAGATATGACCTTTCAGGATTTGGAACTGGATTTAGACTGAAATTCTGTATCATAGGTTGGTGATTCTATTGCCATGAACCTTTTTTATTTAAGATTGACACTAGAGAACTGGGATTTCACTATTGCCTGCAGGGTGTTTCTCAAATCAAAGTTGTAGCCAGCTTGGTTTGCTGAATCAGTGGAAAAGCCTTCTCCAGAAGATTGATAGGAAGGCAACTGTGAATCATAAGTCCTGGAAAATTCGGAGCATAAAGAGGGATTCTCAGGTTGACATTCATACTATGGAAATCCCATGCAGCGTTCGGTTGCATAAAAGGCAGAAGCTGGTGATTCAAAGCGGCTTATAATGGTGGTGGATGATTTTGTAGGCACATTATATTGCTGCTGTGATCCTCCCTCCATGGGAACACAAGTTCCCATCTGCCAAGGTTGTCTGAATCCAATTAATTGGGAAGAAGAACTACAATCATTGGTGATCACTCCATAGTTTTGATTAACTGGTTCTCTGCAATCTATCTTCTGGGTGTTCATCTACAAATGATGATCAAGGCTAACAAGAATAGCAAAGGGGGAGCTGATTTCTACTAAACCTTCCTGTCTACCATCCAAAACTAGATCAATTTTTTTCCTTTTCATATACCTTTTAGAAAGCAAAAGCCACACGCAAAGTATACGCAAAATGGAAAAGTGTAGAAGATGCAGATTAGATGGGTAAACAACAACAGTATTGAATTATATTCTGAAAAAAACTTGAGGTGTAAGATATGAATATGATTGTATAAAAGCACAATGCAGGCCTTTATTTATTCCCATAATGGATAGGAATGAAACAATGATCCATTGACATAACCAATGGATCATCATTGACACTACATAATAGTGAAATTCTGTATCTTACTCAAGATTGACACTACACAATTTCAGACAACTAGACAATTACTGGCTGATCATCACTTAAAGAGTCATAAAAACCCAAATTTGCAGGCACTTGAACTCCTTGTGCAATTGAATTATTGGGATTTTACAGGAGAGACAGGACTCCCACACGCAAGACTGTTGACATAATAGAGTGGATGGATATAGACATAAACACGAAACATGAAGCACAAGCTCTATCACCGACTCTGCCGACATATGAAGAGTTCCAACAGAAGAGTAATTCTTTATTACCACAATATAGGATTATACTGTAAAGGAAAATGATTTTCTCTTGAACCTCACTGTTCATGATGAGAAGCCACAACCAGGAACTGTCGTCTAGAAAGATTTAAGAGGCTAGCTCACCTATATAAAGCACACACCCTTGTTAGGAAATTAATCCCATTTCCCAAGAGACTCTCTTTCTTCTCTCACTCTGCAATACCCTTTTCTTCTTCTCTCTTGTTCACACGTTTTGTTGTGCTTGTCTCACAACTTATAGAATCTATAAAATCTATAAAACGTGTGGAGTAAAAGATGAGAGGGGAGAAGGCAATTGAATTTGAAACTACTCTGCCTTTTGAGCCTAGACTCCAAGAAAATGCATTTTGAGCTCAAAATAACACTTGTTCCTAAATACACATCACATGAGCATTTATAATAATAATAATTTTTTTCTGTTTTGCCCATGTATTGTACAAAATACACGCCACAGTAACAACACTAACTACCTGAACTTTCTCAGTAGCATAACATTTCTACACAATCAAAGCGTTCACAAACCGAATTTAACATTAACCAGATAATTGAGTATACAAAGGTAAAGAAAGTGTACCGCCTCCTTGGAAATGATCGCCAGCTCGCCTGGTTTAAGGCCTTGTTTGGCAAACTCCCTAGCTGCGTATCCCTATTATGTCATTTGTCAACAACGTCAAATTCAGCGTAAAATTAATTTAGACCAAAATTATTACAGATAAACATATCTAATTTGAGTCTAATTTTCCACTTCTTAGATTACCAAAAGAGAATGGAGATCCAAGGCCTCATACTTCCTTCAGTTCAATTTCAGCCAAATCAAGCTAGGGTTAGAAAGAAAGTTTTCATAAAAGGTTGGCGAGTATATTTACCTGAGGATGGCTGGCTGGTTTCGACTAGAGGAGATGGTGGGTGGGACTGGCAGGGCACTGGGCGATGGAGAGAGAGAGATAGGGAGTCGGAGATGGAGAGAGGGGACTGGCGGGGAGAGGGAAAATACTGAGGGATTAAGCGTTGCTTGAGAGGAGGGAGGCGGATGCTTGCTGTGGTGAGCTTTAGGCATGTTGTTTGGGTTGTGGAGCTTTAGGCGTGATTAATAGATGATCGCGAGTTTGAGCTTCCAGCAAAAAGTTTGGGGCACTTTTCAGCCTAGCGTCCTAAAATTTTTGGGGCGTTTTTTAGCATAGTGTCCTTATTTAGGGGCATTTGTCCGTTAGGCACCTCTAATTAAGGGCGACTATTAAAAAGTATTTTAATTAATTTTATTAGAATTTTATTTAAGGGCATTTGACTATTAAGTGCCCTTAATTAAGGATGCCTAATAGTCAATCGTTCTGAATTAAAGGCATTTAAATAAAAAGTGTCATTAATTAATTTAATTAGATATTATTTAAGGGCGCTTGATTATTAGACATCCATAATTAAGGGCGTCTGACTGGCAGGCGTCCCGAATTAAAGGCATCTAAATAAAAAGTGTCCTTAATTAATTTAATTGAGATTTTATTTAAAGGCACTTGACTATTAGGTGTCCCTAATTAAGGGTGCCTAACTAATAAGCGCCCTGAATTAAAGGCGTTTGAATATAAAGTGTCCTTAATTAATTTAATTGGGATCTTATTTAAGGACGCTTGATTGTTAAGCGCCCCTAATTAAGGACGCCTAACTAGCAAGCGTCCCGAATTAAAGGCGCCTCAATAGAAAGTGTCCTTAACTAATTAAATAAGGGCGTTTACACATTAAAACGTCCCTTTATAGAGACATTTTATTAAAGTGCCCCAATTCCAAGCGTCATTAAACGTCGTTTTTTTAGTAGTGTTGGAATTTCCTTTGGAATTCTGGAATGTTGAGTTTGAATCTACTCACCCGCCGATTTGTAGGAGCTTGTGCAAGGTGCTGACGTTTCTACATTCGGCACTCTGTACACAAGTTCCTAGATCCACTTCCTTTGTGACCACGTAAGTTGGATAATTGGGTAATGAGGTCTTCAATATGATCCCTCATAGCCCAGAATTGATCCTCCTTGTGTTGCCAACGTTCAGCGATAAATTTGCCTTCCGCCTCTGCGAATTACGGTCTTAGTTGGCGACGACAACTGTCCGACCCACTACTCATGTGCCGCAAACGAATTGTCAGTTGCTTCTTACATGCTATCTCCGTGTGCATATACACCTCATCCATGTCTGCAAAGCAGTTGCTCCTCCCCAATAATGGAAAGTGACTGAGCTCTGATATCAACTGATGCAGCGCGACTTAGTGGGTTGCAGCGAATATATAATTCTAAATCTTGAGTCTATCAATGATCTGAGAACTCTTTTTGAAAATCTAGATACTCTCTAGTATTTTTAAGGAAGAAGTGGAAAAAACTAAACTCTAAGTAATTTTCATTCATAAAATCAATAATAAATATAAACTCCCTTGTTTGGAGGCTATAAGCATATATTTATAGCCATAAACCCTAAACTTAATAAAAATATTACATAAATAATCCTCATAACCCTAAACCTAATAAAATAATGAAATAAAGACTCCCTAAACTTAATAAACACTTAAAACAAGGAAATAGAGTCCTAATTAATAACTAAAATGCAGAAATTAACATAGATGTCCCGTATGCGATCGATCGCAGGGATGAGTGCGATCGTTCGCAGATGGTCAAATGATCAGGTGGTCAATCTCCCTTCATCAGTCGCTTCCACAGAAGGTTTGGACATTTTGCCGCAAGTTCTGCGATCGTTCGCTGGCTTGGTGCAATTGTTCGCAGTCACAGAGGAGCTCGAACTATCTTCTGATCTGCATCAAAGTTGGTGAAGGCAACGGAGGCCAAACCTCCAGCCATAAAAGGTCAGGACAGCTTTGCCAATTTTATGGCTACTCGAAGGAGGACAGTCCTGAAGCCAGTGGTGTAGCCCGTGGCAGAGTTTGAGGCCTTCCTCACAAATAAGCCCATCATTGCCAAGCCTTTAACAGTAGCTCTTCTTGACCCAACTAGTGATGCTTCAACAACCGCCATTCCTATAAAGTTAGAATCTTTTAAACCCTTGGGCTCCAACATCCAACACATCCTAGATGAGATTGATCAAGAGTTGGAGTCGGATAGCTTAGTACGGATGGACTGCAGCAAGGTTAGGGTGTAGACTACAACGGTGGAAGAGGAGGAAAGGCCTCGGGTCTTATCACCTGTAGTCAAAGAAGAAGAAGAAACATCTCGGGCTTTGGTACCTACAACCGCCAATAGGGCATCGGCAGTCGAGGTCTCTCATACAGGCTCTCGGCAAGACGAGACCTCTTTTTCCTGGGGTGATTCCTTGGTAAAACCTTCAGGTGTGGAATGGACTGTTGGTGGGCCTCTAGCGAGATTTGGTGGAGAATTGAGGGCCAAACCATTCCAAGCATTGGTGGAATTGATCCCATGGGAGAGTTTGATGAGTGAACGCAACCTCTTCATTCAAGGCATGGTTGAACGAATGGTCTATTATCAGCTCATTGTAAGTGCTTTACTCTTTTTTTTTATGCCTCTTTCTTTTTTCTTCTTCTTTTTTTTTAACTATTCTGACAAAATTCTCCTTTGTTGTAGAGCACCATGAATTCGATAGTGCAATATTTCTACTTTTGGAAATTTTTCACAGACTCAGCTCTAAAAAATGAGAGTTTGAGAAATAGGCTTGTTGAGTCTGAAGCCAAAAATGCCAAGCTAAAAGAAACCATCGCTCAGAAAGATGAAGGACTCCTCACGGGTCAACAATAGTCTATGATACAGACCTAGGCTACCAAGACTACGGTAGCTAGAGCAAGGGCTGAGTCCAAGATTGTGAAGCTTACCACTGAGCTGAAGAATCTCTGAGCCTACCACGAGCAGCTTCAAGAAGACAACTCCATTATCAATGAGGATCTAAGTCAACTAGAAGAGAAGCATTGAGGTCTCAGAGCAGCTAAAAGGGGCTTAGGACAAGATAGCAAGTCAGAAAACCTTGGCTAAGAAAGCAGCTGAGGCTGCGACCATAGTTGAAGAAAGACTCAAATTTTTCAAAGGAAAGCTCGAGAAGACGAAGACCCAATTGAAGGATGCCAAGGCTCGAACCGCCAATTATCTCCATCAGCTATCCTTTGCCTCGTGGACTCAGCACTACAAAAAAAAAAAAAAAAAGAAGGGAAAATTACACTTTACCCCCTAAAGTATCCACCGATTTGCACTTTTAACTCCAAAGTTTCAAGTATGACACTTAACCCACCCAAACTTTCAAATTGTGGCAATTCGACACCTTTGGCCTTTTTATTCCCAAAATGCCCCATCCAAAAATAAAAAAACCAAAAACCAAAAAAAAAATGCTTAGGTGGCCTGGGGGTGGTTCGACTACCCCTAGGCCAGCCATCTAGGGGTGGCCAAACCACCCCTAAGGCCCAAAGGGTGGCCGAACCACCCTCTTGGGCTTTAGGGGCCCGCAAGGGCCGAAGAATTGCCCTATAAAAATATTAATTAAATAGCAAGGGCTATTTAATTAATTAATATAAATTATATTCCAATTAGGATCGCATTGGAATATCGAAGTTTTAATCTAAGGCTACAAGTCAATAGAAGCTTAATTCTATCTCAAACTCCAGGGAGTAATTTTGAATATATCACAACCTCAAGAGAACAAGTCCAATTCAAACTCAACACCTTAGCCTATAAATAGGCCCCTAAGCGAGGTATCATTTTCATTCTCTCATATCATAAATTATTAAGCATATTGATTTATTGTGCATCGAAGTACAATATTTTTCTTAGGTTTTAACTTTGACATTAGAGTGCCCTCAGTAGAGACACCGTCGGGCCCTTTGATGCTTTATTATTCTTTTGTAGCAAATTAGAGTGCATGCGACAACATATTACAAATCTTGAAGGCCCTGAAGAGTTCGCATCCACCGTGAGGAAAACTGTTCCAACAGAGATATTTGAATAATTAATTTTTTTTCCTGTTAGCTTTTCTGCAATGACACTCATGGCTTAAAGTTTACAGACATGAATCAAATTATGTATAGAATTTCTTATTCTCTCTTTTTATTTCTTTTAAAATGGGTCTTAGTTTATGATATCGGTTCATGTAAAGAAACTACTTCTGCAATCATCTTTGTAAAAGTGTTGCTTTTTGACTAGGCTTTTATTGTTTAATTGGAGACTAAAGCATAAAAGATTGTGAAATTGATTTCCTAATGTCATTTCATTTGAAGTCATGATTCTTGGGCGTGTATTTGTGTGAATAAGATTGGAGGTGGGTCATTGGAAGCTTGTTGATAACTGAGGACAGGGTTTTTAAATTGGTTGTGTTTGGATTGGGGGATTCAATCTTTTGGCATTGTTTTCTTTTAATGGCTGGAGCCGTGTTTGTTGAAGGGGGGCAGTGAGTTTTGTGGTTGTCCTGTTTAAGCACTTGTTACTTTTAACACTAATTTTAATCTATAGGTAAGTTCAATATATATAAAAGAATGAGTATAAATATATATATACATATATTTACGGTGGATGTTTATATATATAGTTATTATTAGTTGGATTATATATATATATATATATATATATATATATATGAATATATATATATATATATAGACTTTTACAAGGAGTTATTGCCTTCGGGTTCTGAATTTGGGGGCGGTTTATATATATATATATAGGGGTTTGTAGGGTTCTCCCCATAGTGTTCTCTGGCGTTCTCCAGGTCTTATATAGAACATGATTTAAGAAAAAATAAAATTGTTGTACTCTTTTTTTTGTTATGATTAATTTTTATGAGTTGATTATTACGTTCTAATGCTAAAACTTATTTTTGGATTCAAAACTAAAACCTAAAATTGGAATGTTAACCCTTTAGGATGATATCACCTAAAATGAATTTGATCATCCTAAATTTGATGCTAATGCCTCAGTTTTGGTGCTAATGCTTCACAAATTTGTTGCTAATGCCTCCAATTTGGTGCTAATGCCTAAAAAGCGGTGGTGAGCCACTACAATTTTAATTTTCTTAAATCATGTTTATGTAAGGTGGGAGAAAGCGAGAACCTCTGAGGAGAACCCCTAGCATTCCATATATATATAGAGGTTTTATAGGGGTTCTCCTCGTAGTGTTCTCACTGGTGTTCTCTAGCCTTATGTAGAACATGATTTCATAAAAAATAAAATTGTAGCCGTTTTTTGCTATGATTAATTTTATGAGTTAATAGTTAGGTTCTAATGCTTTAAAACTTGTTTTTTGATTCAAAATTAAACCTAAGGGTGGAAGGTTAACCCTTTATGGATGATATCACCCAAAATGGATTTGATCATCCTAAATTTGATCCTAATGCCTCAATTTTGTTGCTAATGCCTCACAAATTTGTTGCTAATGCCTCAAATTTGATGCTAATGCCTAAAAAAACCGGTAGTGGAGGTAACTACAATTTTATTTTTTCTTAAATCATGTATTATGTAAAACTGGGAGAACACCAGGAGAACCTACGGGGAGAACCCCTAGCATTTTCCATATATATATATATATTAGGTACTTTTAATTATTATTATTTTTAAATACTCCTCTAAATTCACCCTTGCGATTTATTTATGTAGCTAGAAAAACAATTCGACAACAACTCATATCAAGTCCAGGTAAGGGGACACAATGCCAAAAAAATCCCAACAAATTTTATTATAAATCTTTGGAAAACAAAATGTTGGAAATTTTATGAAGAATTCACTAACATAATTTTTAGTTGCACTTCCTATTTTTAATGCATAGTTTTATTCAATCATATGTCATGATTTAAAAATGCTACATTTTACAATGAATTATGCATGATTATGAATGAAAGAGCTTATAAAGGTCTCATGATATGTTATACAAATGTACAGTTACAAATGAGTTTACAAAAATGTTGCATGTGCATTCATAAATGTTTAACCCTGAGACACGATTATAGTTTCGGTACCACACAGGGTAGCATGGCAAGCACACCGAAGGATGGTTACGAAGAGGTGTGTGTTATCGGCCAAGTGGCCTCTACCTAGAGAGTTCCCAACCTGGTAGTTCTCTCTTGTGATGATAGGATGAGCATATAGGTCCTTTGGGACAAAGCCAATGTGCGCCACTCACGATAAACGGCGATGTTGGGTCAAAATGGAAGAACAGGGCCATTATTTTGACAGAAAAATAAAAAGGAAGTGTTAATTACTCATTTTGCAACTAGCATGCTTTATTTAATTATGTTATTGTGCATAAAATTTTGTTGTGCATGATAAGAGATTATAGCATAAATTGCATGGCATATTTTATTGCATCTTGGTATTGTGGCTATTTACTGAGTTGTCAAACTCACCCATCTTCCTTTTAATCTTTTTCAGATGGCTTTAGTTTATAGTAATTTTGAGGGCGGGGCTTCCAATAGCAGTCTTTGAGATAGAAGACCCAGTCATATGCCATACAACTGGCATTCTTTCACTTACTACTTTGCAGACCCTTAGGAGCTGCAGAATCTAGGATTTCCTTGTAGATAACTGGTTTAAGCCATGGCAATGTAGTCTTTTTTCTTTTTCTTTTTTTTTTTTGTGGACTGTACGGTTTGATATTTTAGTACGAGGGCTCTGACTTGGATTGGATTTAATCCCATGTAAAGTCACTTTTGATTCTTTTTGTGGGAATCTTAGGTTAAATGTACATAAACAATAGTTTAAATATATATTAAATTTTTAGCTGTCTCTTTTAATTTTGCTTTGATGTGTCTAATATTTTCCTTAATTACTCATAGTTTATTAGTTCGCGTTTTCCTTTTATTTATTTGGGGGCGTGACAATTATATATAAAGATAGGTGGTTAGTGGCTATTAACTACCTTGCCCTACCCTTAAAACCGTTAACCGTATCCGCCCTAGGCGATTAACGATTTTAATAACCGCCTACCAAAACGGTTAGCAGTTAGTGGTTGGCAGGTCGATTATAACCTTACCATTTGCACACCACTAATCCGAGTTAGACGATCTACCTTTTCATTCATCTCCCTTGGGATCTTCATGATACAAAATTTCACAAAAGAAGACTACCTATCTTGTAACTTTGACTAGTACGACCTCATCTTTTCTCCCTTGGCTTTGAACTCTCCTCAAATATGTCCGACTATAACTCGAGAGTCGCTCTACAACAAATTTAGCTTCCATCTCACACGCCAAGCTGAGTGTTGCTAGGACTGCTTCATATTCGGCTTCATCGTTGGTAATCTTGAATTCTAACTTCAATGAGCTACGCAACTCTTCTCCATCCAGAGTGACCAACACCACCTCGCCTCCACCATGCTTCTTTGTAGACAACCCACCTACATAGATCACCCACGTTTCATTCCTTGGCCAATCTTTGTTTTCTGGTAGATCGGTGAATTCTGCAAGGAAATCCCCCAAGAGCTTGACCCTTGATGGCACTCCAAGGAAGAAACTCGATGTCGAACTCCCTAAGCTCGATTGCCCAATTAGCTAATCTTCTTGATAGATCAAGCTTCCGCATCACTTTCTTCAATGGATATTTGGTTAGGACTCGAATAGTATGAGCTTGGAAGTATGGCCGTGTTGGGAGAATTGGTAATTTAATTGGCAACCAATTCCTCACCAGCCCTTTATGTGAAAGACAAGTTTGGAAATAAAGCACAAGAGAACACACACCAATCACACACATACACAAATAGTTTACGTGGTTCAGCAATATGCCTACATCCACAGGGCGTGATCCGGTCTCCTTTTTTACTATTAAGAAATATTGAGTACAATGGTACAAGCCTGAACTGCTCAAGTTTAATATCCCAAACCCAAGCCCTTAACCCCTTGTACACTCCACTCAACTGTCCCTCTCAATTACCCAGTAAAGAACAACTTTGTACTTTGTAAATACCACAAAGTGTTCTCACCAATTTGGATTTCCCGGATCCCCTCAACCGAGGACTACATGTCCCTACATGTCCTTTTATAGAGGCTTAATCACAAAAAATAGGAGAACAATTTAAATCCAATTGCTGTAGGGAAAACAAAACCATCATAATACTAACTCTTATCCATGAAGAAGATAAAATTTGTAATCCACATGTTTATCCACAAATGTTTTCTCCAAAAATCTAATTTCAAGTTGTTCTTGGACTCCTTTTAAAACTAACCTTATCCTCTTATAGATAAATAGAACTTGAGTCCACCATCTTGAATATTTATATTATCCAGCAATTATTTTCACACTTGTTGACAATTTGAGTTAATTCTCAACAGGCCGAAGCTTCCTCGACAAAATAATCAAGGAGAAGGCCAGCTTCTCCATTTAGGGATACCCTTCCTCAACTCCCTTCAAGGCTCTGCTAGCGAAATATACTGGCCTGCACACCTTCGTCTTCTCGGACAAGAGCTGCATTGACTGCTTTTAGAGAGACGGATTGGAACTAACCCAATGCCTCCGGAATTTTGGATCCTTCGTTTCTTCCCATGCACCCAAGTTTTAACATACTACAGACCGACTTGTTACACAGCTTATATAAAAACGGTATGTGTTTGAACCAACAATAGACAAACACCACAAGGCGTTCACTTTGTGTGTGTGTGAACAAGCGTGTGTGCATGAAACTGTCCTGCAAGGACTCCTTACACATGGCCAGGTACCTTTGCCTTTTATCTTAGGGGTTTTCCACAATATACACCCTGTACCTATGTTGAAGTGAGACATTCATTGCCCACAATTGCATATTAGAGATAGAAAAGATCTTTCCAGCACATAGATGTCATTGTTAGACCCAAGTAATCCAAAAAGCATGCCAAATCCAAAGATCATAGAAGCAACTACTTCTAAGATAATAGTTGCTTCACGTCCTGATGTTATTATTGAAAAAACCCAACTTCAAAGATTTCTTGGTTCTCTGAATTACATTGTTGATTTCTAAAAAGATTTACAAAAACATTGTAAACCTTTGTTTGACAGATTACAAAACAACCCTCCTCCTTGGACTAATGTCCATACTTCTCTTGTCAAACAAATTAATATTCATGCTAGAACCTTACCTTGTTTAGGTATTCCTTCTGACAATGCTTTGAAGATTGTTGAAATAGATGACTCTGAAATTGGTTTTGGAGGAATTCTGAAACAATTTGTTTCACCAAGATCTCCTGAACAAATTGTTCGATTTCACTCTAGATCCTGGAATAAAGCGCAATCTAATTATAGTACTATTAAAAAAGAAATACTTTCTATCGTTTTGTGCATTACTAAGTTCCAAGCTGATTTGCTTAATCAAAAATTTTTGTTGAGAATAGATTGCAAGTCTGCAAAATACATACTAAAAAAAGATGTTGAAAATAATGCATCAAAATATATTTTTGCTCGATGGCAAGCTATTTTGAGTATTTTTTATTTCGATATTAAACATATTAAAGGTTCTGATTATTCAATTCCCGATTTCCTCACTCGTGAATTTTTGCAATGCCACCATGGCAAGTATAAAAGATAAAGGAAAAAATTGATTCATTGGCTTTGGTTTTAAAACCAGAGTCAACTTCTTCCACCATTTCTTCCATTGCTTTGACTAATAGGTTTACACCTTTTAGTCTTGAGTCACTGATTTCTTATTCCAATACTTTGATTTCTCCTTACGACCCATTTGTGAATTCTTCCCAGAAATCTAGATTTCCATACATTAATTATGATAAACCTTCTTCTTCTTCTTCTTTATTCTTTTTTTTTTTTTTTGGTGAAAGGTATATGAACCTGATAACATAATTGCTTCTGCAAACTTATTGTACATTCCACATGGAGGGGCTTTAATATTTATGTCTTGTATCACCCGGCCGGCCATTATTAGTTAATGATTAATGTGTCATCTACTACCACCGAACAGATTAATGTGTTTTTGTTGCCATTCGATGATATGCTATGGGTCATCTTAAGACACGCATGCATCTTGTACGTTCCATATTCAATCAAACTACAAGTACGTAATTAAATTAGCTCAACTCAAAGATGAATCACATCACAATTTCCTGCTACAATATTATTAATGCAGTGAAAATTAGGTTTGATTTTGCAATTTTTTTTTTTTAAATGTTCTTATTAAATATTGTACAATTTTAAAAACGTAATATTTAATAGCGCAACTTCAACGTACCTAATTTTCACTACGTTTTCCAAAAGGAAATCGATTAAGAAAAAAATAACAACATCACTCAACCGGGCTTTGGATATTTCTATAAAAAAAAAAAAAAAAAGGTGCCTTCGTCTTAAAATTAAAATGAGCTTGAAATAGAAAGAAAAGAAGTGCTTTTTGTTGTTAATAGCTCATAGTACATGTTGATGCAGTTTTTATTTGTTGGTCTTTTCTTTTTTTGTGACCAACTTCATATCTTTTTACAGATTCTGTCTTCTGTGGTTTTTTGGGTCAACAAACGGTGTAGAGTTTTTAATTCTGTCCTTATGCTGAAAATACAACCCTGATATTAGAAAAGCTAAACAGATATAAGCTAGTGTAATTCTGAGTAATACATTCTGGCTTGCAAGTCTTTGTGGTCATCCAGACATCCAACCAAACCCCCATCAGAATAAGCAAATAATTGATTGGAGGAGTACTTCTTTATTAATAACCCATGATCAATTGTGGATTTTAAGTAAAGCACAATTCTTTTAATAGCAGACCAATGAACATCACGTAGAGCATGCATAAATTAAGACACTTTATTGACAACAAAGGCAATGTTGGGGCGGGTAAATGAGAGATATTGTAACATTCCCACAGTACTTCGATAAAGTGTAACATCATTAAAAGTAGATCTAGAAAATTGATTGAGAGACGTGTTGGTTGCCATGGGGGAGGTAATGGGCTTGGCATGTGACATTTTTGTGCGGGCAAGGAAACCAGATATGTACCATGATTTGGATAGATGTAGACCTTCACAAACACAAGTATTAGCGTCCACAATACTCCTACCAAAAATTTTAAAAAAAAAAACCAAAAGGAGTATTAGCGTCCACAAAAAGTGGACGCTAATAGTCCTACCAAAAGATTGAAAAATAAAACAAAATGGGTATTAGCATCCACTGAATACTCCTACCAAAAAATAAAAAATAACATGTTTTCTAAAACTGCAAATGTGATGACCAAAGGATTTTTTTGGTACGTAGATGTTATTATATTAACATGTTTAGTGAAACTGCAGCCTAAACAAGATTTAGATTCTGGGGCTTCCACCATACTGCTTACCAATGTAAGGATCAGGGTGCCGCCACTTATTGTAGCTAGCTTCACCATCAGCTATCAGTCTATCAATTGTGTCTGGGTCTTCCTGCAAATCCACCACAAAAATAAAATAAAACAAAATATCAGCAGACTTAGTAGCTACAAAAGTAACAGAGTTAGAGTGACAAAGATGTGCTATCAACTTCCAATATTCGAGTAAGTTAAGGGAATCATAATCATCATCATCATCATCATCAGCAACATCATCATATTATAACCATTATTACAATTCGCATCACTTATACGGGCTTAACCTCAGCAGACCAGTTCATTCTTTCATAATAATCAAGTAACATTATCGCAACGTCTTGAACTAGGAATGAGCTTTTCACTTGGGTATTTACAGTCAAAAGACATGGGCTTTATACGTACACGAATAGGTTTACTAGAATGGATATGAATTAATTAATAAATTATATAACTTTTTTTTTGTTTAACAAACCGACATCCATTAAAACATAAATAGGTTACAGCGTAGACACAAAGCTATTAAAAACTTGAACAAAAAGCTAAAAACAAGATTAAACATAATCAATCGAATAACTTACTGCAGTACATCAACCCCAAATTATCAAAATCCATTAAGAGTTCAAGCCTACCAAAAATTTTGTGGACTAGTTTTTCTTCATTTGGGACGTGAGGAAATTAACAAAACTATCCAATCATTTGAACCTAATATTAGCACTAAGCTAAGGCAAATTTCTCGAAGTTTTCAAATCCAAAACAGAATAAAACGTATATAAGAAATATTACAAAATGTAATGTTATTTCCCTCTCCTCAATATTCTAAGCTACCAAATACATTATGAACATGCGTATGATAAATTTGTGTTTTAAGCAGCCAAAATTACTTTTGTCTTTATGTCACATTATAATTTTGTTTTTTTTTTTATAAAAAATATAAAAAAAATATAAAAAAAAATATAAAAAAAACCATCTAGAAAACATTAAGGATATTATTGAAACTCAATCAAATTATTGTTATTGTCCATAATCTTAAGTAACTGCACAAGTATATATTTCATTCCTTTAAAATACGCATCACAAGATTCTATTTACCAATAGAGCTGGAATTTTGTCACCTCCTTCTTTGAAGTCAATTGACTGGATATGCATCACAAGCTAGCGTGCGTATTTCTAAAGGAATAGCTAGCATTTCCTTAATTTTTGTACAGGAATAGTATTCCTCTATTTAGAGGAATAACTATTAAAATATTTATTAAAAAAGCAAAGAAATGGCCGTATAGCTAGCACCAAATGGGGTGGCCAGCCAAGGGGTGGCTCGACGGAACCACCCCATGGCTTGTCTAATTAACAAAATCCCTTCCTACGCAAGACCATTGGCCTAACATCCTCCTCATTGACTCACAATATCTCAACTGGACGGTGGCTACAAAAGATGCCACTATACTATAGCGCTTTGCATTTACTCTTGAGTCTTGCCATTTGAAGAAATTTATAATCCTAACTCATCTCATAAAACGGTTCAATAAGAGAGAATTGTCAATTTCTTATAAGCATGTTTAAGATCTTGTTTATAGTTAATGTGGGATTATTCCTCAATACCCTCCTCATGTGAAGGCCAATATTTTTTATGGTTCTTATCACAAGGTTAGTAATGTGGGCCCCATTCATTCTGTGGTAGTCTCTGATACTATAAAACAATTCGTGAGCCTAATTATCTCAATTGGACAATGGCTACAAAAGATGCCACTCTATAGCGCTTTGCATTTACTCCTGAGTCTTGCCATTTGAAGAAATTCGTGAGCCTAACTCATCTTATAAAACGGTTCAATAAGAAAAGATTGTCAATTCCTTATAAACATGTCTAAGATCTTGTCCACGGTCAATGTACAATTATTCCTTAATACCCTCCTCGCATGAAGGCTAGTATTTTTTATGGTCCTTATCATGGGGTTAGTAGTGTGGGCTCCATTCGTCCTATGATAGTCTCTAATACCATGAAGCAATTTGTGATCCTAATTATCTCATAAAATCGGTTCAATAATAAAAGATTGCCTATTCCTTATTAATATGCACAAGATCTTGTCCATAGGCAATGTGGGATTATTCCTTAACACCCTCCCTCACGTGCAAGCTAGTATTTTTATGGGTTCTTGTCACAGGGTAAATAGTGTGGACCTCATTTGTCCTATGGTAGGCCTATGAACAAGACATTGGGTATGTTTAAAAGGAATTAGCCAATCCTCTCTTATTGAACCGGTTTTATAAGATGAGTTAGACCTACAAATTTTTTCATGATATCAATGCTTACCGTAGGACGAATGGGTCCCATGCTACTTACCCCGTGACAAGGACCAGAAAAAATATTGACCTACACGTGAAGGAGGGTGTTGAGGAATAATCTCACATTGCCTGTGGACAAGATCTTGGGCATATTTATAAGGAATGGGCAATTTTCTCTTATTGAATCGGTTTTATAAAATGAGTTAAGCCTACAAATTTTTTATAGTATCAGAGCAAACCATAAGACGAATGAGGCCCACATTTTACTCTATGACAAGTTCAAATATGTGGATAGTTCATGAAAGTAAAATGTATTTTTCTCTTAAAAATAGAAAATACAAATTTTGGTCAAAATCATGTTGTGACGAGAAAAAAGAGTAGCTGTTGCGAAGGTTCTCAGTGGATAGGTAATAAAGTGCAACAATTAAAGCAAATACTAAGAAAAAAAATAGACAAGATAGATTATGTCAAGAACTTTCCTTTAGATCTTAAAGCTGATTTTTGTACCAACACAGTACGGGCTAAATCTTGCTTCCCTTCTCTGTTTAGCCCATAAAAAACTTCTCGAAAATTAACAGTACTGGGGACAATCCCACTATCAATCATTTCTGATATAAGCTGCAAGGCCTCTTCAGATCTACCTATCTTACACAGAGAAGTAATGAAAATTGAATACGATTTAAAATCAGGTAAAGGCCCTTTCAACTTCATCCGATGGAAGATGTTCCAAGCCTCAGCCACCTTCCCCATGTTCATGTAACCTCGTACCAGTTCTGTATAAGTAACAACAGTTGGTTGACAACCTTCCTGTTGCATTTTCTGGAAAATTTCGAGAGCTCTTTCTATCTGATTCCCCTTCATGAAATGAGCCATTAAAGACGTATAGACATGGACAGTCGGAGAAATCCCGGCCTGCTTCAGAGAATCCACCTTAGCCAATGCCTCTTCCATGCGTCCCTTTTGTAGTAGCCCATGAACAAGGCTTCCATAAGTGTACTTGTCCAAAATAGACCCTTCTGCTTCTGCACCAACCTCATCCACCAATGCTTGAGCTTCTTCCACCCTCCCTGCTTGACAAAGAGCCCTGATGTACAAGGAATGACTCAGTGGAATTGCAAAACCGACTCGACAAAGGGAATCTGCGCATCTTCTAGCATCTAATAGCCTACCAACTTCACATAAACAACCAAGATAAGTTTCAACCAGTTCTTTGTCCGGGAGATATTCCTCATGCATCATCTCCTCAAAGATTTTAATGGCTTCATCCACCTTCCTGCCTTTCCTCCTACAAAGGCTTATAATCAAATACTTGTAGCAGCTGCCATTTGGTTTACAGCCATCAACTTTCATCTCCCCAAAAATATTCAGAGCAATCTCAGTCAGACCTGTACGGCCATATTGCATAATCATGATTGTCCATGTATCAGATGTTATGGAGCAACCTCTTCTTCTCATTTCATAGAAAAGGTGTCTCATGTGCTTGAAATCTTTTCCGCGTCCAGCAAGTTTAATAGCCATGTTGTAAGTTTCTGTAGTATGGCTATAACCAGATTGTTTTCCTACCCATGAGAAAAAGTGTAATGCGGCAGAACCATGCATATTGCAATTGCGCAAGATCTCCACAACAAGGTCTGGTGTGAACTGTATATTGCACTTCTCCAAAGCTTCTTGAATTAAGCACCAATCTGTTGAGGATGACAAAATCCTACAAACTTCATGCAAATCCTGCTCATCATAGTTCTTCGTAGGTGGCTCCATTAAGTGACAGTCTATCCTTACCGCCTCTGATTGATTGGAGTTCAACTCCAGCTTGAGCTTCTGTTCTCCGGATGCATCAGCACTAGGTAACTCGCCTTCTTGAGGGTAAAGCTTACAGATTGTTTGCATCCGCTTTAATTTTTCAATACTGTCCAGCTCACCCTTTTTCTCCATATAAGACAAAATCCCATCAAATATTTCATCTCGAATGTCTATCTTAGATGCCTGCATTTCATTCAAAGCCTTGAAAATTTCATCTGTCCTTGAAACCTTGCAAAGCTCCTTAATGAATACCGAATAAGATTTCCAAGTAGGCTTGATGCCTCTGTCCTCCATACTCTTAAAAACTTTCCATGCCTCAGATACACGGTTTTGGCTGACATGACCTGCAACCATGGCTGTGATTGCCACGGTATCTGGCTTAACTCCTCTTTCCAACATCTCATTATATAGCACACAGCCTTTTTCATACTCACCCAATCTGAAAAGACGCTGCATCAGCTCTGTATAGGTAGAAGTCATAGGCATGTGCCCAGACTCTTTCATGCTTTGAAACAAATCAAGTGCCTTAGAAACATTATTTCTCTTCAAATACCCATTAATGATAATCCCATAAACTTTCCCATCAACAAGATGTCTTCTCTTCATAATATTAACAATTTCCAGAGCATCGGCAATCCTATCAGCCCTACACAGTCCTTTCACCAAGGTCTCAAAATATTCAGGGTCAAGTGTTACATCTTTACTTTTGAGTTCACGAATCCATTCTAAAGCTTCTCTAATTCTTCCAGAGATGCACAAGCTTTTCAGTACACATCCATAAACATTGTTTTCTGGAATTTGACAAACCCTCATCATGTCATCTGCTACTGTGCGAACAGCAGCAATATCTCCTGATCTTGCCATGCAATCCATTAGCATCTTATATAAACTCACATCAAGCACCACGTCCTTCTGGTTCATCTCCTTGTAGAATTCGATTGCAATGTCAGCTTTTCCAGCAGAACAAAGTGCACGTATCATCTTCTTGTAAACCTGTGCATCTGGCTCACAACCACACTTCCTCATATTCTCAAAGGCTAACAAGGCTTTGCTAATAAGCCTAGCATTCCCATATAGGGAGATAATAATGGTCCAAGTCTTGATATCTTTCTCACACAAGTTCTTCTCCATTTCCTCCACCAACTTCTCCACCAGCTGAAACTCTCTCGCTTCCCCAGCTATGGATAACATGGTATTGTAGGTCTTCGTTGTATGACAAAACCCATCTCTGAGCTTCACCCAATTGAAGAATCTTAAAGACAAATGTGGCACTTTAAAGCACCTTTTCAACACTTTCTCAACAACCTCAGAATTGAACCGAACACTCAACTTTTCTAACTGCTCCTCCATTGAAACCAAGCCGTTTTCCACCGAACAATCTGCGTAATCTTATGAACTTCTGGGCTAACATCGTTACCACCCAAATTTCCCAACTGGGTATCCTCCAAAGCCAATACATAATCCTTTTCTTGCAATATGCCATCCTCGGCATTTCCACAAACACCTTCGGTCCTATGTGGGTGTTCTTCCTTTACCTCAGCGTCCCTCCCATGGATATCTTTGGACATTGAAATCCCAGACTGGGTAACATCTGCAGTGAAGCTATCTGCGCCTAAAATCTCTTTGATCTCATTGAATAGTAAGCTAAACGTACTAGTTTCTGCTGGGTTCTTCGAGTGGGTGTCTTGGGTCGTTTTCTTGGGCTGGAAAGTTTAGATAATGACCTGGGGAGGCTCGAAAGAAGACAGATCTGAAATTTTGACAGCTGAAAATGAAAGAGCCTGTCGCTTGATTTGGAACACAAGCACCCAAACTTGATCAAGTTCCTCATGGCTACGTTGTTACTTGTTATGCCCCATAGCCTTTCCCAAATTGGCATGAAATCACATTCAATCTGAAGCAAGTAACAAGTTTATAGTTTTAGATAACTCATCGGCTAGCACAGGAATAAGAAGTTACTAGTTTCAAATACCACCGCAACTCATTTAAAACCCGACCGATCCACCATGAAGCAGAAGCACCCAAACAGGCCCATATTATTGGGCCGCCTTTCTGAACCTCCTTTAGTGGACTCTTATCGCCTTGGGCCCAAAGTAATTTCTCACCTTTATGTATATAAGAAATCGAAACGCAGCGCTCAAATCCCGTATAAGAACTTTGGAACTCTCTGGATTGAGCGCGAAGTCAGGCGAGTTGGTTACAATGGGGTGGGTGTGGAGGGACGACGAAGAAGACGAGTTCGATTCTTTGGCCGGAGGCGTTAGCTCCGGTGAACGGTGCTCCACCAGAAAGGTCGTGAAGTCGCAGTGCAGAACCGAGGAGGTTGAGCCGGGAAAGTTTATCAGAAAGTGCGAGAAAACCGAACAGGTTCTCAAGGAATGTGTCGGCAAGTACGTTTCTATCTTTATATATCTATTGCTTGTTTGGTTGCCGAGAAAAATGTTTTAAATTGCAAAAGGGACTTGATATTTTGTGTTTTGTTTAGATTTTCGACTTTTTGGGATTGGATAGGGTTTATCTTTTATTTGTTTATCTATTTATTTAATTTTAGTGATAATTTCGGTCGGTTATTGAATGGATGGATGGATTTTGAAAGAGAGATGATAACTATGTAAATTTTGAAAGAGAGAAATGGATTGATTTTTTTGGTAGAAATGAAATAGAAATGGATTAGGAACAGGTAAATCACAAGAACTAGGATTTTTTGTGTGGGGGCCAACAAAAAGGGCACCTTTGAGCGTAGATGCTTCCTCCTAGCAAGATCCTGAAGCTGAAGCCCAACAACAACGATGCTGAGAGTAGACCCTTCTTTATCTGTTTCTAAGGGAGGAATGTACTCGTCTTGAGCTGACTTCTCAAAACTCAACACTCAACACGTTCTGTAGTAGAGAATTTGCAGGTGCGCCTATACCATAAATTCACTTCAATCTCAGAACTAGCCACTTAGCATAAGCATATAGACAATTAATTATGAAGAATATCAATAGCACACTAAATTAACCTAAATGCTTCACATAGTTTTGATGCAGTTATGCAATAACATCAAAACAAAACAAAAAACTTTAAGAACAGACCACGAGGTGTGTGGATGATAGCTCTAAGTTATGACCGTATGATGAAGCTGGGCTTGTTTTAGTCCAAGGATGAGGTGTGTGCATGATAGCTCTAAGTTATGACCGTATGATGAAGCTGGGCTTGTTTTAGTCCAAGGATGAGGTGTGTACATGATAGCTCTAATCTCTTGTACTAATTTGGTCAATATTATAAACACAGCTTTAGAGTTCCTTGCAATGGATTTTTAATGTAGTCTATAGCCACATCGCATCTTACTTGTTTTATTAAGCTATATTGGATTTAGCTATAGAACATGGTGGGAAAATTGCTTAGTTACAACTGGAGAAAGAGACTTTTATCAGACGCTGAGACACAATCAGATGTAAAAAATGTTTTGTCACACCCCCCTCGGCCTCCCCAAACTCTCCACCTAGAAACAGCGTAAAAGAGGGTGGAAGAACAATGACAATGATTGAAAGTAGTGTCTCTACCAAATTTGTCATTGCCAATGTTAGTAACAGATGCTTGTGACCAATAGAAAGTTTCTCATGAACCTTAGTACACCTTAAGGGTTCTGAGGTCCAATAAGGACTATGGATAACTGGATAAGCATATAGTTGGTTATTGAAGATTGTGATATCAAATCACCATAAGAACCGATAGGACTTGGGATTGTGTCACCTCAAGTAAGTTATGAGTTTAACTCTTCAAGTTGCAGAATATGTATAGGGGGTAGCAAGATATTTGTGGCTTTGACAAATAACTAGAAGAATGTTATTTGACAGAACTGACGGGGAATGTGGTTTGATGCTTATTGGTAGGATACAGGTGGCAACTTGCATATAAGCATTTTGCTTTTATTTGAAAGAGACATGTCAAAGTCTGCAATGCTTGTATGTTATGCATCATGAACCTTATTTACAGGTAACCCATGGTAGAGCCCCCCAAATAACACCCCCTCCCCCCCTGGCTAGGGTGGCTTCGATGTTATATGTAGACCAAAAAAAAAAAGGAGGCTTGGCTCTAGAGTGAGTGGATCTTTGGAGGAGAGCAGCTATGCTCAAGCATCTTTGTCCCTTCCACCCCACCCGCAATGGTTTTAATACTATGCAGCATAATGGTGTGGCTGTGAAAGAGTTTCCGAAAAATGCAAAAACATTAGATTTTGTAAAAGAGGGATGAGTGTGCCACATTTGAGTGGGCTGGAAGCAAGAAAGGCAGATCGGTTCGTTTGCAATAGATATTGGAAGAAAAGCAACAGAAAACCGAGATTTCAATAACAGAATGGTTGGAAGCCTACTTGAAGGAGTCTAACAAGCCCACATCAATCAAGTTTACTCACTTTATGTTATTTTAAATGAAAAAATTACCCGTAATAAGGCATTAAATGATTAGTTGAAGGCTTACCCTTGTTGTTGGCTTACAAAAGGTTTGTAGAAGATGATTTCAAAAAGTTAGTCTTAAAAAATGGCAACATTACTTGGTGGAATTCAACCCATTGCCTTTTGCAGTCAGTCACAAGAAGGAAGGCCTTCATTTTTTTTTTTTTTTTCTTCATTAAAAAGGCTTGCCGAATCTAGTTGTATTTCTCCCTTGGCCTAGGCTTGTGGTAAACTAATGAATATTAGAAGTTTAGCTGGGGGCAAAATATTATCATCGCTCCTTGGACATGGCTAACTTTTTTTTAGGTTATGTTTTATTTTATTTTTGGTATGAGGTTCTTAATTAATCTTCAACCAGGTTGATGCGTGAGATTATGATCAATTACCTTGTATTCACTCGGTATCCAAGTAAAAGAGTTGTGCCCCTTGGCACTTCTAATAAATATGCTTTACTCATAAAAGAAATGTCATATTTTAAATTGAGTTTTGCTGCATATTGTGGTCTAGAAGGTTAAGCTTGAGGATTTGTCTCTGATCTTGCATACAATAAAAATTGAAGACTGTTATTGATTCCTCTAATCGTTCAAGCTTGGGCTCATCTATAATATGATTATGATTCTTTTGGGTGGTTATGTTTTATTTGATTTTGCGCTTGTGCGTGGGTTTTCCCGTGTCTGAGTCTGCTTGTGTCATTGTCTGTTTTGGGGGTGGGAGGTGTTTAATCAAGTTCCATGGAGTCTAAGGGTTACAAACAGGTGGTAATTCTCTCCAATCCCCTTAGCCCTCTATCATTGGTGAATGAGGATTTGATTCCTAGTATTCATAGCTTGTACCTTTTATGGACCCTTCATTGCTTCCTTAGGCCTTATATCTTTGCTGAAGTACATTGCTAGATGGAGATTTTCGCATCTTAACCACTCTACGTACGCATCTATATCCATCCCTCTGCTTCAGTTTAGGATATATTCTTCTCATTGAAATTTTGAATGTTAGCAATATATATGATACATCTTGCTTGTTAGAAAACTTATACAGGTCCCAAGGAATATAAAAATGCCAATTGACAGAGTAACAACCTCCAATTTATGTTATTGGGCGGCAATGGGGTTTAGCCTTGCACTTGCCTTTTTTCTTTTTTCTTTTTTTAATTTATTTATTTATCAGGCCAGTTGAAGTGGTGGAGTTCAACAAAGAATGTACTGAAGATGATGTTACAGACGAGGTGGTTAAAGGATCCCTCTCATTTGGGACGTCAGAGCAAGGGGCATTGGACTTCCCTGGATTACGCAGTGATATTGAAGGCATCACGCGAAGCTTCTTTGGCAACCTCAACCGTTTCTTCGAAGAAGCTGAAGGAATGAAGAACGACTTTTTGAATGTATTTGGGGTTCCACGCGTGTTTGATGACAGGAATTCTTCTTCACCATCAATGAGGCGAGGGATACCTGTGGAGGAAGGCCATCCAAAAGCAGGTGGCGAGGGTGAGTCAGGAGGACACGTTGATCTTTCTGGATTGGCAAAAGATGTCTAATTGTTTGTTAAGGAAAAAATGGGTTAGGTTTGTGTTTATTACCTAATAATGTAGACAAGTGGTGGTTTGATTGTATGTGCAGGGGGAGTAGTTTGAATGGTCAAACATAAAATCCTTTGACGATGGGTGTTGCTTGATCTTTGGGGGATAAAACACGAGGGTTTGACTTGATTGGGCCTTCCTATTTAGAAAAAAGAAAGGAGGAGCTTTCATCCATTCAAACGTGTTATTAGTGACCTTCACTCATTGGAAGTCTTCTTGGATAAGAAGTTTATCTCCAGTTAAATGCACGTTGGGAATTTAGAACTGGTAGTGGTGCACCACCTCCTATCCCATCCCATCCCATCCCATCCCATCCACACTTGACTGACCCAAACGTTGTCGAAACGAGTTGATCCCGCGGGAGCTCCAAGTTGGCCCCCGGATAAAGCCTACTCCATCCAAACAAATTGCACTTCATGCATATCCCTACCCCTGCCCCCACACCCACCGCCAGTTTGGAAGACTTGGTGTGGTGCACACTTCATCATTTATATAAAAATACCTAAAAGTTTTGCTTTCACTTCAGCTGTACAACCAAGAAAAATCAAATATAGTGATCTTGTCAACAAAATACCTCTCAAATAATTCATAAAGGATGAGAATTTTCTCTAAACTAGTTTGAAGGAAATTTCTTTAATGCTTAGTAAGAATTTAAACATTAATTTTGAGAATTAATTTAGAAGAAATTTATGTTCCTTGTGAATTATTTGAGCCTTGTAGATTAGTCATTTTATACCATTCCTTCCTCCATTTTTCTTATGATCCAATAACACTTCAACAAGTCTCGTGTAGTTTAATCATTGGAAATCACTTCATTATTCTTCCATCGACAAATTAGATGATTTTTAAAGGAGAAGGCCGGAGGTGGGTATCGGATCCTTCTTCTACACATAATCATATAAATCAACCCAAATTTTAATGTTGACCCATTAAATTAAGTCTGCATAGGTTCAAAATATGTATGCTTTTAATTAGCCTTTATCGTAACAGCTAGGGATGTTTCATGGAGGCAGTCCAAATAGATAAAACTAAAATGCCCTCACCAAATTACACCCTTAAATAAAATACATAAACGAGATTGCACCGGCAAGGCCGGCTGCCGGCGGCGGAGAGCCCAGCCCAGCTCAGCTCAGCTCATAACGTACGGTGTCAAGAAAAGTAAGCACCCGGCGTTGGTCAATCACAGCCGTCTACTTTGATTGGGCCCACCCCCATCCAGAATTCAAATCGCGTAGGTGCGCCTCCTAATTCCTAAAAGGTGCCGTCTGTAGTGGGGTTGTGTTTACACCCAATCAAAACCCACAGCTTAACGCGTCCGTTAAATCTGAAACATTCCAACAGAAATACCTGCATGTCTGTCTCTCTCATTCCTTTTGCTTCGCTCCTTACCATTTCGTGTCCAATTTAATACGAGAAAGAAAGAGAGATTAGGATTAGAAAAGGAAACTTTCAAAACCCTACTCGGGCACAATCGAGGAAATTTCCCACCGCCCTTTTTTTCTTCTTACCTGTGACGGCAAACCTTTTATATATATATATATATATATATACCTGAGTCTTTCTTCTTCTCCTGTAAATCCTCGGAGTGGATTTCGTCAATTTCATCAATTTTTTTTTTATTGTTGTATTGTCATTGGTTCTTCTTTCTTTCTTTCTTTTTTTAATCGAGGTTTTTTCTTTAAGAGTACTCAAGGCTCGGTCCATTGATTTTCATATTGGTTTGTTTGGGTCATACATGAATACACCAATAGCCATTTCTGCTTTGAGTTGGTGATTGACGTATGAAGCTTCGTTTTTCATGCTTTTTGCCTCAGAATCAGATGCCCATTTAGGAAAAAAGCAAACGGATTTTTGTATTTTTTGAATCATTATATGCGTAGTTGTTAGTAGAAACAGTGGGAATCACATGGGGAACAACTGTGTGGGATCGGGAGCTTCGCCCAAGTACGGACTCCTCCAATCAATTTCCAATTCGATTTGGTGGTATAAAACCTCAGATTGCGGGGGTTCTAACAAAGGACTAACCAGTGGATCACCTTCTGTGAATAAAGAATCTGAATTCCCTTCACCTGTACAAAACAAGCCCCCTGAATTGGTGAAGATAGTCATTGAAGAGACTAAATTGGCACAACCCATTACACATGAGGAGGAGAATCAAATAGCAAAACCCGAAAACCGGCACCAAGAGACTATTAAACAAGTAGAACCAATGGGGCACAAGGAAGAGAGTGCTGATAAGCCACCAAGGCCGAAGAATATGCCTCATTATGTGAAGAGGCTACCGAGTGCCGGACTTCGGGCGGAGTCTGTGTTGCAAACCAAGGCAGGTAATTTGAAGGAGTACTATAACTTGGGGGCCAAGCTTGGACACGGTCAGTACGGGACAACATTCCTCTGCGTGGAGAAGGCAACCGGGAAAGAGTACGCGTGCAAATCCATTGCCAAGAGGAAGTTGTTGATGAGAGAAGATGTGGAGGATGTGAGGAGGGAGATTCAGATAATGCACCACTTGGCCGGGCAGCCTAATATAATCTCAATCAGAGGGGCTTATGAGGATGCTGTTGCAGTCCATGTTGTAATGGAGTTGTGTGCAGGGGGTGAGCTTTTCGATAGGATCGTTCAGCGGGGGCATTACACTGAAAGAAAGGCAGCTCAGCTTACTAGGACTATAGTTGGTGTTATAGAGGCCTGCCACTCTTTGGGGGTCATGCATCGTGATCTTAAGCCTGAGAATTTTCTGTTTGTCAATGAGCAAGAGGATTCTACTCTTCAGGCTATAGATTTTGGATTGTCAGTATTCTTCAAGCCAGGTTTGTTCTCTTTTTCCCCTGTTGAGAACCAGTTTTTTTATTGTATTCTTTGTCTTTTCATATTATTGATAATTAACACTATTATACCGTACTTGGTATTTTAAAATTTGATATCCTTCTGACATTGTCGTTGGGAACTTTCTTATGAACATATTAGCCTCTTGTTGTAATTATTTTGCTAGAAGTGATAATATAGATCTAGTACAAATTCAGATAGTGCTCTGATTATGATAAATGCAGTTATTAGATTATGTGCTTTTGCTGTTGGTAAGTATTTAATATTGAATCTTCTGATATATTTATTATTGAGTCTTCCATATTTTTGACATGTAGGAACAAAACTTTATTGATTGTGAATTTTAAAGCTTTTAGAGTTGCTAATTATCATCATCCTAAAAAATTGTTGTAGGGGAGAGGCACCCTTTGGAAGTATTAAGATTAACTAATACCTGTCAAATAAATTGCAGAACTCAATGAGACAATCATAATGCAAAATATGTTGTTCTCAATTAGAATGTGATATTCACCTAATGATACTCAATTATTTGGTAGACTGTGAACTCTATGCCGTTTACCTGCTTCTGTCTGCTTATTTGATGTTGCATATTATCAAAGGTTTTGCAGTGCTATACATATGATTTTGCTATGTCTATTTATTACTGATATTTCTAGATTACAGGGGAGGTTTTCAATGATGTGGTTGGAAGCCCATATTATGTTGCCCCTGAAGTTTTGTGCAAACATTATGGTCCCGAAGCAGATGTTTGGAGTGCTGGTGTGATCCTTTACATTCTTCTAAGTGGGGTGCCTCCATTTTGGGCTGGTAAGTGTCCTAATGAATTTTTATTTGTTTTTCTTGTTTGTACTTTCATGCGTGTTTTTATTGTTCTAGCAAATGAAATTTTCTTTTCTTTTCTTATTTCTTTCGCTTTCATTTTGAAATAGAAACTGAGCAAGAGATATTTGAAGAGGTTTTGCGCGGTGATCTTGACTTCTCATCAGATCCCTGGCCTAACGTTTCTGAGAGTGCAAAAGATTTAGTTAGGAAGATGCTTGTCAGAGACCCAAGAAAGCGGATAACTGCACATGAAGTTTTATGTAAGTTGTTTTTTTTTTGTTGTATGGTTGAACTGATGGATAATCAATTAACTGGTTTGTTATTATACCTTGATTGTCTGATGCACAAATTTAATGAGTAGCTTTCTGTTGTACTCTTAATAAAATGGTTTGTAAACTCTTTGGGAGCGATTTCCTGTTTTAGGTAGTTACCCTTCTAAACAAGATGGCCTTGAATTCAGTAGAACGTCTCTATCAGAATCAGAAGATTTTTTTTTTTTTTTTTTAAGGAATGTAGGATGACATGCATCAACCCAGCATTGCTGTTTGAAGTAAATATAAGAGAATTTATTTCTGAAAAATAAAAAATAAAAAGGAAATAAATCTTAAGAAAACATAAGCCTTTGGATTAGGCAGATGACTTTGCATTCTCATTCTCCACATGTGAGCTATCAGTTTATTTGATGGACATATGGAAAATCAGGTTTATGTTAGTAAAAAACCAGTTGTCTTTTTCTTTGATAATGATTGTGGTGGTTCCTTGCAGGCCATCCTTGGGTTCAGGTTGATGGGGTGGCTCCAGACAAGGCTCTTGATTCCGCAGTCTTGAGTCGCTTGAAGCAGTTTTCTGCAATGAACAAGCTTAAGAAAATGGCTCTTAGAGTAAGTCCTGGAAATTTTATTATATCATAGAAGTCAATCCCACAAGTATTTGTGATGTACTTTCCAAATTCGATTATGTGAAGAAATTGCTTTTCTTCTTCTTAATTTTTACATTTATTATCTGTAGGTTATTGCACAGAACCTCTCTGAAGAAGAAATTGCAGGTTTAAAAGAAATGTTTAAGGTGATAGACACTGACAATAGTGGTCAAATTACTTTTGAAGAACTCAGAGATGGACTGAAAAGATTTGGGGCCAATCTAAATGAGTCTGAAATATACGATCTTATGCAGGCTGTAAGTATTGCAGCAGAAGTATTGTTGATTTATATGCTACACTTGAAACCCACAAACTCTGTGTTAGTATTTAAAAATAGATGAAGGTGCTTCACTGCTTTAATTCTATCATGTATTTAGGTTACATGATTCTAATTGACTGCTATTTTATTCAGTGAATTTTCGAGAATAGCCTAGAAATTATTTTTTCGTCATGCACCAAGAAGCAAAAATTTAGACATTCGGATAATGAACTATATGGCTATGGGAATCTCACTGTGTCTTGGCCTATATGGTTAAATTCCGTTATGCCCATCCTGCAAAACCTCTCGAATGCATTATTGCTATGTTCAAGGACGGTTTTTATTAATTCTATATTTTACTGAGTGGTGGTTTTGTTGGCTTCTGTATTCAAATCCATACTAAACAATGGTCTAATATGCTTGTTTCATAATAACAGGCGGATGTTGATAATAGTGGCACAATTGATTATGGAGAATTTGTTGCTGCAACGTTGCATCTAAACAAGGCCGAGAGGGATGATCATCTATTTGCTGCTTTTTCATATTTTGACAAAGACGGTAGTGGCTATATTACTCAGGATGAGCTCCAACAGGCCTGTGAGGAGTTTGGCATTGAGGACACGCATTTGGAGGAAATGATCCAAGAAGCAGATCAGGATAATGTAAGTATATTCTTTATAATCACATAATTTTATTTTTACCTGGAATTCCCATTCTCACTTGAAGAGAGAATGTAGCACATAGAGAAAGCTATTACGTTGAGAATCTCTGACATGGAGACTAGTGATAAATGTGGTTAGTTAACAGCAACCTTCTTGCACTTTTTCGGAGTCCACGGTTGACAAACATTGATAACTATGTGAAAATATGTGCGAATGTGCGTTCAAGACAAAGTGAAAATATGATGCGTTTGGATCACGAAAAAGAGAAGAAAAGAAAAGGAAAAGAAAAAGAAAAAGAAAGAAATTAGAGAGAGAGAGAGAAGTAGTAGTTAGCAAGAATGGTTGAGAAGAGAAGGGTAAGAAATACTGGAGTGGAGAAAGACTACTAAGTAAATGGGTTATATAGCATTTTTTTAGTTTGATCTTTCATTTCAAAAGTAATTATAAGTCTCAATATCCCTTATGAAATAATTAATGGAAACTTTCATTGATGATAGAAGAATTTCTAACCTCACAAACACCCTCCCAACTTGGGGTGAATCCAGACCTTCTAGTTAATAAATAAGAGAGAGAGAGAAAGCCAATGATTAAGTTGTAGTTATTGAAGCACAACCTTTTGGTGATTAGAGATGGAAATTATCATACCAACTGATTGAGAATGACATAGATAAGCTGGCCAAGTAGATTACACTGAGTTCTAAACTGACTTTAATTTTGTAATTAGATTCTGCTTTCTATTTGTTCTAAAATTTGCTTGACTTTATGTTTCAGGATGGACGAATAGATTACAATGAGTTTGTGGCCATGATGCAGAAAGGCAATACTAATTTGGGCAAGAAGGGTCTGCAAAGTAGTTTTAGCATTGGATTTAGGGAGGCACTTTCTGTCTGTTAAAGATAGTGAGGCCTTTTTTTCTTTTTCTTTTTTTAACTTGGTAGCTTTTTCTTCCCCACAGTATTGTGAATGTATACAAATTTTCAAGGTTTAAGGATCATCAGATGCTCGTAAATAGTAGGTTTACTATTTACTTGGACAGTTGCAGGTGTCTGATTGTGTCTTACAGATTGCAGAGCGGGGAAATGTAACAAGTTTAATACATAAACAGGCTAACTTCTACTATGATTTGTGATTTATTGCTCTCTCTCTCTCTCTCTCTCTCATAAGCCAAATATGAAAATAAAATCAAAGCAAATGTAACAATCAAGCAAAATTAAGAGAAATCAAGAAGAACATGATGGTGTTATTCGAGAATTCTATCAAAATAAATTACAAGGGACAAATCTTCCACTATCTGATCATAAGTCCAAAAGATTTATGGATGTTTCACTTTCTAAAATATTTTCTTCTTTGTTGTGAGATTAGCATAGGTGAATCCCAACGTAAAAATACTGACAAAATTGCAAGGGTGGAGTGTTACTGTGTTTGACTTAGAACAGACAACTCTTTCATTATGTTCATACATGTTTCTGTCCTGGTTTCATTTCAGATAATGGACATCATGAGTTTACTAGATCCTATGGATATGCTTAGAACACTAACTGTCTATTTGAGTGTGCATTTGAGGTGCTTAAAAATGCATTTAACACTTAAAAAGTTTGTTTGAAGAAAAAAATACATGTTTTGATAATAAATAAATAAAATGAAGGTGTTTTTAGAAGATCAAAAACCTAAAAATGACCTAAACATATTTTTGACAAAAGCTTAAAAATGAAGCTTTTGTCAAAAAGCACTTTAGACTTGGAGTCTATTTGGGATTGCAATTTCAATAATTGCGATTTTAAAAATGTTGTTAAAATTGCTACTTTTTAAAATTACAAAGGCGTTTGGTAAAACATATTAGAAAATATTTTTTTATCAAATATTTGTTATGAAATTGTGATTTTGGTTTAAATTCGCACATTTTCAAATAAGCACCCCCTAACCTACTTATAGAAATCGATTTCTTTCATATTTTAAATTAAATGCTTTTTAAATCGCAATACCTAACGTCTTACATTTTACGATATTTTTTAAAAACGCAGATTATTTTTACGAAATCGCAATTACAAACGCACCCTTAAAACTTAAAAGATATATTTCTCAAACACAATTACAAACATGTTCTAAGCCTCTTACGATTTACGAAATAACGTGATAATCTACCTAATTGTTGTGTGGTGCTACAAAATTTAACAAGTAAATTTTATTGTTTAATGGTCGACAAATTAACATGATAAATATCATGTAAACTGTTACGCTGATCAGCTGGTGTATAAGTAACACAACTTACTTGGGGTGCCTTATGTGATAGGATAACGAAATATCAATAAAACTCAGTGGGGTTAGGGTTGCTTTGTGATGGGTATAAAAAAATATTAAATTAGTGGGGCTTTCAAATTATTCCTGGAGACAAATTAATCTGTTGATAAATATGGTTGGCCCAGTTTGTGTTTATCCTAAAAGAATTTGCTAGGGTTAAGTTGCTGTCATTTGTCAACCACCACTCTTGCCCCAACCCCAACTTCATGATCAAATAAAATAGGCACTGGAAAGATTATCATTCTGAATAAACATTATGATTATTCTTAATTATTACTATTTGTATTATAATTAGTCTGATTAAAAACTTGTTAACAACAGTGAAAGCCATGGGTAGAGGAATCAGGAATGCCTTGTTTGGTGAGTGAATTTGAAATGACATTTTTACCCTTATATATATATATATATATATATTTATGACATCCTAACTAATTAAATTTATGTAAATATGATATGCTGGATTTAAATAATATTGTTTTAATGCTTTTAATTAAGCTTTAATTTTGAGAGGCCTTCAGGGTGTCATTATCAATGAAAATGCAAGGAAACAGCACACTGTATGGTACGGACATTATTTTGGGATCCAAGGTCTACCATTTAATTTATAGTAAAGTCATTTTCTCAATGATTTTTCGAGAATATATTCACATAATTATTTTCAGATTTCACAATTCTAATGAAGATTTTTTTAAAAAATAATAATAATAATTGAAATGAGAGATAACGACGGAAATAAGATTGGTTGAATCATGTTAAATCATCAATTATTTTAAATTGATAAAAATTAGGAGAAACTAGTACTTCACTTTAAACTTTTGAATTACCACACAATTTGACATACCTCTTGAACTTTGAAACCTTTCAATTTGGACTCTTGAACATTCAATTGAAATCAATTTATCCTCTCAGTCAATTTTTGCCGTTAAAACTCCTAAAAAGACAAAATTACCCTTTAATATTTAATTAATATTTTAACAAGATTTATCAATGATAATGTGATATAAATGACAAAGATAACGCACCCCAAATCAATAGCTTGTAAAAGAAAAGAAAATTTGTGAAAAATATGTCAAATTTCGATAATCACTTGTTAAAATATAACATTAATTAATGGTTAATTTTACAGGTAATATACATTGTACAAAAAACTAGTTCAATATTGTTTGACTAAGATTCGTATCTCTCGATCTCTCTCCTCTCTTTAATTTCTTTTAATTAACAAATTAATTCCTATCTCTTGTAGATTTGTTCATTGACATGGTCTAATGCATTCACAGCATTATTCACATTAATATTCCTAAGAGTTTTAGGAATCATCCCTAAACATTTGAAATATGATTTTTGGGGACATTTATGTTTCCCCAAAATTGAGTTAGTGGAAATTCTTTGATTTAGTCTATATATATTTTCACGTACATTTTAAAAATATGTAAAAATGGCATGTTTAATTAAAAATACATGTAAAAATCACATACTCTAATAACATATTTCAAGTTAAAAGACTTAATTAGAAAAAATTCCTCAAGCTCAATTTTTTTCTAAAAAAAAAAAAACTTGGGGCCTCTTTGAGATTGTATTTGAAGGGCTTAAAAGTGTGTTTAACATTTAAGAAGTCCGTTTGAAAAAAAACAAAACAAAACAAATGTACTTGTTTGGTAAAAAATATTTAAAGCGTTTTCAAGGGTCCAAAAAGCATAAAAATGTCCAAAACACACTTTTCGCAAAAGTTTAAAAATCAAGCTTTTACCCAAAAACACTTTTTAACTTAAAAATTATATTTTTCAACCGTAATCTCAAACAGGTTCTTAATCGATCCATTCGCTAGTTGTACCATACCACTTATTTTTAAACATACTAATGGTTTAGTCTGGTGTAAAATTATAATTTTACTCTCAAATTAATAATAAGGAACCGCTAATCGCCCCTTAGCAATCGATTGTGACATAAATCTAGGCGTGCATATAACTATTTTTTTGTCAAACGGTTGATGATATGGAGTGTTTTAGACTTATCTAAGGGATCTTTTAAGTTACTTTTGATATCCCACATCATTTGGTACAACTACAAATCGTAAAGACTAAATGAATAATTTTCTCAGAGAAAAAATTAAGGGTAAGTTTAAAATTTTTAATATAATATATATTTTTTAATTTTTAATTTGAAATTAAGGGTAAGTTTAAAATTTTATAAAAAAGTTAGGAGTGAGGGATTTAAATTGATTGTAATTAAAAATTTAGATGTTCAATTGAGAGATTTCAAAGTTCGAGGGATATGTCAAATTACATAGTAGTTCAAGGGTTTAAAATGAAATTTCTCTAAAAATTATTTTATTTAATTAATATTTTAATAGATTTATCAATGATAATGTGATAAAAATAACAAAGATAGCGCACCCCAAATCAATAGATTGTAAAAGAAAAAAAAATTGTGAAAAATAAGTCAATTTCGATAATCGCTTGTTAAAATATAACATTAATTAATGATCAATTTTACAGGTAATATACAGTGTACAAAAAACTAGTTCAATATTTTTTGACTAAGATTCGTATCTCTCGATCTCTCTCCGTCTCTCTTTAATTTCTTTTAATTAACAAATTAATTCCTATCTCTTGTGGATTTGTTCATTGACATGGTCTAATGCATTGACAGCATTATTCACATTAATATTCCTAAGAGTTTTACGAATCTTCCCTAAACATTTGAAACATTATTTTTGGGTACATTTTTTTTCCCCAAAATTGAGTTAGTGGAAATTTTTTGATTTAGTCTGTATATAATTTTCACGTACATTTTAAAAATATGTAAAAATTGCTTGTTTAATTAAAAATACATGTAAAAATCACATACTCTAATAACATATGTCAAGTTAAAAGACTTAATTAGAAAAAATTCCTCAAGCTCAATTTTTTTTAAAAAAAAAAAAATCCTGGGGCCTTTTTGAGATTGTATTTGAGAGGCTTAAAAGTGTATTTAATACTTAAGAAGTCCGTTTGAAAAAACAAAACAAAACAAAAGTTCTTGTTTAGTAAAAAATATTAAAAGCATTTTTAAGGGTATAAAAAGCCTAAAAATGGCCTAAACACACTTTTGGCAAAAGTCTAAAAATGAAGTTTTTATCCAAAAACACTTTTTGACTTAAAAGTTCTATTTTTCAAACGTAATTTCAAATAGATTCTTAATCCATTCGCTAGTGCACCACTTATTTTTAAACATACTAAAGTTTAGTCTGTGTGTAAAATTACAATTTTACTCTCAAATTAATAAGAAGGAGCCACTAATCGCCCCTTAGCAATCGATTGTGACATAAATCTAGGCCTGCATATATAAAACTATTTTTTTGTCAAACGGTTGATGATATATATGGAGTGTTTTAGACTTATCTAGGGATCTTTGAAGTTACTTTCGATATCCGACATCATTTGGTACAACTATAAATCCTAAAGACTAGATGAATAATATGTATACATATGATATTATCGTATTACTATATAATTTTCTTTTAAAAAGTTTTTGGGTTTTTTTTTAACAAAAAAAAGAAAATGGGTTAGCAGTTATTAGAGTTACTAACTGCCAGCTAACTGTTAGGCAGTTACTAATGGTTTTAGCCAATAACTGTTAACTGTAACCGTATATTCACTCCTACAAAATGTTAAGGGAGTGAGATCACATCAAATTAACTGTTCAAACTACTAGCTAGCAATTCAGACAAATAATATGATAAACTTTATATGAAATTCACCTAATATGAGAATAGGTCAAGAACATTGATGTTATCTTTATATAATGTTAAGTCGTCTTCAGGTGAAGATACCATTTCCGACATGCAATCAAATTTGGACAAACGAACCACTCCATGCATGGCCCACGCCTTTCTCATTGCCATGTCCGCAAATCATTTTCCAAACTTGGCAGTTACAACTTTGAAGCCAGCCAGCCTTGCCATTCTAGTGCAACGTACCAACCACAACTTCCCGACCAAAAACAAACAAATATTTCCCACGTACTGTTTTTTTTTTTTTTTTTATCTGATTATCTATGCCACATCAATCCATCGATGCATAGTTGACGCCTTAACTTGTCGAGTTTTCTAGAATTAGAATTCTCTTCGATTCAAATGAATTAAAAAATATCTGATTAGTTATAGTAGAAGTGAATTTTTGTTTTTTAATTATCCAGTTCATTTGAAGTGGAGAAGATCTTGTTCCGGTTTATGTTTGCAACCCAAAACCTATTTTCCTACACCAATATTGATCACTACATTTCTTTTTAATTTTCTTATATTTTCCCTCCATCTCCATACAAATTACCTTCAACTCCTCTATATATATATATAGTATATCTCTTTGTGCTCTGCCATAAGATCGAGCTTTGAAAATAAATGGCAGGAGTCTTGAAGAAGAAGATGAAGAAAGAAAGGGCGTTACGTAGGATGTTTTGGCGCTCTGTCCCCATTACCAGCCACGCACGTTGTGACAGCACATGTCGAGCTAGGTTGGCCTAACGTGGAGGCCAATCATGTTACTCGGTCGTGCCACGTCATGAGAGTAGGACAGCACCGGTGGGCATACCCACCTGTGAACCCAACACGTTCTCAAACAGTTCCTTCTGTTGGCTTTCAATCATTGGTTTATCGCTTGATTGGACTAGCATGCCCTTGCTTATTAATTATAACGCTAAGTAATCACTTCATTTCTTTTTACCTTAAGGCCCTTAATTTTTAAGGTTAATCACTTAATCATAATTAATTGAGAGTTGGTGAGCCAAATATGTAATTTGTTTGTGGGATTAGGTGATCACTTCATTTCTTTTTACCTTAAGGCACTTAATTTTTAAGGTTAATCACTTGATCATAATTAATTGAGAGTTGGTGAGCCGAATATGTAATTTGTTTGAGGGATTAAATATGATATGGGATTTATGACTTCATAGTTACTGATATATACACACAAGGTGGAAAGAATTTACAATGTCTTCCTAAATTTTAAATAGTTTAAATGTCTCACCAAACTACTTGAGCCCTGTTTAGGTGTGTGTTTGATGAGCTTAAAAGTGTGTTTAACACTTAAAAGTCCGTCTGAAAAAAAATTATTCGTTTGGTAAAAATAATTGAAAACGTTTTTAAGGGTCTAAAAAATTTAAAATTGTAAAAATGCACTTTTGACAAAAACTTAAAAATGAAGTTTTTGTCAAAAACTTTTTTTACTTAAAAACTCTATTTCTCAAACGTAATTCCAAACATGCTCTTAATCATTTGACTTAGCCTCCACCGTTAAGATTTCTTGTTAATTTTAAAAAGTAATGATATGATGTTTTAAGCATCTATAGTTATACATACACCGTCCCCAAGAGGTAATTCGATCGGTACATGCTTAATGAAGAAGATGTCACTCAATCTCTTATTTCCCCTCTTGTGCGGACATGTCAAAAAAAAAAAAGTTATACAGACACCATATATAGCTAATAGCACCATTAAGTATTTTGATTAGATGTAAATCTCTCTTTCCTGACTCCTTAATTTCTTGCTTTAAAAGAGACGTTATCCTTTTTCTCTTTAGTAATTTTGCAAATGTGATTAAAAAAACCATGAAATAAATCTCTTATGCCTATATATAGAGAGAGAGAGAGAGAGCATTTTCAAGTTGGGATAAGTTTGAGTAGGAATATCCTGCCAAAAATCTCATGTATAAAGAAATGGCTAATGACAACAACAAAACCTGCAAGCCCTCTGGCTTTATTACAACAACAATGGGGGCTACTTGTCAATATCAAAACATTTTACTTTCAAAGACAAATGACTCTTTAAGTTAGGTTTGCATCATAAGAGAACAAATGACTCATTTTCTTGTTTCTTAGTTAATTTTTTTCTACCTTCCGTGATTGGGGCACTAAAGCTTTTATTTTTTATTTTTACACTATTTTAATCATTCAAATCCGACTCAGTAATTTTATTTTTTTTTTTTCAATTTTAGTTGAAAGGTCATATTTTTCTATTTTAATTCTTTCAAATGATCTATTTCCCACTTTCTATTTTAGCTATTCATTTTATTATTCTATTTAAATATTTATTTTAAAATTTTCTTTATTCTTTCTCCACCAATGCCAAAAAGAGAGGGAATAATAGGATATTATTATTATTTATTAAAGTAGCCAATTGATGTGGGTTAACATCAAATAAATGCTAAGGGACAATAAATCTAATAGCTGATTTATTGAATTTTATAAAAGAATATAAGCTAAATATAAAAAATTTATTGACTCTCGTCATTTTTCTCAACAAAAATAGCATTTGACAAGGCAGGTGTGAATGCTTAGGCCTTGGGGTACTAGAGCTTGTTTCTTTGTAAATTTTTTCTTTTGTTGCTTTGGTCTATACCTTTGGGTTGTGGATGTGAACGTTATCATAGTTTTTAGGTTGAGTAGGATGAATTTTGGCTTGGGATTCTCTACCCTCAGTGCCAAGAAATAAGAGTTATATATGCATTGATTTGAGTTTGTTTGACATTGATCTGCTGTTTAAATTGAAAATTAGTAATAGATTAACGAATTTTTTATGAGTCTGGAATGTAATACGTCATTTTGTAATCTTGTAACTTCAGTTATGGTTGCTTCAAAGCTTTTGCTCTGTATTATTTGAACTTTATGTCATTTATTAATGAATAAGATTGAACTGTTTCCTTTAAAAATATATTATATTTAATTTGTAAATTGTTTAACCATGTATGGTTGACAAGTTAATTATTAATTAATTAAATTGACAAATCAAAATTTTTTACTTAATTGATTATAAACTAACACTTGAGTTTATAAGAAAACTGAATGTAAAAAACCAAAATTTAAAGAAGAATAATCAAAATTCCTCTGCTCTTGTTGTCCGTCAGTTACATTATTCAGATTTCAAACCGCTAGAGCGTAGAAGTTACGGTTACAGTTGAAAGGCAGTGGCAGTTGAGTCATTTTAGCAACTCCTATCAATCTCTTCACTTTCATTGAAAAGCTCGTCCTACTTCATGTTCTTTTCCACGCCTCTGTCTCTCTCTCTCTCTCGTAATATTCTTCGAACCAAACCAGAGGAGTGTCTACCACCAACTCGCTGTAGCTTTCGAGCTCAACTATCACAAACACTTCATCTTCACTAGTGCTTCTAATTCAAACCACTATCAATCTTTCTTCAAACTCCACTCTGTTTCAGTCTTCTAAACCAAACAATCAAAGATTTATTCAATCTGCACCATAATTCAGGTTTGGAAAGTAGTTGATCTTTGTCTTTTTCTCACTGTTTCTCTCAGCCTGTGAGGTTGCTATTTATAATTCAAGCCCAAACACCCACGTCCCCAATTTTCCAAGGTGCATACTGAAACTTTTTTAACATTGCATTTCTTTGACTTTTGATGAAATGGGCTTTGAATTCTTCAAAACCTGGTTGATTTGTGCTTAGAATGGTTGATGTTGTGCTTAGTAGTATTGGGTATCTGTGCTTTCTTTTGTCATTTAATTTCACTTGTCCTCAAGTTTGGAAAGCCTATGCTATTTATGATGATTTTTATTAATCCTCTGTTTGGTTGTCTGGTAAATGAAGTGCAAGAAATTCATTTGGCCGACCTTTTTTTTTTTCATTTTAAGAAATATTAGAATCTCGAAAATTATTACCAAAGACCAGAAAGAGGGCTAAATCTTGAAAGGGTTACTGCTGTGCAGTGCAGATGTGACATGCTCCTTTTCTGGAGGAATTTTCAGAATTTTTTGTGAAGCATAGTGGGGAAGGAGGGGAAGAAACTAGAGAAAGGCTCGAGTAGTATTGTGGGTTGAGAAAGAAATCCGTACGATCTAGAGTTTTTTTTTTTAATGCATTTTCATGTGTTCTTATTTTGTTTGAGAATTCAGAGTTTCCCTTCCTGTAGTTGAAATACACCCAATTGAGAAGTATGGTTCTTGTGAAAATTCCCTTTAGTCATTATTGTTAATTTCACTTCTGCCTAATTTGATTTTGTTGATCTCTTAATGTCTTGTTTGTGCATGTCTTGCTCTGCAACCAACTGAAAAAGTAGTTTTTGGCCTAAACGAATTCGAGCTTGTCTCTGCAATCCAATGGAGCTTTACTCTTTTCATGTAAATATTTTTGCAATTGAAAAATGAAAAATACAGAAAGGGGTGTAATTCTCAGAAGAAGATATAGGAAACTTTGGATTTACTAGTCTGTAATTTATCTGGTGTTATTTCCAATACTAGTTCATGTGATTGAGTGGATTGAGTGAAGTGTTTTTGGGCCTAACTGGGGGCATTGATTGGTTCTGCAGAAATTCTTCTTTTCTTTCTGTAAGCATCAGTCACACAATGGAGTCTGAAAATGGGGTTTCTTTGGAGGATGAGAGTTGTGTTATTGTCAAAAACTATGAGGAAGAATCAGTTGGTAACAGTGAAGTTCCCATCATGAATGGAATATCTGAACCAGCAAACAAAGCTCAAGGCTTTAATTCCTCTGAAGTGGTAGTTAAGGCCTCTGCAACTGTTGCTACAAGTAAAAATTCAAAATCTATAAAGGTTCTGCACAAAGAATTTCCTCACTTGAGCTGATTCTTGATGATTAATAATAGCATGTGTTTAGGGATGCATCTTGTTATTAATATTTTGAGGCCTGATTTGTTTTTGCGTTGCCAGGAACCAAGAATTTTGAATGGTGGTTCTCCAAAGAACAATAAACTGGCCAAGGACAAAGCCAATGTGAAAACCACAACTCCATTTTCTCGAAACCAGAGGTCAATCCTTACTCAGAGTGTTTCCTTCCCAGCGAAAGGAGTCCGTGCTGATGTTATGAACAAGAGCATTGATGTGTATCCACTGAAAAGAGAAGCCAAAGATGCTCAAAGAAATGGGACTAAATCCCATTCAAATCATCCCAACAGGCATGCATCCACTGGAGTCCACTCAAAGGAAGCAAATAAAATTGGTGGAGCTTCTGGTCGGCCAACTTCTTTAGCATCCACACCTAGCATTAGACGCTCTGTGGTAAAAAAAATTTTCTGTTCAATCTTTCATGTCAGTAAATACCTTCCATTTATTACCATACTTCATGCTTAAAGTTTGTTCTTGCTTGTATCAGCTTGGGAAGTCTGGTTCTTTGAAGGCAACTAGTAATTGTCCAGCTGAGGCATCCCAGTGAGTCACAAAAATAATTTTGCATTACAGATTTTGGCAGAGGCCTTTATATTTTTCTCCTGAATAAGTTCTCATGAGGTGATATGATGTAACTGCAGATTGGTTAATCAAAATTCAGATCCTATGAAAACAGCACTGCCGGTGAAGGAGGACGACGATGCTCGTTCCACTACTTCGTATGATCAAGACTCTTTCTCTTCAGAATCTATATTCTCCTTGGTATTACTTTGATGTTCTTGTAATATTCTTTCAGAAGTGGTACTCCTCGTGAGCTGAGGAGCAGTGGTTCAAGATTTTCCTTCAGGTTGGAAGAACGAGCTGAAAAACGCAAGGAGGTTGTTGATGCATTTGATCTGTATCTTTGTTCAAAATTTATCCTGCACGCGTAACACTGATAACTTGTGCTTTTTCTTGGCCAGTTCTTTTCAAAGATAGAAGAGAAGATTCAAGCGAAAGAAGCAGAAAGAACCAACTTGCAAGCAAAATCTAAGGTGTTGGGATAGCATTTTTATGCACTTACAAGATATTTACTTTGATTAATTGTTTCTTCTTTTTGAGCTTCAATTTTATATTTGCTCTGGGTATCTTGCAGGAAAGCCAGGAGGCAGAGATCAAGCAACTTAGAAAGAGCCTGACATTTAAAGCTACACCCATGCCAAGTTTCTATAAAGAGCCTCCTCCAAGAATTGAAATAAAGAAGGTACTCTTATCTATTTTTTTGGCAGCTGTAACAGAGTTTGATGCTTGGAATAAAGAGCTAGAGAAACCTGCTCTTTCTTCTTCCCGTTCTGCTTCATGCACCTTATCTTTTTTACACCAATGATCACAATTGTGTCTTCTCATTGAATCTAGATTCCGACCACACGCCCAATATCTCCAAAGCTTGGAAGACAGAAGAGCTCTGTGACTGCAAAAAACAACTCTTCAGAAGGTGATGTGCCTTGTGCTAGCCCACGTTCAAACCTTCCTCCAAAGCTCAGGAAGAGCAAGAATTCCATTGCTGCGAACGACTCTTCAGAAGGCAGTGGGTCTTATCATAGCCCACGTCTTAACCGAGAACAGAACAATTCAAGCAAAGGATTGCAGGCAGAATCTAACAAAAATGTTGTTGCTTCGAAGAAGCCGATTAGAAAGTCGCAACTCGGGCTCCAATCTCAGGAAGTTGCAGTCACAAAGACTGAAAGAAAGCCTGCTAAGCCTAAACCAGGGGCACCAGGAGAAGAAACCCAAAACCAGAAAGCATGTAGAGCAGAAAATGAAGAAAGCCAGAACCAGTCCCTTTGTCTTTCGGAATACAAAGATGAGATAGACTTAGAGCCTACAATGGATACTGCCCAGAACAATGCACCGGTTTTGAATTCACCTGCCCCAGAGATTATGCCTCATGAAGTTACAGTTGGAGGTTAAAGACATACTTCTTGGACCTTTATTTATAGGTTTGAAAGTTTTTAAAGTTTCATTAAACTTATCAAAAGAAAGAGGGTTCTTTGGTCTCGTGAATACAGTGATTGTGAGTAAATCATGTAAGTCGAATACTGTTATCTACAGCTTATGGAAGTGTTTGCCTCAGTGATCACCATGGCTTTCATCTTTTATTGGCAATTTATTATAAATCTGTTTTATTTTTTTCTTGTTTTGCATGGATCAGGGCATCAAATCCTTCTCTTATGGATCAAAGCATCTAAGGACTGAATTTAGCAATAAAGATGATTGAATTTTCTTTCAAACTCATGGTTATCCACATTTCCTTTTGTCAATAGGTTTTTTTGTTGTAACAAGATTATAAAGAAGAGGAGGCTACCATATTATTTGCTTATTCTTTAACCTAATACAAACATCTTAATATACAGGATTAGGAAAATATCACAATCACCAAACTACCCTCAAACCCTAATGACTTACTAACCCTAATAACTCTTCTAACACCTCTCATGAGGGAATCGCAAGCAGCTACCCATTTTAGTTTTATCTGAAAATTGTTTAGAAACTGTTTGCGCAAGGATTTGTTGGAGCTTGGAAGCAATCCTTCAATTTCATTTGAAAACCATGGACAGACTCCAACTGGAAAACTTTCATTAAGAAATTGGTCGCGATATTCAAGCACTATCTTGACAGTCAAGTAAAACCAGTTCACCATTTGATCATTCAACTCGATTTCCTATCCCATAATTGCCCCCCTCCCCAACGAGAAGATAGAAAGGTTTGTGCCATGGCCATACATAAAAAGTAAGCAGGACAAAGACAGCATAGGCACCAAAAAGATACCCAATTCCATTCAGAAAAGTTTCGGCAAAATTGTCGTTTATACAAGATAATATACAAATGATAAATATCTAAAGCTTTCGGCAAAGACAAGTAGTACTCGATGTAGCATTTCCTTCCATATATTGTGGATGTACAATGAAGTTCCAAAATTTAACTTTACTACTGCAGATTACATAAGGCAATGCTTTCTTTCTTCTCATGTTTGGAACCAGGGTGTCAAAGTTTCAGAGTCGATTGCATGGCTAAACAAAACTTAAAGCTGGTCCCATGAAACAAGGAGATTATAATGAGGTTTAGGTGACCGATGAAATATAAACCAATAGATAATATGTGCACTTGTAGTTGCCATTTCTTTTCCATCAAGCTCCACTCTGAGATGAGAAATGAGGAGCTCTGCCAAGTGGAACAATGAGATCCTTCATAATCTCATATTCTTCAACACTTATTTGGGCACCATCCAACACCTATTTAACCAACAACAAAACCATAAGTTAAAACTTTTCACTCAAATGACATTGAAATTGTAAAAATTAGATCCCATACTAACATGATTAAAGAATATAGCTATCTTATCAATCTCTACATCCCAGAGTTTTTTGCAAAATTAGGCAGTCAGCACTTCTAAGAACTCAATTTTTTTCACATTCACCATCACATATTTCTGTCATTGTCCACCATTTAATTTCCAGCCTTATAAGCTGATTCAATCTCTTTGAACGTGAGTTGATCAGCAATTATTCCTCCTTGATAATAAATAAAAAAAATTCTAGCATAAATAATAAACATGGTTCAAAATCCCCTAATTGCAACACCATAATTCTACCTTCACACAATACCTAAACTGCAAAGCTAACACACTTTTTCTGTCAAGCTTAATGTACCGCTATCTAGAATTTCCAATCATAAGTTAAATGTATAAGACGATAAGACAGAACATGGTATAGGGTCTAACCTTCGGTAACAACATCCTCCTGTTAGTCATATGTGGAGTAAGTGCAGGGATCCTACAAACAGAGAGAGCTTCAATAAACAGAAGAACAATCACTTGCCACTGTTTCGATCTGAAAGCTGGAAGTGCGTCCGTAAAAGTCATTGTATCCAACAAGCGCCCCTGCATAAGAACTTCTTAGATGGTTCACCAATCAAAATAATAATAATAATAATCTAATGGTTGGATGATACACTATATTAAAAGGATATTATGCAAAGAAAAGAATGAAAGATATATGTTAAAAATATGGTACATTGTCATTCATAATCCTCACATCTTGTCATCTCATGGTTAATGTAGGGTTTATTGAGATAATGACACAAGTACTGACCCAAGCATGACCAAGAACAAGAGGCAAAGAACAAGCCAAACATAGTATAAACATAATATCAAAGAGGAAAATACTTTCATAATAGGAAATGCAGATACAAATTATTCATGGAAGTGGTAATTGAGAATGGAAAAGATTAAACTTTTTCAAAACCTAACTGATTTCATGTCATAAGTGAGTTACGTCCTCCCTTAAGTTTTTGATAAGCGGTTTTTATCTTATATGCCTACCATGCAATATGAATGTATTTTATAGTCATTCAACAGCACTAGAAGACTGTATTCTCATGGCTAAAATAACAACTGATCAGAAGTCTCTCCAATTTTTTGGAAGTGGGTATTGGTCATGGAAGAAAGATAGAAAACCAAAAGGATTACAGAGGAAACAAGTGCTTTTGCAAAATCAAATTTAGTCCTCGACATGCAAAAGAATCTTGAAATACAAATGTAACTGATTCACCTAGAAATTAGATTGCGCGAGACTTACTCGTGATTCTCCAAAAAATAATATCATGATATTGGTATTAGTGCTATTCAGGGACAGGTTAACAACCTAGGCTCAAAAGCCCAACAATGAGCATCTAGAAAACCTTATAATGCCCAACAAAGTTCAAAGAAATAAAAAGACTTCAAACACCAGACATGGTACTTCTCTTTTTGTTATCATAGGATTTTATAATAGGAGTGGCTCCCCTCCCGTTAGAAAGCCTCCCATTATAATATAGATGGACAGCACATGTCCAAGACAAGATCCGATGATCATTCTTTTCCCACATCCCTTCCACTAAATAAGGCTAAACTAGCGATGTTAGCATATTGGAGTTCTGCATGGAGGAGATTCCTATTCTCAGTGGAGAGGAAGGGCGACTAGGCTATTCTGTTGATTCTTCTCCAAACAAGAACACCGATGAAAATAAATCTTAGGCAGTTGATGAAAGCTAACATTCAACAATTTCTCCCTTCTCTAATAGCATGTCTCATTCATGTTCAAAGCGGACTGTCTTCATGCTCAATCAGTAGCAAATTGACTGCAGGCTTACCCCCAATCGGACCTTCGCTTCGCTCGGAGCATGGGGGTAATCCTTGCCCCAACGCACTGCAGTCTGTAGCTCTATTTAGCGTAGGGAAAGGAGATTCTTTGAATCGTAGTGAACGTAGCGTCTCTTTATATATATTAATACAATACACACGCACGTAAGAAGAAGCACTGAGCCAAAGAGAGAGAGCTGCCCTTGAGCTTGAGCCCGAGCCTGAGTGTGAGCCCTTGACACGACGCGCGCACACGTACTATTCGCGCACACATACGCATGGAAATAGGCAAGAAATAGAATACCCTACAGAAAGCAGTAATTGTCTAAATATTCTCACACGTAAAAGAGAAAGATTAGTACTAGATTAGTACACATAACAGCTGACCAATTAGAGTCTAATCGGTATCCCCCCGAGGGGGAGGAGCGCAGCGAAGGGGGGTCACGATCCTTACTAGCCTAGCCGCCCCGTAACCTCAATCTTATCCCTGATCGATCCAAACCCCCCCCCCCCCCCAAACCCAGCTTTTAGAAAAACTAAAAACGAGCTCAGAGGCCATTTTAGACTAATAAAATCTTGAGTTTGACCGACCTCACGATAGATTATACATTTAAGGGGTTTATCATCAAAAAAACATGAACCGTGGCACGCACATGCGTGTACGTGTACTACTTACACGCGCACATGTGAGCACAAGCGGACTATTACGCCTGTACTTACTATCGCGCGCGCACGCCCCTCCGCCCACGTCTTGGTAGATAGATATATGTAATAGATAAATCTATTACATACATCTATCACTTACTTATTCTATTAATTTCACAATTTTGAATTATACGAAGTATAATTCAATAGCAAAATTGCCAAAGGCGGAGTGAACGGAGATTCAAAGAATCTCCTGTACCGGAGCTAAATAGAGCTACAGACTGCAGTGCGTTGGGGCAAGGGATTACCCCCACACTCCGAGCGAAGCAAAGGTCCGATTGGGGGTAAGCCTGCAGTCGAAGGCCTTCCAAAGCCGTATGAGTGGAGCGAAGCGGAACATCTTACGGCGTAGGCCTGAGATCCCCGACGATGCACTGTTAGGTCCCGAGCGAAGCGAAGGCTCCTTACAGGGCATCAAGCGGGGCCTCGGAGGTCCAAACGGAGGGGATAATACCCCTGGCACGCTGTCTGCAGCTCTATTTAGCGTAGGGAAAGGAGATTCTTTGAATCGTAGTGAACATAGCGTCTCTTTATATATATTAATACAATACACACGCGCGTAAGAAGAAGCACTGAGCCAAAGAGAGAGAGCTGCCCTTGAGCTTGAGCCCGAGCCTGAGTGTGAGCCCTTGACATGACGCGCGCACACGTACTATTCGTGCACACATACGCACGGAAATAGGCAAGAAATAGAATACCCTACAGAAAGCAGTAATTGTCTAAATATTCTCACACGTAAAAGAGAAAGATTAGTACTGGATTAGTACACATAACAGCTGACCAATCAGAGTCTAATCGGTATCCCCTCGAGGGGGAGGAGCGCAGCGAAGGGGGGTCACGATCCTTACTAGCCTAGCCGCCCCGTAACCTCAATCTTATCCTCGATCGATCGAAACCCCCCCAAACCCAGCTTTTAGAAAAACTAAAAACGAGCTCAGAGGCCATTTTAGACTAATAAAATCTTGAGTTTGACCGACCTCACGATAGATTATACATTTAAGGGGTTTATCGTTAAAAAACACGAACCGTGGCGCGCACATGCGTGTACGTGTACTACTTACGCGCACACGCGGACTATTACGCCGGTACTTACTATCGCAGACGCCCCTCCGCCCGCGTCTTGGTAGATAGATATATGTAATAGATCTTGAAGGCCACCTTTCACATGATACACGGATAGAGAGTGCACATGATTCACTGCCCCACTGTGACATAATTTTGCAACTCCGTAAGTGGCTTACAATGGAACTTCTTTCTATGGATTGCTTCTTCCTCCGTCAAAGTGAAATAAAACTGTACCTATTATATTGCTTCTTCTGCACTTTTAAGTGGCATTTACACTATGTTTAACAGTGTGATAGAAGCAGTAAATAGAAGGAGAGGGAAGGAAAAGGTCTGCTCCGTTGAAGTATTTGATTGCTTGAGAGAAGATTAGGAGGAAAAATGTTTTTTTAGTGCCTCAGTGACTTCTCTATCCTCTTTCTTCCGCTGCCTCCCTAATTTGGTAGGAAACAAAACAGTGGGTCCACCGTTGAAGGATGGGTATTGACACTACTAATATTGAAACCATTCTGTCGAGTTTGGCGGATGATATTGTGCGTACCTGTTTTAGTTTATTGCTTCTTTTTATGGTTACCCGAAGCAGATTCTTCTGCTCCTCGGCAACTTGCTTGGTAAAGCTTCTCTCTTGCTCTTGACAAAAGGACAATTTAAGGCTGACAGACGTTACTTTAGCATCACTAGACATGATTTTGATACAGCACTTGGATTTTTAGTATTTGGCGTGTCACATATCCACTCAAAAAGGGGAGCAAATGGGAGATATTTAATGGGAGGGGAGCTGCTCCCTATAATAGATACCTCATCGACAAGAGAAATAAGGAATAATATACTCAACTACTACTTTGAATACAGGTAAATAACACAAAACCCAAAAAGAAATGAAAAAAAAGGGGGGGGGGGGGGGAAGAACATAAAATGTATAAATTATATCTTACTAAGAGTGAGGAAGATATTTTATTTTAAAGTCTTAGATATCCAAATCCTCTTATTTTTCCCCTCCTTTCTTTCTATTCTTCTTTTTTTGTCTCCATTGAATAACCCAAATTAGCATTTAGTTTCTTTAATTTATGTTAAGGAGGTTCATTTCAGTATCCATCACTGCTGAAACAAAACAGAAAGGTTCAAAATAAATACCACTCCTTGCTCCAAAATAGATATTGGTGTTGGCAGTCTTAGATCAGCAACTAGTCCAGGCAAAGCCCGAGCAAGACAACCAGCAAGAGTTTGCTTGATTTCAGAAGAACGACCATCTGCCAAGACAATCTTACAGGGGTACACCTTCCCATTAACAGATAGATAATCTTCATGAAAACTCTCATCTCTCCCATATATATAAGCCAAAGAAGATGACGTTATCCATGCAAAGAGAGCCATCCACATTGTAGCAAAAGGTGATAACTGAATGACAGAAAGGTTGTATCTAGTAAAGCATAAATTTAAAATAGAGAAATAAAAATCACTGCAGTCTTGGTTTAAACAGAAAAAACTTACAGCCAAACTGAAACCTTCTGGTGGAGCATCATACCATGAATCTTCAGGCTCAAATAAATCAGAATATGCAGCCTCAGGATTTCTTGGCCACTTTAAAGAAGCTGATTCTGGTTCCAACATATCAACATCCTCCTCAGATTCCCCTTCATCTGCATCACTTTGATGTGGCAATATAATAATTCCAGCTGTGGACACTGGATATTGAATGTGAGAGAACACGGGGAAAAGAAAAAAGTTAGTAATTCAGTTAAGCCATCTAAATAAAAAAATTAGTTCAATAACACAAACTTAAGAGCATACAAAAATATACCCGCATCAGTGGCATCAGATTCTCCAGAAGCAACAGCCTCTGCTGCCTGGCTCAATGCTAATGCACAAGCTTCTGCAGATTCAAACCATAACATTTTTTCATCATCTCCCACATCTGTACCACCTAATGTTTCAGGAAATGTTTTGTTTTCCATGTCTCTAACCTCAAAAAGATTTCCAAACCCAATGCCATCAACTTTCTCATCAGCCCAGGTAACAGAGCAACTAGGTTTCTTTCTACCTGAAGGTTTAAGACAGGATTTGAGCAAGGTTCCATTCGATTTAGCTGCTTTCTCAACATGGACTTCCTCTTCTGCCTCTGCAGTACTTGCATTGGGACCACTCGCACAGGGATTAGCTGAAGGCACCTCCAGGATGCTATGATTATCTTTGCTGACTATTTTACTCTTTTCCCCTCTTGATACTCTTGATTTCCTTTCAGAATCATTCTTTGTGGTAACAGATAGTTTTTCAAATAAGGTGACTTGATCCTCTGAGTCCTCACAACTGACTCTTCCCTTTGGTTCCTTTGATTTAGTGTAGGAAGCAGCCTTTGTTGAATCTGGTGGCACTTTTGAGACACTATATTCATCTTTAGTGATTATGGTACTCATGAAGTCCATCTCATTAATATGCAAGCCTTTTTCACTACTCAAGTTGGTATGTTTAGCTTTGGACCCTGCAACATAAAATCCAAGCTCATTTTCATGCTAAAAATTATTTTCCCACTTTTCTCAGCAAATTAAGCGAGAGTAAGATTCTCTAACATACAACTTAACAGTCGCATATCTGTGATGGATCTCATAGAACAAATAAAAGAGACTTAAAAAGACTCGCACTTCAAGCTGAAAATTTAAAGTTCACACCTTCTTTGATATTTTTCGAAGGTGAAGGCTTGGAACTACGATCTCTCTGAGGAACATAACCTTCAATCGCATTTGATGGACCGATCCATGGCTCCAAAGAAACTTCCATGTCCTTGGTTTCTGTTTTCTCCTGAATCTTCAAGCCAGACAATCCTAAATCGCCATTCTTCCCCAAGCCATCCCCAGAATCCAAACTAAAGTTTCCAAATAACCTCAAAACCTCATTAAGTTTATCCAAATTCAAAATTAAGCCTCTCTCTTCTTGCAAGCTCTTAGTAAACACTTGGCTGTTAACAACACAACTGGAAGAGCAATACATGTTTGCCTCCTGTAGATCATAAACCTTGTGTTCCTTCAAGGAAATGTGATAACGGCCCTTCCAAGCATGATCAGACGGAAGAGAATTGCGGCAAAGAGGGTAACCACAGATGTTTGCAATTGAACGCTCAGTAACAACATCTTCATAGTCGCTGCGCGACAGCAGAGATCCGGCAGCCAAAAGCTGGTTTTCGTCTTGGATGCCTTCAAGGAGGGAAAGCTGCAGTTTGTAAACAGCATCTTTCATAGAGGTTGGTTGATCCCTTGCCATTGGAGAAGATCTTCTGAAGCAACAATCAAGTTAGAGGAATTTTAAGGTAACCCAAAAATTTCAAAACAGATTTGCAAATCCTCAAATACACAACAGGTACCACGAGCCCTCTGTCCAGTGGCGGAGCCAGGAATTGACTCAAATAGGAGCGGAAATAAAATGATGGTTTTTTTTTTAATGTTGGGGAAATTTTTTTTTTTTAACATAGCGTTTTTTTTCTTAAAAAATGTATCAATTATTTTTACTTGCCATGCAATTGAAGATTTTTAGGAAACCTGAAAATTTATTTTATCTATTAGTTTTAATAATTATCACTCTAATGATATTATAATAAAATTATTAGCATGTTTCAATAACTATTAATCTAACAAAACAACAAATGTATGAATAAAAGAACAAATAGCATACCTAAGATCGGCAATAATCTACTGAAACTCATTAATGCTTGATAAAATCTCAAAGTATATATATATAAAACACCTAAAAAATGCCAATATTGTTTTAATCAAACTAAGAGAAACAAAATTTTAATAACAAATAACTCATAAAACATCAATTTAGCCTTCATATATTTCTCAGTAAAGAAGCCAAGCCATCATTACAAACGTACAAACCATCAACCAAAATACAAATATTAATAAGCAAACATGATTATCAGCTCTGTGACTGTCCAGTACCTATTCTCTTGACCCTAATTCCACAGTCACGAACTCCTTCAAAGAACTCAATCAACAAGATTGAAGCCTTACTGTGGCCAAGAAAACTAAGGAAAAGCACAAAAATCAATAAATTAGTTTACAAAAAAAACTTGAAAAGCACAAACAAGATAAGAAAAAATCAAAGTAGTGTATTCCACAGTATCTCAATTATTAAACTGCTAAATTTCCAACTTATCCTTTTTCCATATTCTTTTTTCCATAATAATGCAGAACTACTTAATACCAAACAAACATATCTACAATATCCAATACCCACTGCTACAATCAGGCCTAATTAATAAAAGAAAAAGAACTAAATAACCCAAACCCAGTGAAAAAAATAAAGAAAGACAATTGAGAAATGACCTAAGCACGAGCTAAACAGAGGGTGAATACCTTCATGGTCAAATTCCCACATTTTCTCAGCAACCAAGCAAAGCTAGAACAACTCATACCAACCCCAACCCACCAATATAATCCAAAACCCATTTCAATCATACCCCAATAATCAACAAATACACAATAAACGACCCAAAATCATTGGAAAAATTGTAAAATAGTAGGAAATCAAAAATCAAAGTAGCACAGAGCACTTCAAAAACTCCAAGAAAATGAATGCAAAATGATCTGGGTATGAGCTAGAAAGAAAGCCACTGACCTTGGCTGTCTAATTTGACCTCGGAAAACCAGCAGGCAGCAGCCGAGCAGCGGATGGAGAGATTTTTTTATTTTTTATTTTTTGTAAGTTGGGAGTTAGGTTAGGTTTGGATGGGATTGGATCATGGGAAAAACCCAAACAATAGAAGTAGGGGCACTGGAGCAGGCAGGAGCAGCGGAATCAGCAGAGAATAACTGAATAAGTGAACGAAAGTAGATCCACCCCTGCTTCTGTCCCAACATAATCAATCAATAATCAAACCTACAACTAACCAAAAGCAGACAAAGCAGAGAAAGTGCACGAAAATACACACTAATAAAAACTATAAACCAAAAAAAAAAAAATTTATAGTTACAAAAAAGAAAACCCTAAGGGCTCATTTGGTACACAAAATGGCTATTCCATTGAAAAAGGAATAGCTATTATTATGAATGAAAGAAGCCGAAATGGAATAGCTATTCCTTTCTATTAGTTTCATAGTTTGATTGAAACACTAGATAAGAACCTGAATATGCATTTTTTTTTTTTTTTTGATAAGTAATAATCATGTTTTATTAAAAACCTTGAATATGCATTTTATTGTTTGATACAATTCAATATGCTGGTAAATGGAACTGTATTATAATCAAATTTCCTAAAACACCCTTTATACAATTCTAATTTACATTTTATGGACTTTTTTTCTCTATTATTTTCACCATGTTCAATTTCTTTATTTTGGCTTTAGACACCAAATCGAACAGCTTCATTGGATCCTTTATAATTTCACACAGACCATCTCTTCCAACTTTCTAAGTCTTTGCAAGCAGTTCCAGATATAGGTGCTTTTACCAGATAAATACCTACCAATCCAATTATTTTCAATCCCTAATCTCTTCAATCTTTCAAGAACCTTTGACAAATTCACTATTAACACCAATCAAAAGTAAGGGGCAACAACTAATGAGCTTAATAACTGTAGGTCTACTCAAACCCAATGTTTCATAAGCTTGAAGTTTCAAAGCCATTATCCCATTATCATATTCAAAAATCTCTTTCAAGAACCTTGTCAAATTCACTATTTAACACCACCAATCAAAAGTGGGGGCAACAACTAATGAGCTTAATAACTGTGGGTCTACTCAAACCCAAACTCCCAAAAAATGGTTCATACTCATTAATGGGATTGTACGGCAGGAATATGGTTAAAGACCGAGCAACACCTTTCTCACTACCAATCATGGAGAGCAAAATTTTGAAAAAATTGACGGGAGTTCTTACATATGTGCAAATAATGAAAGAACACATCTTGGGCTTCAGTCTTTCAAGAACCTTGACAAACTCACAACTAACACCGCCAAATCAAAAGTGAGGGGCAACAACTGGATGTACTTCGTTACAGAGAGAGAGAAACAAAAAACAAAAAAACAAAAAAAGAGGTTGTAATTCCTATGAAACTGGTTTCTTGCAGAAGAAAGCATGTGGGTCATTCACATATTTCCTGATAGAGCTGAGCTCAAAGCAAAAAACCATGAAATTTACAAGTTTCAATTGAGGGGTTTCTTACCAAGGATATACTTTTTCAGTGGTGTACATCCCCTAAGAGCTCAAGCCAATCCAACAGTGATGAAACCTCGGGTTCGCAAACTGGAATATGGCAAAGCAGGGCCGATCCAATTGGGTAGAGAGAGAGAGAGAGAGACTTGGAACTTGGAAGAGGGACGAGAGAGATACGGGCGGTGTTGTATTCCAAGAGGGTTTTGGGAGGAATGCCTATTTAAACTAAAAATTGAGAATAGATATTTATGTGTAATAGCCAAGGTTCAGCTTCATTGACATCAACAAACAGAGACAATGGGAGCCATACAAAGCGACCTTCTTTTTTTTTTCTTTTTTTATGAGAAGTTAAAACAAATATATTAAAAAGGATAAAAAGCCAAGCACAGAAGGGTATGAGCACTGAGCAGACACAATATGAAGCAATTAGTAACTACACATTACTGAACATTGGACACAACTCAAAAGAAATCAAGTTCAAGAGAAACAATTATATAAAGCGAGCAACAATAGCTTCCAATTTTAAGAGCATGAAACAGAGCAGTAAATTGAGAATGCGAAATTATTCAGATTTTAAAAAATAGACATTAAAATGTCCACAAGCATTCCAATGAACACACTGATTACATCTAATTTCTAGAGATTACCATGGTATTTATTTTTACTATTTCCCACCATTATTTTAGCAACCAAAACAGAGGGTGAATAAGAACCCAAACCCACAATCAACAACAAAAAATCTCTCATGGAAATTTCATCAAACATGTGGAATACAAAAACAATAACACCAATGACAAACATCAACAACAAAGAAGATTAGTAATGAATCGAATGATGAAATTTCTTGTGGAAGCACCCACTCCACAAAAATTATCTGAGCACCACACAACCTCACACAGAATTAAATCAAAACAAATAAATCTTATAAAAGGTCGCCATAAATACATACACAGACACAAAAAAGAATATGAAAAAAAAAAGTTATCAGAAGAAATTTGATTCCTTACCAAAGGGTAGTTCAGTTGAAGAAAATCACGAGAAAATGTTGTGGGTCGTTCGAATTAGTAGAAACGGCGGTCTTCCGGCGATGCCTCGCTGGAATCCCGTGAATGATTTACGCTCCTGAGGGCGCCTTCACCGGTGGCCGGAGATTTTTGCGCTGGAATGAGAGAGACAGGAGCGAGGGAGGGAGAGCAAAACCCGTTCTTCTTCGCCGGTGGCCGGAACCCTTGCGCCAGAACCTGATTCATATACTAAAATGTCCTTCCCTCTCTCTCACGCCGCGTCAGCCGAGGTGGACTCTGGAGGGACTGTGGAGCGCCGGCTAGAATTACTCGGCAGTGGCGGATGGTGGTGGCAGCCGGTTGCTGTGAGGGAGAAATTAAGAGAGAGAGGGGGCAAATGAAACCTAAAACCAATTAAAGGCAGGCATGCGTTTTTGTTTATTTATTTATTTTTATTAGAAGGTTGGTTAACCCAGGTTGGGTTAACCAGCCATTTTGCTGACAGAAGATGACCATCCTATTCAGCCTGGTCCAACACGGCACGAAGTGGATAAGCCCTCCTCTGACCAAGTTGAAGGCCAACTGGGATATGATGTGGTCCTCATCGTGTGGCTGGCAAACCTGTTGGGATAGGTGTGATTATTAGCGATGCTAAAGGGCTGGTTTTTGCTGCTCTTAGTCGGTGCTGTGAAACCTTTGTCCAACGCGGGTCATAGCTGAAGTAATGGGAGCGTTACAAGCAACATAATTTTGCCGGGACCTGGCATTGTCGGATACAGATAGTGCTAGAAGGAATGGTTCAAGCTGTTAATGTCAAGGGAGACCAATGGCTTTGGTCTGGACAAATTACTGTTGATGTTCAAGTGATTCTTTCTCATTTATACTTGTAAAACATGAAGCCAATTTTGCAGCTCATGGTTTCGCAAAAGTTGTGGCACAATAACTTACGAAAAAAATTTGGATGAAAAGAGATTCCTTTGTTTATTTTCGATGTAGTTTTTTTAGAGCAATTTGTTCTTGTTGTTTAGAGTTTCTCGTACTCTAGATCTTTTATGAAACGAAGTTTTCTATTAAAAAAAAGGGTTAGAGAATATTTTCTTCAACTTGTTCGGACAAATTCTGTCCTAATAATAATAGCTCATTCCAAGAATAACATAATGAAATTGTTATTCATGTTACCAAACCTACCTTACCTCACATACTTAAAAAAAAGTGTGTTAAAAATAAAATTATTATCTATTAAAAACAAAAATTTATTTTCAAGTTTTCTCAAAATGCAATTTTAAGGATTTTTTTTTTGGTTTAAAATAATAAAATCAATTTTTATATGCTATTAAATTTTTAATGCAATTCCGAACACCAAAGTCAAATAGAGTCCGAGGGATCACATTCCATCGGGGTTCTTTCTTATTTTATGTTTTACACATGTTTAAATCTTTAGGGTATTTTTCAAATAAAATATTTATTTTATTCTTGGGTATTACATCTCCAATGCTTATGCGAGGAAGAAAGGCAAGAGAGCAAAATGAGCCTAGTTTGGTAGTGTGTGCTTCTCTTCTATTTAGAAGCTACAATGCTCCACAAAGTATAATCCATCTTTTTCGCTTAGGATTTGTTTGGAATTACGTTTAAGAGACCCAAAAATACTTTTAACACTCAAAAAGCCCTTTTGAATAAAAAAGTAATTATTTGGTAAAAAAATTAAAAGTACTTTTAAGGGTCTTAAAAACCTAAAAATTGTCAAAAAAATACTTTTGACAAAAGTTTAAATGAAGTTTTTGTCAAAAAACTCTTTTTGACTTAAAAGTTCTATTTCTCAAACGCAATCTCAATCAAGCTCTTATTAATTTTAGTCGTCGGTGATTTCTTCCACCGTCCACAGATATCGGAGGAGGTTATGGGCTATTATGAGTGAAGGTGTGTTTAATCTATCCTTACATGAAAGTGGCCCAGCACTTTTGGCTGCTTGCTTCTTTGAAGTGGCTAGTTATGTGCCAAATCCTTGTGTCTTGATGGGTTTTTTTGGTGTAATTGAGAGTATAGGCTTCATTGTTGCTCGTGCCCAAAAGGATAATCACCGATTGGGCCCAAAGGGACCTTTTAGGTACAGGAACCTAGATAGGCATTTGTTTCTTTTTCCGATCACTAAATTTGCATCTCTATTTTATTTTAGTTTTTATTTTTTTTATTTTTTGTCCGAACAAGGAGAAAGAAAATAGAGAAAAGAGATCCAAATTAGTGTCTTCTACTTTATAAGGCAATGTCTTTAACCATATGAACTACCTCTTAAAAACTGCGTCTTAAAGTTAAACACGCAAAAAGTCGATTGATACTATTGGATGATTATTTTATACTATTAAATTGCGTTTGATAGTATTTGCCCATCACTCTCTTTGACCAATACAAATACCCTTTTCATTTTATATAATCCACTTTGACAATTCAACTCTTTTTTTCTTTCTTGTTTTTTCACAAATACCATTTTCATTTTATATAATCCACTTTGAGAATTCAACTCTTTTTGTTTTTTCTTTTTTTTTTCACCATCGATGTAAGACAACAAAGAAAATGGTTGATTAATGTCAAATGGTTTACAATTTTTTTTTTAAGAAAGGCAAGATTTTGCATCTTTGTGTTAGTCTTTCTTATATCATTACTCGTTCAGAAAATACCCAGAAGTGAGACAACCTTCACACACACACACATATATATATATATATATATATAAAAGCACATGAGTGAAAAAAAAATTGTGGTTGATGATACAAAAGAAAAATTAGGAGCTTCCATAGCCACATCTCTATCCAAACTAAACATAAAAGACGGTGGACTGATTCCCCCAAACATCAATGATTGGCCACAATCTGTTCTTATTATTATTATGATGATGATTATTATTATTTCTTAAATTTTGTTCATATAATGACACAGCACCACCCGTGAAGGACCACTTGGGTGTGCTGTCCAAATCAACAAAACAACAAAATAATAATAATAAAACCATACAACAACCACCGTCACCCTCGCTGTCGTCGTTGCTGCACTTGTAATTACAACGGAGAATAAACCCCGCCACCCAAACCAACCAACACAGAGCTCCATTTTCGTACAAACATCAACATATGACAACAAAGAATATTTATGTGTTTTTGGTATGATTCTTAAGCAATGGATGATGCATCATAATCGGCCCAACCCCAAAAAAAAAAAAAAAAAACAAGAAGGGTAGTAAAATCTTCCAAAGATAAAAATAATTCCAATAAAAAAACATGTAATTACAGTATTTGTGACCAAAAAAAAACAGTGAACTTCCCTCTTCTGTGCTCCCTCCTCCTATGCATCCATTGTATTAGCTGGGATTATCATACAACTGCACATAATAATAATCATAAGTAAATAAATAATTACTCTGCCAAAGAAATTAACTTACTTTAATCAATCAAATAAGAGAGAGAGAGTAATTACCATTTATTAATTGTTTACATGAATTCCTTTTTTACTTGTGGGTTTTGTTGAGGGTGTATTTTCATTGACAAGTGGAGAAATGAGAGTCATGTCCAAAAGCTCCAAGCATCCTACATGCTACTTCCAGCAACTTCCCTGGCACAAGCAATTAAATCAAATGGAAAAATATTTAGGTCAACCCCATTATACGTTCAATTAGAACAAAGACAAAAACAAATCATGCCGAATGATCACAAAGTGTATATAAAAATAAATATAAGGTGTGGGAATTAATTAATAAATTAATCAATTATATCCAGGCTGTTGTTAGACAGCTTGGCAACCCTGTTCTTGAATAATTGAAGCAATTAGTTGAGGAACCTTCCATCTCCATCTTTACCTCTCACCGACAAATAAGTGAAAGAAAAAAAAAAAAAATCAATGGAAATTCACTGGAGAACAAATCCACCATTGAATTGAATAGATTTATGGTGGATTTGGAGAAAAGATGAACAAGAGAATGAAACCAAACATGTCTGGGACATAGCACATCTATTTGTTATGTACAAATCTACGTCGAGTACCATAGATTTTAATGATGAATTTGCGGAAATTATGACAAAAGACGTGACACGTCTCTCCAAAAGCTATTCAATCCTTAATCAATGGCAGAATCATAAGCCCCACATGAAAAAAGGAAGAAAAAGGTTCCACTTAATCAGCCAATGATCACAATTCCCATCAGGCAAGAATAATTTACATCAATGGCTTCTCCTTCCACAGACGCTATTCACAAAACTCATCAAAAACGGAAACGACCACTAACTTAAACGCGTATTCTATGATTCCTTCCATCTAACCCACTACTACCAACAAAGCAGTAACCTCAATCAGATTCCCAGGTCCCTAACAAGAATGTTCCTGCTATTCTAAATCAATTGACGATAATAACGCATAAACATAAGTAATTTTGATTAATTATGTCTATAACATACCTCGTCTGGGCTTGGCGACAACCTTAACAGCCGGAGATGTTTTTTTCTGTGTATTCGTCTCCTCCTCCGGTGGGAACAAAACCCCATCGATCCCTTGCACTGAAATTCTCCCGTCCGTATAGATATCGGGGTCGAACAGATACGCAGACCCGTCTCCTTGCCCGAATTTCACAGACCCATCAGCCTCCTGAGCCACGACTTTGTGCGGTAATTGCAGAGTGTCGTATCGGATCTTCCCGAACCGCCGAACAGCATTGTACATACTCTCCTCGGTCTGGTACTCCGGAATGATATGGTAGTATATTATTTGCTCCGGTGCGCCGGGCTCGCTCAACTGGTCTGTGGTGAGCTTAGCCATTGCTTCGTCGTTGGGCGCCAAGACGGTCAACACGTACCCTTCCGATACCAAGCGCCCCATTTCGGTGGCTAGCGAGGTTAGATTGACCAGAATATCGGCCATCTCGTTGTACCCACCGTAGTGTAAAAGAGTGTGTATGAAGTCCTTGACCTGGCGCATGCCGTTGAAGTGATGGCGGGGACCTCCCGGGCCCGGCGCCGGAGCCGGAGCCAAAGACGGACCCGGCGCCAAAGCGTCGTATATCGGAAGAACCGGGGGCGCACCGGCCGGTACCGGTGCTGCCGGTTTCTTCAACCTGTGCGTCCTGGGGTCCACTTCGGGTGCGCCCTCCGGTAAGACGGCCGATATCGACCGTAGACTCCTCCTACGGTTGAAATCCTCCTGTACGGAACGGGGAACGAGGAGCCGCTCGATCCCGTGGATGACGCCGTCGGGGCGAACGACATCGTCAGGGCGAACAATCTCGGCCGAGTCAACGATTCTCTTCCCCGAATCGTGGCTTCTCAAATGCAGGTGTTCGTTCCAGAGGGTCCGGTGCCGAACCGGGCCGGAAGGGTCAGTGGGCCACTGATCCGACCCGATTCGTATGGGAACAATGTGGAACATCAAGAGGGTCTGGAGGGACCTGAGATTACCGGGCTCGAGCAAGAAGCGCTTGAACTCCGGGTCAAGCCCCCGCTCCAGAGCCTCATTTCTGGGCGCGAAGATGGTGACGTTGTACTTGCCGACAGCTTCCTCGAGAGTCTGCAAAAGAAGGGCTTTCTCGACGAGCTCGGCGAGCTCGGTGTAATGCGAGTCGAGGAGGGCGACGAGGACGGAGTTGGAGTTAATTTGGCCGGAGCCCGACGAAGAAGAAGATTTAGAAAGAGGGTTGAGAGGCAATGCGGCATGGGATGATGTGGAAAGTGAAAGAAATAGTAAGAAGAAGAAGAGCTTGGAGACACCACAGATGTGAGAACCCATGGCGGTCTCAAAGGAGAAGAAGGGGCGTCGATTTTCTCTCTCCCTCCGTTTCTCTGGTATTTTTGGCTTTGTAGAGTGGGTTTGCTTGGGGAGGAGAAAAGAGAGGCAGAGGAAAAGAGACAAGTAAAGTAGAAGAAGACTTGACGATGATGGGCTGTGTGCCTGTGTGTATTGGGTTCCAACAGGCTGGATGTAGGGACCACACGGTCACCACCTTCACCAGCTGCACGGCTTACAACTTCAAGCCGCCCCCCTTGTCTCCCAGCCGCCGTTTTCGCTTTTCTTGGTGAAGATAACAGAGTTTCTTTTAAATTTGAGCTGAAAAAAAAAATTTGATCTTAATTATAAGACAAAGTTCAAAAAAAATTTTAAGAAAATATGTATTTCTCATATGAAAAATAACACATACTATTTTATAGGATAATTCTTTTAACCTAATTTAAAAGATGATTTTATTTCTTTTAAAATTTTAAAAAATAAAAACAAAAAAAATCGTGTCCGTGTGAATGTGTTTGAATATGGATATAATTTAATAAAAAAAAAAGGATGAGAAAGATTTGAGATTAAGAATCTAATAATAAATTAACTTCAAAATACAGTTAACCTTTCACTTCAATCTTGTTAGTTATTACCATGAAACTCTTCGAGGATACTATTCTCTAGCTTAATGCTTAAAAAAAAAAAATCCAAAGTGAGATGTTATTGATCTCTTATTTCTTATGTTATTAAAAATCATGTTTTCTCTAATGTTCAATGCTTTGAGCAACCCAAAGGGTAATGTTCCGGCTTAAAAGAATATATCGAAGAGAAGAATAAACCTATATTTCATGTGGTGTTATTATTATTTCTCTTCACGCCATGAAATTTATTTGTCTTTGGCTTGTTAAGGTACATCACCCTCGCTTAATCACTAGATTGTTAAGCGTATTTGCTGCTAATTAACTGTTAGGTGTACATGTTAGGCGTATCATGCGTACTTGTCAAGTATTCTCCCATGTGACCATTTGGGTGGTTGTTGAGTGTTTCACCCATACTCAATGCCCTAGGTCTTTTCAAATCATTTTCTCACAACCTCCTTCCATGTAAAATTTCAATGTAACATATATCACCACACATGAACATATAATAGTTCATGGGGCTCTATCATAATGAAACCATGCTTAATATGATGTGACATGTGAGACAATTTAATAGTATCATTCATTGCTTGTACTTACAACTTTTGCTTTTATTCAGGTTTTTTAGGTAAATATTATATTTTTATTCCTTGAAAAAAAAAAACTCTATATATATGTTGTAGAGCACTTAATGCAAATAAATTACAGTTTGTTTGAGAAAGTCCCAAAAACTCTAATTTTAGGTTACGCCTAATTTTGTTCAAATTAGATTAATTACTTTGTCAAAATCTTATGTTGAAAATTGAAATGCTGTACATCTATCTTACTTAATCACATTTAAATAGAATAGCAACAAAGGTCTTTCCGACTAACTCTACTTGTTCAAAACAAATAAAAAATAAAAATTGTGCCTCGATCAATATATAACACGTGAATCACCACAAAACCAAGCCAAAAAGATGCAAACAAAACCAATAAGCATCATTTGACTCTCGATACATGAATTGTTTGTCGGTTTCAAAAAATTTTAAAAAATAAAAATAAAAATAAAAATGGTAGGACAAAATTAGGAAGTGCATGTGACTATGTGAGTGAGTGAGTGAGTGGGTGATGACTGATGAGTGAGCGAGTGAGCCGGCTCCAAAGTCGAAGCAGAAGCCGCGTCCGGTCACGTGTAGGATGCAAGCTCACAGGCAAGCTGTCGGTGTCCTAAAGGTAATAAATGCCCCCAATTCTACGCCAAGTTAAGACAATCAGACGTCGCTTTAAAGCGCGCGTGGGATGCGTGGACTCACTTGCTCTTTCGCGTGTTTTTACAATTCAAAACGGCGACGTCCTGTCCGCCAGTAGCTCGTTTGTCGCCCTCAGCTGATCGGAACATTTTATTTGTAAAACGTATTTACATAATTATATTGGTGCCAAGTGCCAAGTGCCAACTACGAATCGGGACTTGATCCAAAAAAAAAAACTACGAATCGGGACCCTTTCTTCTCTGCCTCCCAATCAAAATACATTTTATTATATATATATATATATATATATATATTATCTTATTTATTATCACAGGTTCACCCTACACCTGGATAAATCGATATATTTTATTTTTTTGTTGGGAAGTGAATAAATTAGTTTGTTGGTAGGTATGTGTAACTATGTTCATCGAAAGGTTGTTGTGACCAAAGGTTGTAATTTGATATACCATAAAGGTGAAATGTAATTTTATAAGTGTATTATCAGAATTCCAATTCCTTTTAATTGAGAAGAAATTAGAGATTCTCAATTATTAATCATGTTCTTTCATTTTAAATTCAGTAATTTATAAAATCGTTTAAACTTCGGTAAAATAAAAACCAACATTTAATGCCTCGATTATACAAAAGTAGTTAGTATTTTATAGACTATTAAATTTAAAATGAAGGGCCAAAATTAACTGAAAATTTTCCAATTTCTCCCCGATTAGAAGAAATCTCAATCTGATCCTATTTTGGGGCAAAGAGTTCAAAAGCTGCAAAGAAAATCACATTATTGTCTTCTATCAATATTATTGCAATAGGAAACGGTGTAATTAATGTTTTTTTACCCTTTTTAATTAGGTTGTAAAAAGTCTCAATTTAAAAATAAATGATCTCAAAATAGTACTCCCAACTGTCCTACATTGATCCTTTTAGTTAAGGCAATGTCAAATTGAATGCCAATGGCAAGGGCAGTGGTCCTATGATTTGTCGCAGCTAGCTTTGGATACCCCAAATAAGTCTCTTTCGGAGGAGCATACCTACGCACGTTGAACCAAGACTGAGCTTGCCTCCATTCTTAAACAATGACTCAAGATTCTCCTCCACACAAGTTTAACTGTCAGATTGTCTCCAATTTGGGGCTGGTAAAATTATTCCACTTCTTTTAGCAGCATATGCTCACATAGGGTTATTTTATTTGTTCTTTTTATCAATACAAGGGAGAGGGAAAGGGTTATGTTGACCATCACTCATTCTACCCTTTTTGAAACCCTCCCTAAAATTATTAACATGCTGCTGGACTTGGACTTCCTCTGATTGCAATTACACAATTTGAGCAGGCAATTATGAGAGTTCGTGAGACCCCGAACCCAAAACTTATTTGGACAGATAGGTCTATCTTATACAAACTCTCACATAATTACTGTCCAAATTGCTAGAAATCTCAATCCGACTTCTTTCACAGTTCTTCCCTGATGTTGAGTGCCACTTGGTCAGTCACAATATGCATTCCTAGCCAAGCTTCCTACTAGACTCTACCCAACAGATCCCACAGGCATGGCCCTCCCCCGCATGCCCAAGGAGCCTTCACAAGGCCTACATTAATAATGTCACAAGCTTCCTACTAAACTACCCATCAGATCCCACAGACATGGCTCTCCAAGCATGCTGAATGAGCCTTCACAAGGCCTACAATGTCAGATCTAAAAGAAAGGAAAAGTAAACCATTTAAGAATGCAGTTAAAAAGGCTGTGAGTTCATTAGACTTGACACACATATTCCATCAGGAATATTAGCATTCAGTATAAATAGAGTGCCAAAACCTACCTTACCATCCAGACAGCTAATACAGATCCCCACATCACATCTGGGTCATACACTTACATATATATAAACAAATTCACATACAAATACACATTTACAAGTCTGTCCAGATGGCAACTCTTTTTTCTCAGACTTACTCTACTTTATTTGGATTCAAATCACAATCACCATGATATTGCAAAGCATCCTGTCCTCAGCCTGTCATGTCTGGAGAAAAAGTTTAACCTGAAAATCCAAGCTAAACTCGGATCAAAGAATGAAATAGTAAAAAATAGGCTAAAAAAAACAGAAATAATCCAAGACTTGCAGAACTCCAAAATAGTTTTAAGTTCCTGCAATAACTGTGTCAATGACATTTCTATTACTTTTGCTCTCATGGTATTTGAAGAACAAGGTCGACCAGCTACATGATATTTTGTTTTCATTAAGTTATGCGCTTTTGGCAGATTTAGATAATGCAGGCAGGTAGAACTTGAGTCTGAACTGCAGTATGCCCTCTACTAGGAAATAGTAATGGCAAAAACATATGCGGGTTTGGGTAGTGTGAAGCAGTTGGCTTAATAAGTGGATTCCCATAACTGGATAAATGAATTTAAAGCTCAGCACTAACATCATTACTCACCTACAAATATGAAAAGCTGAGGATAGATGCACTTGCTGAAACAATGTACAACAACTTAGCTTGAAGCAGAACTTGCAGCACAAGAAATTGGTTGTTTGCTGTCATTCAAAGGGTTTTCTCCACGAGTCTCTGCAATGTTCTGTATGCTCTGGTCCGTAACAGGAGAATCATCCGGATGATTTGCAACTGAAGCTTCACTGTCTCTACTATTTTCTCTGGTTTCAAGGTGCTCCATCATACGAGATACACTGGCAATTCCTGAATTCACTTCTCTCCGAACTTCAGAGCCAACATCTGGCATGGAAGTATTACGAGAGAAAAGCCTCTCCTTCCACCCTCTTGTACTCTTTGATAACGACTCTTTGTACCTAAGGTACAAGTACAAAAAGCGTTCATGGTAAATGAGCAGAGGAACGAAGAATATTAAATTTGCCCATATGATATGGGTTACCAAAAAATGAGAATTCATGTCAGATATTATACTTCATTGACATGGCGTTAAGTCTAGATTTCAGAGACTCTGAAAATGACTGAAAATCTGATGGTCCCGCCCTATCTTGATTTTGTGGTGAGGAATGACTAGCAGGGCTCCTACGAACAGATGAAAATACACTGGTAAAGAAATATATACACTATGCATACAAGTGCATAGAAGATACTGAATACAAAAAAAAAAAAGTCATGACAATTATTGACGGATACAAGACAATCTTGATTACCGATTATTAAAGGAAATTCCTTGACGATTTGTTGGCAGGAAAGTAGATCCAGATGCTGGGGACGAAACTTGATCAGTAGGAACAGAAGGAATATGTGAGACCTGCTGTGATAGTTCATCTCCACCGGATGCAAGTGGGGTAGATGGATTAGCTATACTGATTGCAACTGGTTCATTGTCTCCTCCGGAGTCAGAAACTGAACCAGGAGGCTCGCTAGGATGAGTGGAGAATACCAAAAAGTGTGGACGACCATGAGCAGATGATCGAATCCTCTGACCTTCCCTCCTTCCAATATGGTGGGCCCTTCCCATTGCAGCAGCAGCTGCCAAGTGCTGGATGATACGCTCTTCAAGTTCAGCACCATTAGCACCTACTGGTAACTGCATTACAATTCAAAAAATCACACAAGAATAACCCGATGGATGCATTGTAAGGTGTTTTGATAACAAATGAAATAGGGGAAAGTATATTTACCCCTCTAACTACCAACAAATTTACAATATCCCCCAATTCTTTCAATTTTTGCAATGTCCCCCAATCTACCATTGGGGCCGCAATTTCATCAAGCATAATGTTCATTGTCTCCTCCATGCCCAAAATAACAAAAAATAACCTGATAACAGATTTAGAAAGGAAAAATAAAATAAAATAAAAAAGCAAGTTTTTCCTGAATTTTCCTTTTTTATTATTTTTTTCTTTATCTTTATCATGAGTATTTTTGTCATTTTGGGTTGCAAAAAGGGACATTGCAACTTCAGTGGTAGATTGGGGGTACATTGCAAAAATTGAAACAATTGCAAATTTCTTGGTAGTTAGAGAGAGAGAGAGAGAGAGAGAGAGAGGAAGAGGGGGGGGTAAATGTAGTTTCTCTATTGAAATAAAACAAAATTCTAACTGATGATAGAAAACGGACATGCTGCAATTCAAAATCACCAAGGGTAGGATGATGAAATATAGTGGCATTTCTTGGTGGAGTAATCCTAATCCTCCTCTCACGTTCCACTGCCTCAAGCAATTCTTGACTGCCACAATATGCACATAAGATTGAAACCATGAAAATAATTACAAGAAATGCTAGAAGTAAATGTCAAAAACTAAAAAGAGCCAAAATGCACCTGGTTGGATCCTTCAGGCCAATAGCCTGCCAACACATTGGACACTGTGAGCTTCTCTGGCACCTAAAATTAAAATCTAATGTTAAACTTCAGGTTTTTCATTCCTTTATCAGTAATAACATACATTCCGAAATTTGCCTCTTATCAACCAGGGCATTTGGTCAATTAGTACAGTGTGCTGCATAGATGATGTCACTTTTCTCAGTATGACAGCATATAGCAAATAAATGATAAGTTCTAATAAGGAAGAAAATGATGAGAAAGAAATTACTCATCCCAAATTGTATGTCCACCTTAGGAGATTCAAGTTTTCAAGAGGATATACTTTAATGCATTGTCTTTGAAATAAAAATCACCCGTTTTCTCAGTATGACAGCATACAGCGAATAAATGATAAGTTCTAATAAGAAAATGATGAGAAAGAAATTACTCATCCCAAATTGTATGTCCACCTTAGGAGATTCAAGTTTTCAAGAGGATATACTTTAATGCATTGTCTTTGAAATAAAAATCACCCGTTTTCTCAGTATGACAGCATACAGCGAATAAATGATAAGTTCTAATAAGGAAGAAAATGATGAGAAAGAAATTACTCATCCCAAATTGTATGTCCACCTTAGGAGATCCAAGTTTTCAAGAGGATATCCTTTAATGCATTGTCTTTGAAATAAAAATCACCCGTTTCTAGAACTACTGTCCTTAATTAAAATTCAAATAAAGCAAATGAAAATTAGGCGTTGAGTTTTCAATAAAGGGTAAGTTCAAGGATTATTAGAATCATGACCATTGACTTTTCAAAATGGGCAATATTTAAGAACATCCCAAATTAAAATAGAGGACAAACAATATGGGACAAATGTTGTGATACCTCGGATTATCATAAATATGCATTAAGTCCTATATTAGGAGGGTGGATGGGCAAAAAAAGCATATATAAGTCTCATATTGGTTGTATACTGGGTGGAACTGGGCTTTATGTGTGATTCTAGGGACCTCTAATTGTAACTTTGACTAGTCTTTTTGGTGTATAATGTAAATATAACTAGCATCTTAACTAGATCATGACAACAGAAATAACATGTTCAACTTTTCCATAGGCTGATTGCAGGGAAAATGGTTTATCGGCTTTTTGGTGCTTAACCTCTTACTCATCAGAAACTGATCTGTCAAAGAAAACACATGGCGGTCTTTGTAAATGCCAACCCACCACAACCTTGCTCAACCAGCGCGCATGAGAGAGAGAGAGAGAGAGATGGAGATGCCAAACCAAAATAAGACACATCATATGACTAATACATCTTATGCAAAAGAAACAGTATCATCTGATTCATTAGGAACTAATGCCCGCAAAAACAAAAACAAAAAATTCCCCACCCACGTTGTCATTTTTTTTTCTTGAGCCCAGGCAGTCATCATTTGGGAAAAAAAAATGCATAAAGCAAAACTCTGTCCGTCATAGGTGTTTCAAGTACCACTTTTTTCCCAAAAACAATGGCTACAACTCTCTTTACCAACTAGTTAACCTAGTTTTTCTTTTTTCATTTTTAATCAAGTAGAAAGTTGGTTTTAAACTATCTAAATCTAATTTTACCAGTTGAATCACTAGGCACCATCCATTTATCAAGGAAAAAGTGGGGAGAAGTAGATCAAACAAAATTTATTCACCCTGATTTTTTAAACAAATGTAAGTATTTAACAACATACACAAATACAAAATAATTATCAAAAGTTGGAAAATACATAACAATAAAGGTAGGAGAGAATGAATTATGTCAAAACAGAAACTCACACAACAAAGTCAAAAATTGAAAATAACACCACTTATACCATTCCAGGATGCATTGAAGGTGAAATTCATGTTTGCAAGTAGTCACCTGCAATGCAAAGGATAGGATAAAATCAAACATTCGTTTCTAAAATATTAGCATATTAAAATAATGCATAAGTTTCAAAAGAGAAATGTATTACCGTTGATGGATCACTTTCGGAAAAATCCTCAAGGCATATGCTACAAGCATCATCACAGGGTTGCTGTATTCCCCCTTCCACAAAAGCTGCAGCTGATGTTATATGAATTTCAGCTGATGTCATATGAGTTTCAGGCTTTGCCTCCTCCATCTCCGGAACCTATCAAACATAAAACCCTTCAAATTTAAACCTCTTGGGTATGTCATTCAAGAAATGCAGAAAATTTAACACCCTAGAGAAAGGGTAATCAATATTCAAGATGTAAACATTACCAGTTCTTGCAATTGATAACACCCTAGTACATATAAATATTCTGGATCTACTAACAGATCAACAGAGCTAACTAAAAATTGTTAAATTTGGCTAGAAAGTTAACTAGCTTTGAAAGTAATCCATCTTATATTAAATGCTTTTGCATTAATCATTTATTCCAAGAGAGAGGACAATATTTCATACTTCTTTCGGTTATTCCATCTGATCAATTTTTCATTCTTCTCAATAATTACATCCATCAGGCACAGTACTAGAATTTTTATTTGTGTTCTGCTTTATGTTTCCAACTAACTCTAGTTATCTTCAATAGTTGCTGTTGAATACAAATTTAAGTATCACGTCAAAAAATATACTTACTGAATCAGAAATGCAGACAGACATTTTAGAACGTTAACTTTTCCTTCCTGTATTAACAAGTACAGGGAAATTTTAGCTGTAAAATTCTTTGTACCAACCAGCAGAAAAATAGGTTGGTAGCTATTTTGGGTTTCATCTAAATACCAGAATAAAGATGAGGATCATCCCGATTTTCACGCCGAAAATTGTACTTTTTCTGTCAAAACTCTCTAGTACATAAAGAATTTGACATAGGAAGAAACATGGCTAAAGTATACACACACATATATAACTAATATAAGAATACAGAAAGAAACCCAGATGGGGGATATGCATCTTCCACATAACAGATATAAATCCATGAAAACAAATTGAGATTTTCAAAACAGAAAGACAAAATCTTGATTGAATTTCATTGAAAAAGATATTGGCTTTACCTCCATAAATGAATTGGAAATGCTACAAAGAAGGGGTCAAGGATTTACGGGAAGCCCATGAAACAAGAACAAAGCTGTGAATTCCCCAACCCAATCCAGGAACAATGCTAGCGATCCATACCAGGGAACGAAAACCCTAGAATTCGGTGATGATTGTGGTAAACAAGAGGCAGAGAGAGAGAGAGATTGTAAAGAAATAACAAGACTTTTTATGTCGTGTGTTTCTACCTTTACCTTTAATTATGGGATAGTTTTTGTTTTGTTTTGTTTTTTTTCTTTTCTTTCTTTGGTTTATGTGTTGGAAAACAAACCCACCACACCCCCACAGCATCTCTCAGAGGGGGCCTCTCAAAATGTCCCATCTCCAAACCTTTCGAATAATTGGAATCTTATCTCATATTATAAAACCCATCACCCCATATTCTTTGGATTATATATATATATATATATATAGTTTTTTTAAAAAAAAATTATTTGGTTTTTTAACATTTATAAAATTACCACAAATCTCTTAACACGTGAAAAACATATATTTTATTATTGAAATTTTAGAACTCTTATGATATTATGAAAGTAGAAAATTTGGTAACATTATTTAGCCACAAACATTCTTATAAGATAAATACTATACACAATACACTTATTCAGCTTTTATCACGTTATATTAACACAACATGGTGTAGTATCTCTTGAATCAGCTATTGTTAAAAAATAAACAATTCAATTACTATTAGACCGTGTTACATTAGTACAAGAAAATAAAATTATAGTATATAACATTACTTCTTATAAATCATAATGTGAAAAATATGTTTCAAAATCTTTGAATAAGATCTCTTTTTCTTTTTTTCTTTTTTCTTGTTTATATATGTTGAATAAGGTGTCATTGAAAGCTAGTTTTTAAGGGTCCATTTAATGGTTGGTTGGAGGGAGAAAATATGGATGGTTTATTATATTATATGGGTTGTTTAATTCACAAATTATAAGAAAGTTTTAAATACTTACTAAAAAAAAAAAAAAAAAGGTACTGAATGAGTTTGTCAACGAAACGTAGGCCCTTATGGGCAGCCGTCTATATATGTATATTATATATGGGCATCCTTAATCATACAAGAAGACAACTGACAAGTCTTGGAGCAGCCCACAGATGACTTGGAAATTGAATGCTAATGTCTCAAGAGGAAACCAAATCCTTTGCTAAAATGAGGGAGAATATTCTAAGACAATCTAGGGAGACCAATTAGATTATTTTATTGACATTATCATGATTGTGTTAATTCCTGTTATATGTTACTGTCTACTAACGTACTAATTGTGATTAGTTTTTTGCATTTAGATAACCTACCTCTTTCTTTTCTTCCCTATGCCCTCTATATTTAGCTTCTCAAAGCCCACTATACCACCATAAATGATGCAACTCTTTGTTAGTAGTTTGGGATTTAGGTGGTCTGTTCAACCTAGTTTCAATTCTAAACCTAATTTCATTCTTGTTTAGTCTAAACACTTTGATCGTATTAATAACGTAACAATTTCAACTAACCCTAAAAGAAAATTAACAGTTGGGTATTAAAACTGTCACATCAATATAATATATAATATTACTCGTTTATAGTGTATTAATAATCAAAATGGACTCAAATCCCATTTGTATTGAGAAATCTCCTTTGAAAACAGTTTTAAAAACTTTTTTTTTTCTTTCTCTCTAAACTAAAACACATTTTTCTCAAAATTATTATCAAACATACATGGAATGGAAATGGTTTGATTTGTGGGAAAAAAAAGTTTGATTTAAACCTCCTGGGTATGTCATTTAGGTGGTTTGATTGTCTGTTATCATTGAGATGGGGGGTCAAATTGGACCGTTGAAAAGTAGAAACTAAATTGTCGTTGGCCAATCAATGCTTCTAAATTCGTGGCAGACCATCCTATTCCTCTCCCTACAAAGACAAAAGGGTAAAAACAGTTTTAAAGAGCAGAAGTTCTGGTAAACGATCGTGGCTTTGATTAGTTATAGAAAGCTTGAAAAAGGATATGGATAAGATCCTCTCAACCATTTCAGATTTTTTTAAGATATAAAGGTGTATATATTTTCACGTAGCTAAATATATTATCTTTTTTAATATGTTGGGAGATTTAAATTAGTGATCTTCATTTTATTAGCGTAATTCACAACATAGTTGATTGAGCGACAACTAAATATATTATTACAACATTTAAAAATATTAGATAACTTGTAAAATAATTTCTCCCCCATTTTATTTTAACTAAAAGACATTTTTATCTCACAAACTATTTTACGATATTAACCGACAATTACAACCAATTCTTGGATAATTTTGTTTTTTTTTTACCACATATTTATGATTTATCCTACAATTATCTTACAATGTTTATGTGATAATATCAACCAACCCTTGGAACTGACATTATTTTCAAAAATAATAAATAAAAGTCTCAAGATTAGTTGAGACGGTTACATCAACATTGCCAGATAAAAATGTAATATATAACGAGAAATGTAAAAGGCACAACATACACCCAACAAAGACCCAACTTCTTCCTTTAAGTGTTAGATTTAAAAAAAAAAAAAACTATTAGTGGAGGAGAGAGAAAGCTTTAAATTGTAAAATAGGAGAAAATGTTAAAGGCCCAACTTTTTTGCTCAACTTTTGTCTTTTTTATTTTAAGAAAAAAAAGTAAAAAACAAAATGGCAAAAGTTGGGCAAAAGTTGGGTAAAAAAGTTGGATCTTTATCATCTCTCATACAGTAATGTTATATATGAGATGTGATACAGCCACAACAAAAACCCAACAAAGACCCAACTTGGATCTTTGTTGTGGCTGTATCATATCTCATATATTAATAGGGATGATAGGGACACAACTAAGGGACCCAACTTTGGAACAACTTTTTCCTTATTTTTTAATTAAAAAAAATGAAAAAAAAAGTGTGAAGCAATAATATCTAATTTTGTTCCTTCTTTTTTCTTTTTTCTTTTTTTTTCTATTTTTAAAAAAGGAATTGCATTTTTCTTCATAATAATGTCATTTAAATAAAAAAACTTGAATTATTATGAAGAAAAATACTATTTTTTTCTTTTTTAAAAAATACAAAAAAAAAGAAGGAACAAAAATAGATATTATTGCTTCACACATTTTTTTCAAATTTTATTTTATTTTTTTAAATTAAAAAAGAGGCAAAAGTTGGCCCGAAGTTTGGATCCCTTAGTTGAGCCTTTAACATTTTACATATATTATCGAGGGTGGATATATGGAAAATGTATAATATGCAGTATTAGTTTTTTTTTTTTTAATAAAAATTACTTTGAAAGTAACACGTCAACACTAAAATATAGATTCTTTTTTTAAAGAGAAATGTTAAATTCACAAAATAGATCCAATAAACACTCAACTTCTATCCTACATTTAAAAAATAAAAAATAAATTAAAATTTGGTATTTTGAATTCAATTTTGTTATTTTTTTAATTTTTAAATGATACCTAGGAAAGAAATTGTATGTTGTGGTTGTATCACATTTCATTTTTAAATACTAAAATGGATGGAAATAATAGAGATACAACTTTGGCCCAATTTTTCTCTTTATGTAATAATTTTTTTGAAAAACAAAGTAAAAAAAAAAATTAAAAAAACTGAAGGAATAACATTCTATGTGATTTTTTTTTATTTGGTATTTTTTTAAAAAAAATGGTATTTTTCTTCATAAAAATGGTCACTTTTTTTTTTTTAAAAAAAAAGACCATTATTCTAAAGAAAAAGACATTGTTTTTTTTTTTTTAAAAAAAAAAAAAAAAAGACTACGTAGGGTGTTATTACTTCAATTTTTTTCTATCTTATTTTATTTTTAAAAAATATGACCACATAATATAAAAATTGGGCCAAAGTTGTGTCAAGACGAGATTTGATGAAGGAAAGCCATAATGGTCGGCCCAAACTCTGATGTCTAAGCAAAGTGGGCCTTATAAATATGGGTTATCGTGGGCTTTATAATAAGGATTTCTCGCACGACCCAAAAGAAAAATATCGAGCTCTCTAGCATGGTGTAATACTTTAACAAAGTGACGTGGCATTTATCAATCGTGCACACTACCAGATAAATATATGGGAAAAATATAAAAAAGTCTCACAAACTATTCGTTTGTAATATAACTCTCTAATATTAAAAGGTATTAAAGTAGCCTCCCAAACTACCAAAATGTATAAAAAATGCCACTTATTTTTTTATATTCTTATAATACTCCTATTCTTTTAATAAATAAAATAATTGTAAAAAATATATATATACAAAAAAAAGGGTGAATAAATACAAGAAAAATTGAAATAAATAATTAGTTGATGTAGTTGGTCTAAATTACAAATTGTTTCATGTCATATTAAAGTAAAATCAATGGGCGAATAAAAACATTTTTTTTTTAACATAATTTGACTTCAAGGACTAAATTGTGTTTTTTTTTTTGAATATCTCAAGAATTGTATCTTTGATTTTACTTTAATATGACATGAATAGTCACTATAGTTAGCCTAAATTATTTATGTATTCTAAAAAACTTTTTTTTTTTTTTTTGTATTTTTAAAAAATTGTTTAGTTTTTTTTTTACAATTATTTTATTTGTTAAAAGAATAAGGGTATTATAGGAATATAAAAAAATAAATGGCATTTTTGATACATTTTGGTAATTTGGGGGGCTATTTTAATAGTTTTTTAAACATTGGGGGCTATATTACAAAAGCGGTAATTTATGAGGCTTCTTTATATTTTTTCCTATATATTTAGTGTGAACTCAAACTCCACATACAAGTTTGTACACAAAATGTTGGTAAAAAGTCATGCTTGTGAAGCCTCCTTTTCTTCAACTAACATCCCTTCTTCCACAAACTTCAACCATTTTTCTTTGAATAGAGTTGATTAAATGAAAGACCATAAACATTTTAGTTGAAGCAACAAAATCATTAATTATATATAGGCCTAAAGTCTCTCGCAAGATGATATAGCTAATTGAGACTTGCATTAACCTATCAGTCTAGTAATCATGTGGCTTGACCATGTTGCTAACACAGTGATCACATGCCAAGCATCTTGTGGAAGAGACTTGCAAGGAAGACGGAAAGGGTAGGGTAGCTCGTCGAGATTAGTGGCAGAATCACCTTCAATGTTTAAGTAAGTAGATATGGGCGATGCAACAAATTGGTAGAATGTAGATTAAAAGAATGAAGTGAGTGTACCTAAAGAAACCACTCCTTCATTTATAAACTTATCATTCCAGTAATGCTATATATTACACCATTATCTCACTATGCATTGATTTTTTTTTTAATAATGGCTTATCTAAGGATGGATTGATAATACATGTGAGACCTTTGATTCTAATAGTATATTAAATAATTACTTAAACAAAAAAAATTTAAGCCAACAGAAAATGATATTAATGGTAATTCCTTGCACAAACATCCCAAGATTGGGAAGATGGTACATGGTGGATTTTCTAGCCTCACTATACGTGTGGGAAGGATTGAATTTAGTGTGCCGTGTACTCATTTGATATCTTGGGAGTGCGGTGGGCCGATGGTGTGGGCTCTCTTCCCATCTAGGCCCATTGGAGTTACCACCAACTCGGCCCAGCCCAAAAGGGCATTAGTAACCAGGTGCATACAACCCACTTTACAATAACATGCCTTCAGCCTATGAATACGAGCAAAGCCTTCTCCTTTTTTTTTTTTTTAAATTAAATTTTTAAATTTAAAATTTTGAAGATATAAAGATGTACATATATTTGCATGTTGTAAATATGATATCTCATATTAAAATTTTAAATAACTGGCATTATGTACTCTGTCAAATGCAATAAACCCAATTTAGATAGTAAAATAATTTCTCCCCATTTTAAGTAAAATAGTAATATTAGAATTCACATTTTCATCTCACAAACTATTTTACAATAGTAACATGACAATTACAACCAATTTTTGAATTTTATTTTTTTAGTAAGGCTAAAAATCACATATTTATCATATAATTATCCCATAATGCTTTTGTTGCAGTATCAACAATCCTTGAAACATTTCTTATTTGTAAAAATAAGAAATAAAAGTCTTAGGCCCTAGGGTTAGTTGAGATTGCTACGTGACAGCCTAGCCTACGTTAGTATTGCGGGATAAAAATGTGATATATAGTATTATTTTATTTTATTTTTCAGTAATGCTATATACTATAGCTTCACGCTACTCTTATCTTACTAGATTGATGTGGTAGTGTCCATCAACTTTTAATTTTTTCTTTAACAAGGGTTGATTTGGCAATTTAACCTATGACCCACGAACACAACACGTAATTTTGGGGTTAGGGTTTAGGTTAAACAAGTTTAGGTCATAAATGGGTCACCCATTTATGATATATATATACTTATTTATTTTTGTATGTTTATCTCAAATTTGTATATATACATTTAAACGTGTTTACGGGTGGGGTCGTGTCGGGTTGGAACCTAATAACATCTAATTAAATGTGTTCACAAGTTGTGTTGTGTCAACCGACCCAACCCGACATGTTTATCTAAACGGGTTACATGTGCCGTGTTACTTATTAAGAAAATGGACTTGGATCCTTTCCATTTCAAATGAATTGAAGGGGATCTATTTAGTTAAAATAAGAGGCATTTTGTCCAAAACTTGTCCAAAATATTTGTTTTGGACAAAAATGCCCTCTTATTTTAATTAAATGGATCCCCTCCATTTCATTTGAAATGGAGAGGATCCTTTTCTTAAGAAAATGTATCTTTTTTGGATTTGGGTGTAACATGTCGTGCTCAGGTTGGCATAAACGTGTTGACACAAATTCAATATGCCAACCCGTTTTGCCGGCCCAAAATTAGGTATGTCACATGAGTTGACGCCATACAGAACTAAGATTGTTCTGACAACGTATAAAAGCAATAAAAACTAAGAATTGAAAATAGAAAAGAGAATTCAGGAAGAGAAAATCCCTAAGTGCTCCAAATAAGTAAATAAAGAAATAACTTTGAAAGACTTAAATTTAATTGATAGTATAAAAAGCAAACCTAATTGGAAAAGGAAAACAAATCTTATAGGAAAGGAAAAACTCAATCTTTATTAAAAATGAAAAACTAAAACACACATGTATAATTAAAATAACAATTTTTTCAAATTTCTCATGCATCATGAGCCTAATATATATATATATATATAAGTTGGAAGCAAAGGAAGAAAGGTTTGGCAAAAGAATTCAAAGGTATGAAAACTTCTTCCTTAAATGGTAGGGGAGTGATCTATTTATAGAGGCTCTCCAAAAACATTTGGAATAAAAAGTACAAGCATGCAGAGTGAACAATAAAAAGTGAATGGTAAAAAGTGAATAATAAAATCTTGAAATCTTGAATCTCTGCAAGAATCAAAGTGTTAGCAGTCAAGTATATATATATGCATGTATAACAAACAACATCATAAGAATTATAAGTTTCTGTACTAGAAAAAGGAAGACTTTAATTTTATAAACCAAAGCTAAGTCTTATAAATACAAAGTGGTGGATACATACTTCCATCAATGAGACAAGGTGTGACCCTGATCAAGTGACGTAGCTCCACCATATGTTACAATTGGGACCTGCTAATTGTGGATTAAAAGCAACACAACTTTACTACCTTCTTGACGAGTTTAATATTAATTTTCATGCACCGGTGATAACAAGCAAATTAAACAAACTAGGTCTTTATCTCTTTAGACTTTAGTAGCTAGTTTCCAAATTTCACAGTTTATGATGAGAGAAATTGTAACATGGCTGAAACTTTAATCGCCATTGATCGAGAACTATCCAATTGAATGGGAACGAACACAAACATCTCATGACTCGAGACTTCTCCCTTTAAAATTATGTTAGGCCATGGGGATATCCGGGTACGTGGTCTTCGAGTGATAGCCTAAGCTCCTACGTACTGCTCGATCATGGTCTCAATCGACTCTTAATGAATAAACTAATATTTTTATGGGCAGATTCCGACGATGGGTTTCGGCAGATTTCGGTCACACTTTCCCAATAGAGTTTCAAGAATCAACTTTCATTGCATTTGGGTTTTTACCACCAAATTAAGTGTTCTCTTTGAATCAACATATACCAACATAAGAAGACAATTGAGAGAGAGATTTGGGATAAGAAGACAAGGAAGAGAAAGAGGACAAAGCAGGGAGAGAGATGACGAGGCTTTAGCTTTCACGTGAAGGCATTATTGATATCCCTCGTGGTCGTGGGAGGCACCTCTGCAACCTAAACAAAATATGGCGGGGACATCTAGTCAACAAGTCTCCGTTTGACATCAGTCTTCACGTGATAGTCCTTTTGCATGCAGCTGCCGTGAGTGTGACCCCCCTCGACTTTATAAGAAGCAGGGAGCAAACGAGAGAGAGAAGGGAAGAAGAGAGGGAGATTGAGAGAGAGTTCCGGTGTCATCGTTTCGTTTGCCTAAAAAAGGCCCGAACTTTGCACAAATTCCAGGAAATTGCTGCATGTTGAGCCGCCCGCTCAAATTAACATATGGCTCCCAGCAACTTCGGACATGGAATCCAGGAAATTGCATGGCTCAACCTCCAATTTCCTGGACTTGTGCGAAGTTGCTGGATGCCATGTGTTATTTTGCCCGGTAAAATTCAGTGGTTGAGGTTGGCCACAGTACTGGAGAATACTTCCCCAGGCGTTAATTTGCCCGGTAAATTTCAGGGGTTTAATAAATTTTGTCTATAATTATTATTGCTATTGTCTATATTGTTTTTTATGGTGTAGTTTAGATTTTTTTTTTTTTGACATGTCCACGCAAGAATAGGGAGGGGATTCGAACTTGTGACCTTCGCTTCATAAGGCGTGGTTCACAGCCGATTGAGCTACCTCTTGAGAACAGTTTAGATTAGTTAAAACAATGTATTGTCTTGTATGTTAATTGATGGGTCCTTTATTTGGTTGTTTTAGATTGCAGTTGATTGAACTGTGACACTTGAGGAGTAGGCAGTTTAGTTTGTACTGTTTCTATACTTGGATTCGTTGTTTAATATTTAATTTATCAAGCTTCGGCAATGACATGCCTGACCAATGGTCTGTAGGAGCCAATATATATTGCTCTGCTTCCCCCCATCGTTACTTCGATCTATAGCCTCATTAAGCTCCAAAACATATCTGCAGTTGCATGTGCAAACAGCAACAAAAGCCATCTTTCTCCCACACTAACGTTTATTATTTACAGTATAACTACAATTGAAGATATCACTACCAAAAAAATGGTCATGGGTCACCGCTAATGAGATAAAAGTAGCCACTATTTACAAATAGCGGCAACAAGTGCCGCTAGTAATCGGACAGTAATACTAAATAGCGGTGACATTTCGGGTTGTCGCTAATGATCTCTCATTAGAGATCATGGCTGCTAATAATTTTTATTTGGATGCTAAAAATGGTTCGAAAATAAGTTTAGTGTTGCTGCTATTGGTATATCATTATATGTTTTCTTCTTTCTTTTGTCTTAGAACTGTTCTACAGATGACTTGATTTGACGAGGATCGTAAAAGCATGCATGCTCAAAAAATATTAATACATTGTGTGGATTATTTATTATAAAGTTATTCCTTGAGGCTCCTTAATTTTGAATTATTCCATATGGAAATGATTATCTACCGTGAAAGATATTTTCCTTGATAAATTAATATATACCATAAATATCTCTGCTTTTATTGTCAATCCTATTGGCTTATGCAGCACTAGCTACTTTCCGAAAATAATTGCAAGCATTTTATATTCTGTATGAATTTCAACCATCCGACAATTGATTGAACCATCTCCAAGTTCATAAGGCCAAAGAAGTGTTCTAGAATTGTCCTTTGAGGTTGCTTGCCGTAGATGTCAGCTTGGATTTCCCCCTTCCATGTTGTATATATAGTATAAAATCCAATGGATTTGAATTGCTTGCTGCCTTGCCTTCAACATAGGCTAAGGCTTTGTATTTATAATCGAATTGGTTACAAAGAGATAGAATGAAATACTAAAGCAAATACAATTTGAAATCTATTCTATCAACTATAATTTGAAAGCTATACAAGATAACAAGAGTTATCTTATTATTTGAATTTACTCTCTTTTGAATTGTTGGAATCTTCATCTGCATTATCTTGAAGAGAGTTGGAGTTGGATAAGGAGATGTCTCTAACCGCCCCCTCAAGCTCGGTAATGGAGTGACGTTGAGCTTGTCGTCAAAAAGTTGAATCTAATTGATGACAATGGTTTTGTGAAAATGTCTGCAAGTTGGTCTTTGCTGGATAAAAAACCGATGGTGAGTTTCTTGTGGGCGACCATGTCACGTACAAAATGAAAATCGATCTCAATGTGTTTTGTACGTGCATGAAAAACTGGATTCGACGATAAATATGTGGCTCCGATGTTATCACACCACAAGGTAGGTACTTGTGAATTTTAGACCAAGTTCAGAACACAAAGACAGTATCCATTGGAGTTAAATTTCTGTTTGAGAGTGCTTTGTATTCGGCCTCTGTGCTAGACCGTGCGAATGTTTGTTGTTTTCTACAACTCCATGAGACCAAATTTTTTCCAAGGAATATACAATAACCACCGGTGGAATGATGATCATCTCGGTTGCCATTACAATCAAGATCTGTGTAGGCTTGAATTGAATTTGAAGGTGAGCAGTAAAACTGGAGACCAAACTGAATTGTGTGCTTGAGGTACCTAAGTAGCCGCTTCACTGATTGCCAATGAATGTCCATAGGTTTATGCATAAACCGAGATAGTTTGTTCACACTAAAGGAGATGTCGCCGTAATACATAAATATTGAAGTGCTCCAATTGTACTCGATATAAAGTCGGATCTAAAACAAGCGCCTTCAAAGAGAGAGTAAATGGATGTGGCCATGGGAGAAGTTGCTGGTTTTGCCTCAACCATTTTGTCCTCTTCAAAATGTCCAGAATATAACGATGTTGGGATAACAGAACACCACGAGGGAAGGAATAACTTCAATTCCTAGGAAAAATTTAATTTTCCCAAATCTTTGACAAAATTCGGTGTGAAGATTTTGAAGTAGCTCAGATATAGCGAGGTTTAGAAGATGTAATCAATATATCATCTACATAAATGAGCACAAACATGGTATATTGGTTACACTTGAATATAAACAAAGAGGTATCCGATTTGACCTACGGGTTTAGACTCGTGGTTTAGAACTGTTCGAGAACCAAGCCCCGGGGCTTGTTTAAACCATATAATGCTTTCTCAGTAATTTGTACGTGTGAGATGGAAATTGAGGGTACGAATCCGTGGCTGGGACATATAGACTTCTCATAAATTTCCATGTAAAAAGGCATTTTGAATATCAATCGGTGGATTGGCCATGCGAGATAGCAATGGCACAACACGCACTGCTGTGGGTTTAATTACGATGTAAGTTTCTCCAAAATCGATTCGTCGTTGATGAAACCCTTTGCAACAAGTCGTGATTTGTATCGATCAATTGATCCATCCGCCCGTTTCAATCGAAATACCCATTTACACCCAATAATATTTTGGTCACGACGTGGAACAAGTACCCATGTTTGGTTCTGAGAAGTGCATCAAACTCAACATTCATAGATTTTCTCAATTTTCATCTTTGACGTGATGAATAGCAAGTGGGTTCAACCAAAATGACGTGGATTCGCAACGAGAGCTCGAGGAAGGGGATACCAACAGACCGTCTGTGAATTTTTTGGGTTTGGAGATGTTGTGTTTGGCTCGAGTGATCATTTGATGAAGAGAGTTGGATGTAATATTGGGTGAGGGTGATTCGTGGGTATGGCATCTTGTGAGATAGATGGAGTGCGGTGATAGAAACAGAGGAAGGATGAGGAAGAGAGAAGAGTGGTGGGTAGCGAGGGTGAAGAAGATGCAGGAATAAAGATGAGGTGCTGGATGACGAGGTAAAGGGAAGGTATGGCTGGGTTCTAAGGCTGAATTTGGGCTGGACTGCAAGGCTGAATTTTGGGGGGAATAAGATGGGCCAATTGGAGGTATGAATTGGGCTAAGGAAAATGGTCTAAGCTCTTGATGTTGTGTGGGGAATTCTTTTGGAGATTCAATTTCACAAGGAAAAAGCGACTCATTAAAGCGGACATCTCTGGAAATATAAATTCTGCCAGTGGACAGATTGAAGCACTTGTAACCCTTGTGTAAAGGGCTATAGCCTAGAAAAAGACATTGAACGGACCTAGCTTGAAATTTGTTGGAATTATATGGACGAAGATTTGGCCAACATGCACACCCAAATGTGCGAAGAAAAGTGTAATCAGGGGAGCATTTGAAAAGAATTTCAAATGGAGAATTATTTTTAAGAATAGGTGTTGGCATACGATTTATGAGATAGCAAGCAGTAGAGAAAGCATCATCCCAGAATTTTGAGGGCATTTTGGCATGAGATAATAAGGCAAGACCGGTTCGACAATGTGTCTGTTTATGCGTTCAATGGCACCATTTTGTTGGTGGGTGTGTGGACAAGAAACACGATGAGAGATCCCAAATTGAACTAGAATTTTATGTAATGGACGATATTCTCCACCCCAATCAGATTGAACAGATTTGATAGTAGTGTTAAAATAACATTCCACATTTGATTTGAATTTCAAAAAAATAGAGCTAACATCACTCTTACACGACATTGGATAAAGCCACGTATATTTGCTAAAGGCATCTAAAAAAGATACATAATATTTGGAGCCAGACCTAGAAAGAACTGGAGCGGGACCCCATACATCGGTGTATATTAATTCTAGAGGATTTGTGGCTGTAGAGTGTGAAGACTGAAAGGCGAGCTGCTTGCTTTTGGAGCTTAGACAAGCGGGACAGGGAGATATCTCTTTATTTGACGCAACTGGAAGACGAAAGGTTGAAAGCACACGACGCACCACACGTAAGGCGGGATGACCTAGCCGAGAGTGCCATTGAGAAGTAGAGACTCGCTCACCTATGTGGACAGAAGCAGGGAGCTTATTTGCAGAATTTGGAAATTGATAGAGGCCATGCTTATTCGGGCCGTGAAGCAAAATTTTCCCCGATTTGCGATCCTTCAAAAAAAAGTAATGAGGATGGAATTCAAAAAAAGAATTAGTGTCTTTTGTGAATTTGTGAACAGAGATTAAGTTTTTGGATATAGCTGGGACATGTAAAACATTGAAAAGATCAAAGTTTTGAGATGAAGTAAAAAGACGGGTGTTTCCAATGTTTTTGATTGAAAGCCCATTACCATTTCCGACACGAATTTGATCAGAACCCTTGTATTCATCAGCTGTGAGATTCAGATTGTCAATGTCTGAAGTGAGATGATGGGTAGCACCGGAGTCAGGGTACCAAGCAGGGTCCATTCCACTGGAAGGAGCTGTGTAGTATGCATGTAATGGCCGATTGGACTGATCTTTTGAAAGATCTCTAGGATATGCCTGATTGAATCGATTATAACAGTCAAATGCAATATGACCCACTCGATTACATACCTGGCAGACCGGGCGGTGAGATTGCAACTGAGAATGATTAGTCGAGGTGCTACGATTTGAAGATGCACCATATGAGGGTCCACGCCCCCTGCCACGAAACGAACGTGATGATGACCCAGATTGGAATCCACGGAAGTTGTGGCGTCCTCCACGACCACCACGTGAGGGATAGCTACGATCAGCAACATTCGCTCCAGCAATTGATAAGTCAATTGAATTGTGGTGTTGTTCTAGGCGAATTTCATGTGAGAGAAGATGGCCGTAAATTTCTTCAACTGAAAGAGGCTCAATCCGTGTGGTAACTGAGGTAACAAAGGGATCATATTCAGATCCTAGACCCCCAAGAAGAAAAGCCTGCATTTGAACGTCAGTGAGAGGTTGGCCTATCGGATAATGTATCTGTGAGAGCACTGAAATTTCGGTAATAACTGCAATAGAGGAGTTGCCTTTCTTGAGAGTATTCAGTTGAAAATGCACTTGCATTGAGCGTGTTAGATTGAGCAAAAATAAATTTTTCAGAGTGGTCCATGCTTCCATGGAGGTCGTGAGACATGGGAAATCATCTTGCGGGATATGCAGATGTGATAGCACCAAGAATGAGTTGATCTTGCATATACCAATGCAAATAGGCGGATTTGAGGATGTGGTCTCAACTCCATCGGTGATGGTGGTAATTGTTTCGGAGGGCATTTGTGAGTGCCATCAACATAGCCATAGAGATTTCCTCCTTTGAGATGAGGAACAACTTGGGGCAGCCATATAGGATATGTATCTGGTGAGTTTAATAGGACTAAAATTGGTGAAGGTCACCAAGGGAGGCGTCTGATGGGTTGTGATGGATGGTATGGTTGGTGGTGTTTGTTGGATGGTGGGGATAGTGGGGTTGGTGGGGTTGGATTGAGGTGGGGTCTCCATTGAGGCAAACGTAGAGTAGGAAAAAAAATTGACGTGAGTAAACGAGAGCGGAAAAGGAAAAAATGACGTGAGTCATCGGTGCTCGATACCATATAAAATCCAATGGATTTGAATTGCTTGCTGCCTTGCCTTCAACATAGGCTAAGGCTTTGTATTTATAATCGAATTGGTTACAAAGAGATAGAATGAAATACTAAAGCAAATACAATTTGAAATCTATTCTATCAACTATAATTTGAAAGCTATACAAGATAACAAGAGTTATCTTATTATTTGAATTTACTCTCTTTTGAATTGTTGGAATCTTCATCTGCATTATCTTGAAGAGAGTTGGAGTTGGATAAGGAGATGTCTCTAACATATAGGATCAAAAACAGATGTGGTCAATTGAAGGAAGACTTAATTCCAATGAACCTTGTGCTAAGAATTTCCTCAGCTATTATTTTAATTCAATCTTTCTAGGATGAAATTTTAGGGAAGTCCTTAGCTAGAGGAAGGACTGTAGATCTCTATTACAGTAATCAATTGATAGGTAGAAACCCTTATCAACAAAGCATGTGGACTGGGGATTTTTGGTGGCTTTTTATATAGTCTTGCAGAAGATGAGCTTGTCTAAGTGTGGTCACCTTTTTCTAAGCCCTTATGATCTTAAACATATAGTTCTTTCTCTAGTTGCCTCATTATGGTGTTAAAAATTTGAAGGTGTTGCACCAAAAACACCTACTAGCTTGGATGCCAAACAAGCTTGAATTGTAAATTTTGCAGAAGTGTTCGTGGACATGAAGTTTTAGTTCTATGCAAGATCCTTGGAATCTATTAAAAAAAATGCGTGTGGACATAAAATTTAGCAAAATCTTTAGAGTACAAGATACTGAGAGGTTGCTATTTATCATAAAGTTAACCTATGACCATCTGAATGTCGTTATATATCTAACCATGCATTAGGAAGAGCTTATTTGATGTGCACATAAGAATGCCATTGCTGTCGGTAATGTTTAAGTGCTAATGGATGTTAAACTTGCAGGGGTAAAAGTAGAATTAGATGAAAAATCAAGCAAGAAGAAATTGTGAGGAGCAAAGAGATTTATGACAATAGGTTGCTTTATGTTTGTATGCAAGATTGAGAAGATCACAACATTGTCCAAAGCTCTGCCAAAGGAATATATATATTCTTTTGTGAAAGTTTTCGAGACAATAGGTGGCTTTATGTTCGTATGCAAGATTGAGAAGATCGCAACATTATCCAATGCTCTGCCAAAGGAATATATATATCTTTTTGTGAAAGTTTTCGAGATCTTTATGTATATAGAGAGGCAGGCGAAACCAAACATTTAAGGGTGGGGGACAAAATTTTAAGAATTAAATATTTATGGCTAAAATTTTAGTTTTTTTGGGGGGGGAGGCATTTCATAAAAAATCCTAAATTTTAAGGGTAAATTTTAAAAATTTAAGGGTAATTTTAAAAATTTTGGGAGAGATATACAGGTTCACCCTTGTTTAGAGGCATGTTATACGTGAATATTTCTCATATATATTTGAACTAAATTTAGGGATGAACGAAATCTTTTTGGGACTAAAAAAATTAATTTAGAAGGTACACATGAGAAAATTGTAAGCAATGTGGCATGGATTTTGGTTTAAAAAATGAACAAAACCCGAATGGAAGTACCAAGTGGGTATTTGGACTAACAATAGATACCAATTATAATACTTTTTAAAACCGAGACGGCCATTTAATAACAACCCTTACCACATATACTAAAACGTCATTTAACACGAAAAAAAAAAAAAAATCCAAAAGAGGGGTTTGAATTAGCAACAGTCAACAGATGAGAGCTTAAAGGTCCAAAAGTTGATCGGTTCTTTTCCCTATGAGTGGATATAAGATGTCAAGTGATGGGTGGGAGACGTAAAGAGTATTCTTTATAAGAAAGAATTTTAGTACAAATTGGGCCCTAATTGATTTTGGAATCTGATCCAAAAGCATGAACTTTCACCCTTTGTGGGGTTTTCCTAATAAAAATAGAAGCATATATAATGGAATTATTCTATTTTAGTGGATCCTTTCTTTTCTTCGATCTCTTTCGGCTCTTCTAAATTCGTTTGCTTTAATAGTAATTAATAATGAAATATTAACGAGATTATAAGGCTTGCGAGAATGTAGTTAAATTGACGGATTTGGATCCCCTCATATTAGAGGGAGAATATGAGTCTTTCATATTTTTATTCTGGCCGTTCAATTTCATCCAACAGCTCACACCATGCCACGTGTCATACTCAATTATATAATAAAATATTAATTAACTTTTAAAAATAAAAATAGAAATAGAAATAATAAAAAATTAAAATCAATTTTTTTTTTTAAAAAAAACTCAGCTTTTTTAACATTTGATTTTAGTTTTAATTTTCTTTTTAAAAGTTAATTAATATTATATTATATAAATTTAAGTGAGACATGTGACATGATGTGGGTTGTTGGATGAAAATGAATGGCCAAAATCAACAATATGTGAGCCTCGTATTCTCACTCTAATATGAGGGGATCCGGATCCTAAATTGGCATGGAATATTGACATTACACACCATGAATAGTTTTTACATCATAAATGTTGCTGGCTTGGAAAAGCATACTAGAAACAATTGTTCTTTAAAAAAAAATACAAAAATACAAAAAAAACCTAAAAAGTTGAGTAATTTTAGAAATCTTTTTTATATCACTCTTGTATCCCTAAAAAATGAGGTAACTTTTAACATTACCATTTGATTAAAATTTAATATTGACCAATCGCAAGCCTAATAATGAATTTAAGAGCCGCATTATCCTTGAAAGGACAAAAGAAAGGCTTGTAGCATTATTCCAAAATGTCACATGTAGCAGCTTCTATTTTTCTTAAGAGACTGATATCTCCATCCTTTTTGAATCCCGTCTTCCTAGTAAGGCAAGAGACCCATTTCTTTTGTTTTCTTACTACTTATCATAGGCCTCATTATTTTTTTGAGATTACTCTTAATTTTATTTGGTATTGTTAGGAGTACTATAGTTTTTACTACATGTTTATTTCGAACTAATATAATAGTGTCACATTAATTTGTATAAAATGACATTAAAAATTATAATATCCCAATCATTTTCCTATTCCATGCGCCATCACCTACAATAGAGTATCATATGTCATTCATTAGCATGCTCTCATGTGTTTACCAAACACATCCATCCAAATGTTTTCTTGTATTTATTTTAAACTTAAATGGCTTGAAATCATTTCTTCCCAAATGTATTTGATGAATTTTTTTTTTGAAAAATACATTTATTTGAGACAAGGGTCCCTGTAATTACTAGTCTACCAATAAAAGTTGGTTTTTGTGCTCCAAATTGTGTTTGAGGCGATACCCATCAATCATCATTAAGTCATTGCCCTTGTCTTTTTCATGAAACATTTGTACCTCAGCAATTAGTAGCAGGAACCAAATGGGGAAGAGGACCCCTACCCAAGGGCAGGAACCCCACAAGCAAACACAAACTTGAGTTGAGTTCTAAGCTACCTAACATGGTGAGGATCGGACTGAAAGTGACCCGATTGGAAAGTGACACGTTAATGATAAAAAGTTATTGCATTGAGAATTTATTTGGGATTGTGTTTTAGAGAGTTTAAAAGTATTTTTAGTATCTAAAAAGTTGTGTTAAACAAAAATTAGCAAGTTTGGTAAAAAAATTTAGAAGTACCATTCTAAAATTGATCAAAACACATTTCAGTAAAAACTTAAAAATGAACCTTTTGCAAAAAGAAAAAAGAAAAAAGAAGGTTTACTTAGGGTGTGTTTGAAATTGCATTTGATGGACCTAGAAGTGCTTTTAACACTCAAAAAGTCTTTTTTTTTTTTTTTTAAAGTATTCATTTAGTAAAATATAATTAAAACGATTTTAAGGGTTCAATAAGTCTAAAAATGCCAAAACGCATTTTTTGTCAAAAGCTTAAAACTGAAACTTTTACCCAAAAGCGCTTTTTTAACTTAAAAGCTCTTTTTCTCGATCGCAATTCCAACCAAATTTTTCAAACACAATTTCAAACATACTTTAAGACCAAAAGTATATATATATACTTTTGCCATGAACACAAAATCAATAAATGTTGGACCTAAAATCAAATTAAAGTCAAAAGTAAAAGGTCGATTTTTTTGGGAGGCATCCATGTGATTCCACTTCTTTTAGATAGTGGCCATAATTTCAAACATATATAAGAAGCCATAGCCATAGGCCAATTGTGATGCCCTAATCAGAAGGTAACTATCAATCTCATATAGCCTTTCGGTTAACAAGCAAGATTTTCCTTTTTTGGTCACGAAGAAACTTTATCATGTTGTTGTAGCCCCACCAAACCTTTGATATGGCTGTAATAATAGCAGCAATAATGATAAATATTATTATTAAGATTAAGTTCTCACTTTTAAACCTGAACTTCATAACTTCAAAATAATCAAGTGTTTGAACACAAAGTCAGTATCAAATCTCATATGGCCCCAGATGGTATCTGCCGGCCATCTTTCTTAATTTTCTTTCAATCAATTCATAATTTAATCTTTGTTACTAAGAGGTCTCATCCAATCCAACATAAATCTAATCACCAGCCACTTTCAAGCCCTTAACAGTTAAAACCTTACGTAGAGCATCTCATGGAGAGGCTTGAGCGGAGAAATAATGACTCAAGAATGGCTACTTGCGATTTGATGAGTGTTCGAGAGTTCGTTTGAATGTCGTCTGATAGTTGCTCAGGCAAGATCTTACGAGAGACAAATAGAAAGTTTGCTTAAGCAAAATTGCAACTAACTGCAAACACAAACTTTGGTTGAGCGAGTTTGCGATTATTTTAATTGAGGGTAGTTTTGTAATTTTTCTTTTAATGTAGCATCCCTAGCTTCTAGAGTATGGTGTGGGATGATCAAGAATAAATTTCTTATAGGAGAATATAACAAGCTAGCTGCAAAGAATATTGAGCCATTGAAAATTATTAAGAAGATTAATCTTAATGGCTACAGGTTGAAACATCCGAGTCATTTTTGAACATTCATGTTTTCAATGCCAAGCACCTAGTTCCTCTCAGTAGCATTCTTCAAATGATGATGAAATTTTAAGGGTGGATTCTCTCTAACTTGAGAAGAATGATATAGATTGGATTGCTTGTGGCTTTTTGAAGAGATTTGAGTGGACGAAGAATGCATTAGAAGGCGGGTACATGCGATTATGCAAGTACTCCATAGTTCACTTGACTCTCGCTCGAGGGTCGCTCAAATGAAATTGCGATAAGAGTCTTACTCAATGGTTGCTCGAGCGAGACAAGAGGCAAATAGAAAGTTCACTTAAACAAAATTGCAACTAATCGCAGGACAAAAACTATAGTCAACACTCGCACAACAATTTGCTCGAGCGAGTGATCATTTTAGGTAAGACTAAATTTATAATTCTTCTTTTATGGTTGTGTCTCTATCTTCTATCTAAGAAAGATGGTATGTTTATCTAATTGATAAAAAATAAAATAAAATAAAAAATTAAAAAATTATTGAGAGTTTTTCTCAGAATTTTTTTAAGATTTGAAAAGAATTGTGGAGTTTAGCATGTTTATATTTAACTTCTTACTATACCATGCTGCATCAAAACTCATTCAAACACAGAACTAGCAATTGAGGTCACTAATTTAAACAAGCTTATATAAGACTCACATGTTCTGATAGGTGGTCAGACAACTCAAAATTTATTTGACCATGTGGGTCATATATAAATTATCTCACATTAGTTGCCCAAACCCATTCAAATAATAGAGCGGGATTCATAACAACTAGTAATTTGGATAATTAATATGAAATGACTCGTATAAGAATTGGGATTTCCTTCATTTCATTTGAACGGAATAATATCCAATTAGTTATATTAAAATATATTTTTGTCCTATTAAAAAGCTAAAAACATAAATACCCCTATAATAAAAATAACTAGATATCATCACATTCAAATCAAAAAGAGAGAAGCCTATTCACTCGTATAAGACCTACTTGTTTAAATAAATAGGTGACCGAAAAGTTGAAAATTTATTAAGCTAATCGTGGTGCATCTTTATCATCAAAGAATACCTAACACAAAAGTCAATGAGACAACTCTACTAGAGGATCTATCTCCCAAGCGTGGACAATTCAAAGTTTCAAAAAGTCCATCTGCATTAAATTAACCAAAACCTTTTGCAATGTACAAAACATCCCCATGTCATGCATACATTACAAGTTTACAACCATCCACACATGCATTTGCATGCCTACTTGACACATGATCACATCATACACCTCCCTCATGTACATACATACACCCAACACCAAAACTTCAATGAAAAAGAAGTGAAGTACGCCAACTGTGAGTCTGTGACCAAAATAAGCAAATGACAAAATGGATGAGAATTCACTTGAAAGATTTCTGGAAATGTTCCTGGTGAAAGTAACTGCAATGGCCAAGGAGAGGGGGCAACCATGCGATAGGTAATATATATATTATTGGGTTTTTTTTTTTTTTTTTTTTAAGAGTCCTTGACGTTTTTCACCGTTTTTTTTAAGAGTCCTTTACGTTTTTTACCGTTGGGGGGACTCGGACTCCCTCTGGGAAGGACTTCTCCAAAACCCAGTACTGTAAAACCTCTGCCACATCTCCTTCTCCAGCTCCATCGCCTCCCTCTCCGACTCCTCCTTCTGGGACAGCTTAATCTCCGGCGACAAGCCGTTCTCCGCCACAACGGGGTGAATCTGTATCTCGGTCTCGTCGCACCCGCACGAACACCGTCGGCGCGGCGGCGGAAACAGGCCCTTCTTGAGCAGCTTCTTCCTGCGGTTCCTCCTCAGCGCCCGCCGGCAAAGCGTCGACGGGACCTTGTAGATGGCCAGGTACAGCAGATTCACGAGCCCGCAGGGGCAGCAGCAGCACACGGCCGCGCACTCCGCAGCGGTGCCGCCAGCGACCTCGGCAAACCGGCAGCTCCCCGACGAGGCTTGGCTCGTCAGGAGCGGTTGCCGGCGCCCGCCGATAGTCTGGCTAGACATGATTTGGTTTGGTTGGTTAACAAGGGGTCAGAATGGAAAATTAGAAAATGGGTTCAAGAATTTGGAAGGAAAAAATGGGGTGGGATCTCGGTTTTTTGGTTCAATGGCAGAATTGGGTGGAGTTTGAAATGGGCTTCGGAATTCTTTTCTTGGCATTAGAACAACAAAGATAAATCTCTGAATCATAAAACCTTAACGATTCTCGAGATTCACAATTTCTTTTCAGAACAGAGGATGAGAATCTCAATTAGGCTTGGAAATAAACCAGAGAATCAAAAAACCGCGTATTAAAACCAAAAGAAAAAGAAAAAAGAAAAAAATCTTTCTTTGGATCCTGAACGAGGGATAGAACGAAAGCTGGAGATCAGCAAATCGATCAGTCCCTTGCCCAAGGATCCTTCAAAAGAAGAATACCCTCTTCCACCCCAAAAACAAAATGTCAGAGCGTGGGAAACGGAAGCAGAGCCTCCATGAGATGAAAACAGAGTGACACAAAAAACCCTTCTGTCAAGGTTCAGGTTCTACACGAAAAGCCGAGAGGGCCGGGCCAAGTGGCGAGGATTACGGCGGAGGGAACTGGATCTTGTTGGCTTCAATGGAGGTTTTGACGGGTTCTTGGGTTTATTTGGGTTCCTATAAGAACGGAGTAGGATGTTGAACGCAACAGGGTGCGCAGAGTGGCAAGAGGGGTTGTATTTGTACATGGAAAAAAGTTGCGTGTGTATTTATTTTGTGAAAGCACTTCAAGACAAGGGTACGTGAGGGCAGCTACCTCAGCTGACTGCCGAGTCAGTCAATTGGCAATCAAGCGTGGGCAGAAAATATTGGGAGATTTACTTCACCAAAGACTCTTCTATACAACTCTGCTATATTGGGATATTTACTTCACCATAGAAGAGATTTACTTCACCAAAGACTCTTCTATACAACTCTGCTATATTGGGATATTTACTTCACCATAGAAGAGATTTACTTCACCAAAGACTCTTCTATACAACTCTGCTATATTTGGATATTTACTTCACCAAAGACTCTTCTATACAACTCTGCTTTTTTTCCCCACCACAAACGTGTATCATTAACCATTAACTATAACTAGGGGCGATTTGCGTGTCGGGTTGAGAAGATTTGTGTTAAATTTGGGTCGTTTTTATCGAAGCATATGCATAAGATTATATAGGTTAGTTAATCATATTTCGACTCATATAATTAAATGGATCAGATTCTTCAACTCTAATATTTTAATTTCGTTTTGGGTTTGAGGTCGTATAAAAAATTAATTTTGACGTGTCATCATTTCATATATTATATTGTTTTAGTAAATATAGGCATAAGGTGATGAGATGGTGATACATTATTTGAGAACCAATGAAAAACCTAACCACTTCTTCCATCAAGTATATTTTCCACAAAATAATATAAGTATTTATTAATGTGTTTCATAAACAAAAATAATAGTTTGTTGTGATATATATATATATAAATTGAGGAGTATTTTGTTTGTTAATATTTTTATTTTGAGAATAGAAAAAAAAAATAAAAGACAAAATAATAATAATAATAATAAAACAATATGAAAGGGTAGGATGAGTGGTTGTTTGAGTGGCTAAACTATCTTTGGAGGTGGTTGGAAGTAAAGTTAGAGATAAGATTTTATTTAAAATTAGTTTAGATTAGTTTTGTTATTAATATTTTTAGATTAGAGATAAACATGTGTCTATTTGTATTTCAACTATCTAGTTATTTATTTTGGGAAATGCTAGTTGTTATTTTAGTGTTCTTTCAACTATGATGTGACTTTTAAAATCACCAATAGATTAAAGTTAATAATGATAATTTCAAATTTTGATTTTAAAAGTCACATTACAGTTGAGAGAAAAAAAAAAAATACCTAACATTTTCTATTTATTTTATAGTCAATATTGCATTTGTTATCTTTGTAAGGGTTTTATCTCCAACAGATTGTAGGAGTTCTACTTCAGACCTAAGTCATTGTAATAATGTTCCTATTTAAAGATTAATATTTTACTAAAGAGTAATCAAAAAATTAATCCTAAATATTGTGTTTGAAAAATATTTTAGATGTCTTCCAAACTTAAAATCTGTATCTATTACGTATTCACGTAACAATTTCAACCACCCCCCAAGTAGCCATCATGGTTGGTCAAACCGTCTTTAGCCAAAGACAAAGTTCAACTATCCCGGCATGGCTTTTTTAAAGTGTTTGAATTGTTTGTTTGGCTAAGGAGTAATTCGATCACCCTCAAACTAGAAAGTAACCGTTCATTGTGATCCACCCTTTGGGTTACCCCAAACCAATCAAAAATTGCTTTTTTTTTTAAAAAAAAAAAATCCTTCTTGTCACAATTTGAGCCAGAAAAATGCATTGCATCAGTACAAATAATCCCTTGAAACCCTGTTGACACCATTTGAGTTCCATCAACCCGATCAGATTGACAAGTGTGGGGTCTAATATTGTTGATCTATCTTAGATGGCACGATAAAAACGAACCCTATCGACAATTATATCAATTTTTTTTTTTTTCTTTCTCAATTGGCTCTACTTCCAAATATTCTCTCTTGATTGTCGTCTCTCTTCTCTTATCGCCATCCTTGGTCGAGCTTAAACAGCTCATGCAAAAGTAAACCAAAATGGCTCGAGCCAAAATTGGACATTTTGAGCTTCCAACTGAACTTGGTAGCTTCAAATGGGTCGAACTGAATCCGAACAATTTGGCTCCGAACATGATCGTTCAAAAGGCTCGGTTGCCACGTGGCCGATACCATTGGTATACTTCAAAGAAACAGTCAAAAACTCCACCAATAGTGTTGATAATTTACCCCACATTTTATAATATATATATATATATATATATGAAAAAATTATATTTTACCTCTCAAAATTTAGGACGATTTTCAATTTAATCTCAAATGTTTCAATTTTTGTAATACACCCTTCAAATTTTTAAATTTTTACAATTTAACCATTCTAATTGTTTTTATCCAAAATACCTCAATTCCAAGTTAAAAATAAATAATAATAATAAAAAAAAGGATAATCAGGTGGTCGATCACCTCAATTAGACCTGGGGTTGGCTTCGATCACTCCAATTGGCCCTTAGAGCATCCACTGCAGCCTCTTTAAATTTGGCTCTTCAAAATAACCAAAAACACACTTTTAGTTATTTTAACACCTTTTTAAAGACACTTTTCATCTACTTTAACAATTCACTTCTACTATTTGATTAAAATATTATTTTTCAAATATTTGTTTATTCTTTCTTTAACTTTTGAGTGTTAAAGTTCTTGAAATGCCCATGTTACAATAAAATATAAAATATAATATGGGTGCTTCACGCTGGGTCCTTCACGCCGAATGGGTGCCTTCACGCTTGAATGGTGCCTTCACGCTCAGTCGAATGGGTCCTTCACCGACCGGGTGCCTTCACGCAGAATGGGTGCCTTCACGCCGGTCGGAATGGGTGTTTTCACGCCGAATCCTCCGGATTCCCGGACAATTGCGGGCGTGAAGGTTCAGACCGGATTTGTGCGATGAAGATGGAGGTTCCAACTGCTCGATGAAGGTTACACCTTACAGTGGTGCTCGTCGGCGTTTTCAGCGTTCCGTAAGGAAGAAAGTGAGAAGGATTAAAAAAAACACACGGAGGAAGATGGAGGTGAAAACAGCTTCTCGGGAGCGAGAGGAAGAAAAACACTGGGGAAGAAAGCTGAGAGAGGAAGAAAGCTGAGAGGAAAAAAAAAAGAAGCTGCGGAAAGAGAAAGGATAGAAAAGGAAAAGAAAAAGAAAGAGAGAAAATATGGTTGTTTAATAAATGAAGAGGAATAGTAAATGTTAAATATGAAGAATCTTAAATGCTTCATTAAGTTTTTGGTTAAAATGGAGAGTACGAAAGTGGAGATTTTGACGCTTAAATTGGCTCTTCAAACTAACCAAAAATTGGGTTTGAAGAGCCTGCAGTGGGTGCTCTTAGGACTGGATTTGACGAAAGTGGTCCTTCAAAATGTTTTCCCTGCGTAATTTACCGCGGTGTGTACTTGGAAGTGTAAGTGCCCAGCCACGGAGACTCATCGTGCCCACATTCATTGTACAGTTTCGACAACACTCCAGTCCACGTCAGAGAGACAGCACTGGCTGTGGCCGACGTGTCGATTTGATAGAAGATAGTGGGAAGCAACAGTCGCGCACGAGGACCTGATGCAGCACAACTCTTTTACTGTACGTGTCACCACGTGTCGGCATACTGTAAGCTATTTTGGTTTCTTTTGACCCGAAAACCAAGTGGAAGTACTATGACTAGATGCGGATGCGGATGCGGAGCGGCAAACCCGATCCGCATGTGAATGCATTTGGAGGCAAGTGGCTTGTGTACGTGTGACGTGTCCCCCAACCGTAGTTACAACTTACAACCCCGGCCCCTGATGATTTTGACTGTGCCGTGCTCTCTTCTCATGTGATGCTTTGTCGGTTAATGATTCTTTTAGAATTTTTTTTTTTTAAATAATAATATACCCAATAAATTTTTCACATTAAATATTGGTATTTAATATTTATCATCTGATGACTTTAATAAATAAGAATTAATAATCTAATTAATTAAATTGATTAATGGATCAAAACTAATTAAGTAACTAATCATTAGCATGAATACATGAAATGATATAAGATTTGTATCAATATATATTTTATGAGCAAATAATAAGTTAATCAATAAGCTCAACCTTTTGTTTAGGGAATAAATGGACCGTTAAAATGTATTCTAGTTTGGAAATACAACTAAACTAACTAACTTTAAACTTTTAATGCTTAACTTGATTTTATTATATCCTACTCCCCACTCCCGCCACATTGATCAATAAAGTTAAATATCATTTTGTAAAAAAAAAAAGAAAGAAGTTTGATATTCCCACGATTCTTGTGGATTAATTATAATGTGGTTAAGCTTTTCCTTTGGAAAGCACTGCCTTTACCGACAAGGACCAATCTTGCCAGGAAGGGGGTCATTACTGAAGCAAAATGCCCTATTTGTGGACCTGTGGATGAGTTGGTGGAGCATATTTTATGGAGTTGCTCTTCTTCGATGGACGTGTGGGGGGGAGGACCAAGAAGTCTGCAAAAATGTGACGTAACTGAGAGCACGTTTCCTACTCTCTTTGAAGGGTTGATGAGAAGATGCAACAAAGAAGACCTTGAACTCTTTGCTGTCACGGCAAGGAGAATTTGGCTTAGACGGAATTCAGTGGTCTATGGTGAACCTTTTACCCACCCAAGCCAGCTTTTACGTGAAGCCCAGAACTCTCTTGAAGATTTTCAACGGATCCATAATGAAGTGGGCAGCAGGTCTCAAAATGCCAGGGACTTGACGGAAGTGCAATGGAAACCGCCGGTGGAAGGCATGATCAAACTGAACTGAGATGCAAGGCTAAACATGAAAGAAGGGCGAGTAGGCATTGGGATTATTGCTAGAGACTCACGTGGAGTTTGCCTTGCTGCACGAAGCTTGTCCCTTAACACTCACATTGACGCAACCACGACAGAGGCACTTGTAGCTGTTCATGCCATTATGTTTTGCAACGAACTGGGTTATGCAAACCTTATCTTTGAGGGTGATGCTTTGCAAATCATCAAAGGGCCGTGTTTGAGTAGCTTTGGTCATTTGATTGAATGTATTCGTAATGAGCTACAGGAATTGGAGTGTGCTAGTTTTATTCATGTAATGAGGGAGGCTAATGGTGCAGCACATATGCTTGCACATTTGGCTACCACCCATGTCACTTTTTCCATTTGGTTGGGAGATGTTCCACCAAGTGTAGGTGATATTGTAAGAAGAGAACAGTCTCTTCTTCTTGTGTAATCCCTTCGGGGTGTTTTTATTTTGAGATTATGAATATTCACAATATTCCTTCAAAAACAAAAAAAAAAAATTATGGCTTTATACCATACAATATAATTTGGAATTGACATAATTAATGTGACAAGCGATGTATCATGATGTTTGATATGTCAAGTCTTGCACTATGTTTATTTAAAGCAACTTATATAAATGCGACTTTTGATTTTGATTTATTAGTTTTTAGAGTTAACTATTTTATTAGTATCTCGATTTGTGCTTTTTTATTCACCCTCAGGTTTTTAAAATAGCAAAATCTGATACCCAACTTATGAAAAAATACAAAATAGATATTTCATTAAATTTTTGTTAAAGAAAATTAACGATATGTCACATACCACACACGTGACTGCAAATAAGATTTATTTAAAAAAAAAAAAAACCCTCTTAACTTTCTAAATTATATTATTACTCCAACTTACCTTATTTCTTTCTTTCCCAATGTTATTTAAGTCATTTTATTTATTTTAACTATAACTTATCTTTATAATTAATTATTTGTTACTTGATTTATATATTTTAGAGCGTGCTTGCAAACCTAATCAAGTCAGGCCAAGCTTCTATTGTTTAATATTCAAATTAAAATATGTGTTAACAAAGGACTCATTAAATAATAAAGTAAATCTCGAGTTCCATCGCGAGTGACTTGGCTCGCCTACACCCAAACAAACACATATGTTATAAAATTATAATAATCTGCCTACTTTAGGACGCTGGTCTATATCTAGCAACATCATGTCATGTCGGCACATGAACAAGACAGATAACTCAGATGACACTAACTTTTTTTTTTGGGTTCAAGCATAATTCAGTTCATGTTTGGCATTTTCTTCCACGTGCCAACTCAGATGACATTAACGTCAATTGGTTCAAGCATGAATCTCATCAGTAGTTCATGTTTGGCACGTCTCCAAATGATTTAAATGATCAAAGGGAATTAATACACTATACTCCATCCAATTAAAAACCCTCTTCCATACACAATTATAATAATAATTATATCTACATAAAATAAAATAAAAATAAAAAACTATATAATAAATATATATATTTGGCCTCCCCCAGGGATTGATGACGTGTAGAATATTATAATATTAAACCATTTTGGCGTGTCTCTTTTATTATTGAACGAGAACAAATTCCATCGAGGAAAAAACACATCAATTTACAGCTTATCCACCGACCTTAATTAACAAACGTTTGAAAGACAATTCCAGAAACATTGAGTCTTTTAATTAATTGAAGAACAAATAAATGGGAAATAGAAAATTCGTGTCACGAATAAAATCATGAATGTCCTTTTCAAATCATCAAATTGTATTTGATTAGCCTGCAATTAACGATTCCCACATCAATGTCTGTGACGTGGACGCCACCCCCTAGCTAACTAGTTACGTTACTTAAGCCGTTTGCCTTGCGCGGGCCAGCAATAGACCAAAAGGTTCATACCTGAAGGAGCACGTGTGCGATGTGGTTGTAGGTTCAATAACCGCTAATAGGTGGTTATTTTAATACTGTTAACCGCTTAAGATGGTATAGTTGCAATTATTAAAAATGGTTGCATAACTACAACTGTAATCGCCTGTACATAATACTAATGATTACGGTTCTAATCTATTGTTATTTACTTAATTTTTTTTTTCTTTTATTGAACTTGAAGGTCATGTTTGGTTTGTGGATTAGTCCTTTGAATTGGACTAGCTAATGGTAAAGCTCTATTCTTGGGAATAGTTTATTCCCATGGGACTACTAATTTCATACACATAGAGTTAGTTAAGTCATCAAAAAATGAGTGATTTAACTAATCATTTTATGTGAGATTAAAATTATTGTGTAAATTCTAAAAAAAAAATACTACCCCTTTCACACCCATGATGCTTCTCTCAAATCGACACAAAATGATATGTCTCTCAAAGTGATTGACTCTCTCAATGCAAACTACAACGAAATCTCTCTTTTTAGCAAAATGTATTTATCTCCCCCTCTCTTCTCTTTAATCTCTTCTTTGTTTATTGACTATTTCGTTTTCTCTGTTTCTTGGATTTTTTTTTTCTCTGTATTGTTTCTCAATTTTTTTTATTTTATTTTATTTCTTTTTCTTTTTTAATTTCTTTACCATTTATTTTGATTCTGTTTACTTGTCTCTCTTTCTCTGTACCATTTTTTTCTTTCTTTTTTGATTGAGTTTGATTAACATTAGAATTTAAGATTGAGTTTGATTGACATTACAACCAAATAAAGGAATATGAATAACTAATCTATTCCACACTTTCTATTCTCAGTGATAGCTAATCATTTTTCAATGAACTACACAATCCACAAACCAAACGAAGCCTAATGTTGAGAAAGATACGAGGTTTACTAGTTGTAGTTTAGTTATTGCAATAACTAAATATATATGTTTTACCATAAAAAGGTTCTTTGTGAAGGTACAAAGCAGAAAAGAAAGGGTATTGAGTTGAAGCAAAACTATATATTATTTACCCGAAATATATATACGTTAGAACATTTTTCGATCTAATAGTCTCATTCCGATGCCTAAATTAGTTTCTTCGAGAAAAGTCTGTCCCATACAGAATAATTAAGTCAATCTTTTTATAGACTAGTGTAGGGGTAAGGGCCTATTTATAGGCTAAGAGGTAGAGTCCAACTTGGATTAGGGTTTCTACCCCCTTGGCACAAGAGGGGAGGAGGGTCGGGGAAAAAAATTTGAACTAGTGAATTTTGCTTCACAAGATGTAATCTATTGAGTTTTCCCTTGTGGATAATTTGAAAATATATATTAAAAATAAATTATATACAGTTTGAACTCCAATTAATTAGAACATGCTTATTTTGCTATATTACCTTTTTGGGGATGTGTTGTTCTCTTCTACTCTTCTAGTTGCAATCCCTGAGAGCGTTCACAATGGAGGAGCTAAATTTTTATGTAAAATAACTCCTCAAAACTCAATTTATCTAGTTTAGCTAATAACTTTTTAAGGACCTCCTACATCCGATTAGTTATATTTTTATCTATATCATTTAATTTTAATTATTTTTTTTATTTTTATAATGATTGTATTTTTCTTAATATCTTATTTTTCAACTTTTGAGAAAAAAAAGTGATGTGGAGAGAGAAACAATAAAAAAAACGTGGAAAGAAAATTTTGTGAGAGATAGTAGGAGAAAAAAACAGACGTGGGAGAAAATGTAGGAAAATAGCTCTTTCAATATTACCGCTACATGTAGCTTTTTTTTTAGCTCATTTAACAAAAAATTTATTCTACATTTTTTTTAGCTTATCCAATGTAGATGGTATTTTATCAATTTAAAGAGCTATTTTAGATAAAAATGACATTTAACTCTTCCATTGTGAATGCTCTCAGAGAGTCTCTGATGACACATATAATCTAAGAGTATCAACAACAATAATAATAAGAGAGAGTTTATATTAGAAAGATATGGGTCAGCAGTCCAAAATTTTTAAATTCTTAAGTTTTTTATTTTGACAAACTACTCATTGGGTACGTTAAACTCTACAATAAAATTTATTCGTCAAATTTTGTTAATTGCCGTTATCTTACTTGAAACGAATCATTTTTTACTTATTAAAATATTAATTTTTTAAAATTTAATTTTAAAAATTAAATCTATTAAAAAAAAAAGGAATGGTCAAACCACCCCATAGGGGAAACCACCCTCATGGCCTCAGCCACCCCCTTAAAAAAAAAAATTAAAAAAAAAAATATAGGGGTGGCCGAACCACCCTCATGGCCTAAGGGGTGGCCAGCCACCCCTTATAGGGTGGTTCGCCCATTTTTTTTTTTTTAATAGATTTAATTTTTAAAATTAAATTACAAAAAATTAATATTTAGTGGGTAAAAAACAATGCGTTTCAAGTAAAGTAACGACAGTTAACAAAATTTGACGGATGGATTTTATCGTAGGGTTTAACATACCCAAGGAGTAATTTGTCAAAATAAAAAACTTAAGAATTTAAAAATTTGGGCTGCTGACCCATGTTTTTCTAATAAAAATTCCCTAATAATAATAGCAACTTTTTTTTTTTTAATAAAATAATTTCCACATAGGATCAGGAGGACACAAAAAGAACACCAGGAAAGCACCTAACATTTTCCTAATAATAATAATAATAATATCAAAAATCATGATAGTATATATAATTATATTGCAGATGAAATGCTTATAGACTACTATGGAAAATGCTAGGGGTTCTCCTCGTAGGTTCTCCTGGCGTTCTCCCAGCCTTACATAAAACATGATTTAAGAAAAATTAAAATTGTAGTGGCCTCTACCACCGTTTTTTTAGTCATTAACACCAAATTGGAGGCATTAGCAACAAATTTGTGAGGCATTAGCATCAAAATTGAGGCATTAGCATCAAATTTAGGATGATCAAATTCATTTTGGGTGATATCATCTCTAAAGGGTTAACCTTCCACATTTAGGTTTTAGTTTTGAATCCAAAAACAAGTTTTAAAACATTAGAACCTAACAATTAACTCATAAAAATTAATTTATTAGCAAAAAAAGGGTACAACAATTTTATTTTATTTTAAATCATGTTCTACATAAAGTTAGGAGAACGCCAGGAGAACACTACGGGGAGAACCCCTAGCAAACCCCGACTACTATATAGTATATATGAGACTTTCATCTAGATGGGTATATATTAAATATTGCCTATTGCAACAGCTTTTCATTTGGAAATATATATTAATTAAGTCGTTATCTGGAAATTAATTTGTTTAATTTGAAGTTACTAGAACTGCAAATTAAGTCAGGCAATGAACAAATTAAGAGGTTAAGAATATTATAGAACTTGAACAAGTGGCCTCTTGGCTCTTGGTCTAACCACGTTTTATATTTTATGATCAATTTTCCAATAGTGTATGATGATTTTCAAAAATATATTATATGTAATTTAATTGATTGACAATCACTGAATAAAAAGAAAAATCAGTCCATGTACTTGTCACATGCCATCATATATATATATATATATGGTTATAAATTAGAAAACATATATATAAAGCCAAGAAGAAGTCTTTCATCGGTCTCATTTTCTTAAATATATGAAAAATTCTCTAAAATTTCCACAAAAAACTACGTGCATTTGTTGCGGCGACCTTCCGTGTGGTAACGAAAGTCAGAGACCGAACAAATTAAGGCGATAGTTTGTTGTTAATGAAATGAAACAATTGCCTCAATAAACCTCAAAGTAATTTTAAAAACCATATTTTTTATGTTTATTTATCTGCCTGATTTATTTATTTATTAATTTTAGTTCTACTTATTCTTTTGAAATCTTGGCAATGGCAACATACTACCAAGTCTGATGTTCCACCTGACATCACATAAGAATTGAAAGCTCATTAATCATTATACTTGTAATAAAAATATCATATTTTTATATGCATATTAATATCCTATTGCAGTAACTTGGAACTAATGAGTTGTTTTCTTAAAATTATTTGTCATCATATTTATTAAAAATAAATAAAGAAAAAGCAAAAGCACTATGTACAAGTCATAATCGAGAGATTAATTTAAGGTAGTAAAGTCTACTGAAGCAAGCTGCAGCCCTTCCCCTCATGCCAAAAAAACCAATAAGGTTCATAGTAAAACTAAAAGCCACTCTCTCAATTTCATATGAAACACATTAATTGAGTACTCTCAATTTGATTTGAAATAGAAAGGATCCGATTCTCTCTCTTTCACCATACAATATAAAACATAAAAAAGAAAATGTAGTATAATTTAGGTTGAAAACGTTTTTGGACTTACAAATTGTTACAAAAAATAATACTGCGAAATAAAATACGATCCAGGTACCTTTCTTCAAAATAGGATTTAAGAGCATCTCCAGTAAGAGTAGCTATTTTAACCACTCAAAATACACTTTTTTTTTTTTTTTTTTTTTTTCATTTTAGCTACTAGTTTTTCACTACACACTCCAGCATAACATATATTTTAACTATCTCTTTTAATTAAATATCATTTTTCAATATTATTTTATTATTTTTTATCTTTTCATTTTCTTCACCGCACAGCTGCCCATTTTCTTCCCCATCTCTCTCACCCGCACATTTTTTTCCCCATCTCTCTCTTCCTCTTCTCTTCTCTTCATTTTCTCTCTAAAACACCAATATCTGCACGTGGGTTCCGATTTCATCTTCGATTTTACCAAATAATCTTCAATTTTTTCAAGTATCAGCACGAATGGGTTCCCATTTTATTGATTTTTCCATGTTCGTTAATTCTGAACAGGAATGGGTTTTGATTTTGCAGCGCACACTTGGTACCAGAATGGGTTTCGTTGATTTTGCAGGAATCATCTTGCCGGAACTTGGAGGTGCTGGTCTTCACCTTCATGGGGTTTGAGTTCATACCTATTTGATTTGATGCTTTTTTTTTTTTTTCTGTAGATTTTGGGTGTGTTCTGAGTGAAGGAAAGGAACTAAAGGGATGGCTTCAAGAGATTTGGGCGTATGTTTTTGGGTACTTTTGGTTGATTTTTTGTCTGAGGGAGAGAGAGCTCAAGGAAGAAGGGAGCGTTGAGGGAGAATGTTAATCTTGCAGGAGTACTTTTGAAGGCCATTTGATCGTCCACCCATCCATCGTTAGGCATCTTCAGGCCAATCAAAATGATCTTTGGGCAAGGCCTATTAGTGTTTTTTTAGTTTTGCTATTGAGGCCCAAAGGTGAGAGTAAGATGTGGTCAAGTTTTTATTTTTCTAATGAAAAAATATAATTTAATGATAGGGGTTATTACAAAATTGATTCATTTATTAATCGTATCGACCAGTTTGACACAAATCCTATTGCACTAAACCCAAACTTTCTGATGTCGTGATGTTTATGAATTATGTAAAAAACAGTCAGCCCTATTTGGTTTTTACCATCAACATAAGCTTTTAAAACAGGTAGTAAATTAACAACTAAGATCTAGCCAAAGGCTGACTTATAGCTGCTTCCATTGATGCATATCAAGGAAAGAGGTGGTTCATGGCCCAAGATAGCAACAAGAAGAATAAGCATCCCTCTAAATAAGTTAACTACCTTGCCAAAACTTAGAATACTCATTTTAAGATGAATCTGGAATTTCTTTGAAATAATAAATTCTCCAAATAGTTATTTTGTTTTAATCTTCTGAGTTGTTCTGCCGGATCAGTCGCTCAAGACATTATCTACCCAAACTCACTCTTACAGAGTAAACCTCGGTCTTGTGTATTGTATCCTTGGAAATTTTCTTATACGAAATTGAGTAAATCGCTGGCTTTTCACCGGAGAGGTGTGGCCCCAAGGATTGTTTGCACAGATGTTGAACTTTAGACCTTGAAAGGAGCAAACCTCCAAGACTAAGGCTTTCACCACTTGGGCCAACCCCTTGGAGTTAGCTAGTTGGGAATGATTCTAATAGAACAAATTCTTCAATTAGTGAGTATAAATGTTTGGTGGGTGATACAATCGGAACCTAAATGTAAATGACAATACCAACCACAATCCTTATAATAACCGACAGATATTGCATAAATCCTACAACAAAATGCTAAAGTTCCTCACAGCACTGCACTCTATGGATTACATGTACTCATTTAAAATCAAAGAATTGAGTACCATCTTTTTAAATACCATTGTTGAGAATAGCAGACGAGTGAGTAGGGTTCACAAGATACTATACTTCGCCTCCAAAGCAATGGTAATCATTGAAATACAGTACGCAGCACTCAGAGGGTAACCAGAAACTGATACAAAAGAAAAAAGAAAAAGAGATTCCAGAGGTGATTAGTTAGAAACAGAGAAAATATCATGTTCATATTCTAAGAGCCATGTCTTTGCTATAGACAATTTCAAATCTGTACCTAGAATGCTCAATATGCGACAAAAATGATGATGAATCATATACCCTAATATCATCTGGTCATCTTAATTCATTCCTGTGTAAAATTTCGTTTCAACTTATTTGCAATTTGATACCCAAGACAAGTTCTCAAGCTTTTGACCTCAAACAGCTATAAAGAGCAAACAGAAAGGGAGTATATTTTTTACAATTAAAGGCATCAAAATGCATATTTTGATTGGCAATTTCATAAATAACGTTGGGTGTAGTTTTACTCAGCTGTGAACAAGATTTATGTCTCAGGAGCTACACATGAATATGAAAATTTATTATTGCAGCTAAGACTAGGCAAGTACAAATTGTCAAATAACCTTAAATCCTTCTTGGATGAGCCCATGTGATTCAATTGCATTACTCATTTTAATTCAAGTTTCAACCAATGAATACTAAGTTTACTGTCTCACCTAATTATGTGTTAAATAAAATGTATTCATACATCTTAAAAATACATAGATAGTTACTTAAAAGAAATGCTACGCACACTCCTACTTCCACACTTACTGACATGGCAGTAAAAATCATCATTAGATTTTGAATATATCACTATTGAGTTTTAGATTCAATAGTAGTTTTCACTACCATGTCAGGGAGTATGCACTTAAGAGTATGAGAGTGAGAGTGTGTGTGGCATTTCTCTTGCTTATATGCCTGTGTGCAAGTGCATGCACAGACGCACATGGTGCACACCCAACCCACCTGGATTTTCTAATGTGATATGTCTGGGTTATTAACAATAAGGGTTGAAGGTAGGAATGGTACATGACAGGTGATCAAATTCAGGTTCGGGGTTGGGGTGAGGGTTGAGCAAACCATGCTCCATTTCACCTAATACTCATAATTCCATGACTCAAAATTTAAGAATCTTTTAAACATAATTTATGACAACTTTAGGAACCAGTCTTGCGAAAACAGAGAGAAGCTACTGAATGCTTGATGCAGCTCATACTCCTGGATTGGGTGGGAAAGACAAGGGGGGATTGAGCCTCTCTGTTAGCCCTCCTACTCAGCCAGTCATGCATGTGTGCGCATTGAATTTTTACCAATTTCTGCTATGCGTTATCGCATTAAGTAGTAAGTTTTAAAATTATAGACACACAAAACAGTTGAGCTTTTCAATACTCAGTCTACCCAATTCGGGAAACTCTTCCCCACCCTCTTTGGAGAACGCTTCTCTTTAACTGCCTGCCTGATAGTGCAGATGCCTTCAAATATAATATATCGTTTGTTGAGTAATGTTACTTTTCACACCTATTTTTATCATACTCATATCACATCGGCTAATATGACGCGTTTTAAGTGGCTGGAAAAGAGGAGAGGAGGCTATCACAAATGCATTAAAGTGATACTGAAAAACACGAAGGAAAGACATAACATGCACTTGAAGAGGAACATGAAAGTTCAGAATTTCGACAAAAATGCAATGATGAAATAAGAAAGCGATGTAGGATAAATTTACCTGATATAAAATCATCTGCGTAATCTTTATCAATTTTCCCATGGGCCATTGCACCAACCTGAAAACACACAAGTTTTCTCTCAGACAACATGCGTGTGTATTTTCATGTGTGTTAAGTACCAGTTAGTTTGAGCTTACCACAAAAATAAGGTCGACATCACTACCAGCAGAAGCCACATATTGGTTTATATTAACCAATTTATCTGAACTATGTGAGAGGCCTGATATCAAAGCAAATATTAACATCATTTTCAGTAATGGAGTAGATGACATTGCAAAAATCATACAACTATAACCTTACCTATTCTGCGAGAGTTGATGGGTAGATATTGGGTTACAGGGTTCTTGATCACACGCAAAAGTTTCTCACGCTTACCAACAGCAGAAATACTCAGTTTTTGTAGCAGCTGCACTGCAAAACAGCTGAAACTAGTCAATGAAAAGCAAAACTAACTCCCCCCAAAAAGAAAAAGCACACAACATTAGCAAGCTGGTTAGAGGGTTAAACGGAACCAGCTGAACTTACACATGATACCAGCGAACCGCTTAAATGTCCTTGGAATACGAACGTATGGTTTAACTTCAATCAGAACACCTTTCTCAGTTCTCACATACACAGCTCGCAACCTCCCACTCTTATTAATTCGGCTATCCAAAATCATTAGGAGAGCCTGAATGCAGCAATGCTTAAGATCATTTACGGTTTGAAGTACTAGAAAATAAAAAATTACATGAAAGATAGCTAATGAAATAAATGATAATGTAGGGCCATTTCAATTTTGAAACAATTGCCTTATATGCAGGACAGCAGTCATCATGATTGGTTTTAAAGATGTTATGCATAAATGGGACAGCATGTAATAAATAGCTAGAAAATTTCATAGCATATCAAGCGCAATGATCGGAAGAAAGTGTCATCCTATGATTGAGAAGTCCACCAACCTGATGAACAATATCGGGCCTGTAATCAGCAGGATTTCTGTTATTTTTCCGCAAGAAATTGGCGTGATCATCCGAGTTCAAGAGCTGGTAACTCTGTATGCAATATACTAGTTACAAAAAGAGAAAATGATTCACAAAAAGCAATGAAACACCAACCACTAAGAAATCCCGGTAAAACCCATTACCCTGAGAATGTAAAATTCATAATACAATGCAACCCAAAACCAAATTTTGTATGGGATAAGAGAAAACATTGCAGCCAAGCCTGAAGAGACCCCAGGAAAACTCCCAAAGCAAACAGTTAAACCCCAACCCCTGAGAGCTTAAAACCCATAACACAGCTCCTACATACAACCAAAAATCAAGTTTTCATATTTGACAACATGTACATATGAAAACCCGGAAAAGAAAAATGTAGCTTATTGACCTTTCCAACTTTAGCCACTTCCAAAGAAGCCTTTTCAAGAATGAAGATGATCCCATCTTTGTTGGCATTCTGATGGTCACTTGGGGCGATTGGAATACCCTCGAGATCATTCGCTACCTCTTTTCCTTCTTCTCCTTCCTCTGCCTCTTCCTCATGATTACTTGTTATCAAAGGGAATTAATACACTATACTCCATCCAATTAAAAACCCTCTTCCATACACAATTATAATAATAATTATATCTACATAAAATAAAATAAAAATTAAAAACTATATAATAAATATATATATTTGGCCTCCCCCAGGGATTGATGACGCGTAGAATATTATAATATTAAACCATTTTGGCGTGTCTCTTTTGTTATTGAACGAGAACAAATTCCATCGAGGAAAAAACACGTCAATCTACAGCTTGTCCACCGACCTTAATTAACAAACGTTTGAAAGACAATTCCAGAAACATCGAGTCTTTTAATTAATTGAAGAACAAATAAATGGGAAATAGAAAATTCGTGTCCCGAATAAAATCATGAATGTCCTTTTCAAATCATCAAATTGTATTTGATTACTCTGCAATTAACGATTCCCACATCAATGTCTGTGACGTGGACGCCACCCTCTAGCTAACTAGTTACGTTATTTAAGCCGTTTGCCTTGCGCAAGCCAGCAATAGACCAAAAGGTTTATACCTAAGAAGCACTTGTGCGATGTGGTTGTAGGTTCAATAACCGCTAATCGGTGGTTATTTTAATATCGTTAACCGCTTAAGATGGTATAGTTGCAATTATTAAAAATGGTTGCATAACTACAACTGTAATTGCTTGTACATCATACTAATGATTATGGCTCTAATCTATTGTTATTTACTTAATTTTTTTTTTCTTTTATTGAAAATTAAGATCATGTTTGATTCGCAGATTAGTTCATTGGATTGAACTAGCTAACGGTAATACTCTATTCATGAGAATAGTTTATTCCTATGAGATTACTAATCTCATACATACAAAGTTAGCTAAGTCACTTAAAAATGAGTGACTTAATTAATCGTTTCATGTGGGATTAAAATTATTGTGTAAATTGTAAAAAAAAAAACACCACCTTTTTCACACCCATGACGCTTCCCTCAAATTGACGCAAAACGATATGTCTCTCAAAGCGATTGACTCTCTCAATGCAAACTACAACAATCACTCTTTTCTGTGCAAGGTATTTCTCTCCCTCTCTCTTCTCTTCAATCTCTCTTCTTTGTTTTTTGGCTATTTCATTATCTCTTTGTTTCTTGGATTTTTTTTCCCTGTACTGTCTCTCAATTTTTGTTTTTTAATTATGTTTTTTTTTAATTTTTATTTCTTTTGATTCTCTGTATTGTTTCTCTGTTTTTTTTTTTTTTACCGTTTATTTTGATTATGTTTATTTGTCTCTCTTTCTCTATACCGTTTCCTTTTTTTTTTTTTTCTTTTTTGATTGAATTTGATTAACATTAGAATTCAAGATTGAGTTTGATTGACATTACAACCAATTAAAGGAATATGAATAACTAATCTATTTCACACTTTCTATTATCAATGATAGCTAATCCTTTTCCAATAAACTACACAATCCACAAATGAAACGAAACCTAATGTTGAGAAAGATACAAGGTTTACTCTTGATCTAGTTGTAGTTTAGTTATTGCAATAACTAAATATATATGTTTTACCAGAAAAAGGTTCTTTGTGAAGGTACAAAGGAGAAAAGAAAGGGTATTGAGTTGAAGCAAAATTATATATTATTTACCCGAAAAATATATACACTAGAACATTTTTCGATCTAATAGTCTCACTCCGATGCCTAAATTAGTTTTTTTTGAGAAAAGTCTGTCCCATACAGAATAATTAAGTCAATCTTTTTATAGACTGGTGTAGGGCCCTATTTATAGGCTAAGAGGTAGAGTCCAACTTGGATTAGGGTTTCTACCCCCTTGGCACAAGGGGAGAGGGGGGGAGGTCGGAGAGGAGAATTTGAATTAGTGAATTTCGCTTCACGAGGTGTAATCTATTGAGCTTTCCTTTGAGGACAATTTGAAAATATATTATATACCGTTTGAACTCCAATTAATTAGAACATGCTTATTTTGCTATATTACCTTTTTGGGGATGTGTTGTTCTCTTCTACTCTTCTAGTTGCAATCCCTGAGAGAGTCTCTGATGACACATATAATCTAAGAAGTATCAACAACAATAATAAGGGAATTTATATTAGAAAGGCATAGGTCAAATTTAAATTTAGTCTTGTTTTTATTTGACAAATTACTCATTGAGACAATAAAATTCTTCAATCAATTTTTTTAACTATTGTTGCCTTGCTTAAAATGTTTTTACCCATTAAAATATTAATTTTTTAATTTAATTTTAAAATTAAATCTATTAAAAAAAAAAAAAGGTAGTCATGCCACCCCAGTCTGGGGGTGGCTCATGGCCTAAGGGGTGACTGAACCACTCCCATGGCCTAAGGGGTGGCCAGCAACCCCCTATTCAGCCACCCTTGTATTTTTTTTTTAATAAAAAATAGCCAACCCCATGGCCTAAAGGGGTGGCTGGGGGGTGGTTCGGCCACTTTTTTTATTTTTAATAGATTTAAATTTTAAAATTAAATTAAAAAACATTAATATTTAGTGGGTAAAAAACTATGCGTTTCAAGTAAGGTAATGACAGTTAACAAAATTTGACGGATATATTTTATTGTAGGGTTTAACGTACCCAATGAGTAATTTGTCAAAATAAAAAACTTAAGGATTTAAAAATTGTGGACTGCTGACTCATGCCTTTCTAATAAAAATTCCTAATAATAATAATAGCAACTTTTTCTTTTTTTTTTTATAAAATAATTTTCACATAGGATCAAGAGGACATGAAAAGAACACCAGGAGAGTACCTAACATTTCCTAATAATAATAATAATAATAATAATAATAATAATAATATTATTATTATTATTATTATTATTCATGATAATATATATAATTATATTGCAGATGAAATACTTATAGACTATATAGTATAAATGGGACTTTCATCTAGATGGTTATATATTAAATATTGCCTGTTGCAATAGCTTTTCATTTGGAAATATATATTAATTAACTCGTTATCTGGAAATTAATTTGTTTAATTTGAAGTCACTAGAACTGCAAATTAAGTCAGGCAATGAACAAATTAAGGGGGTTAAGAATATTAGAACTTGAACAAGTGGCCTCTTGGCTCTTGGTCTAACCACGTTTTATATTTTAATGATCAATTTTCCAATAGTGTATGATGATTTTCAACTATATAATTACTATATATTATATGTAATTTATAATATATGTAAATTATAATGTAATTTACATATATTATATGTAACATAAATTATATTATATGTAATTTAATTTAATTTTTATTCAGTGATGATTGACAATCACTGAATAAAAATTAAGAAAAATCAGTCCATGTACTTGTCACATGTCATCATATATGGTTATAAATTAGAAAAACATATGCATAAAGCCAAGAAGAAGAAGTCTTTCATCAGTCTCATTTTCTTAAATATATGAAAAATTCTCTAAAATTTCCACACAAAAAATCTACATGCATTTGTTGCGGTGACCTTCCGCGTGGTAACGATAGTCAGAGACCGAACAAATTAAGGCGATAGTTTGTTGTTAATGAAATGAAACAATTGCCTCAATAAACCTCAAAGTAATTTTAAAAATCATTTTTTTTGTTTATTTATCTGCCTGATTTATTTATTTATTTATTTAATTTCAGTTCCACTTATTCTTTTGAAATCTTGGCAGTGGCAACATACTACCAAGTCTGATGTTCCACTCATTTGACATCACATAAGAATTGAAAGCTCATTAATGATTATACTTGTAATAAAAATATCATATTTTTATACGCATATTAATATCCTATTGCAGTAACTTGGAACTAATGAGTTGTTTTCTTATAATTATTTGTCATCATATTTATTAAAAATAAATAAAGAGAAAACAAAAGCACTATGTACAAGTCATAATCGAGAGATTAATTTATGGAAGTAAAGTCTATTGAAGCAAGTTGCAGCCCTTCCCCTCATGCCAAACAAACCAATAAGGTTTGTAGTAAAATCCACTCTCTCTATTTTATTTAAAATGCACTAAATGGGTACTCTCAATTTCATTTAAAATGGAGAGGATCCGTTCCCCTCTCTTTCACCGTACATTATAAAACATAAGAAAGAAAATGTAGTGTAATTTAGGTTGAAAACATTTTTGGACTTACAAAATGTTACAAAATAATAATAATGCGAAATAAAATACGGTACCAGTACCTTTCTTGTACCAAAATAGGATCTAAATGAGTTATTCCATATGATTGGTTTTTTGAATTTTTAGCGTCTTCTTTTTTCAGTGGTGGAGCACGCTACTAGAGCAATACCCACAATATCCATAATCTAAGCCTCAACAGATTCAGAAAACCAAAAAGAGAAAGACTGCTACTTTTGTTGTAGCAAGTTGTTTCACTTAATTAGAAAAAAAAAAAGGTTGTTTCACTTATTTTTCTATCATTTCCATGGCATTGGCTTATTTATTTATTATTAATTTTCTATTCAATGGGGGAAAGGGAAAATTACAATAAATAAATAAATAATCTGACCCAAATGGGTAACTCGGCCGCTATAAAGGGCGATAACCATAGACAGCTCCGAACAACAAAGAATAAAAAGGGTTATGACTCTACTCACTCAATACATTGTAATGAGTAATGTTTGGGCTGCTCACTCATATGTGCATACATACATATATATATATATATATATTCAGTATGATAGATTCAAACGATTTCTTGATCCATCCTAGCCCCATACATCTAATTAACATGCTCAAATAACTTTTTCCAATTGTATATCCCACTCCTCAAAAATTATAAGTGAAGTGATTGAGAATATTAATCTTGCAGGAGTCCTTTTGAAGGCCATTTGGTCGTCCACCCATCCATCATTGGGCATCTTCAGGCCAATTAAAATGATCTTTGGGCAAGGCCTATTAGTATTTTTTTCGTTTTGCTATTGAGGCCCAAGGTGAGAGTAAGAAGTGGCCGAGTTTTTATTTTTCTAATGGAAAAAATATAATTTAATGATAGTGGTTATTACAAAATTGATTCGTTTATTGATCGTATTGGCTAGTTTGACACGAATCCTATTGCACTAAACCCTAACTTTCTAATTTCGTGATGTGTTTATGAATTATGTAAAAAACTGTTAGCCCTATTTAGTATTTACCATCAACATAAGCTTTGATTTTTTTTTTTTTTTTTTGAAAATAATCTCATATTATTGATTAATCAGAGCCTTGCTCAGCAAGGACTAAATCATGAATACACGGGGGATACCCCCAAGCCCATACATGATCTTCATTGATTTCTAACGCATACTTTGCTAACCGGTGAGCTGTTTCATTTGCTTGTCTGGGAACGTGATTGACGCTCCATGCCAGCAGTTGTTGAAGGTTTTCTCGAGCTTCTTCTATTACCATCCCATAACTTCCTCTCCAGATGCCTTCTCTACGGAAAGCTTGAACGGCTTCCATAGCATCTCCTTCAAGGATTATTTTTCTCACTTCCATCCTGCGGCTTAATTCAGTTGCATGCCAAGCTGCCATAGCTTCCGCTGAAGCAGGATCCAACATGGCTGGTTTGACGGTACAGAGGGAGGCTACAACGCCCCTGCGTGATCACGCAAAATGACACCCACCCCCACACGGTTCGTCTCCCTGGAGACAGCAGCGTCCCAGTTCAGCTTCAGATAATCTTCTGGTGGTTTTTCCCATTTCATGCATCTCACTACAGGTGCAATTTGGTCTCCCATATTCCTGTCCCTCGTTCCCACCGTTTTATAGCTTTCCAATTGCTCTCTGGCCTGCCGTAGGATCATTGTTGGTGATTGGAAAACTTCCCCCCGCACCACAATGTTTCTTCTAAACCAGAGTTGACGTGCAACTGTGGCAAAGAGTAAAAAATCTGCTCCATCTAGTCTGTCCCTCATCTTCTGCACCACTTCCCTGAAAGAGACCTCATCACTAGTGGTTTTTTGAATAGCTGTCGGACATTCAAGCCACACGTCCTTTGCCGATTGGCAATTCCATAGGATATGTCCTACCGATTCTACAGCTACGCCACACACTGGGCACATGGGATCAGACTGAATGTGTCTTCTTTGCAAATTCTCACGTGTGGGGAGTATTTCTTGGCAAGCTCTCCAGATAAACATCTGCAATGCCTTTGGGCCTCTAAGTCTCCATATTAGTCTCCACAACTCTTCATTGGATTTCCAGCTCGAGCAGGAAGCCTCATCCCTCTGAGCACCCTCTTTTGCTAGATGGTAACCACTCCGAACAGAGTAAACTCCATTCTTTGTGCCGCCCCAAACCAGCTGATCCGACCTTCTCCCAGGGCAAATTGCAAGACCGCATATTTTTTCTATTTCCTCTTCAGAAAAATGCTCCTGCAGAATCTGGACATTCCACCATCTCTTGTCATAGTCAATGAGCTCACTGACCCGTGCATTGCTGGGGAAGGAAAAATTGGGTGATTGAATCCGATTGGTAGAGACCAAGGGGATCCACCTATCCTCCCAAATTCTAACTGTTTTCCATCAGCCACCCGCCATATCATCCCTTCCGTAAGAATACTAATTGGCATTCCAAATGCTATGCCATGCATATGACGGCCTCCTTAACCAAGTTAGATTCCAAAAAAGAATGGTTTGGAAAATACTTTGCCTTAAGCACTATACCCACCAAAGACTCTGGATGTTGCAAAATGCACCAACCTTGCTTAGCTAGGAGGGCTTTGTTAAAAACTTCTAGATCACAAAAACCCAATCCCCCTTCATCTTTTGGTAGGCTCATTTTTCTCCAACTCATCCACGCTGTTTTTGACAAGTTCTCCTTATGTCCCCACCAAAATTTTCCCATCATCGAGTTGAGCCTCCGACACAAGGAGTTTGGAAGTTGAAATATACTCATTGTATAAGTAGGTATAAGAATAACTGCTTTTAAAAGTACCTCCTTACCTGCTTGTGAGAGAAATTTTTCCTTCCACCCTTGGAGTCTATCCCAAACCCTCCCTTGGATATTTTGGAGCATGGTTTGCTCAAGTAGTAAATTAACAACTAAGATTTAGCCAAAGGCTGACTTATACCTGCTTCCATTGATGCATATCATATAAAGAGGTGGTTCATGGCCCATGACAGCAACAAGAAGAATAAGCATCCCTCTAAATAAGTTAACTACCTTACCTTGCTATGAACTTAGAATACTCATTTTAAGATGGATTTGAAAATTTCTTGAAATAATAAATTCTCCAAATAGTTATTTTGTTTTAATATTTTGAGTTGTTCTGCCGGATTAGTCGCTCAAGACATTATCTACCCGGACCCACTCTTACAAAGCAAATCTCGGTCTCGTGCACTGCACCCTTTGAAATTTTCCTACATGAAATTGGATAAATCGCTGGCTTTTCATAGGAAGGTGTGGCCCCAAGGATTGTTTGCACCCAAGAGATGTTGAACTTTAGGCTTTGAAAGGAGCAAACCTCCAAGACTAAGGCCTTCACCACTCGGGCCAACCCCTTGGGGTTAACTAGTTGAGAATGATTCTAATCGAACAAATTCTTCAATTAGTAAGTATAAAAGTTTGGTGGGTGATACAATCGGAACCTAAATGTAAATGACAATACCAACCACAATCCTTATAATAACCGACAGATATTGCATATAAATCCTACAACAAAATGCTAAAGTTCCTCATAGCACTGCACTCTATGGAGTACATGTACTCATTTAAAATCAAAGCATTGAGTACCATCTTTTTAAATACCATTGTTGAGAATAGCAGACGAGTGAGTGGGGTTCACAAGATACTATACTTCGCCTCCAAAGCAATGGTAATCATTGAAATACAGTACGCAGCACTCAGAGGGTAACCAGAAACTGATTAAAAAAAAAGATTCCAGAGGTGGTTAGTTAGAAACAGAGAAAATATCATGTTCATATTCTAAGAGCCATGTCTATGCTATAGACAATTTCAAATCTGTACCTAGAATGCTCAATATGCGACAAATATAATGATGAATCATATACCCTATATCACCTGGTCATCTTAATTCATTCCTGTGTAAAATTTCGTTTCAACTTATTTGCAATCTGATACCCAAGACAAATTCTCAAGCTTTTGACCTCAAACAGCTATAAAGAGCAAAACAGAAAGGGAGTATATTTTTTACAATTGAAGGCATCTAAATGCATATTTTGATTGGCAATTTCATAAATAATGTTGGTTGTAGTTTTACTCAGCTGTAAACAAGATTTATGTCTCAGGAGCTACACATGAATATGAAAATTTATTATTGCAGCTAAGACTAGGCAAGTACAAATTGAAAAATAACCTTAAATCCTTCTTGGATGAGCCCAAGTGATTCAATTGCATTAGTCATTTTAATTCGAGTTTCAACCAATGAATACTAAGTTTACTGTCTCACCTAATTATGTGTTAAATAAAATGTATTCATACATTTTAAAAATACATAGATAGTTACTTAAAAGAAATGCTACGCACAATCCTACTTTCACACTCATTGACGTGGTAGTAAAAATCACCATTAGATTTTGAATATATCACTATTGAGTTTTAGATTCAATGGTGATTTTCACTGCCATGTCTGGGAGTATGCACTTAAGAGTATGAGAGTGAGAGTATGTGTAGCATTTTCTCTTGCTTATATGCATGTGTGCAAGTGCACGCACAAACACACATGGTGCACACCCAACCCACCTGAATTTTCTAATGTGATATGTCTGGGTTATTAACAATAAGGGTTGAAGGTAGGAATGGTACATGACAGGTGATCAAATTCAGGTTCGGGGTTGGGGTGAGGGTTGAGCAGACCATGCTCCATTTCACCTAATACTCATAATTCCATGACTCTCAAAATTTAAGAATCTTTTAAAAATAATTTATGATAACTTTAGGAACCAGTCTTGCGAAAACAGAGAGAAGCTACTGAATGCTTGAATGATGCAGCTCATATTCCTGGATTGGGTGGGAAAGACAAGGGGGGATTGAGCCTCTGTTACCCCTCCGACTCAGCCAGTCATGCATGTGTGCGCATTGAATTTTTACCAATTTCTGCTATGTGTTATCGCATTAAGTAGTAAGTTTTAAAATTATAGACACAAAACAGTTGAGCTTTTCAATACTCAGTATACCCAATTCGGGAAACTCTTCCCCACCCTCTTTGTAGAACACTTCTCTTTGAACTGCCTGCCTGATAGTGCAGATGCCTTCAAATATAATATATTGTTTGTTGAGTAATGTTACTTTTCACACCTTTTATCATACTCATATCACATCGGCTAATATGACGCGTTTTAAGTGGCTGGAAAAGAGGAGAGGAGGCTATCTCAAATGCATTAAAGTGATACTGAAAACACGAAGGAAAGACATAACATGCACTTGAAGAGGAACATGAATGTTCAGAATTTCAACAAAAATGCAATGATGAAATAAGAAAGTGATGTAGGATAAATTTACCTGATATAAAATCATCTGCATAATCTTTATCAATTTTCCCATGGGCCATTGCACCAACCTGAAAACACACAAGTTTTCTCTCACACAACATGCGTGTGTATTTTCATGTGTTAAGTACCAGTTAGTTTGAGCTTACCACAAAAACAAGGTCGACATCACTACCAGCAGAAGCCACATATTGGTTTATATTAACCAATTTATCTGAACTATGTGAGAGGCCTGATATCAAAGCAAATATTAACATCATTTTCAGTAATGGAGTAGATAACATTGAAAAACCATACAACTATAACCTTACCTATTCTGCGAGAGTTGATGGGTAGATATTGGGTTACAGGGTTCTTGATCACACGCAAAAGTTTCTCACGCTTACCAACAGCAGAAATACTCAGTTTCTGTAGCAGCTGCACTGCAAAACATCTGAAACTAGTCAACCAAAAGCAAAACTAACTGCACACAACATTAGCAAGCTGGTTAGAGGGTTAAACGGAACCAGCTGAACTTACACATGATACCAGCGAACCGCTTAAATGTCCTTGGAATACGAACATATGGTTTAACTTCAATCAGAACACCTTTCTCAGTTCTCACATACACAGCTCGCAACCTCCCACTCTTATTAATTCGGCTATCCAAAATCATTAGGAGAGCCTGAATGCAGCAATGCTTAAGATCATTTACAGTTTGAAGTACTAGAAAATAAAAAATTACATGGAAGATAGCTAATGAAATAAATGATAATGTAGGGCCATTTCAATTTTGAAACAATTGCCTTATATGCAGGACAGCAGTCATCATGGTTGGTTTTTAAGATGTTATGCATAAATGGGACAGCATGTAATAAATAGCTAGACAATTTCATAGCACATCAAGCGCAATGATCGGAGAAAAGTGTCATCCTATGATTGAAAAGTCCACTAACCTGATGAACAATGTCGGGCCTGTAATCAGCAGGATTTCTGTTATTTTTCCGCAAGAAGTTGGCGTGGTCATCCGAGTTCAAGAGCTGGTAACTCTGTATGCAATATACTAGTTACAAAAAGAGAGAAAGATTCACAAAAAGCAATGAAACACCAACCACTAAGAAATCCCGGTAACCCATTACCCTGAGAATGTAAAATTCATAATACAATGCAACCCAAAACCAAATTTTGTATAGTATAAGAGAAAACATTGCAGCCAAGCCTGAAGAGACCCCAGTAAAACTCCCAAAGCAAACAGTTAAACCCCAACCCCTGAGAGCTTAAAACCCATAACACAGCTCCTACATACAACCAAAAATCAAGTTTTCATATTTGACAACATGTACATATGAAAACCCAGAAAAGAAAAATGTAGCTTATTGACCTTTCCAACTTTTGCCACTTCCAAAGAAGCCTTTTCAAGAATGAAGATGATCCCATCTTTGTTGGCATTCTGATGGTCACTTGGGGCGATTGGAATACCCTCGAGATCATTCGCTACCTCTTTTCCTTCTTCTCCTTCCTCTGCCTCTTCCTCATGATTACTTGTTTTCTCTGTCAAAGCTATTTTTGCATCTTGCACTGGTTGTTCTGCTACTTCTCCTTCTTCTTCTCTGTCAAAAACCTCTTCCCTCTTCTTCCGCTTCTTCCCCTTCACCGCATAAGGCCGCACCATTGTTTCTTTTTCTGTGGCTCCCAACAAAGTTCTGAGCCAAATACACAGAGAGATTGTGAGAGCGATTTGGGTTTAGGTTTATGACTTTAGGGCAACTTCAAGCGGGGCGGGGTGGGTATCCGGGATTTTTTTTTCAAAACAAACCGCGACCCGCCTTGCGCTGTACGGGTATTCGAAAATTAAACCCGGGACCCGCGTTTTTATTAGAGAAAATGGGCGAGGCGGGGCGGTGTAGGCGGGTGGGCGGGTATATGCCCACCTCATTGAGAAATGGTGTGGGAAATCACTACCTTTTTATTTTCTTTTTTTTTTTTTTAGGGTTAAATACTAATACCCATTGGGTTTCACATTTTTTTTTTCCTTTAGGGTTTGATTTTTATCACAAGAGGTCCTTATAATTTTGATAAATGACAAAATTGATTATTCTGTCAGTTGACCGTTAGTTGACTTAACAGACTAACACGTGAACAAATAAAAATTTGGCACTTGGTACAAAGCGGCCACTTCATCAGTGATGATATGGTCACCTAATTAAATTTTTTATTTAAAATTTTTTTTTTTCAAACAAAAAAAAGACAAACAAAAAAAAAAAAAATTGGGATGGTCGTAGCCACCCCCTTGCGCCCCAAAGCCACCCTTTTTTTTGGGTCTTTTTTTTTAAAAAAATAAATAAATAAAATAAAATAAAATTTAATTAAGTTAATGATGATGTAGCCACTTATGCCAAGTGTCAAATTTTCTTTCGTTTACATGGACTTTTGTTAAGTCAACTAATAGGAAAACCAATTTAGTCCTTTATAAAAACTACATAAATTTCCTGTGATAAAAATCAAACTTTAGGAAGGAAAAAATAAAGTTGTGAAACCTTAAGAAGGTATTAGGTATTTAACCATTTTTTTTATTATAACCTTCAGCCCTCAAGTCGGGCAGTTTTGCCCAGCCAAAAATCTACCGACTTTGGCAATTCCCAATTTCCCCAATTCTCCTTCTCCATATCTATTCTCCAAAGAAAACCATAAAACCCCATGATCATCTCCATGATACAAACTACCAATGGTCCTTCCTACACCTTCCAACCAACCTCCGATGGAGGTTGCTATTGGTCATCTTGCCATCAATCAAATAATGGTTCATCACCATCTCTTCCTTCTCCATACATGGTCCTCATTTGTATTTTGAGGAGGGGGCGGAGGATGACCTTGAAAGGTGGTATGGTATACCTTGAGGATTGACACGAACGCGGTTGACAGTGGTTAAGAACCAAGTATGGAGAAGGAATGTCCAATTAGGGTTTCCTACACTTACCAAATACGTCGCCATTTTGGTAAGTGTAAGAAACCCTAATTTAAGACAAAATTGTAATGCCCCAAAATTAGCCTCACTTAATCCGGTGAAGTCACTGGCAATTCACCCAATTGAGCCAACTTGTGACCAAATGGGTAATCCCCCTTATAAACCGTTAGAGTAAATGCAAAGAAAGGTGAATAAATCTGAGATTACTACGATTCATCAAATAAGAACATGGAACAACTATGTAGTGAAGACAAACCTGTAAGTATAAGCAAAGTATAACTAGTCAAGTAGTAGCATCCCTTGCTACTCCTATAGCAATGAACTAGATTACCTAAAGAATAATAACCACGTAAGTCTGACAACTTAGTAAGTAAACCTCACGTTTAGGTATGACAGGAGCCTAATTAATGAAAGTAAACGTGCATTTCGAGTAATAACAAAAAAGAGGGCATTACCGCTAATACATCATTTAATAGGTTTTAGGATTTTCAAAGCTTATGGTGTAAAACCGTGATAATTGCCTAAGTAGTTTAATGTAGAAAAGCTAATGCATTGTAAGTCATAACTCTCATACATGGTTCACCTGAGATATTATTCATTCTCAGGGTTGATGCTATCCCAAATGACCTATAACACAATGCCAGTGCCCTAGCCATTGCATAACATACCATACTTAACATTAGTGACACGATCGAGCCCGACATCAAGTAGCCCATACCAACTAATGATATACGTCCTATAATGACTAAACCATTGGGAATGGTTGCACCAAGGTCAAGAAACAAATGGATATAAAGCCCCGTATATCACACATATTTGAAAGCCCATGGCTGTTCATACTCACGTACCGACGTACCATGTCTTACGATGCATCTTAACAGTTCATTTAATAACACAATTACCGAGTAATTATAGAAAATAGACATGTTCATATCATACGTGTGGTCAGTCAGCTGACATATCCCACGTTTTACGTGAAACGTGTGTAAGTGTTTACTTACCTTGCGCATTCGAGCGAATCTTTCGACCCAGCTAATTCCTGTTATAATGGATACAAGACACCGTTATTTTAAGTCTTATGCAACCTAAAAATGTAGCCAAGCCTAAGCATACACGTGTGAAACTTAAGAACAAGTGCTCTGCCCACTGACCATACGTCCGACCTCGATGATATACGTCCACTTAGTGTGTTAAGCGCACCGTTTCAAGATTCGGACATTGCATGTTTTTAGTGGCATTCCTAGACCTCTAAACCTCTCCTAAGCTATTAAAACAACATATGAAACACAAGAAATCACATAACAACGATTCTTTGAGAAAACCCTTTGAAAACATCATTATTTCTAGAAAACGTATAATGAACACTTAAAAACCATTATCAAGGTAGAAACACAAGATAAAACAGTGCTAAATACAAAGGAATGGAGTTTACCCTGAAGTTTAGCACGGACATGGTCTCCTCTCCTCGGAAACTCTTCTTTGAAGCTCTCTTTTATGGATTTCTCACTCAAAATACTAAGAAAGGGTTCTGACTGGTAGCCTAAGGGCATACCAGGAGAAAGAAGAAGGCATGAGAAATGAGAGGAGGGGTGGGCTATTTATAGGAAAAGTTTGTCACCAACTCTTTGACAAAGTAGCGAACATCCAGCAACCCTAGCGTACATCTGATAGTCTTTGCACATTGGTCCAAAAGGTGTCTCATACGTCAAGGTATTACCTAAAGGGTACTCCAAAAAGTAGCGTACGTCCGATGGTCCCACATACGTTCGTTGGTACAATTTGCAGAGCATACGTCTGGTGGTCCCCCATTATACGTCCATACTACAGACAGCAGCGTACGTCCGCCTCCTATGGGTCAATGTTTGGCTTCTATTTTTCTAAAGGTTTAAAGCGTGATTAGGTTAACGCTAAGGGTTTTGGGTCTCATTAAACTCCTTCATTGAAAACTTTTGTTGATTGGTCCTATGAAAAAGATTTTGTCTAATAAAAATGTTGATTTTATCGGAGTATTACAAAAATAGCGCCGTTTTGATCTTTATTTTAAAATTATTTTTTTCTCCAAGAGGGCATTTTAGTAACTTAACCTTGTCAAAACGGCGTAGTTTTGATTTTTCTATCCAATTTGACGGTAATGACTAACGGAGTGGCCAAAATACAATTATTTGGTAGTTTTGGGGTTACTTTATCATTTTTTGAACATTAGGGGTTAAATTATATTATTCCCCATAGATTTAATTGCTTAACCATAATATATTGGATCATCATCAACAATATAAGTATTAAAATCCATAATGAGATTCCTTTTCGTTCTATCTCGCTCGCTTCTCCTCAATTCTTATGCATCATCAACAATTTTATTAGAAGCAACATAAAATTCAAGAAATAATTTTTCCTTATTTTTCAAAGGAAACACATGCTCAAGGGAAATAAAAATTTTAGATTCAATAATACTATTGCAATCTAAAAATCACTCTTGATAGTAAGGAATCTATAGTATGAACTATTACATGCAAAACCAATAGAATCACATTCATAGGTTATAAAACCAAGTTCCTCCCTTTAGGTTTAGAAAATATAACATTTTCCAAATACCCCTACACTTTGAGGTATTTCAAACAATACTTATGAATGTGACAAATAAAATAATGGCTTCCCCCCATACTTTGGTGAATAGCCCAAAATTGACAATCATAGCATTCATTATTTATTCAAATGTTCTCATTTCTTTTCATTCCCTTGATGTAGCCAAGATTTACATATACAAATATATCATACCAAATATTAATGGAATAAACCAATTAATCACAAGAAGATATATTTTCAATAATAGCTCACAAGTGTTTTAAGAAATGACTTTTATTAGTCCATCTTTCTCTAAGTATGATATGTCATTTCTCTTCTTTCTTTTCTGTCAATTGACAGTTCTAAAGCAGTTTAAAAAAAAAAAAACTAATCACCACTTGTGATTTTTTAACATTATTCTTAAATATTATATATATAGGGATTGCATATCTCAAGTTCCATCAAGATTTTTAAAAGAAAATGTTTTCATCTAAAGTCTCAGTAAATATGCAAGTATTAGGCTCAACCAAATAATAATTATCTATTATTGACTCATTATCATAAATATGTTATTGGTATCAATCTTACAATATGATAAATTTCTCAAATACCAAATAAGTCTCAATAAAAACATCAATAATCATATATATTTTATTCTGAACCATCATGTCTGAAAAATTTGAAATCTGAATGATATAAATGAAGATTTACCAAATACTTTTAAAGTATTATACTAATCTAGCATGCCATTGCTAACATAAATGCTAAATGATATTTTAATTTTGAAATAAAGTAATCAACAAAGGATCACCACTTATCAAATTACAATACTCATGTAATTATAAAAATTTTACCAGCTTTAATTCAATCAAGGAACACCTTCACTTGTTTTTTTTTTTTTTTCATTTTAATAAATGAAATTGTATATCATGTCTAAAAAAATAAAGAACTATAAATCAAAATTTAAGAACTCATAGCAGAACCGACAATTTTACTCAAGATCTTCCAAAATAGAATGTCGCCACCACACACCAAGGTGTCGTGAGAACCGATTGACTCAATACACGCTTCACGTCTCTTTCTCCTATCATGTGCCTACAAGAATCTTTTTGCAAAGTGGTATTTTTTGCACTCAATTAGCAATGCCTATGTATTTTTTCAAATACAACATGAGTAACCACTCACTTTGTTATTATTAATCTCTATGGATGTTCTCCAACAAGCCTAGCACAAAAATGCTAAGTTCTAAAATATCATGAAAGGTTAAATTTTTATTGCAACATTCGTGACCCAACAATAAAATATTATTCGACAAACAAATTAAATTAACACAATTTGAGGTCAAATAATCAAAACTCTTCTAGTCAAAATATTTTTACCAATGCCTACACATGACCTTAAGCTCTTCTTCTGATAAATGAATTAATTATCAGATATTTTTATAATAAAATCTTTCCACTTAAGAATTGATTTCATATTTCTTATATGCGAATTGCATATCACAAACTCTTATAGTATTTGATTTCTCATAAGTTTAAACATTATTGTTATGCTCTAATCAAAATATTTGTGCAATCATCACGAATCAACATTTAAGATTGTTAGAAATAAATTTGGATGGTGCACAAATTCCCATTGATATAAAATAATTACAATCTAAAAATTAACAATAAAATAAATAAAATACAATAGATGAAAAGTAGAGTATATAAAGATCTCACAATGTGCTATAGAATTACGCAAGAACATTGGCCCTACGGTGCGATCGGATCTTTTAACACGCAACCTCGCAAAATTAAACTATAGCATCTATCTTCGTTAAAGACACACTTCTAATAACGAAGAGTAATAAAACAACCCTTGATTTATGAGTATGAGGGATTTTCAAAATATTATAGAAGGAGATAATAATATAGTATGGCTTTAAGCCATAAAACAACTGTTTGACAAATGACAACTGTAAGAGATATTGGGGTAAAAAATGATCAAAATCCAAATGCTATTTTTATAGCTCAATTTATAGATGTGATGGTTGGTTGATTTTCAAGGCCATGCAAAATATTTAATAAACAAAATTGTAAGCAACGTTTTTTCCTTCTAAAGCTCATGAACATGAGTTAAAGACCAATTTGTAAAACAGTAAAGAAAACCAATGGGTTTAACTACTCATGGTCAAAAAACGTATGGAGACTAAGAGCATGTTTGGGTTTGCGGTTGCAGACCCCAAACGTGCGTCTGAAGCATCAAAATCTCGTTTCAACCAAAATTCGGTCATTTGGTAAAATGGTTGTGAAAGTACTTTTGAAGTTTCAAACGTTCAAATCAACGTTTGAACATAAGCTTGATAATGAAGCTTTTGATCAAACGCACGATTAGAAGAAAGGCGCGCAATTTTGTGATAAGTGAAATATATACAGAGACAAATATACCCATACAAATTTCACAAAATAACAACTAAATCCATATATAAGGTACAGATCCAACACAAATCTCACACACACAGAGACAAATGATTTACCATTTTCGCCGTGGGAGGAAGAGGCTACAGCTGATGGCCAGAGGGAAAGAAAAAAGAAAGAAGCTTCTCGCGGAAGCTACAGATCCAACACAAATCACACACACGTAGAGACAGATGATTTACCATTTTCACTGTGGGAGAAAGAGGCTGCAATTGATGGCCAATGAGAAAGAAAGAAGAAAGAAGAAATAAGCTTCTTGTGGAAGCTAGCAGCTAGGGAAAGGAAAAAAAATTCAAGATAATATATGCAGGGTATGGCTCGGCGCTGCATGCAGAGAGATGGGACAATTGCACGCGCGGCTCAAGGCTAGGAGGGTTTGACCCATCATTATTTATTTTTGTTTCCTGATGTGCACTTTTTTTTTTTTTTTTAACAAAAAGTTTTTGTTTATCTTGATTTTTTTTTTTTTTATAAACCTTTCTGATTGACGTGCCAAATTTTTAAACATCAACAAAAAATTAATAATTTTTAAATTATATTATTCAATTTTTTTTTTCTAATCATGCAATTTTTAAATGTTAGAAAAAATTCATAATTTTTAAATTATATAATTCAATATTTTAATTTACTGATATGGCAATTATGCCACGTCAAAATTTTTTGGACCTTTCAAAAATGTAGATTTTTTTGTAGTGTAAATACTTTGAAGTGTTGTGGTGTTAAAAAGCGTGTTTAAAAAAAAAAAAATGATTGACATAACTTTTTATTACATATAAATACAAAAAGAAAAAGAAAATGTTGGCGTTTTGTTACATAAAACATGACAAAATAATTTACACTTGTGAAAGCTAACATAACCATTTTTTTTTATCAACTAACATAACCATTTTGATATAAAAAGGTTGGTATAAAATGGAAAAAAAAAAAATCATTACATGTCCTTATATGTCATTTTTTTGCAACTAAAAGTACTTTTTTAATTTTGTTAGCGAACATCAATAACATTAAAAAGCACTTAAGACATGCAGTTACCAAACATGTAATGGTTTTTCAGTAACAATACTTTTAACAAAAGCTCATATCCAAAAGCTATATTCTGCACCGCAATCCCAAACAAGCTCTAAATGGTCTTTAATGACCAAACGGTCAAAAAATGATTAAGAAAAATAAATGGGTTGATGACCAAATAGTTATAACGTTAAAATTGGAAAAACATTTGTTAATGGTCAAATGATTTCCAAAAAAATCTTGGCAATTAATTCCAAGGGTTAAAACTGTAAAACCCAATAAAAACTCCTAAATAATATCAAATCATAAAATATTTTCAAACAAATGAAAATGAATGTTTGTAACACATATTACAACAATATATTTTTTTTTTTGACATGTCCACACACAAGGGAAGGGAGAGGATTCGAACTTGTGATTTTCAATTCATTAGGTGTGGTCTACAGCCAATTGGGTTATCCCTTAGGGACTACAACAATATTTCTTGACAACAATTGAAGTGCAAATTATTCACTAAAATAAGTCTTCAGGTAAAATGTTATCTCTTCTCCTATGAGTTTTTTTTTTTTTTTGACATGTCCACACTAGAAAGGGAAGAGGGATTCGAACTAGTGACTTCCGCTTCATTATGTGTAGTCTCAGCCAATTGAACTATCTCTTGAAGACCCTTTTCTTATGAGTTAATTATTATATATTTTGCACATTCTTTGTCGTCGTCCTATGAATCTTACGTACATAGGAATAAGATATATTGTCGTCAAAATGGATGAGGGAGTTCATGTTAATGTTTTTATTAAAAAAAAAAAACTAATAATAAATATAAGATATAGCTTTATATATATATATATATATATATATATATATATAGCTTGAAACAAAAGTATTTGATAACAGTGTACGATCGATATTGAAAACAAAAGATATTATTTCTATATACATTCTCCTTGGAGAGCTCTCTATATACATACTAATACATGAGTGTTGCGAGTTTTTATAACAAAGCATATATAAATTAAGGGGTTTGTTAAGAGTTTTCTTCGTAGTGTTCTTCTGATATTCTCTCAGTCTTACGTAGAACATGATTTAAGACAAATAGATTAATTTTTATGAGTTAATATTTAGATTATAATGCTTTAAAAGTTGTTTTTGGATTCAAAACTAAAACCTAAAGGTGGAATATTAACCTTTTAAGGATGATATCACCCAAAATGAATTTAATCATCCTAAATTTAGTGCTAATGCCTCAAATTTGATACTAATGCCTAAAAAAACCGGTGGTGAAGGCTACTATAATTTTATTTTTTCTTAAATCATGTTTTACGTAAATCTAAGAGAATGCCAAGAGAACACATGAAGAGAACCCTAACATTTTCCATAAATTAAAGACCAAACAGTCATAACAACAAAAATGCCATATAAAACCTTGTAAATGGTCGAAACCATTTTTCTCTATGCAACGGTCAAACCATAAAGACCAATTCAAAAGTTTATTTCATCATATTTTTTTTTCTCCATAAAACTGGTTTTAAGACCAAATCAACGGCTAAAAAATTAATGTTTGTAACACATATATTTCAATAAAGAGCACAACTGCGGAATTAAAAAGTTCCAGACTGAAAAGTATAAACCTCTTCCAAATTGCATCCTTATTTCTTTGTTTTTGGATTAAATATATTTTCAGTATATGTGATTTGCACCTTAGGTATTACGTTATGTGGGACCTTAAAATTACAGGTACAACACCACGTGTAAGGGTAATATAGGCTTTTGTTGAAAAGCATAATAGAATCTTGACAGAGATACAAAATGAGTTTATTTACTTACCATAGATACCATTTTTTATATTTTTGAAAATTCAAATGCCTATTTAATTTTGGTGTAAACAATTATAAATGTATTTAACCCTTTTTTTTTCTCTCTCTCATGTACTTTATTTGTTTTTGTTTGCCACGTAGATTTCTCTTCCAAAAGTAATCAAGCCGCAGTTTTTTTTAGGGTTAATTAATTACCTTTTCGATCATCTTTTTCTTAAGATTTGGATGGAGTTTCACTTTTCGTACGTGCCAAAAAAGGAAAAAAATTCAATGAATCATTTTTCAGAAGAACGTTTTTTGCTGAAAATATTTTCCGTCAGAAAAATATCTTACATCTAAACAAATGGAGCTTTAAAAGAGATTAAAAGTTTAAAGAAAAGCAAACGATATCCGTGGGAAGAACACTCTTTTACGCGTTCGTCAGAGGAATTGTTACAAGGCGGTCAGTGACATGGCTTAATGTAGCTGTTGATAATAAACCAAAGACCAGCCAAGTGAGGAACCCGTTTATACGGTAAAAGAAGAAAAAGAAAGCAAGGGCGTGATTTACGTGACGGCTAGAAAGAGGAGCTGATCTTTTGTCTTTATTTTCTATAGGAGATAATGAAGTAGAAATTAGAAATAAATAAATATTATAAAGAAGAGAAAAAAAATTACTAGTACAAATGCCACTTAGCCCAAATATTATTTATATATATATATATATATATGAAAAATGTTAGGGATTCTCCTCGTAGTGTTTTCTTGGCGTTCTTCCAGTCTTACGTAAAACATGATTTAAGAAAAAATAAAATTGTAGTGCCTCCACTACCCTTTTTTTAGGTATTAACATCAAATTTGAGGCTTTAACACTAAAATTGAGACATTAGCACCAAATTTAGGATGATCAAATTCATTTTTGGGTGATACCAATCCTAAAGGGTTAACCATCCACCCTTAAGTTTTAATTTTGAATCCAAAAATAAGTTTTAAAGCATTATAATCTAACTATTAACTCATAAAAATTAATCTATTGGCAAAAAAAAAAAAACAAGATTACAATTTTATTTTTTCTTAAATCATGTTTTATGTAAGACTAAAAGAACGACAGGAGAACACTTCGGGGAGAATCCCCTAGCAAACCCCATATTTTTCATTTATTCATAAATTATAGTAGTATTCTAGTGAAGTCCCGATCGTGTTCCAGTGGGGCTTCGACTAGGTTTCAATAGTATATCGATCAGGTCCAGCAAAGAAGCGGCAATGTTGCACACCTACCAGATTGGATGCCAAATATGCTTGATTTGTAAATGAAGTATTACTTTAAGTCCTCTTGCTCTAAGCCTCTAAGCATATCATAATGAGGTGAAGTCAACATGATTTTTGTCCCTTTTTTTTTTTTTTTAATATGTCCACACAAGACGGGATTGGGATTCGAATTAGTAATACCCACTTCATTAGACGTGGTCCCAGCCAATTCAATTGATTTTTGTCCATTGTTGCTCTAAGAACATATCTGGAATTGTATTTAAGAAATATAGTTTTTAAGTTAAAAAATTCTTTTGGACAAAAGTTTTATTTTTAAGTTTTTACCAAAAGTGCGTTTTGGCTATTTTTTTTTGACACTTTGAACCATTAAAAACGCTTTTAATTTTTTTATTAAACATGTTCTTTTTTCTTCAAATTGACTTTTGATTTTAAACGCACTTTTAGATCTTTCAAACATACATTCAAATAGGCCATATGTATAAATAAAAAGCTATATATTGTTTTCCCCCACACACAGGATTTAACTATCAAGCCCAACATGTGTTTATGTGTTTTGTTCTATCAACATGGATTTTAACCCTTTCCAAGTTGTATAGGATGGAAAACACGTTTAAATGGAAGATTAAATCCAATAAAGTTTGTGCTCTAATTTTCCTATTAATCTACTGGTACTCTTTACAAGAGCATAATCCACCTTTAATACTATATGCATGGTGCAAAGACTAAGCGACAACATGGTCAAAGCTACTTAAGATCACTTGCCTGAAACACAGCTTGACTCCTCGTTCTGACAAGTGAACCCCATAAGGATTCTTTCACATATGTTGTTCAAATTGTTAGCAAATGTAGACCAACAATTTATATCAAGCTTCGATCACTAGACCCATTAGTGATCAAATCATTGCCTTTATACCATTTTGGTACATTAGTCATGAAGGTACTTGGGAAGGGGGCCCAAAATAGACTCAAAGCTTCTCAACATACATTATAATAAGGGAATTTATATTAGAATGAAATAGGTCAGCAATCCAAAATTTTTAAATCCTTAAGTTTTTTATTTTGACAAATTACTTATTGGGTATGTCGAACCCTACAATAAAATCCATCTGTCAAATTTTGTTAACTTCCATAACTTTACTTGAAATGCACCGTTTTTTATCTATTAAAATATTAATTTTTTAAAAAAATTTAATTTTAAAAATTAAATCTATTAAAAAAAATAAAGGTGGCTGAACCACCCCATAGGGGGTGGCTACCACCTGTTAAAAAAAAAAAAAAAAGAAGGTGGCCGAACTTTTAGGGTTTAAAAGAAGGGTGGCCGAACCACTCCATAGGGGGTGGCTGGCCACCCTTAGGCCATGGGGGTGGTTCGGCCACCCCTGTATTTTATTTTATTTTAATAGGGGTGGCTCTTAGGCCATGGCCACCCCCATGGGGTGGTTCGGTTACCTTCTTTTTTTAAAAAAATTAATATTTTAATGGGTAAAAAACGATGCGTTTCAAGTAAGGTAACGAAAGTTAACAAAATTTGACAGATGAATTTTATTGTAAGGTTCGACATACTTAATGAGTAATTTGTCAAAATAAAAAACTTAAGAATTTAAAAATTTTGGACTGCTTACTCATGTCTTTCTAATATAAATTTCTTATAATAATGTTAACAACTAATATCTACCTAAGCAAACCTGACAATGTAAGTCATTCACTCGACATCTTCCTCCCAATGAATTGCTCACTCTACAGCTTGGCAACCCATTAAATTGTAAAACACCAAGATGTTCTACAAGTGAAAAAATAATTACGTAAGTCAACAACTTAATAAGTAAATTATCACATAGTAAATAATTATGTGGTTTATTTTGAGGTGAGATGGACATAATTCCAGTGACAAGTTACTCATATTTTTAATGCGGAGAAATCACGTGTTATGCATATAAATATTGGCAATCATAGCTTTCTACAGTATGTTTATTCAATCCATTTACGCCTTCTCGGCAGGGTTGATACTGTCTTGAGGGACTTGTAGCATATAAGACATTTGTTGCTAATGCTCTTACTATTTACTTCCTTACGTTTAGAAAAAATTTCAAAAAAAATCATAAAACCTACTCACATTTTTTACATTTAACTAACCTCAAGAGTTGCTATAGTATTTCCCAATGTGTGGAGAATCAAAAGTGGTTCTTTATACATTATTTTAATATAAACATTTCTTTTTCCTTTCTCATCTTCCATTTTTTTGTCTTTAATTGGGAATTGCGCTGGAATTTTATGAAAAAAGTGAAGATAGGTAAGAAACTTGTAAAAGAAATAATATTTTAATGGTATAGAGAAATATAAATGAAAGTATTGTGAAATATATTTTCACAAGAAAGTAAAAAGTAGTTTTATGCCCTCAACTTGAGGAAAATCAAAAAGCTGCTGACCCTTTAAATAAGACAACCCATGAAGCTGGGTTTTCTTAAAGTGTTATTTTTAAAACAGTTGTATAGGCAATTCAAACGTTTGTTGAAAACTTTGCACGCTCTAGGAAGTTTGTTCGAATCAATTACTTTAATCGTTCCAAGGTAACAATCGTTCAAATCCAACTTCGAACCTTCCAAGGCAACGATGGTTCAAATCCAACTTTGAATGTTTGAATGTTGCATATTTTTAAATTAATAAAATAAAAGAAATAATGTTTTAAAAGTTTTTGGGGTAATTATATTTTTCCCATATGAACTATAATGCATTTCACTTTACTCTCATAAATTACCAACTATGACACTCAACCCTATGAACTATCATTTTGTACCCAAATCCCCATTTGTCAGTCAAAGGCGTTAACTCAGACAGTTAAAGTGACAATGCGTTATAGTTCATGAAAGCAAAATGACAATGCATTGTAGTTTATGGTGGCAAAATAACAATGAATTGTAATTCATAGGGGCAAAGTGACAAGTAGACCGTCTGAGTTAATGCCTTTAACCAGCAAAAGGGGCCTTTGACATGAGAGTTTTGAGCATAAAATGGTAGTTCATAGGGTCAGTGTTACAATCGGTAATTCATGATGAAAAAGTGTTAAGACGTTGTAGTTGATGGAAGAAAAAGTTAATTACTACAAATTGTTTCAAAAGACATTTTATTTATTAGTGAATTTTGGAACAGTAAAACATGCAAGAGATTGGATAATAAGTTACCCGTCATTGTCCTATTTTATTTTTATTAAAATATAGGTATTTTTTTTGACATGTCTGAAGAGGATTCGTCTTTCAAATGGACAATTTAATGATGGGTAATATTGTCTTAACGCTAAAGTTAACTAATTTTCATCAATATATCATTTTTACATCTTAAACTATGATTTTGAAGCCGGTGTTATAAAATTAAAATAAGAAATATAACTTTTAGAATTGAAATAAACTTTTTCAAGTCTAATTAAACATATAATTAATTTGTCCGAACTGTTTACAATTCTAGTGAACATAATACATACAATTAGAAAAGAATTCTACGAGATTCATCTACTCAAATAAGTAATCGGGCAGCCAAGATATAATCAAAGAGATGGGATTCTATATAGAGTTCTTTGTCAATTTTTTTGAGCATGTTTGTCAAAGGATTGGAATGGACTAGACCTAACCCAAAGACTTAAAAAATTCATCTCAAAATCAATTTCAATATTTTTTCTTCTTCATTTTCAAATCAATCAAATTTATTACGATTTCAATTAACTTCATTTTTCAAGTCATTTACCAAACACACCGGTCTAGATCGAAAAATGAAATGTATTGGAAATCCCACCTTTTAAGGTTCTTTACTTCTTCTCAAAAGGGAAAATTATTAAAGGAAGAATCCTACATCGTATGCCAGTCCATTTTTCCAGGGAATCTGCCATATGAATCATTCTTAAAATTTTGGTCAACCGAAGTGACTAATCAACAACCAATTCCCCTCAATCGTCAAACCCCTACAACTCCTACCCTGCTTTTTCACATAATAATTCCCAAAATATAAACAAAAGTTCAAAACACAACCCCCTTTGTACATCTAAACAACAACTCGATCTGTTCATGGAATCCGACTCTTCTTACAGCACCCCTCTACACCTAATTATTACAACAAGAAAAACATGTAAAAAACTACAAACGTTTGGTTTTTTTTTTTTATTTTTTATTATTATTTTTATACATTTTGCTCTTTAGGTATATAGAGCTTGCCTGTTGGCTGGCATGGCGTGCTTCAGCACTTGTCTCTGGCGATATTCTTTGTTGTTTGACGATGGCTCTTTGACATCATCTGCAAATCGGACCTTCTTTTTGGCTTGACATTTCCCAGATCCTATAATTAAAAAGAAACATAATAAGTACATCAAATTCCACAAAGTTATAATTCAAAAAAAAAAAAAAAACATATATACCGTTCATTAATTTGTTCTTGGCGTGGGCGTAGAAGGTGGTGCTGGTACCCGTACCCAATTCAGATTCAACTTTCTTCATGAAATCAGAGAGGAGACGCTTATGGGCTTGATGAACAAGTAGAACTACGCTTCCCGAGACGGCAAAAACTGCAATGAACCCGACTCCCACAGAGCCCCCCATTTCTGGCTTCGTTGGATCAGATATCCATGGAAAGAAGAAGAAGAAGAGGAGGAGGAAGAAGAGGATGGAAATGGTGTAAATATATTGCGTTACAAATACAAGGAAGGAAGGAAGGCTTCTCTTGAATATCATCAACCCCACATGGCATTGACTAAATATGTGTAGAAAGCTTAAAATTTCCAGTTTCTCCTGCTTTTTGAAAACTAAGAAAAATAAAAAAGACGGCTCAACTTCTATATATATATATATATATATTATATCTGCTGCAGTTGAATTTATGGGAAACTTGTGTAATGATCTAATCTTACTAATTTAAGTGATGGATAGAGATTAATTAGTCCTTTTTTACAAATAATAATAATAATAATAACTATTATTATCGTTAATTTGTAGCGGTTAATTAATTATTCTCACTATCTTTATCAAGGGAACATGGTTGCTCCTACCAATATCAAACACCCACCCTTCATGAAATTCAGCATTAAATTAATTAATTGTACTCACAAATAAATTTATTTAGGCCCTTAATTTATATTGTTTAGAAAAATAAAATAAAAAATTGTAGACTGTCTCTCTCTCTAAACATGGGATTGGTGGAACTTATGGTCAAAGGGGAAGGGTTAGAGGGGGAGCGGGTGAGAGTTTTTATGTTTTTATTCTTCATCCGAGTAGGTGGGTGGTGTGGGATTTAGATTCTCTAAATTTTTTTAAAATTTTAAAATTTTAAAATTTCATAAATCTCATTTATTCATTTTATTTAAGCGTATAAAATAAGTTATGTTTTAAATAAATCCTCTCCATTTTAAATGAACCGGAAGAATATCCAGTTAGTTATATTTGAGAAGTATTTTTTGTCTTTTACTTTTTGAGAGGACAAAAATATCCACCCACTATGACTAACTACATATTATATAATTCATTTGAACCGGTGAGGATCTTAATTCGAATTCCTTAAAAATAGCTTCCTCATTAAATTTCTTCATTAAAGACTGAAACATGGCTTATTATAAACCCTTAGATGAAATGAACGGCTGAGATTTATGAATTTGAGTTAGTTCAAGCACCTCTTCAAAAGTGATGTCTAACACGTTAAACTGTAGAGTCAAAATTCAAATTCAAAACATTGACTTTAATATTGTATTAAATTATTATTTATTTCAAAAGTTTAAACCAATAAAAAAATGATAAGTTTAATTATTTAAAAAATATTTTAACAGTGTAGAACTGAACAAAAACGATTTACAAAACACTTCAAGATTTAAATTAAGGCATTTGTTCAACTTGCAAATATTTGTAGAGGTTGACAATGAGATTTGGACATCTCTATTCAAATTCAACTATCATATAGTGTTAGGTACATATGAAAAGAAACATCATGAATACTAAAACAATCCTAGCTGGACCTTTTATTTGGCGTGAGAAGCATGCTACCATTACAAAATTGGTCCAATTAATATTTATATGACCCTAGACAGATCTTGACCAGTTCAACCATCTGTAGGACTGTTGGTTACATGCAATATATTTATTTGAATATATTAATTAAACACAACTATTATTAGGCATTTTTACTAGAAGTGAAATTGCTTTCTACAATTTGTTTTTCATATTTTTCAATTTAAATTAAACAGAACTCAGGGCTGAGTTGATAGTGCTGCAATTTTAGAGTCTGTGATTGAGGCCACCAGCTCTTTTTACTTACAAAATTTGAATTATTAGCTGATACCGCAGTTTTTATCCGTGTTTATTTTATTTATTTATTTATTTTCTCTTTTTGAACAAAGACTGATTTAAGGACTAATGAACACTATCACATTGACCTAGGAGATATGAGATGAGTATATATCATTATTTTGAAAGTAATTTTAAATACTCAATTATCATCCTATTTGGTTGATGTGTCATTACTTACCCGTCCTTGAATTTTATTATTTTTTAATAAAAATTGATTTAAAAACCGATGAACAATGTCACAACAACTCAATAAAATACTAAAATGAGAGTTGAGTATGGGTTTGTGGCTTAAGATATGATAAGAAGCAAAGTAAATATAGTTCTAAATCTTTTTCAATTGCAATGATCATACATGTAGTTGAGTGGCAAGAGAGTAATCGAGGTTTAATGAGACAAGTGTTATTTGAGCACTCAATTTTTTCTTTTTCTTTTTTCTAAGATAAACTCAAATGGAAATAGAGAACATAAACAAATGTTTCATGACTGTGATTGAAAACAATCCGAAACAAAACAAAATGAGCGAAATTAAAATTGCAATTTAGGATTGAATCATTGGCGTTAGCTAAAAGGTTCTAATACCATGAAAGAAAAGATAAAGCCATAAAAATTAAATGCGGAACAATAAAATAGACAAAAATATTATGTGGTTTGGTATTTTGGTCGATGAATTACAACTAGAATAAAGCCTTAAGGCTACATTATGCTCTTATTTGCACGACGAATTTACAATATAGAAAGTCCCTATTTATAGGGAATTAGAGAGAATACAAAACAATATAAATATCAAATCAACGGCGATAAAATCATATATTATAACAATTATTAAGTACAAGATTAAGATTTCTCATTAAGGAGTCAAAGCATGAATAAAGAGCTAAAGCTTAATTTTGATAGAAATCAAATCTAATTTTTAGGTATATATATATATATATAAAAGATAGTCTAATCCACGCGAATCCATACTGGCCTCATAAAGCGAAAGTCATTAGTTCGAATTTTTTCTCCTCCTTCCCTTATGTGAACATATCAAATATATATATATATACACACAGAGCCATTGACTTCAAACCCCTAGTTTCATATAATAAAATCAAATTCAAGAGATTGGCACAAGGTTATAAATTATGACATGATGATCATCATTGAATAATACATTAATATTATGTAAAAATACCAATATTAAGATTGGGGATCAACATCAGCCAGCAGCCAATTGTAAAGAGAGTCAATCCCTATTTTACCCCCATTTTCACATCTGACTCATTCTTCAAGTTGAAGTCAATGATGGCAATTTGGCTATATCAAATCAATGGAATTGCATTTCTGCTGAGAAATTAAAACCAAATTTGTCAAGCCGCAATCGGAGACTAGACTGTCTGCTGCCTTTAGAAGAGGCACCTCTTCTTCAAAAAAGGTCACCTCCTTGTCCTCGGGGCAGAGACATGTAGGGTAGTGATACGTGTCTTATGTTGTCCGTTTGACGATATTAACCTCAGTCTTTCTCCACAGGTCTTCTACGTTTTGTTTTTTTTTTTAAAAAAAATCTTATCAATCGGTAAAAAATTCAATAATTGAAATTTTCTCATATCAACCGTTATAAAGAGAGTAATTATCTTTGCCCAACATCTTCTGTCGGTTCTCAGTGTAACACTCAGCTTCAACCTATAATAATTAACGATGAAAATTTGGAATTTACTAGAAGTGAACATGAGAATTAGAAGAAGTTAGTAAAATGAGGCAATGGTGGGCATGGGAGATTAGGCTAAGAAGTGTCAAACACTTAGAAAATTTTCACACCTAGAGGCCCTATAAAAAAAAAAAAAAAAACGACAATTGTTTAGAGTATCTCCAGCAGGAAGAGGTATTTTATCTAGTAAAAAAGTACAATTCTCTATTCCGTTAGTTACTTACTTTAAAATATTATTTTTCATTCTTTTTTTATTATATTATTGCCAACACTTAATTAAAGGGAAAAACAATCACATATGTAGAAATCATTCATAAAAACAAAAATAAACACATATGAGGAACATTCATCTCACATGCAAATACTAATTCTTAAAATTAATAACAAAAATAAATATATGCAATATAACTAATAATTCTTAAGATTGGCCATGCGATTCCCACATGTGTTCCACTAGGTCAGATTGTAATTGAGAATGAATTTGACGGTCTCTAATGCTCAAATGCCTTTGAATGAACTCAACAACTCTAGGGGTATGCTCGTGAGAAACTTGTTCAAGAAGGGGAAGAGAAGAAATAAATGTAGAAAAAGAAGAAAAGAGTTTGAGGGAAAATGAGGAGATCGAATACCCAAAATAAAGAAAAAGCAGTATTGAAAATAATATTATATTCAATTTAGTGTACTATAGTGAATAGCTATTGTAGCTATTCATTGTAGTAGTTAAGGTATAATAGCTAATATGAAACTATTTTGTTGGAGCAAAAAAGATGGTAGAAATAATTAAATATAGCTAATATCTCATTTTTAACTACACTTTTGGAGATGCTATTAATAACATGCTTTATAGGGGCATTTTAAGGACACTTGGCAAGGGACTCAAATCATAGCAACTGGATTCAAATTTAGACGCATTTGTATAGTAAAAAGGCCTCCAATTAGGGGCATTTTAGGCCGCCTGCTCCTTTTTGTGCAAGCATCCCTACACTTTCATATATATATATAACCTAAAATTAAATTTAGTTATACAAAAATGGGGGTGGCCCGAAGACCACCCTCAAACCTGCATAGCTAGGGTTGCTTGGGATGGCCTAGCACCACAGGGGTGGACCGTCCCTATGGCCATCTCCTACCTTCTGCAATGTTGAAGCTCCATCTCCACCTTCTATAATGTTCAAGCATACAATTGTGTTGGCCAATGTAGTTGAGAAGGAGAATATGAGCGGAAATGAAGGGTTAACGTTGGGCAGTGGTCAGCATGGGGAAGAGCAACCTTGGGATGATATTTTAGATGAATTCAAATTTATGTTGTAGGGCATTTTGTATTGTTGAAACGCTCCCTAATAAAATAATAGGGGACGTTTCAACAATGGAACGATCCCATTGGGCAAACGCCCCTCTTTGAACGATCACTTATTTGGGATCGTTCTATTATTGACATGCCCCCAGTAAAAAAGAAGGGGTGTTCCACTATGCTCCTACTTTTTAGTGGGGTCGTTCACACAGTAAAACATCCCCATATAGAGACATTTTATTAAAAGGTCTCTATTTCAAGTGCTACTAAACTCGGTTTTTTTAGTAACAAACCTAGGTTTTATTCAAATGGAATTTACCCGCAATCGAACGAGATTAATGATGATTTATTGTGGATTAATGATAACTTTTCATGTTGTGAACTCCATGTTTTGTACAATATTTGAGAAAAATGAATAATTGATTGTGTGACTTTCGTAAATCCATACATGGATAAGAAATTATTAATATTTTCGCACGACCCAAAAAAAAAAAAAAAAAAGAGAAAGAAAAGAAAGAAGCACGTTAACTTTTCAAGTTAATTGCCTTAGAGTACTAGCAGCAATTTCCCTTGATTTTCCTTAAGTTTAGGGTATAAAATTACTTTTTGCTTTCCTATGAAAATATATTTCACAATAACTTCTTTTACCTATCCTTATACCATTAAAATATTATATATTTACAAAATATAAGTTCCCTACCTACCCTCACTTTTTTCACAAAATTCCATCACAATTCCCAATTAAAGACAATAATGTAGAGGGAACCACTTTTGGTTCCCTATACATTGGGAAACACTGTAGCAATCATTGATGGTATGTTAAATATAGAGAATCTGATGTGAGTAAGTTTTTGTAATTTTTCTAAAATTTTCCCTAAACATAAGGAAGGGAATGACATATAGGGCATCTGTTGCTAGTGCTCTTAGATCCAATGGTTGAAAGCGACCAGCGTAGCTATACTTTGTGTGGCTTATCATACTTTATAAAATATTGGGTTAATTGCTTAAACAAATGTTATCATTTATCCATTAAGTTATGTTATGATACTTTATTATGTTACGTGAATTACATGTAACTATTTATATGTAATTATTCGGGTTATTTACTTAATAAATAAACTCAAGGATAATACGTTGACACTTTCAAATAATTACCAATTAATTAATTTTAAAGACCGACATTGTAGAATTGACGTAATATAAAAATGTGAGTAATTCTAGAAGTATCTCTTGTCCTTCAAGAATGATGTGGCTCTTAAAATTACCATTTTATCAAAATCTTATAATAATCAATTACAAGTCCAATGGTGATTTAAGAGCCATATCATTCTTGGAGGGACACAAGAGTGACATAAGAAAGACTTATAGCATTACTTTAAAAATGTGGTTTACTCTCTATTAGAGTTTATAGATAATAATTGAATTGAGATTAATTTTAAATAGGATATCTCCAAATTGCCATGGGAAAGCAATGGATAAGTATATGATAACTGCAAAAGGAATATTTTCCAAAAAAAAGCACCATCTGTTTTCGTTTAACTGCTTTAACCTCCCTTTTTTCAAAGAAAAGAGGAAGTGGCGGTTGGGAAGAGCTGGATTTTGATTGCTTTAGGCTTTAGCTCTCTTTTTCTTTTTCTTTTCCTTCTTTCTCTGCTTTTCATTCATATCCAATTGATGGCTGTGATTGCTTAAATCTCACCAAGCTTTCATATTTCTGACTATTCATCATTTCCCCATTTTATTATTACTCAATGTTCCCTGATAAACATGGCCAAATGTTTGTTAAATCTTGTGTCACCTTAGCATTTGTAATTAAGTTTGGTATCATTTAATATCAAACATTCATAAATGCACGTCTCCTTATCATCAGAGTTTGAGCAATTGAAACTCAAAGTTTGATTTGAAGCTAACAATAACAATCTACTCCAAATTCTGAAGAAGAAAATAACAAAAGCTACACAAATTCCTGACCCAACAGAGCCGGCAACAAAGTAAATTGCAGTATCGTAATTATCATATGAAATACAAATTCTTGAGCCAACAGAGTAAATCGACTCCCATGGCACCCAGAAAAAGGGAAAAACACGACACACCAAGACCACATCGGTAGAAGGAAAACCAGTGAAACAGAGACGAACCCATTACGTGTATATATGTTTGTAGAAGAAGTAAGACAGAAAAATATGACTAACCCATTTCAAGTTTCAACTGGAACATGTGTGTCAGGAGGTGAAGTAGAAGACTGGGTGGAGCATGAGGTGGATGAACTTGATGCAGGCGCAGGAGAAGGACAGGAACACCACCCCGTACACGATCCGGAGAGCCATTGGAATGCAGGCTTTGGCGTGTGAGATAGAGAGGGAGAGAGCAGCAGAGCAGAGCAGGCAGAGCAGAGATCCAAGATCAATGAGAGAGACAAGGAGGACAGAGGAGTGAGGTCTAAGGGATTGGATTTAAAATGGGAATTTGGATAAGGCTTTTTTTTAATTAAAAAAAAAAACTATTTTGAGATTGAGTGCGTGTCAATCAAAGGGAACTGGGCTCTCGCCACGTGTAAGAGTTGATTGAGGATGTCACCTATTAAATTGGACCGTTAAAGATGGCAATAAATTGCTTCTGGCCAGAAGAAGCTTCTATATTTATGTGTTTTTTTCTTTTTTCCTTTGGCTTTATCTTCTATCCTTTGCTGCTTGATTTTAGGTTGAATTTTGGCACATTTGAGATTATATATATATATATATATATATATATATATATATATACATGATTTGAGATCATATTTGGACACATTGCACATGAATTATGTTCTCCCCCCCTAATTATGAGTCTTAAATCGTAATCAAGTACGATATTTGAACCCTGGAGCTAGAAGTTTGAGTGAGGGGTGATGGAAAAAAAAAAAAGAAAAAAAATTTAAGGAGAAGAAAGCTAGGCCTTGTTCGGCTACCCCCTTCCCTTCCCCTCACATTTCCCGGCATTTCACACCACTATTCACTTCATTTAAAAATATATATATATATATATATCAAATCATTCACTTTTTATATCACATCATTTACTATTTAAATAAAAAAATCATTACAAAATAAAATTTTTCACTTTCCAATACCATTTTTTTATTTTTCCATATCAATCATCATTTTTTTTTTCTTTTAAAAAAAAATGATGAACAGTACTACTACAGTAACATGGGCTACAGTACCGTGGGTTACAATACCATGTCAAGGCATGTAGTTGCATTGTAGTTTGCTGAACACCCCCCTAATTTGTAAGGGTTTACCACATAAAAAAATATAATTTTAAATGGATGTTTAAATTTTTGGAGGACTTAACGCCCCTAATCATGTACATAAGTCTGCCCTTGGTACAGTGCAAACTGCAAACTAGGTCCATAGAGCATTTGACTGCAGATCAAATGGTCACCGGTTGGTCCAGTTTGACCCGGTTGGGCCCAATATATATATATATATATAATTTTTTGGAGTAATTACCTTTTGCCCTTATGAACTATAGCGCTTTGACATTTTTCTCCCATAGACTACCAATTATGACAACTTGACCCCATCAAACTATTATCTTATCACACTTTTCCCCCTTTTGTCAGTCCAAAGGGATGGTCAATAGAGAGATTTTTTTCCATTTTTGCCCCCATTTTTGGAGGATATCAGTGTCATTTTAGTGATTTGAAGTGGGGGCAAAAATGGGAAAAAAAAATCTTTCTCCGTTGACCGTTAGTTTTAATCCATTTGACTAACGAAAAGGGGAAAAGTGTCATAATATGGTAGTTTGATGGGGTCAAGTATCATAGTTGGTAGTTCATAGATGGAGAAAAGTGTCAAGGCGTTGTAGTTCATGGAGCAAAAGGTAATTATCCATAATTTTTTTCAAGTATTTTGTTAGTAATTATGTAGCCATTTAAAAGGTTTTTAAGTAAATAGGGGAAATGGACGTGGCCTACCTCCTTACGGATCTAGATCCCTTCCAATTAGAGAGAAATTTGAGATTTTTCAATTGTTAATCGTAACCCTTCATTTTAAATCAAATTATCTATAAAATTATTTAAACCTCGGTAAAATTATTCCTTTTCCTATGTTAAGACTGAAATTTTAACTTTTGTGCTTAAATAAGATGAGATGTAGTAACAGTGATACGATCATTTGAGCTTTAATTATATTAAGATGCTTAATTTATTCTGATTTTCAGTTCATGGAATTCTTGTATTCTTGTGTTTCTTGTTCTGACGGTGCATAATATCGTCGTCCTAAGGGAAATATGTGTTATAATTAAGTATCAAAATAAAGGTTATAAGATTTTAAATACTCATAAGTTAGAGTAAGTCAAGGCAACAAGTTATAACTCCATAGGAAAGAGTAAGCTTACGAGGCCTTTTGTGTGGAATCGGTGGTGTTGTGTGTTTTTCATTAGAAAAAGAAGATGGAATCATAGAAAGACAGATACATGGATTAACGAGATAGACTTTCTTTATTTATTTTTTTATTTTATTATTATTATTATTATTGTAATGAACAAACATTCATAAAAGAAGCTGAGAACAGCCAAATCGAAAGCAATACAAGCTTGCAGCCAAGCTAAACAAACTTAAGTAGGAAGCAACAAACTAAAGCAAGCCAAAAAGCCCTCACAAGGGAGGGAGCAAAAGAGGAGGATCCTTCCCACTACAGATATGGATAGAGCTAGAGGGGGAGTATAAGGAAGGAATGCAGCCCGGAGAATCCTTGCCGCGACCCTATATGCCGTATAATGAACGCAGAAGTTTACACTTCTGTTGATCTTTCTAACCTTCCAATGAGAGGAGACTTGAAAGTTAGATAAAGTTTCATACATAACATGTTCAATGTGTCAATCTAAGCTAAGAGTAGGATCATTAAGAGATAAAATTACAATAGTAGAATCTCCTTCAAGAATAAATTGATCCAGCTGCAGAGAGTTTGCCAAAACCCCAGCTAGCTAAGCTGCTAAGGCTTCCCATACACAGGACTGCAGGGAGGTCTTACTTGAGTGAGAATCTTGCTGATCTCTCTATTGGAGTTTCTGCATACTGTCGCTTTAGTGGAGAAATCCTCTCTAATAGTTGTATCAAAGTTGATTTTGCAAAAACCTTGAGGAGGTTTAGACCAGACTTCCTTTACTAGCTGGAGCTTTGAGGACCAAGCTGCAAAATGCTCATAAGATACTTGCTTGCTATTTGCAGCCAGTTTTGACACCTCTAGAATGACACCTTTGTGGACTGCTTGATTTCTGGAAAACCATAAATATCACAAAACACAGCAGCATAAATTTGAAAAATATGTGAATCAGCAGAGAGGATACCAAATGAATTAAAAGGGTTAAAATACCTTTAATCCAATCTGATAAACTTAGAGCTGACCACTTTAAGGAGTCTAAAGCCACGATGAAAGTGTCCAAGAGATTCTAGCAAAGAAGCATCTGAAAAAGAGATAAGAAAGGGAATCATCTTCTACATTGCATAAGAGACAAACTATATCAGCTTAAGGAATGGGAAAAACTAAATTTAACCTACTCTTGGAGGGGATAATGTCCCAAGCAATTTTCCAAATGAATAATTTCAATCTATCATTCAAATTTAGCTTCCAAAGAAGCTTCCAATTGGCTGCTGCTAAGGGGGAAATAAATAGATTGGTTCTCTGGCTATTGATCATGTAACGACCTAGGGAAAAGTGCTAGCCACATCTGCGTTGTCACCCCAAAAGGACTAGTCAATTTGAAGCTTTCCTAGAATTCATTATAAAGCCCAGTTTCACCTAGTAACTAGGCAATGTGGGACTTAGCGCTCATGACTCTCTTTATAAATCACCCACTCTCTATATGGGCTTTTTCTCTTATCTTCCCAATATGGGATTGGGGTGTTACAAACTTCCCCTCTTAAATTCCTGACGTCCTCGTCAGGGCTACGTCATGTAGTGCTCCAATACTACATGACCTGGCGCTACTAGGTGGCTTTGATACCACTTGTAACGACCCAGGGAAGAGTGCTAGCCACATCTGCGCTGTCATCCTAAAAGGACTAGTCAATTTGAAGTTTCCCTAGAATTCATTATAAAGCCCAATTTTACCTAGTAACTAGGCAATGTGGGACTTAGTACTTATGACTCTCTTTATAAATCACCTACTCTATATAGGCTTTTTCTCTTATCTTCTCAATATGGGACTGGGGTGTTACAGATCATCTATGAGCTGATTTTGTGAAAAACAAACCATTTGTGGAGGGGGTCCAAATAAATTTATTATGGGAAACAGAAGAGAAATTGATCTTTAAGACCTCTCTAATGGTTGTCTCATCAAATAGGTAATTAGAAGGGGAAGATTCCAAGTTGGAGTAGTGAGAATAGGGTCAGAGAAGAAGAGGTTAGAAACCAGCAAGTTAGGAAAAGGTTGAGAAAGCCAAGGGGAAGGGGAATGAGTGAAGGAGGAAATGTTAGGAATCCAAATGGAGCTCCAAATAGGGAGAGAGGAGAAGCTATGAATTCTGTTGCAGGCTCCTTTGGAAATGAAGGGAATGGATTTGCGGACGCCTTTCCATAGCCAAGAGGAAGAAGAAAGGGAAGGGGGGGAGAGAAAAGAGCAAGAATTTAAGTACTTACAGTGCAATTGGGACACCCACATCAAGTCTGTTTTATTGAGAAGGTTCCAACCCAGCTTAGAGATCAAGGCCAGATTCACTTCACGAGATAGACTTTCTAAGTAATGGTTTTTTTAGCCGTTCTATTTAGCGTCGATAGTTTTATAGGGGCTTTTGTGGGTAGTTTATCGATGGGTTTATTCCCATGGGAAAGGTTTTTGAGAGGTAACAATCAAGGGTCTAGATGATAAAAGTAAAAAATTAAAAAATAATAATAATAAATTCAAGGGTCAAAGATTTAACCAAAAGTTTTATTGCTGTGACCTAACTATGATATCTAGGTTTGAAGTAATATGTACTAATGCATACAGTGTAGAAAACACTAGTCAAATAATGAATACTTGTTACAATGACAGCTAGGGATGAAATAGCAATTTTAGGATTTGGAAAATCGCTTAACTTATATATATATATATATATATATATATATGAAATGATGCCATTTTGGTGTTTAAATATATAAAAAACTGTATAAGACTCTAAAAACAATGCCTTATGTAGTAAGGTATTCCTATAGAAATGATGTCATTTTTATTTTTTCTGATTTTTTTTCTTCTCTTTTTTCCTTTTGAAAAGCGGTTAGCATTCTGGCAGTTAGCAAAGACGGTTATCCAATTTTACTAATTGTCTAGACAGTTGCAATTATTGATTTTAGTTAATTATCGCTAACCATAATTACATTTTCACTCTAATTGGTGGCATATGTTTTCCAAAAATGCTCCAATTAATAAGACGCCTTAAAAGTGGCCTAAATATGAAGCCAAAATATAATTTGATCTAGTGACAAGACAATTCAATCTAGAGGCAACATGCCAATCTTCAAGGATTGAGAAAGTTTAAAGTTTGACTTAATTAACATGTGATTGTTGGGTACTGTGTTTCCAATTAACCATATGCAAGAATAAAAGACATTCAAAGCCATCCGATTTATCTTCCATTCCATATATTTTTGATGCAAATAATGAATCCCAAACTATGAGGATGCAGTCAACCACTATATGGACATGAATCTTAGATCAGTTTCAACTCAATTAATCATTGAGTATGGTTTGATGATCATTATCTGAATCATAAAATACAAAATGTAAGAACAAAAACAGCCATACAGATTCATTTATTTGATAGAAATGCTATTATAGTATTCTGGAATTGAAGTTAAGCTGTAACTGCTATCTAGAAGAGCCAGGTTGAATGATCTTTGGGCTCTGATTCATCAAACCATGTTTGGTGCACATGCATCCAAGTGAATCCATCCGATATACTGGTGGCATCCTGCAAAAAAAAAGGAAGGAAAAAAAAAAAAACAGAAGCCAGAAAATGTCATGCACAAGTTTTGTGGGAAGCATTTGCATCATCTCATAACTCACCTTTGAACTTAGTATGGCAGTCGTCATGCAACATCGCCGATCCTCGCCTACAAGAGAGCAGCAAAAACCGTAAGGAATTAATCCCACCATTCCATGGTGGCTTTAAAAGGTGATTATTCCTTTCATGGCCTCGACATATTACTACAGAAGAAAGGGTATTGACTATAACATATGCAACAGTCATACAGATGAAGAGAACTGCTCTTGATGGTTTTCCAGAATACAAATATAGTGCTTATACCATGACATTGTCATTGTAGAACATGTTAGATTATTGAACCAATGAGAACAAGAAAAGGCGCAAGAATATAAAAAAATGAATAAAAGATGAAGAAAGTAAAGACGGGACAAAAACAGTACCGCATAACTCCCATTTATTGAACTTCACAAGCCATGTATTTGAACTAATCTGTACAGGCAAAACCCGATCAACCCAAACCCGGAGTTGTTTTCCCTGTTTGTCTCCATAGCATGATCTCATTGCATTTATGGTGTCACAAAGAGATTGCTCAACACCAAACGGATGGACAAAACTCGAAGATGGATCCTGACAAATATGCAAAGAGAAAAAATAACTACAGATTCCTAACTCAACAGAATAGTACAGATTGAAATGACTGGCAGGAAGAGGGGGCGGATTCAAAATTCAAAAATTAGTATCCTACCACCCACACATTTATCATGCACACATTAATGTCTCAAAAAATTCTCTAGATTTACACTTAAAAGACATGTGGCGATCCAAGACGAAAATTTTACAACTTCAACTCCACTTATATGTCTGACCACATAGCAATGTTTTAGTAACACGAGTGTCCAAATACACATGCTCAGTGAGTAGTAGTCAAACTTGTTATCATATTTGCATAATTGGATTCATGTCCTAAAAAGTTTAATCTAATGAATGTAACAAAATTAATAACCATTTAAGCAAACACAATATGGAATCTAATTTATTATCTTTTATATGGTAGGAAAAAGGAGAAAAGAGAATCTTACAGCCCAGAGTTTTACCAGAAGAAATGTAGCTCACACCAGTGCAGTAATGTTAATTATTATGTTGCATAAAAGTCGAGGAAAATTGCAGAAATAATCCATTAATATTGAAATTTGGCATGTACAAGCATGCAGATGTTATCCCCTCGGAAATACCACATATCACCAACCTGTACCAGATAAGATGCTCTATACTTCCTGTATGAGTAATATGCGCTCTGAAGTTAAAAAACAAAACTGAAAGGTAAAATGGATATCAGACATACACAAGCTGCTTTCAAGCTTGCCAGATACGGCTCAGAATTCTCAACTTCTGCACGCCTCCATCTCTCAAAGAACAAGTAAAATTTCACCACTTCATGTCCAGGATTAACATTTTCCAGCTTGCAGTCCAAAAAGTCAGTGACATCTCTAGGAGATGTGTTTGGCCCCAGGCTAAAATGACCGATGGCTTGTATGATCCCAGATGCACACCTCTCTGTTGCATGAATAATCTTAGGGTTATTCTTAGCATTTTCAGCATGCCACTGCAGCAATTCTTCTTGAGCATTGCTAACCTAAATGATGGATAAATGTTAGCATGCAAACAGTTAGGAAGACAACCTCAACTGCTGAGATAATAAGAATGATAATGATGTATTAGGTGAACTACCAACCATGACACCATATACTTCTGGTATACTGAATAGTTCAGCATCATTTCCAGAGTCACCACAAACAAGAGTGTTATTGGGTAGTTTTCCCTCCGACTTCAATTTTTTTAGTAGATATGCAAGAGCTTGTCCTTTGCCAGCACCTTGCGGTAATATATCTAAATCCATTCCTCCACTATAGATTATTTTAACATCGAGCTGGCCAAGAAAAAGCAAGATTTTCAAACATTAATAACAATACATGACATAAAATCATGGTAGATAAATCTACTTGGGACTTGAATCTTACCCCATGCTTTTCAAAACACTCTTTTAGGGCCTTTGTCACAGCCTGGGCCTTAGCTTTCTCAACATAAAAGCTAATCTTGTGTGGTCGTTGCTCTGTTTCCGACTGTGTCACCCCATAAACAATTCAGAAATTTTAAATACATGAAACATTTTTAATTGACAACTCAAGTTAATTAACTTAAAAATAATTTATAGATCAAATTATCAAATTTAATGTTGCCGCCATGTACCAGGGGAAACAATCAACTTATTTCATGCAAACATCTTTAAGCAATACCTGAAGAGTGAGTTCAGGAAATTTGATTGATTCCTCTATGACTAGGTTCCTGTTCCATTTCTGATTTAAGATTTCAACCCAACCATCGTCTGGAACCAATGAGTTTCCATATGTTATCTCAGTTCCAACAGACGTTATGGTTATATCCGGAGTTAACATGGGTTTCTCTTTCCTCAACTGTTTGTAAAGTGTAGGTGATCTTCCAGTTGAGAAAACTAGCAGAGAATCATGACGATAATTGGATTCCCACAAGGCATTAAATCTGAGCAGAGAAAGGTTCTCAGAATCATGATGATCAACCTGCAAACAGAAACAACTAGCCCAATAAAATCACAGCAGCAAGAGAATGGAGAAATGCAAACACAAAGAAAAGAATTATAGAACCTACCATTGTATGATCAAGATCTGAAACAATCATGAGACGTGCTGGAGACTTTAGCCGATTCATGATTCTTCCCCTGACTTGGTTCTGTTGTTAAAGTAATTAAAACTACAAAACAAGCATCTATAAAAAGTCTATAACAGAAAGTATCTAAAATAGATCAAAGTATAAAAAAACTTTCATAGCTCATCATTAAGTGCATAAACAGAGTCTGCAGAGAATACAGATCAATTTCGTTAGCTGTATGGGTTATTGCATCGATTGTATTTTTTACTTGTATGAGCATTATATCATCTTTAACATTTTATTGGGAAATTGAGAGCATGCAACTTTAGTTCAACCGACAATAATTTATAGGACAATGGTGGATGTTATACCTTTCAAAACTAGAACTAGCATTAACAGATACAGAAGATTCCAATGCAGAAAGACAATGGTAAAGAAGATGTAAAGCATTTCAGTGGAAAATTAGCTACCATAAATTGGGTTGCTTAGAAAATTCTTAAAATAAATAAACTTGCCAACAATACCACAATATTGCCCTACCAAAATATTACAATTTTACAGCCACTTCTAAAACAATTGAACCCCTCTCCGTCCCAGTAATCGTCCACACTAACAATCCATCCTTCTCCAATGGGAGACTTTAGTAAATAACCATATATAACACTTGGGCTAAGGTCAAACATAAAATAAAAATAAAGAAATATATATATGCATGCACAACAAAGGCGCAAAATAAAAGGAAGAAGAAGAAGAAGAAATAACGCACTAGTTAATAGTAATCAATAAGTAATTAATCAAAGGGAATACATTATACATGCAACATACGATGTGGTTCTACAAAAGAGGAGTTCGTTACAACAATCATACATTAAAATAGGCATCAAATATCCGCAAGCCAGTTCGATTGAATATGAAAAATCCGATGAATCATCATATGATCGCTGAGAAACCTAAGAAGATATAGCTTTGATTTCCATTACTAGGCTAATCCACTACTCAATACTCAAACTCAGATGTAGCTTTTACTCCCTCTCACGCCCTAAGTATTGAAAAATCATACAATTCAGAGCTTCCAAATCGTAATTTTGTCTCACATTTTCTCAGCAACCAAACAAAATTTAAAGCAATAGAATTATAAACAGACCAAAAAAAAAAAAGATGTAGTGTAGGAAACAATCAGAGAGTACATAAATCAATAGGATTGGAATTCCAAAATTAACATCGAAAATCTCACAAGAAAACAATCATGATCAGAAATTTTTTTAAAAAAAATCAATCTAGTTACCAGAAACTTAGTCTTGAATACGGAATTTGGAGGTTCAGATTACGTGCTTGGATGAAAGGAAATGAAATCACAGAGAGAGAGAGGGAGAGAGATGAGGTGGCGGATGAATGAGTGGCCGGAGGAGATGATAATAATAGGGAAGAGAATTGGATCCAAATTCGTTGGCGCTTCTTTTGTAAGCAGAGAGAAAGCTCAGTGGGATATCCAAGCAAAACAAAAAATAAAAAATAAAAAAGATATCATAAAAAAAAAAAATAAAAAATAAAAGACACTTGTCAGCTACTGATGTGGATGTGGGGCCTACACTCTCGTCTTTTGACGGTGTGATGATCATGTTGGTGTAGAAGCATATTCTTTGGAATGTTATATGTAATTAATTTTACCGAACCGTTGATATTTTCCTTAGATAATCTTCGACTGGATGAGGTTCACTGGTTCCTTTGTGTGTTTTTGTTTTTGTTTTTTTTCTTTTTATGATAATCTATTATTTATATATATCATACTATTAGTTAATTATTATCCCATTATGTTAATTATTAATGATAAATCGGTAATGCCGCGTTAAAATAGTGATAAAATAATGGTGTAATATATTACATTACTTTTTATATTAATTTACAAATATGATTTTTTTTCTTTTTTTTTTTTAAAAGTTTATGTTAAAAGGGTTATAATATTTATGTCCAAAATATTATTCTTGTTATAACATTTTTTGATCTAACATATTTCGATTGGTGTGAATGACATGTTTTTTCGCGTTATTTAGAGTGTCATTGATCTTCAATTTTCTCTCTTGAGATAATAACCAATTAAAATAACCCGTTGGCGAGATGCTAACGAGTCTCATTCTGATGCTTAAGTTAGTCTCTGAAATAAGAGTATAAGGTTTGTACCTGGTATAAGGGCATATTTATAGGAGTCACATGTGGATTAAGTCTTCTACTTCAACTTGACTTAGAATGCTGAGAGTTGTAATCCATTATTATTCTAGTGAATTGGTATTGGTCTTGAGACTCACTATGCATCTGGTGGGCTAATAAAGTTGTATTATTCCCATCAATACTAATTAAACTTAGCACATCCTCCATTAGAAATTGGCGAATCAAGGTGCAAGAGCTTAGTGGAAAGGTGCAAGATTTTTTTTTTTCTTCCTGGTGAATTGGTATTGGTCTTGACTCTTGAGGCTCACTAGTCACTATGTATTTGGTGGGCTAATAAAGTTGTATTATTCCCATCAATACTATTAAACTTAGTGCATCCTCCATTAGAAATTGGTGAATCAAGGTGCAAAAGGCTAAGAGCTTAGAGAAAAGGTGCAAGATTTTTTTAAGTAAGAAACAACAAATGAGAAACTAATTAGCAAGAAGTTCCTAAACCATCAAAACAATTTGGGTAAACTGAAAAAAAAAAGAAAAAAAGAGGTAATGCATAAAATGAATGATGTGGGTCTATAATTTCTTGAAAAACCGAAAGAAATTTGTTGCTAGAGGCAAGAAGACTTGGCATATCAAAGATAACACAATCAAATGATCTAAAGAGAAATATAGAACTCAAAAGGTTTCAAAATCCTCCTCAAACCACAAATATCATATAAATACAAATGTGGCAATAACTCTTAAAAAGACACAAAATAACAACATAAAAGCAAAATACAAAAACTTAGGACAAATTAGATAGTAGCATTGAAAAAAAAAGGTGCACTGGAGACAGAGGCAGAGGTGGATGAGGCGGAACACTGGGTAGGACAGCGTGTGGACTGCACACGCCTGTGAGTGAGATCTACTCACAAGCGCATGTTGATTACGCTTGACACGTGGACGTCGTACGGTGGTGGTTTTGGTGGCAGACAGAAGCGGTGACACTAGGATCAAGGTGGAGGGGCGCGTGTATGGCAGTAGCTCAACAAATGTCTAACAATGGTCCGATAGTTCAAGAGACGAAACTCAAATTGGAAAAATAGTATATGAAATTTAAAAACAGAAACAACTTTTTAAAACTAAATAAGTTTTTTTTTTTTTTGTCAAATTGAAAATATGTTGGATTGGACCCTTTTTTTTTTTTTTTTTGTCGCACTAAACGTAAAAAAAAAAAAATTGAAAAACATTTTTTAGAAAAAATACTTCATGCTAAAACAAATCGAACCTTAGTAAAAAAACTTCAATATCACAAGGTAAAACGATATTGAAACGGTGAGTTTCGAGGATAGAGAACAAAGACAGACTAGCCACACAGAGAGAGAGAGAGAGAGAGGGGGAGGGAGCAGTGCCTGAACCTCTCGTCGGCCGGAGATCTGAGAAAATCACCAAAAGTGTCTTAATTGAAATGGGTTTGGGCTTTGTGGTAGGCGTCTTTGGAGCCCTAATTCTTGCCCATGCCGCTTATTCAACCATCCAATGTAAGCCCTTTATATATGTACATAAACATGAATCCATGTGAAATTTGAAGTTAGTTTTCAGGGTGTCCAATTTTTTTATGCGCTGGTTTTGTTCTGACTGATTTGGTTGTGGTTGCAGATAGGGCTCTACTGAAGATTGTGGAGGAAGAGTTTTCAGGACCTCCAATGAATGTGAGTGTTATTTATTTTGGCTTTTCTTTGATCCTTGAATTATGGTTTGTGGTGTTTGTATGAATCTGGGGGTTTATTGGGAGTGCAGGTGGTGGCTGAGTTGCTTCTAGGATTAGTCTTCTGTATGTGGGCGGCGCTGACCGTGCCGGGGAAGTTTCTTTCCATACTTCCCCATTCCGAGCAGAATAGGTATTGCTATACCTTTCTTTCTGTTTCTTCAAATTTTTTTGAGCTAGATTTGAGGTTGGAGATTAAGAGATTTTGTTTTATTTTGATGGAAGGTTTTGTTAGTGGCAGATTGATTGAAACCTATGACAGTTGACATTAGAGTATGTACATGATAAATTGTATGTTGAGCAATGTAAATTTCTTTCTGTAGCATTAAGGTTTTCCCTTATAAAAAATATAGTTAAAAGTTGAAATGAAAAAGACCAGATTTTGATTCTGTTGAGTAATATGGGGGGGTCTGATGTACCCATACGTGAAACTACTGGCGTATTTTTATATGATACTGACATTAAAGCTCACAACTGGGTGTGTCTGAACTCCATCGTTGTCTAAGTCTAATTCTAAAGCTAATGAGTTGTACATCAAAGGGGACCTCCTCATGTTAGAACAGGATGAAGGGTGATATATTTATATATATATATATTCAATTATCCTCTAAGAAGTAAGTAGACCATCAGCCTCTTGCCACTTAGCACATTGCTTTCAACTCTCCTTGTCCTTGAGTTGCTCTACAGAATTCTTGTAGATGCTTGCCTTCTATATTGTTTGAGCTTTGACTTTTAAACTATAACCAATGTTACTTTGTTGTTTTACTTATGATCAAAATAAGAAAGTCACATGCTTAGTCTCAGATAACCGTTGAGGGGTTGATGGAAATGATTTTTCCAATTCAAATCATATTTCAGACACTAAAGTGCTTTTGTGTTGGAGAAGCATTGTTAAATTTTTGTTAAAGAGCTGTAGCTCTAATAGCACTTACCCCACCCCCCACACACACACACAAAACATGGTGGATGGTGAAGTTGTCCATCCAAAATCCGCTGGTTATGAGTGTAGTTTACCTATAAAAAGAAAATAGAAGCATTGTCAAGATTAATGATTATATCCAGTGCATGCCTTTTTTCTTTACTTCCTGTTCTAATTTATTTAATTTTTCTGGGAGTGACCAAGTTACGAATGGCCTTCACTCCCTTATTTTCTTCTAAATTGTGGTAGATAGTTACAATGCATGACTATTCTCATGATATTTAACATTTCCAGCTTTATGAGAGAGCAACTATGTTCTGTTGAGGCACATGAAAGTTTGTGCAAGGCTGCGAGTGATGCTATGTGATTAAATTTCCTTAACCCTTAGAACAGAAGTTTCTATCTAATCCTTGCATTTAATGAGTTAGTTAATATTGTTGTTCAGTTATGCAGTAGATTTCCTTGTTGAAATGCTCATTTAGATGAATTTGTTTAGCCGTTTCTTGATAAGACTGATGTCAACCCTGATGCCATTTCTTGCATGTTTAAAGAGCAATATTTTAGCACATTGTTGGTTGCTACTTGTGAAGATTGAACGCCTAGATTCTTTTGGTGGCCTTAGTGATGCAATTAGCTAGCACATTGCTACTATATAGCTTGTTGTGCAAATGACCCTAGCAATCGAAAGAGTTAACATTATGTGGATTTTTTTCTTCTCTTTTTATTGACAGTTTCCAATTCAATACTATTTTAAGTTGAAAATAAATCATGAAGCTTTTTGCATTGTGACTCGGATCATCCATTAATGTGATAAAGGTGCATCTGGGTTGCCTCTGTTAATGCTTCAACATTATATATACTTCCCATACAATAATAAGTGGTACCAATACAGCAAGGACCCGTGAACCTTGGATTGCTTGATTTAAATCAGAACTGCTAATTTGGAAACATATCGTAGGATATTTCTTCTGAGACAGAGATATTCTAGAAAGTTCATATCTAACTCTAGAATACCTTCTGCTATTTTCTCTATCACTTCTTGAGTTAATTGTTCTGTGCATCGTTTTTGTTTTATTTTTCTTTTAATTTTCTACCAAAGTGAGATATTACTTGTTCTAGAAAATAATGAGAGAAATTCTACCTCAGGGTATGTCTTTACCCTTGGTGGAGGAGCCATTAGTTGGAGAAGTGTTAAGCCTTGCTGCATATGCCTGAAGGGGCTAAGATAAATTCTTCACACACGCCAAAAAAAGAAAATATTTTGGCTATCATTTTTAATGGTGAGGCTGTTAATACATCGTCTTTAAAGAAAGCTGTCTCACTAGAATTTTTGAGTCTCTTTCTGTTGCTTTTTGTTAATTTCAGAGTCAGAACTGTTCAATTATTGCAACTGTGCTTTCCCTAGCAATATTGGCTGCAGGATTATTACTCGGATTATTGAAATCTGGATTGTGTGTTTTTGGATGCAGGATAGTGTCTTTACCAGCGAATTTAGACTTCATGATTTTCAACCATCGAGGCAAGGTATTTCCTTTGGAAATGGATTTGAAGCTCAAACATTGAGTTCATTTCTATCAAGTAAAAAGGATCTCCTTTGGGCTTACTTGAAGAGAAGAGTCATTTTCCTGTCTCTTTAAAACTTTGAAAGAGAGAAACAGTGGCACTTGACCTATTGCTTAGTTGTTTCAGATGATGTCATTGTATCATCTCTTTACTTTCGCTACTTGTTGCAAAAATACTTCTCTATTGGCTACCTTGGTCTGCTAGTTTAAACTTGGGAATATATATATTTTTTATGTAATCTCAATGGGATTTTTATCGGTCGTTGTCTGACCCATGAGGGTTTATAGGAAGTTGAATAAACAAGAGTGGCATGTTTTGGGCAGTAGGGGCAGATGAAACATCCCCATTTTCTTCGAAAGTATACCCATCCTATCTCCTGTTTTATGCACAACCAACCAAGATTGGTGGCGGTGTTATGAAATTCCCAGTGTCTTTCATTTCCTCCTGTTACCAGCAGTGGCATAGCAGGTATCATGTTCTCCTCTCCTCGGAATCCAGTTATTATTTCATAAAAGGTTTCTTAAAATTGCTGCTTCGGAAAGCAAATCAATTCTGTTTTTCACCGTGGAAGAGCAAATTTAAGAATGGAGGTTTTCGATTTGTAGACTATCTCTTCTGTGCCCCTTACAACTCTCCCCGAGTCTCCCGAAAGTAGTTTTCCGTTGATCATTTCCGATGAAGCAAGTAATCACAGATTCAAAAGTGAGTTTGAGATGTTCAAACAAATAAAATATTTACAGTTTTATAAAATGAAATTATATTATGAAATTAAAAAGGTTTTTTTAGTTAAACCGAAAATGTTTCGTAAATGATAGAAGGTGGTTAACTTTATTTTTTGTCCCTTAGGTTTTAATTTTTATTATAGGTGGTATCTTGGTTATTCATAAAGATGGAAATGGTATCTCCTTCGCCTAACTTCCATCTGAAATTTCACGGAAATTTACGTTAGCGCCCTAAAAAACTTGACACGTGTCAATATACCTAATTAAAAAAAAAAAAAGATTTTTTTTGTTTTTGTTTTTTATGTTTTTCTTTTTGGAAAATGGGTGGCTTCCGGCCATCCCATCAGCCAGTTAGCTGGTTTTTTTGTTTTTTTTGGGGGGTGGGGGTGTTGGCCTTGGAGGTGGCTTGCCACCCCCAAGCTGCAAAATGGAGCCAAGGTTGTTGGGGGGTGGCCCTCATTTGGCTTAGGGTGGTTTCGGCCATCCTAGATCGACTGATTTGGGGTGATTGACCCACCTTGGGGTAGTTCGTCCACCTTAAAAGGTCAATAAAAAAGAAAAAAAAAAAAAGTTAAGGTTGGCCTTTGGCACCCTAGGCCAAACGGGGGTGGCCAAGTCACCCCCAACAGTCTTGGGGTAGTTTTAGCCACCCCATTTTGCAATTTGGGGGTGGCTTCAGCTACCCTATAAGGTGGTTGGTCACCTTGGCAATTTTTTTTTAAAATTTTATTTTTTATTTTTAATTAGATATATGGACATATGTTGAGTTTTTAGGGACATTGATGTGGATTTCCATCTAAAATGGCCACCCCCAACAGTCTTGGGGTAGTTTTAGCCACCCCATTTTGCAATTTGGGGGTGGCTTCAGCTACCCTATAAGGTGGTTGGTCATCTTTGCAATTTTTTTTTAAAATTTTATTTTTTATTTTTAATTAGATATATGGACATATGTTGAGTTTTTAGGGACATTGATGTGGATTTCCATCAAATTTTAGACGGAAATTAAAACTAGGTTATCTCCATCTTTATGAATAACCTAGGATAAAAACTAAAATTTAAGAGGAAAAAAAAAAAAAAAAAAATCGTTAAACCACTCCGCGACAAAAACCAACGGCCAACTAATAAGCCCAAAAGCAATGCACCCACTATCCAAAATCTTTGAATAACAATTTTTCTTATTTTCGTTCAAAATGATTTATCATTTGTCTCATCTCCTTGAGGAATCATGAAGTGGAATCACCACCAACTCACTAATCAATCCTAAATACAGAAATATCAAAAGCCACCATATCCCAAAGTCCTCAATCCTTTACCAAAGCGAACAACGCCCAGGAACATGTCACTCTCCCACTCACTTTCCATGCCTGAATTTGGGTTTTCTTCTGCGCCTGCCAACCACAATTCGCAGTTTTTCAATCACCATGGTACCACAAAATTGGGCACCATAAGACCCACAAACTCAGATCACAAATTCAAGTTCTTTGTTAATAAAAAACCTACAGGTTTCCTTTGTTCCAAGCTCTGGGACTTCAATTCAGGGTTTAACAATTTTCAGTTTTTGGGTGAGTGTTGTGCTATACAATCGAGTAGGTGCAGACCCAGAAGTCAGAAACACAAAGTTTCATGTCTTAAGCATGCCAAAACGCTAGTTCTCAATGATTACCAGCCTTGTAGCATGTGTTCAGGGTTTTACAGTACCATACAGTTGGGCACTCTCAGACCCAGAAATTCAGAAAGCAAATTTCTCTCTGGCGGTGTCCTGAAAATTTCAATTTCCAATAGTTTCAAGCATGGCAGTGGGAATTTAGGGTTATGCGAGGTGAATTGGAGCAATAAGAAATTTGTATTAAGGTCCAAATCCGTGTTGAGTGTAGATAAAGTGGTAGAGAGAGAGGAAAGTGGAGGAGAGCTGGGTAGGGAGAATTCTCATGATACAATTGTTATTGGGTCCGGGATTGGAGGGTTGGTTGCGGCAACGCAGCTGGCGGTGAAGGGAGCTAGGGTCCTGGTTTTGGAGAAGTATGTAATACCTGGTGGGAGCTCTGGGTATTACCAGAGGGATGGCTACACGTTTGATGTTGGGTCCTCTGTGATGTTTGGTTTCAGCAATAAGGTCAGTTTGAGCATGGATTCCTTTTGTTCTTTCGTGCACTGCGCTTACCCGTTAGCTGCTACTTAGGAACTTTGAGTTTATGATGATTGAATTAAAATTGGTTCACATCATAACAATTGATTTTGAAGAACTATGATGGTGTGAAGTGATTATTGGAGAAGAAGGAAGTAGCGTAACTTTGGACAATGCTATTATATTGTGATAGAAAAACTACCATAGTTGAAAGGAAATCTATTATTTGTCTGTATGAAGAAATTAGAATACATTACATGGTACAATCAAGAATTAATGCCATTTACCTTATTGATGTGAGTGTTTACCATTCCTTAAGTCACACTACCATTACCATTCATCACAATGTTTGGTGTTTTAGAAGGCTTTTCTCTTGACTGTATGAAGAGCTGCTGTCGCTTTCTTGTTTAGTATGTTCAATAGTAGGAACTTAATGGAAGTTTAACATTTTCAAATCTATGAAAACATTCGCTGGAATTTGAGGTTGAACATTACTTGCATGGAGTTAGATCAATTCATGGTAATTTAGTTTAAGTTTTAGAACCATGGAGTGCATATTATTGCCACAGAAAATTTTATTCATGAGACTGTCACAGCTTGTAACTGTCAAGCATTGTTCTATATCGCTTTATGCCCTAGATTTGGCAATCTATCGGAAAACCTTAAAGTAAATGAGAAGTGACATCACTAGATTCCTTTTAAGCAACTTGTTGGTGATGGACATGAATTTCCCATACACTTCAGTATATGACTTGTGCATCTAGACTGATCCTATGTCTCTTATTCCTATTATATTGATAATGTAGTATTTGCAAAATGGGGGAGATATTTTCTGCTTCCATCAATAAACCATGAACTTTAGATGCTTTTATGAGTTATCTATCTATGATTTATTGAACTTTCTTTTGGTTGGATTTTTTTTTGACACATTAGATTTACTGCATTTTGTCAATATATGAATAAATCAAGTTCAAAAGATACCTGTCTCATATATATTGCACAAACTTGCTTTATTTATTATTCCAAATGGTTTGAGCTTCAACTTTTAATCTTCTTAATGTGTACATTGGTTGCACCATCTTGGTATTATCAGTTAAATTAACTATTAAAATATACTTGATATTCTACACTGCAGATGTTATTTTTTCCTAAAAGTTTTTTTTTTAATGGCCTTTTACTGTGGAGTATCTAGTTCTCTTAATAATTATCTACCATTTTTCGGTTGGTAGTCTGCACAGCACCCTTACACTTGATGTTCTTCAAATCTGGGCAGGGCAACCTAAATCTGATAACCCAAGCATTGGCAGCAGTTGGATGTGACATGCAGGTGATACCTGATCCAACTACCGTCCATTTTCATTTACCCAATAACCTTTCTATTCAAGTGCACAGAGAATACAGTGAATTCATTGCAGAACTTACCAATAAGTTTCCCCATGAAAAGGAAGGAATCCTCAAATTCTACAGTGAATGTTGGAAGGTCTATTTTATTTTAATTTATTTATTTTTTCATTAGTGGAATGTCTGTTTTAATTGAGATGACCACAACTTCCTCTGGCTCTTTTGCCTCCACTTATAATTTATCACTCATATTAAGGAACTTGTGTACATATTTAATAGATTTTCAATGCTTTGAACTCATTGGAATTGAAGTCACTTGAAGAGCCAATCTACCTTTCTGGACAGTTTTTCCAGAAGCCTCTCGAATGCTTGACTCTTGGTAATCATTGTTTTCTTGATCTAGTTATGTAGCTGTGAATTTCAAAACATTGTCATAATTTTAGAAATTCTTTGGGCTTTGGTTTATCTTACTAATGCCAGTTGGGATATCTTTTGGGCGTTAATTTTGATCAATTGCTAAGTGTCACATGCTCTGTATTAAGATTCTTATGTGGCAGTGGCGGGAAAAGCAATTGAGACAAGGAAATATGCATCTCTAGACCACTTTATACTTGAACTTATCTGCTGAAATTTATGAATATGCCAAAGACATTCTTCATTCAGTTTAATAACAGTTCATCCGCACTACATGAAGATGGGAATGTGATATTAAACTAAAGATCATTGCAGTACTACCATCATGTTTATTTTCTTGGTTGGTTCTGAAGTTGAGAACCTTAATGTTGAGATCATTGCACTTTTGGTCCCTACCATTTGTGTATGATCCCTTTTCGCAACACCCTGTTGGTGGACATTCTTTGTGGACTATGGCACATATTTCCAGTATTTGTTTATTTTTACACTATCGACTATGATTGCTTCCCAAAATTTATAATTTCTGTTTAAGTGGTCATGTAAAGTTTTCAGATCTCTTAGTTATGGACTTGTCCTCTGCAGCCTATTATTTGCCTCAAAATGCTGGAGACATAGCTCGTAAGTACATTAAGGATCCCCAGTTGTTGTCTTTCATAGATGCAGAGGTGGGTTGAAGTGACTTTTTTAATCCTATTAGAATTTTTACTAAACGAGTATTTAATTATCAATTGAATAGCTATGGCTCATCCCATTGTTATTTATTTCTTTTCCTTTTTTTTTTTTTGGTGTGTGTCTGTAGTGTTTTATAGTGAGCACAGTCAATGCTTTGCAGACCCCAATGATCAATGCAAGCATGGTAAGCTGTTAAATTAGCTTTTAGGCTATTTTCTGTTTATTCTTATCTCGTTTCCTCATGTATTTTTTGTCCCAGGTTTTATGTGACAGGCATTTTGGTGGGATTAACTACCCTGTTGGTGGTGTCGGTGGAATTGCAAAGTCCTTAGCAAAAGGCCTGGTTGATCAGGGCAATGAAATATTTTACAAGGCAAATGTGACTAGCATTATAGTTGAGCAGGGAAAGGCTGTAAGTTTGACATTAGTCTCAAAATAAGTGATACTTTAATATCCAGGGTTCATTCTATATGTCACAAGGATGTGTTTGTTGCTTATTTTATTTTATTCTGCATTTTGTAGGTGGGGGTTAGGCTGTCAGATGGAAGGGAGTACTTTGCCAAAACCATAATATCAAATGCTACTAGATGGGATACTTTTGGTTAGTTTTGGCAAGGAATTTTTAAATGTTCATTGAGAAATGCACACACTCCCAAGTGCACATTTCTTGATGTGGGAGTAAAAATAGCCATTAAATTTTGGATGAATCACTGTTAAATTTTGGATCCAATGGTGATTTTTTGCTGCCATGTCAGAGAGTGTGCACTTGGGAGTATGAGAGTAAGAGTGTATGTTACATTTCTCATGTTCATTTGGGTGATCCTTTTTTTCTATTTCATGTGCCAGTTTGCTTTGCTATCTTGTTGATAATTTAATTACATTGAACTTTGATTTTGTGTAGGAAAACTCTTAAAAGGAGAATGCATTCCAAAAGAAGAGGAAAATTTTCAGAAACTTTATGTCAAGGCTCCATCTTTTCTTTCCATTCACATGGGGGTTAAAGCTGAGGTCCTGCCACCAGATACGGATTGCCACCATTTTGTGCTTGAGGTATTTGGGTTATTTCAGTAGCTTCATTTGCTTGGAAATTTTGAGGGCCTATAAATAAGTATTTTTAAATTAATAATTTGTCTTCACTCAAATTTCTTTTAGAATGACTGGACAAGATTAGAGGAGCCATATGGAAGCATATTTTTAAGCATTCCAACTATCCTTGATTCATCATTGGCTCCAGAAGGACGTCATATTCTTCACATTTTTACCACTTCTTCTATAGAGGACTGGGAGGTTAGTATAATACTGTCAAAATTAAATTAAAAGGTTATGTCTTATGTGGATCTTTGATTCCCATCCCGTCCTCTTTCCTCAGCTCATGCTAAATTTTAGCTAGGGTTCAAAAAATGTGACATTTCAAATAACAAAAAAGCTGGTCTACTTTCTAGGGTCTTCCTCGAAAAGACTATGAGGCAAAGAAGGAGCTTGTAGCAGATGAAATCATAAGCAGATTAGAGAAGAAACTATTTCCAGGGTTGAGATCATCAATTGCTTTTATGGAGGTATTGGCCTTACTGTCATACCACATACCACTGTGCCTACATTACTTATAAAATAAAATAAAAATAAAAAAACAATTTGCAAAATGTGTCAATTTAAAACTGAACTTTAGTTGCAGGATGCTATATGTAATAAAAGGTTAAAATTGAAATTTGGGCTCCGTTTACTTCGATGAAAAATGATTTCCATAGGAAAATATTTTCTGGGAAGTCATTTTCCCTGAAAATGTTTTCTGCAGAAAATCCTTTTTTATTTTTATTTTTGTTTATGTATATTTTTTCATTAAATCATATTAAACTCTAAATTACAAAAATGTCCTGATCAAATCTTAGAGGTGTCCGAATTGTTGTGACAAATGCGGAATTCCAAGATCAACAAAGAAATAGAAAATGCAGAATATAAAAAACAACACAGCCACAAGACACCAAGATTTAAGTGGTTCGCAAAATATACATCCATCCACTGGCGGAGACAATCCAGAGAAATTCACTATCAAAAGGTGGAGTACAAAGTGTACAACAATATCAAACCACTCTAACCCAAAAGCCCAATACACCCAATCTCACAAATATACTAAAGAGAATTAAATAGAATATATTCTCTAAAATTCTCTAAGCATAAAAGCACTATAAAAGTGAGATCAAACCAATGATAAAATGGGTGTACTGATTTCAGCAACACAAGTCTCTCTTCTTCTCACAAACGGAGCTGCTCTTCTGTTCTGCTCTGCTCTGTCTCTTTTTTTTCTCAAATGGCCGAATGGCTGTTTTTGTTCAAAGGCCAAACTTCTTCTAGAAGACAAGTGAGGTTGCTGCCTTCCTTTAATAACCGGATGAATAACTCCAACCAACAACCCATTTTGTCAAAGCTTCTAGAAAGACAAATAAATGAGAGACAAAATGCATGCGAAGAGAAACAACAATCAGCACAAGTGAAATGTTTAGGGGCCACTGTAAGACTTGTTGAAAAACAAGTCACAACACTACAAATCTCCACCTTGACTTGTATTTCAACAAGTCTCAAATCTCCTCTGGATGTCTCCTCCAACACCCCTAAGGGTAATTACAAACTACAAACACCAATCAAGCCCAAGCAATGCTTGAACTTGAGTATCGGAAGTGGCTTAGTCAACATGTCTGCTGGATTTTCCGCGCAATTTTCTTCACTGTGATATCACCTTGTGTCACGACCTCCCGAAGAAAATGATATCGACATCAATATGTTTGGTCCTCTCATGATACATTTGATTTTTGGTCAAATGAATTGCGCTCTGGCTATCACAAAATACAACAGTATCATCCTGCTAAACCCAGATCACTAACCAAACCTCTAAGCCAAATTGCTTCTTTTCACCCTCTGCTGCCATATACTCTACCTCCGTAGTAGACAAAGCAACCGTCATTGTAAAAGTCGCTTTCAATTAATGGCACACCAGAGAGTGAAAACAAAACCGAGATCTTCTCTTATCCAAATCACCAGCATAATCTGAATCAACATAACCAATGACACTGGAACTGATACCACTGCCTCTATCATAAACTAAGCCAACATCTGTAGTGCCCCGTAAATAACGGAGTATCCATTTCACTGCCTGCCAGTGAACCTTGCCGGATTAGCCATGTAGACTAACAACACCGATCAGCTGTGAAATATCTGGACGAGTGCACACCATAGCATACATGATGCTCCCAACTGCACTGGAGTAAGGAACACACGACATGAACTGCTCCTCCTCCTCACTCTGTGGTGCTAACGCTGCTAAAAGTTTGAAATGAGCGCCAAGTGGAGTACTCACTGGTTTAGAATTATGCATACCAAAGCGTTCAAGTACTTTCTCAATGTACTTTTTCTGTGACAAGTACAACTTTCCCGCTTTTCTATCCCTGTGAATCTCCATACCAAGGATTTTCTTCGCAGCACCCAAATCCTTCATTTCAAACTCATCACCCAACAAAGATTTCAATCTTTTAATTTCCAACATGCTTTTAGCAGCAATAAGCATGTCATCCACATAGAGTAGCAAATAAACAAAAGAACCATCAGCTAATTGCCTGTAATACACACAGCTGTCATAGCTACTTCTTGTGTAACCATGTCTAATCATAAAGCTGTCAAAGCGCTTGTACCACTGTCTTGGAGATTGTTTCAAACCATACAATGACCTCCTCAACTGACAAACATGATCTTCTTTGCCTTCAACAATGAACCCCTCTGGCTGATGCATGTAAATAGTTTCCTCAAGCTCACCATGCAGAAATGCAGTTTTCACATCAAGTTGCTCAAGCTCCAAATCATATAGAGCAACCATGGCAAGCAAAACACGAATAGAACTATGTCTAACAACAGGAGAGAATACTTCATTGAAGTCCATACCTTCTCTCTGACTATAGCCCTTTGCTACCAAACGTGCCTTAAATCTTGCATCTTCAACACAGGATTCCTTCCTTTTCTTGAAGATCCATTTGCAACCAACAGTTTTAGCGCCTTTAGGCAATTTCACCAATTCCCATGTTTGGTTCTTCTGAAGAGACTCAATCTCCTCATTCATGGCAACTACCCATTGAGCAGACTCACTACTTGTGACTACGAGTAAGTGGAAGGCTCTTGGACTGCAGTGTCTCTCCATGTAAGTGCATATGCTACCAAATCTGCATAGCCATATCTCTGAGGTGGCCTAATCTGTCTCCTCTGTCTACCAGCAGCAATACTGGTCTCTTGCCTTTCTTGTGGATCATCATCATCAGAACTGGAATCATGAACATCTGTAACAGGCTGATCTTGAGTGCTATCTTGTACCCTCTGTGAAGCCTCCACCTGAAGCTCCACCTCCTTGCTAGAACCCTGCTCCTTTCCTGCAGAAACAACAGACTCCTTTCTCGGGTGAAGCATGGCAGATTCATCAAATACAACATCTCTACTGATTATAAACTTAGGTGATTTAGGATCAAAACACCACAATCTATATCCCTTCACCCCATCCGCATAGCCTAGAAATATACATTTCTTTGACCTAGGCTCAAGCTTACCATCATTCACATGACAATAAGCAGGACAACCAAAAGTTTTTAAAATTGAATAATCAGCAGGAGTACCAGACCATACCTCATAAGGAGTTTTACAATCAATGGCTGTTGATGGAGAACGGTTGACCAAATAGCAAGCAGTATTGACAGCCTTAGCCCAAAAACTCTAGACAACCCGGCATTTGAAAGTAAGCAACGCGCTCTCTCCAAGAGAGTCCTGTTCATCCGCTCAGCGACCCCATTTTGCTGTGGAGTATGACTAATTGTGTGATGTCTAGCGATGCCTTCATTCTTGCAGAATTTATTAAATTCACCACTACAAAATTCCATGCCGTTGTCTGTTCTAAGTCGCTTGATTTTCTTCCCAATCTGATTCTCAATTAATGTCTTCCATTGCTTGAAAGTGACAAACACATCACTTTTCTTCTTCAAAAATACACCAGACTTTTCTTGAATAATCATCAATAAATGAAACAAAATATCGAGCACCACCCTTTGATGGAACCCAGAGGGACCCCATAGATCTGAATGGATATAATCCAATGTACCACATGCTATGGATGCTGTCTTGAACTTGACCACTGCTGCTTCCCAAACACACAATGCTCACAAAAGTCAAGAGATCCTGTTTCGGTCACAAAGCAAACCCGTTGCTCAGATTATCATCCCCTCTCACTCATATGGCCCAACCGCATATGCCATAAATGAGTAGTGTCTAAATCTGGATCATTTGAAGAAGATACAGCTGAACACATTCATGTACTACCTTGAAGAAAGTAGAGGCCATCAACCTTGTTACCTTTCATTATAACCAATGAGCCTTTGCTAACCCGAATGACTCCACCTTCACCGGTATACTTGTATCCAAGGGAGTCCAAAGTGCCCAATGAAATAAGATTTTCTTCAAATCGGTATATAGAACATTTGTCAAAGTCCTCACAATCCCATCATGCATCCTAATCCTGATTGTACCAATACCAACAATCTTGCAGGCAACATTATTTCCCATCAAGACTGAACCACCATTGACTGAATCATAGGTAGTAAACCAATCCCTTTTAGGGGACATATGAAATGTACAAGCAGTATCAAGGACCCACTTGTCGTTAGAACGATCATCAGAAGTGGAAATTGCAAGAACAAGGTCTGAACCCTTAGAATTTTCTTTGACAACACCAGCCACAGAAGAGGAATTTTGCTTGTCACCTTCCTCTTTATTTTTCAACTTCGGACACTCGGATTTATAATGCCCATACTTTTTACAATAATAACACTTTACTTTCTTCTTGGACTTGGACTGTGATCGGCCTCTTGATTTACCTTTACCCGAATCCCTCTCACTAGATTGACCTCTAAAATTAGAAGAATTTTCTGAACGACCCTTAACAAATAAACCCTCTGACTGATTATCACTACCTTTACTATTCAATTTTGTCCTCAACTCCAAAGAATTCAAAGCAGATTTAACATCAGCTAAGGAGATGGTATCTCTACCATACAACATTGAATTAACAAAATTATCAAATGAATCCGGTAGTGAACATAACAAAATCAGTGCTTGATCCTCATCATCTACTTTAATATCAATATTTTTCATATCCAAAATAATTCTATTAAAGTAATCCAGATGATCACAAAGAGGCGTACCTTCCTGCATCTTGAGGGTATATAATCGTTGCTTCAGAAATAAATGGTTAGTGAGGGATTTCTTCATGTACAAGCTCTCCAGCTTCTTCCAAAGTCCAGCGGTAGTTTCTTCATCGGCAACTTCTCTCAAAACTCCATCTGAGAGAGACAACAAAATCATATTGTGGGCTTTTTCTTCAAGTTCTCCACGTTCCATAATTTCATCAATTGCTGAAATACCAATTTTCTCCTCTTGTGGTTCCAAAACCTTCGCCAATCCTTGTTGTCGTAACAAAGCTCACATCTTAATGCGCCAAAGGCTGAAACTATTCTGACCATCAAACTTCTCTATTTCAAATTTTGCAGTAGCCATCCACAAAATAAAGATCTAGGCTCTGATACCAGTTTGTTGTGACAAATGCGGAATTCCAAGATCAACAAAGAAATAGAAAATGCAGAATATAAAAAACAACACAGCCACGAGACACCAAGATTTAAGAGGTTCGGCAAAATATGCCTACATCCACTGGCGGAGACAATCCAGGAGAAATTCACTATCAAAAGGTGGAGTACAAAGTGTGGTACAACAATATCAAACCACTCTAACCCAAAAGCCCCTAATACACCCAATCTCACAAATATACTAAAGAGAATTAAATACAGAAGAGAATATATTCTCTAAAATTCTCTAAGCATAAAAGCACTATAAAAGTGAGATCAAACCAATGATAAAATGGGTGTACTGATTTCAGCAACACAAGTCTCTTCTTCTCACAAACGGAGCTGCTCTCTCTGTTCTGCTCTGCCTCTTTCTCTTTTTTCTCAAAATGGCTGAATGGCTGTTTTTTGTTCAAAGGCCAAACTTCTTCTAGAAGACAAGTGAGGTTGCTGCCTTCCTTTAATAACTGGATGAATAACTCCAACCAACAACCCATTTTGTCAAAGCTTCTAGAAAGACAAATAAATGAGAGACAAAATGCATGCGGAAGAGAAACAACAAATCAGCACAAGTGAAATGCCATAATGGTTTAGGGGGCCCACCGGTAAGACTTGTGAAAACAAGTCACAACACTACACGAACCAAGTCCCGCAAGGACCCCACTGCGACTCACTTTGACCTTGTCGGGATCAGCCCGAGACCTTGCCAGGACCCACCCAAGACCCGATAGGGACATTTTCATAATTTAGTGTTTAATATGATTTTGCATACACACCAAATACCTGAAAATGTTTTACAGGAAAATGTTTTTTGCTGAAAATGTTTTTTGATGACCGGGACCCGCCTAATTTTTCATACATGCCAAATACCGAAAAATGTTTTCCGCTAAAAATATTTTCCAATAAGTCATGGGCGGGTCCCAATTAGGTCCTGGGCAGTTCCAATAGGATCTTAGTCAAGACTCAGGTAGGTCCCGGCAAGGCCTGAGCAAGTCTCGGGTGGGTCCCAATCAAGTCTCGGGTGGGTTCCGGGTAAGTCCTGGTAAAGTCCTGTGCGGGTCCCAAGCAGGTCTCGGTCAAGTCTCAGGCAGGTCTTGGGCAGGTCAGATAGGTCCTATTCAAGACTAGTCGGGTCTCGGGTAGGTCCTGGCGGGGTCCCAAGTGGGTCCCGGTCAAGTCCCTTGCGGGTCCTGGACAAGTCCTAGCGAGGTCTTGGGCGGGTCTTGGCAGGGTCCTTCAATTTGAGAATGAAATGCTCAAAGTCGGAAAATGATTGCAAGCATTTTCCAAAAATTAAAGAAGAATTTTTGGTCAAAATGAAAATATTTTTTATTGACCACTATTTTACATCGCAATAAACATCGTAAAATGCGAAAATCATTTTCTTGAAACCATTTTACATCGAAGTAAACAAAGCCTTGGTTGCAAGCACATCTACAATGTCATAAATTTTTGTCCTTCCAAGGAAAACAAATGATGAGGTTATAATTTTCTCTCCCCCCTTCCTCCTCATATTAGCTTTGGTTATGCTATTTACTATGTGCTGTTATGAGAACAAATTGAAGTTGATTCCTTCCATTCTCGCACCCCCAGGTTAATGCAGTTGGCTGCATAGGATTTCTGCAACTCCTAACTCTTCATAAAATGAAGTAAATTTGAAGTTTCTGATCATGGCAGGTAGGAACACCAAAGACACACAGGCGGTTCTTGGCTCGTGATAAGGGTACATACGGACCAATGCCGCGCGGTACACCAAAGGGATTACTTGGAATGCCATTCAATACAACAGTAAGTTTAATTATAAGCTGTGGTGGGTCAGTCAGTAACTAGTTTTATAAGCGTACTGAATTTTATTGGCTCATGCAATAATGGAAACTGCAGGCCATAGATCGTCTGTACTGTGTTGGTGATAGCTGCTTTCCAGGACAAGGTGTTATAGCTGTAGCCTTTTCAGGAGTAATGTGTGCGCACCGTGTAGCTGCTGACATTGGTGAGCAAGAGGTGTCTTTCAAAATAGAATTAGCTTGTTAATGGGTGGAAATGATTTGGCGGATCCTCTTTACAGTTTAACTACTTATATTTAAGCTCATATTTTGACTTAGTATAAGCTCACACTAGAAAAGGAAGCTCAAATAAGATAATGTCCAGGATGAAGCTTTGTTCAATTTTTTTAATAGGATCTTTATCAACGAGCACTTCTCATCTGCCTATATCTTTTCTTTGACAGGGCTTGAGAAGAAGTCTCCAATATTAGATGCTGCCCTCCTTCGACTACTTGGTTGGTTGAGGACATTGGCATGATATACCATATGGGGGAAAATATGAGATTCTGATTACCACTTGGCTGCAAAATAATAGCTTGCTTGCCTAATGGCTGCGATCTATAGCAGGTTGAGGCATGAGCAAATTTTGCTATACTTTAATTTTTTCTCTGGAAAGGTCACCAATCATTGAAGCCAATTGAGGTATTTTGCGCAATGGCTATTTAAACATAGTCAGCTCATGGGATTGCCCTGTAATTCTTATTTGTTAAGCTGACACTATGCATGGGAGAATTGTGGAGTTGTCTACATCATAATTATGTCTCTTTTGCTGATTGATTTGGTAGCAGATTGCTGATTCTTTTATGTATATGTCTAAATGATTACTCTTGTAATACACTGATGCAAAATTTGATGCATTTTCCCCTCTAGTCTCTAGTCTTATTTACTGGATTTTAAAATTCATTCCCAAAATCCAGTGGTAAATAGTAGTTGTGGTTACACAAATCTACTTTTTACACATAAGTTGTAGTCAGTTACAATTAACACAAACTACTGTTTATAGTAATAAGACCGCCTGTTAACATGAGTTTGAGATTTTCTGAGGACATATCTGAGAATTCTGCATGAAGTGAAATTGACTTAAACGCCTGTGGAAACATGTAGCACTCTTGATGCTATCTATTTGAGATGATTCTTGCTCATCAATGAACCTTGCTAGCATTTCTTGTCACCTTGACACTCAGGTCTTCTCAAGATAGCTCCTGGAGCAGCTCTCCAGATCTATGCTGCTTAGCAGATTGCAACTTATTAAGCTCCAGATTGGAGCTTCATTCTTCTCAAAGAAAGGTATGCCAGAAGACGGTAACCAAAAACCATGGCCACCAGGGCACAGACCTCTGTCAAACCATTGTCTAGTCTCATTCCATTTATGCTGGGTGTAATGTGTTCATACTGCACCTTGAGAAGAAGCTTGTATGTATGGTAGTTGAAGGATAGATAGCGGATCCAAGCAATGAATATTGGAACTTTCTGCAAAATTGTAGAGAATGTATTGTTATTTCTCCCTTAGATTCATCTAGCAGCTCTTGAAAGTAAATTTTTGTTAAGAATCTTGAACTGTAATATTTATGGTGAGGAGATCTTCCTTTTGTTTTGATATAATACAGTATGAATGAAATTGTATCTTGAAGGAAAACTTAATTGTTCTGGCTTAGATCCAATGATTCCTTTATTTATATAGATGAAAGTAAATGCAGATTTTGACTTCCAAGTTTGCATGCTCGACTTCAGACCAATCAAAAAAGTAAAAATAAAAAAACATTCATGCTTACCTTCACAAAGAACCCACCAGCCAGCATGAAGGTCATCACAGTTACTGAAGCCAGAGTTGTTGCCTTCTTTAAGTCCATCAATGTAGCCCCAATAGCTAGTCCAAGTCCCTGTTTTGCAGCTAGTCATATTTAATTGCATACAGTAATTGTATTTATGGTGTCATCTTAATCAGTAGCTACAAGAGGCATACCTGAGCTGCCACAATGCAGAGGAAGATTGTAAGCATGCTTAAGAAAAAGGGTCCAGCACTCCGTCTCAAGCCTGCCATAAAATAGACGACAACATGGAATAGTACTGGTAATATCAGGTCAAGTGGAAGGTCGCTTGTAGTCCTAGCCACAAAATATGCACTTAGTCTATACATGTCGGCTGCTCGTTCTTTGCTCAGCATGGCTCTTTCTTGAGGAAACGTGAAGATTGCTGTGAAGACAGGAAAAAACCCCCAGAAGACACCAATGAAGAAAAGCAGCCCTGCCTGCAAGGAAGGTAGGTTATGTTCTATGTTTGATTGAATATTTCTGTATATGTTACTTATAACCAAAAATAAAAAATAAAAAAAAAATAAAATTCTGTATATGCGCAAGAACAGACTATACAGTTAATGCTTGCATGAGGATGGTTATACTGCAAAACAATTTAACCATTTAAAGTTCTTTTGACTAGGCTTCTTGACATAGTACCATTGAGTAGCTTAATCTTATTACTTTAGAATCTCATGAAATAGAAAGTTATGAACGGATCTTTACTTCAGCTTGCATAAATAGCTTTGTTAGAAAAGAAAGAATTACAAGTGCCTCTTTCCTTTTTGCTTGGTTTGTTTTCTTTTGCCCTTTTTATTACCCTCTGATATGTTCAACCGTCATCTTTTTCAACCATTCTTCGTGGTCAATATGTAGTTTTATAATTAGACTAAGAAAGTGAGAAATGAAGAAATCTTATGCACAAAGAGAAACAGCTCAGTTCTGAGAACAAATGGATCTATTGATGGCACTGGAGAGGAATACTGAAGTATAGATTGAATGCCTGACATGACATTGGAAAGCCAAAATGATGTTTGATTGAGTTGGTGAGAACATGTATTGAGTATAAACGGATACCTTATCAGAAGCTATGGAATAGTAACATGAAATGAAGAGTAGGGCTAGTGTAACAAAAAGCCAATTTGCCAATTTTTTGTGAAGAAATACATGTTCAACGGATTGCTCTTTTAGTACATGTAAAAGCTGTTTATCTTTTTGGTATAGTGACCACTCCAATTGTGGCTTATTTGGTGGAAAGTAGAGAAGAGTTTTGAGTACCATAGAGGTCGCTCAACTTGTATGCTTTAACGAGAAAATGGTTTACCTGTTCTTGCAGGCCTTTTTGGCTGTTACTATCAGATTGCCACCAAAGTAATCCCAAGATAATTGCAGTGGAGAGAACTTGAGTGATTCTCAACCAGCTAAAATAGTCATGCCGCCGTTCTTTGATTCCTCTCCAGAACAATATGCAATACTGTTCCGACCAGCTTGCTCCCCATTGTCGCTTTGGAGAAGACACCTTCGATTTTACCTCTTCGTCCAGTGGTATTGGAACCATAAGTTTCTTCTTTTCGGTTTCCGCAACCCGTGTCTCGTAGGCCTCCACCAGATACTGATTTTAAATAAAATATTCATTAGGCAGAACCATAGCTTTTGATGTTCCCAGAGGAATCACAAGTAGAACCTGCTCTTAGGATACAACACTCACAATTATGTGGAATTGTGAGGAACACTAAATTCCATTTTTTTTCCACTTCAATTTTTATGCAGGGACAAATATATATAGTTTGAGCACCTAGGTATATTGAGGGCATTTCCTGCAGAGGGAAACAGTGTGCTACTCATGACAGCATTCACAGTCGCCACTTTATGGGTTTACTAGGAATTTTGTTCCTTTTTCTTTACTGTCAAAATTGTTTTGTTGGACTGGTGGTGATTCTGGTCACTTTGATCTATGAAGCGGCCATATGTTTTGAGCATGTGAAGGAGTGTCAATGAAGGGTTTTGGGTAACATGATCATGACATACACTACATGGTAAAACAGGCTTTTTGTATAAATGTCAGCATCTCTGCCTGGATACTTCTATAATTGTTGTTTTGGTGGATCAGTCTTTTTTATTCCTGAACTGTGTTGAATGCTGATAATTTGAACACATTTCAGTTTACAAGGAATGGAATTTTCTCCTTTTAGTGTCTTTCTGAGTTGGTAATTTTAAAACCAATAGACTTATTTTACCTCATGCACTATGGTGGGAGATGGTTTCCCGTTCCTTGTTTCAGTCTCTGAATTCTCCATTTGAACTCTGTCCTCTAATTCTGGTGGTACTGAGACATCATTTAGGTTTCCATTTGCGAGGTCTAGCAAGAATTCTGCTGGGTTCATGGCAATCAGAGGAGAACATCCTATAGATGAGAAATAAACCATTGCTTCTGATGCTTTTCCGAAGTACAGCAAGCTCCCTTTCCCAAGAAGGATTAACTTGTCAAATTTGTGGAAGAGTCTACTTGATGGTTGGTGAATTGTTGTTACCACTGTTTTTCCAGCCTGCCATAGATTTGGAACAAGGTATTAATTACAATGTCTTGACTTTGTGGGATCACATTGCCCCCATAAATTTCTTGTGATATTAGTTTGGACATGAAACATGCTTGGTTTTCCAAGGTACATTCTAATGCCTACTCATTTTAAGCATGGATCTGGACATCAAAGAAATTGACTCTTAGAAAATGTACAAGAGAGAAAATAACGGTTTCTTCCGGCAGATGAAGCTGTTTAAGGACGTCAATGTAAAATACCTTTGCAATGTCGTGTAACATCTGGATAGTCCTTAAAGCAGTAGTAGAATCCAAGCCAGAGGTTGGTTCATCAAGAAACAGAAGGGACGGGTTGATTATAATCTCATTGCCAATACTGACTCTCTTCCTCTCTCCACCTGACACTCCACGAACAAAGGAGCCACCAATCATAGTGTCTTGGCACCTGAGCACATATTTCTCTTACTACATTAGCCTTCAAGAACAAGATCTACTAATGGTTGTGTGCTTCAGCACCCCTTATTTATACCAAAATTCTCTACTCTTACCATGAGAATGATAGCTCCAATGCTTGATACTTGTACAAAAGAAATCCCAAGATTCAATGATAGCGGGGAAAGAAGTAAGCTTACCTCTCCAAACCCAGCTCATAGATTACATCTACTGCTCGTTTTTCCTTTTGCTCTTTTGTCAATGTCTTTGGGAGTCGTAGAAGGGCAGCATAAGTCAGTGTTTCCTTCACTGTTAGGTGAGGAAATAGAACGTCGTCTTGAGTCACAAATCCTATCCTGCCACATGTTTCATGTTATTATGATGCACGTTTAAGCCTTTAATTCCTACATCTTTTATCCATTTTAAGTGAAATTGAGAGGATTCATTTCATGGTCAAGTTTTTACTTTTGTTGCATCTAACAGTATACATGGTGCCACGTCATTTAAAGATTTAAGTGACGTTGCAACATGTACACCATTAATTCTTGAAATCTAATATTGAACATGAAATGGAGAGGATCCTATTACCTCTCCTGATGCTTATTCTAGTGTTCCTCTAGATAAAACTAAAAAATTTATATGGTAGTAAAAGCTTTTATAGGTTTTTGATGGAAAATCATTTTGATTCCTAGAAGATTAACCAAATCCCTTATGGTTAATAATTTTTTATTTGAAGTGTCCATTGTTATTGCTCTTTCATTTGATCCGACTATTTTGATTATCAATGCCTTTATTTTAAGTTAATAATGTTGAGAAATTCTTGTAACTGCACTATTTATGTGTTACTGCATGCTGGTTATGCATTAGCTGTGCTCTGCAGAAGATTTATATATACTTTTTGAAAATATAGAGCAAGCAATTGACTATTTTCTTTTGACAAAGCAAATAAAGGCATGACAGGAACTAAGTTTATATTCTGACCTGCTTTTTAGGAACTTGGAATAAGGCTGGTCATCGTAAGTAATAGAACCACCAACAGTGGGCTGCCTCACCCTGCCACCAAGCAGATTTAGAAGTGTCGTCTTTCCACTTCCTGAAGGTCCCATCAATGCCAAGACTTCCCCAGGATTCACTGAACCGGTAATGCCATTTAGGATATCCTTCTCCTCTGTTGTTCTCATTCCTTTGAGTATTACCTTGTATGTCACATCTGTGAACTGCAATTTCCAAAATTACAAGAATAAATTGGTCACATGTTATTGCTTTGCCAGTTTATAAAATAATAGAAAGTTACTCATAATATTGCAACAAGCTCACATCAAACAATAATATAGAATGTATAATTGAGGCACAGATATCTCACTCTCTTCAAGGCGTTTCGCGTCACCGTGGAAGAATATTTCAAGATTACATTTCAACTGATGTAGCAAGTTCATTGGGTCTACACTATACCATAGAGCAAAAGCTCCACCAAAGAATTTTTTTTTTTTTTTGATATGTCCACACAAGAGGAGGAGGGGGATTCGAACTAGTGACCTCCACTTCATTAGGCGTGGTTCCAGCCGATTGAGCTACCTCTTGAGGACAGAAACACCTTTCTTTATCCTCATAATAAAATAATCTCTGTATGACATGTCATGTATCTTTTCATTCTATATGAAGTAGAGTTATAAAACACCATTATATAGACAGATGCTTACAATTAGAATCAAATATCAGCATAAGGGAGAAATAAATCATAAAACAAAAGAGGTAATTAGTAACAATCATTTGATTTAATGGGGTTATAAATGTTTAAAGTTTAAGGCTGACTGAAGATTGAACAAGTTTTTTATTTTGGGAAAGAAGGTGAGGGAAAGTCTTGTACATAAATATCATATAGGATGAGACTCTGTACAAGACTGAACCTGGCCATGCTATTGCTAGGCATGCATGATGCATGTTCTATGGGTGGCGTTGATGCTAAATCAATCTCCATCATGGCCTGTCCAAATACATGGTATAACATCAATCAATCCATGCATGCATGCATATTAACAAACACAGGTTTGAACACCGGCACGTGCAGTAGCAAAGTGTAAAGAAGAAGAAGAAGAAGGGGGAAAGGAGAAGCTGCATATATATACATGGCTAGCGGCCTTAGCAGTGTTGTTACCTTGAGATAAATTGGCAAAGTTGGTTCTGCTTGATACTTCAGCTTACGTGTGCCAGCTTCAAGATCCTCAGCTGCAATAACATGTTGCTAATTAAGGTTAATGTCTGAAAGTTAGATGCTCATGTGCTATGAAAACAGCAGAATCGAGGCCATCTTTGTTTGTAGTTAGTAGTTACCCAAATCTTTCACCACATTACTAATCAATATTGAAACTCTTAACCTCCTCCTCCTCCTCCTCTTCTTCTTCTTCTTCTTTATTTTATTTTATTTTTTTATCTTCTGGTTTCTAGGTACAGTCAATTAAAAGAAACAATGCTAACACTCAAAGAGAAATGCTACATCTCATTCAAAGAGAAAAGAGAAATGTTACAAACTACACTTCTATTTCACTTTATTGATGGAACTAGAGAGTATTCAGATACTTATAGTGAATATGTATTTTTGTCTTTTCACTTTTTGAGGGGACAAAAATACTCCTTCTGCTATAACTAACTAGATATTCTCTAGTTTATTATTGATGGGATATTGCCAATCAACATTTCTTTTAAAAAAAATAAAAATTAAAGATTTATTGACAATGTCACATCAACAAAACAGAATAAAAATGAGGTGTATAGTCATATTAAAATTCTAGTAAAGCTATTATTGTTTGTCACATCTGTCCATATAGCTTATTTAAGAAGTAAAAGTAAGAGTTTAAAAAAAAAAAAAAAAGACTATTATTATTGTTATGATTAGTATTTTGTTCTGACCCAATTCACCTAAAAATAAATTATTTTTAGATTAAATTATACATTTCACCTCAACCTATTCAATTATTTATAATCTTTTTAAATTTGAATAATCTGTGAACCTCTTAATTAAATTATGAGATTATGTGTAATGTCTTATCCCATTTAAAACTTTTAAATTTTAATTAGATTTAACCTTTATAAGATTATTACGTGGTCATAGAAAAAATATATAAAAATTCTAAAAATAAAAATAAAAATAAATGCTAGTGTGAATGTCTCCATGATTTTAGGCATGAGTCGAATATGAAAGAGACAGATCCATCGCTACCACCAAAGAGCTGCAATCCCTTCCATTGTCGTACTTAGGTAAAGCTATTACTCATCCTATTCTAACACCTTATCATTAGTCGTGCTGGGGCCCAATCATCTTTATCAATCGATCCCTATTCTCATTATTATTGTTATTATTATCAAACCCAAATTTCTTCACCTGCATTTGGACCCACTTATGACTTTCTTTTGTTCCACTTGTCCCCAAATATGTGACTCATTGGGAATTTGTCAAGGATCATATATATATATATATATATTAACCAATCATGCATGTTGAATATATAAGGCATTCTAGACTTTTTTTTTGGATTTTTTGTAGAATTTTTATATGATTTATTCATCCCAACAAGTCTTGAACAATTCACCTCTTAGACTGGTTCTATAATAATTCTCTTACTACACTCACTTAGAACTGTTAATTTTGATACGATCCGAGATTTCGACTCAATCCTGACATGAAGTTAAAATATTGAGTTTTTGGAAGATATATAAAACAAAAGAATGAGTGAGGGAGATAGTGGGCTCTAGTCATGGTAGGCATAAAATAAACACCGCACACTTCACTGTCTCTCTTCTTTAATATCGACCTACGAAAGTGCGACCTTTGACATCATAAAGTGTCACACCAAACTGCCACTACTTTTCTCTATGCTCCAAAAGGAGAAAAGGAAACAACAAGCGATTATTTTCCATCTCAATTGGGATGGGCAACCAAACAAGCATCAAATTACGGATAAGGGTGATACAAACTTCCAAAATTTTCTCTCTAAAGTCATGGTTTTGAATTCGACATTGATGACACATCATTGAATCTCATAGGTTACTCAGTTTGATACTAAATAATACAAACTTTTGGTAAGATACATTCTTAAAACCGACAAGATTGAGTTTATATACACATAGTTAAAATTAATTCATGTAAGGTTTTTTTTTTTAAAAAATAAAAATAAAAAAAGATTACGTGATTTATCTGCTTTAGACGATCTACCTATTTGAAGTATGTGAACCCGGCAACCCCTATCTTATATTGTCCAAATCTTTCTAAAAAAAGAAAATCTCAATCCTCAAAATACTTGGTGAATATACCCATATGGTTAAATTGATATAGGAGTTTTTTTTTTATTATTGTTGGGACTTTTTAACCTAAAACTTCCCAATGAAAGAGTAAAAAGAGATGGCCAAGTGTTTGGTTTGGGAGAAGTGGGGGCCATTTCCTCACCGGTGATCACATTTTACAGGTCGCTATGAACCTTTTTTAAAGTCATAAAACAGCAGTTTTCTGTTGTTTTTGTGGAGAGAAATAAAAGTTGGGAAACTCCCTCGTCCCTTTGCCTTAACTTTTTTCCCATCATCTCACGTCAATCATTTGCTCTACCTCTACCCTCCTCCACCTCTCTTCCCCCGTCAATGAAGAGAAAGACCAAAATACCCCCCATCTGTCTCAATACACTTTAGTTTTTTGGACAGAAAGGACTTGAATTTTTTAGTGTAGAGCGTGCAAGATGGAGAAAAACCCACAAACCAAAGTGCTTTGTATAGTAATGCCCAATAATTCAATCGTGGAATGCAGGCACCAAATGATAAGGTGTTGTAGCCCATGTTACGTGACCTCATGGCCACCACCAGCTTTTGTTTTCGATTCTATTAAATCGACGTGTATTTTTGAAATATGTGATTTTGAAAATTAAAATTATGTATTCTAAAAGACGTATATGTATCAATTTAATAGATTGAATTGAAAAGAATGCACGAAAACTTACGGATGTCATCGTCGCTAAACAGCTTGGAGTCTGCTATCTCATCGGGGGGCATGGTGAAGCCTGTGAAGGAGAACGAGAAGCCCAAGCTGGCACTAGAGGCTCGACTGAGAGCTGCGCCGCTGCCCACTTCATCGAAATCAAACTTCATTTGGGCACTCCTTGACTTCCTAATGTGTGTGTTTTTGCCGATGCTACTAGTGCGCCCCGGCGATGCCCCCATCAAGCGCCTGCTAGACTTTCTCGAGAGTGTTCCACCACTCTCCGCCGCCGCCGCAGCTCCCACGGCCTCGCTCGACGTTGGTGACTTAAACGCCGCCACCGCCGACTCCACCACCGATTGATCGGACTTTGCCCTTGCCAACCCGGATGTATTCGTCTTCTCCATCTTGATGATCACCACTATTCATTAATGTGAAAACATGGCAAAACACCACAAAGACTCGTAATGCTGCCGTGCCAAATTGGCAAAACAAGATAATGTAATTATGTAAATCATGTGTAGTCCGAAAGTTGCCTTCCCTTTGAACTGTCGACGTGCCAAAGCTATATTTTATAGATTAGAAAAGCTCACATATAATTTACTCTTAGATTAACTAATTTACAATGGCATATATAATAATTAGTAGCTAGCTAAACTGGCTTAAACATACATGTTAATTATAAGTAACCACACCCAAATGAGGCTTAAGGCATTTAATACAATCCCTTTTGCAATCTCCCTACAAGAGAGAGAGAGAGAGAGAGAGAGAGAGAGAGAGAGATCATCCACAGTATACCAATTACTGTAGGAGAAAAATAGTTCATGATATAATTTGAAGATTACAGCAAGAATATATATATATATATATATATATATATAGGTTGATTATCCATACCTTGTAGCTAGGAGTAGGAGTAAAAGGGAAGGTCTAGAGAGAGTAGAAGAAGAGCTCAAGAAGAAAGCTGTTTTGCAGCTGTTTTCCAACTACAGCACCCTCTTGGTGCGTCCACTTCTTATATAGAGCAAACTAAGAGGAAGACGCTTTTAAGTTACCAAAACGCCCTCTCACTTCTCAACAAATTAAAGATGTGCTCCCATAATTGTGATTAGGACTTGACGGACGACATAAGGACATGATGAGGATGAGGATGGGATCTTGCCGTACACGTGTTCGAACATTTTCTGTTCCTATTTTCTAGTTTTTTTTTTTGGTTCACGTATATATATTATTCATGGGTCATGACGTCGAGGGTTGGAGTCAATTAGAAGAATGCTTTTGACATTAATGATTTTGAAACTTATTAGAGCTATTGATGTGGCTCCTAATCAAGTAGCCCAGTTGCAGACAAGAGATATGGAATTTGTTTGCTATTCGGAGGGCCTGCATGTCGTAAACGTGAGGCCTTGGTTTGATCTCAGATTGCCTGCTCGGCAGGGAATTGATCAAGAAATCACAGCTTTGGAGTTTTCTTCAAACACGATCATGTGCATGTTTTTCCTTTCGTGTTAGAATTTTGTACGTTAGATATATATATATATATATATATATATACATCAAGTATATTTGGCTATTTTTGTCATTATTATTATGTGGACAGGATAATGAAGCTAGAAAAATGATGTATATAAAATAATGTTCTCATCGCGTCATCCTGATATAATTATTATCGTCATCATTATTTATTTAAAGATCAGTTTTAATTTATTATATATATATATGCACGCAATATTCTATCAAATTTTTACAGGAAAATACTCGATCATGCTGTAATTAATTAATGACATTATGATGGCTCTTGAAGAAAATTGGTCATGAAATTTCGATGGAGTGTACAAGTATAGTGGTATTTAACAATCGTACCCAATTCTATTCTAGGTAGATGATTTTCAGCAATTATGACGTCTCTAATTAAGAATGCAGCTAGCTAGCAAATAAAAGTCATAAAATGGCATGGATTTGTCAATGTTTTAGCTAGTATTAAGGGAGTTGATGAACCTCTCTTACGACAGAGAATGAGAAAGGTCGGAGACTTGCAAAGAGTCCTTATAAGAATGCCTCCTATGTTTTAAGTTTTTTTTTTTTTTTTGATATATCCACACAAGAGATGAGATGAGAATTCAAACTAATGACCTCTGTTTCGTTAGGGCGTGATCCCAGCCGATTAATCTACCTCTTGAGGACCCTCCTATGTTTAGGTTAGACTAAGACAATTGAAATTATTATGCTTTGCATCTGCTATCTACTTGTTTGCATAGATTACACGCAAATTTTAGCCCATAACTCCATGCAAGTTGATATCATATCTGCAATCTATAGGGGGCTGACCTGTGTTGTAGCTTGGGGGGGCCAATGTCCCCCCAAAATTAAAATTTTACCCATAAATTTTACTTTTTAAAATTTTGTCCCCATCCATAAACATCTAGTTCCGCCCCTGACTATACACACATATGCAAACAAATAACATAATAGAATATAAGTAGATTGAGGCGGATATTATCCATACCGCATAACATAGATTATACGCAGATTTTAGCCCGTAACTCCATGCAAGTTGATATAATATTTGCTATCTACACATACGAAAACAAATAGCAAAATAGAATATAAGTGAATTGAGGCGGATATTATTCATATCGCAAACCCATATATATATGGAAAATGTTAAGGGTTCTCCTTATAGGTTCTTCTGGTGTTCTTCCAGTCTTACGTAAAACATGATTTAGGAAAAAATAAAATTATAGTGGTCTTCATCATTAGTTTTTTAAGGCATTAACACAAAATTTGAAGCATTAGCACCAAATTTAGGATGATCAAATCCATTTTTGGTGATATCATCTCTAAAAGTTAACCTTTCATCTTTAGGTTTTAATTTTAAATTCAAAAACAAGAAACATTAAAACCTAATTATTAACTCTTACAAATTAATCGTTTGACAAAAAAACGGTACTATAATTTTTTTTTTTTAAATCATGTTCTACATAAGACTGAAAAAATGTCAAGAGAACAATATAGGAAGAACCCCTAGTAAATATATATATATATATATATATATATATATATATAAGTTTTACAACACAATAAAAATATAATCACTTGGTTAAAGAGAAAGGGGTATAATTGTAATGTAGGGCGAGGAGAGTCTTTTGTTGAGGATGAGTGGTTGACGTTGATGGGGCACTGAAGAAAGAAGTGAGAGCGGACAAAACGTCCCTCAAAAGGACAATTTTGGTGGATTCTGATGATATGGAGCTCTCTGACTGATGGAAGGTGGTCGGTCACCCTCGGTCGTCCACGACGACTTGTCGTGCGTGGCATTTTCTTTTAATTTAATTTATCAGTAAAAAAAATCACTATTATTATATTATCACTTCATTTAAATTATATATTTAGTAACTCTAGCTATTGTTAGTTATTATTAAAAAATAATAAATCTAAATGGTTATAATTCAAATAATTCTATCCTCAATTATTACTTATTCATGAATCAGAATTCGGAATTATCCTCTTTAATCACAATTATAAGCTCATATAGTAGGGCTTTGGTTTATTTTTTCTTCCTTAGGTTTTCAGAATAGTAAAATCTGGTATCTCATATTGAAAATATATATATCAATATCTTATTAGTTTTCGTCAATCCTAATTAATAAAATTTCACGTCATCGCTACGTAAATAAATTGTAAGATCGACATATGTCCCGGTTCTATGTTGGTACATGTAACTGACTACATCATCTAACCGAATTTCTCCTAAACCTTGGCCACATCATCTAAACCCAAATCGAGCTCAAATTTGAAGAATGAAGAATCCAGTTAGATGATGTGGTTAGTTACAAATGCTAACATAGAACTAGAAATAAATGTTGACTTTACAACTTATTTACATAATTATGACGTAAAATTTCTTTAATTGGAATTGATGAAAACTAATGAGATATTGAATTTGTATTTTTTTATAAATAAAATATTAGATTTAACTATTTTAGAAACTTAAATAAAAATAAATAAAAAATACAAATTGAGGTACTAAAAAAAAGTACTTTAACCCTTATCTTTATTAATTCGGATATTAGAATTAACTTCCCCAATACCAAAAATAGCCTTACCAACTTTCCTGTATAGCATGTTTCGTTTTCCTAGGCTGCCAGTAGGTAATCAGTACAATTTACAGGGACCCCCACTCCCCTTCCAAATATCCATTTTTTAAAAAAAACAAATATTTTTAAGAAATTAATAAATACTAGTGGGATTTTTGGTATCATCATTTTCTTTAATTTTTTTTTCTTTGATTGTCATTAAAATATATGATTTTTTTAATATTATTGATAATTATCTATTATTATGGTAAAAGAAAATTGATTAGTTTCATTATTTTTTAGTATTTTTTAAATTAATCTTCTTTATTTAAAGATAATAATAATAATAAAATAAATGTAATGGAAAGCCCACGTAAGGAAAAAAAAAAAAAGAAACAGAGTGATATTTCATATTTCTGTCTTTCACTAAAAACTGAGAGGGGGCGGTGCCACCCACGGGAGGGCAAGCCACGTGACAAGGACGTGCCGGTGAGAGACTGACAGAGACGAGTAGTTTTAGGTCCCAAAAAAAGGATTGGGATAACCCCGCCATTTCTGAAAAAAGCGACCAGCTTAGCCGTCATTCCCTCGCCACGCGTACAGTCAAGAAACCGGCTGTCGACAACTCACGACCGCGTTTGATGGCTTTGATTCACCACCGCACATGACTCGACACGTGGTCGAAACAGTCCCCTGCCCCGTCTTTTTCCATTAACGTATCTGGTAGGAAGCGAAATCTTTTTCTCCTCTTTCGGCCTCTTTTGAGTTTTGACAATTAAAGGGAATTATCAATTATCACGTTAAAAAGTTAATAATCTTTATCTGGGAAGCAGATCATGAAAGCCTCATGCAAAGAATATATATAATTAGATCGTAAAGCTGTTATATTATTGATTAGATTATTACATTTATTTTTAAAAATTTTATGTCGGCACTCGTTTTATTTTATTTTTTAAAATTTTAATATCGTTTTAGCCCCAGCTTGCTGAAGTTAATTTGACCTTTTTTCAATTATAATATTAAATAAATAATTATATGTGAATTTTCTCTTGGTTAAATTTTTGGAATAACAAGATATCAAATCAACGATTTTGAGTTCAAATTCTTACTATATTTTATATTTCAGTTAAATATTCTATGTGTTGCATGTAGTGGGAAATCTTATTGATGAAAAGTTTTGAGTTCATATGTTTGAGAATGTTATTAGAGTATTAAATAAATATGTTTACGTAAACCCTAATCACAGCACTCTTTTCTCTATGAGAGAAGATTTTTTCTATAACTATCCACCTCCTTTGTGAGGTTTTTTCACCGTTTCTGTGCGGCTCTTTCTAGGGAAGGAGGGAGAGACTTAGTTTTTCCTTCTCCCCTCTTTCCCTCCGCCTAGTGCGATCGTTTCTTCTCCCTCCACCATAACCGGTTCTTTTCTTTTTCTTTCTTTTTCACCTCTAAGAGCGCTGCCGTCGTTCCTCCTCTCCAAGATTACTTCACCCCCACTTGTTCGCTCTCATCTTTGGCCTTCCTCCACCCCTAGCAAACGCGTCATTCACGGCTTTTTTGGTGATGGTTTTTTAAAATCAATTTTGTTGGCTTTTGATCTTCCGCAGCTTTGATACGCCTCATCAACGTCTTCACCGCCCTCCTAGCTTTCCATCGCTGCTGCCATTGTCTTCTTTCAATCACCATGAGCCACCGCGTGTCCACTTCCACTAGTCTTCCTCAGACGTCGTCCTCTGTTTAGGCCGCTGTTCAGAGTGCTTTATTACCTTTTTAAAAATTCCATGTATTTTTATTTACCTTGTGTTTTGTTGCAGCTTTTGTTATTTGCTGTGTGTTTGTTTGATGGGTTACTAGATGTCTCCCTGATCTTAACTATTTTGATCTTATAGCGGAGACTTTTATAATCGGATCTGGGTTGGTCTCTCTCTATCTTTCGGTCCCTTTATCGGATTACGACAATGTTTATTCAATTTTGGCCTCTTTTCGAGGGTTATTTCCGGTTCCTAGTGGGGTTTAGATAACCTTACCTTAATTTGTACCCCTTTTAATTTCGAAACCGCCTTGTGCGGCCCTTGAGAGGACCAGGTCACTTATTTGACCCATTTCTTATCCTCTATTTATATTCTTGTATTGTTGTTTTTCGTTTTGGGTTTATTGTTAGGGAGCTTACCCATTTTCTTTTTTAGGATCATCCACTCCTTCCTTTAGATTAAAAGCGGAAAAGATAATCTCCTGTAATCTTTTTTTTTTTTTTTTTTATTCAATTAGAAAAAAATAATAAAAATTAAATTTATCAACTTAAAATTTTAAAATTAGTAATTTAATTCGTATCTTTCTCTCTTCTATGATCACCCTAAAACACACCCATGCTTATCATTTCCCCATTTACAAACTTTAAAAGCCTCTCAAAAGGAGGGGGAGAAAAGGAAAAGAAAAGAAAAGATTAGCCATTCTAATGATTAAAGAAACCAAAAGTCAGGTGGTGAAATAATAACCATGCACATAATTGATTAGTACGATTAAAAGGAACAGAAATGAAACCCCATGATATCTCAAAAACGACCTAATAAATTAAGGTAGATTACTTCAACTTTCCTCCCACCCCAAAAAGCAAGAATTTAGTCAATTTCTTTTGAGTATAACTTTTATAAGAGCACTCATAGTAGATTCTTTAAACTTATTTTTTTGTTAGTTTGAAGAGCTAATTTAATAAAAATGGTTAAAAATCCCATTTTTCAGCCTCTTCATTTTAACAAAAAATTAACATTGTAAATAGTAAAATTTCAAACTTAACAATTTATATTCCCTCTTCATTCATTAAACAACTATATTTTCTCTCCCCTCCTTTTTTTCTTTTTCTTTTTCTCTCTCATTTTTTTCTTTTCGCAGCCCTCTTTTTGTTTGTTTGTTTGTTTGTTTGTTTTTTTTCCTTCTCAACTCTCTTCCTCTCGGCCGGATCCAGCTCCAGTTCAGCCCTCTGTTTTTTTTTTTTCCTTCTGGCTTTCCTTCTCAACTCTCTTCCTCTCGGATCCAACTCCAACGAAAGCCGTGACTCTTTCTTCCTCTCACTTCTCACTTTTTTTTTTTTCCTTCTCACTTTCTTCCTCTTGGCGGATCCACTAGCGATCATCATTGAAGCTTGGTGCAGCTCTCGGTGACCCCTCCACCAAATCGACAACGACCGCAAACCCTTCCTCACCTCCGTCAACGGCAATTTCACCTTCCCTTTCTCATCTCTGCATTGTTGTTCTCCTTTTGAGGAGGAAAGTTAAAAATAAAGAAGAGAAGGAAAGTGAAAAATATTATTTTAATGAAATAGTGATAATGAATTGTTAAAGTAGAGAGGCTAAAATTTGTGTTTTAAAAAGTGAGTTGTTAAAATAACAAAAAGTGTACTTTTTGTTATTTTGAAGAGAAAAATTTGAAGAGGCTGTGGATGTTCTAAGAAGTTGGTGTAAACAAACTTTTTTGTGTCCACTAATAAGAATTGGCCACATAGGATTATTGCACCAAATCAAATAAGCACCAAAACACTAGATTATATAGATTTTTTATTTTTATTTTTATTTTTTAAGATTGTGCATGGCACTAGAGGTTGTCGCACCACCACCCTAGCCCATTTGGGGTGGTCCACGAGCCACTCCAGATGGGCGGAGGTGGCCGCGAGGGCCACCCCGGCACATAGGGGTGGCTTCACCGGCCACCTTAGATCTGTTGGAAGTGGCCGATGGCCGCCAGATTTGCATTGAAGGGGGTGGCTATGTGAGCCACCTGAGCCTATGGGGTGGCTTGCTGACCACCCACATGGGCAGAGGTGGCCGTGCGAGCCACCCCCAGCCCATGGAGGTGGCTTGTTAGCTACCCCAGATGGGCCACCCCCAGCCCCTAAACAATCTTCAAAAAAAAAAAAAAAAAAACAAAATTGTAAAAACCTATATATTCTAGTGTTTTGGTCTTATTTGATTTAGTGCAATAATCCTGTGTGGCCAATTCCTATTGGTGGGCACAACTTATAGAAGTTATACTCTTTCTTTTTCTTCTTTAAATCTTTCTTAATTATTATTGGGAAAATTGAATACCAAAGTTTTAGTTTTTGCAAACTACTCCCCCAAAGTTTCAATTATTTTCAATTTGATCAATTGTATCCAAAACTTCTCATATTGCCCATAATTTTTTAATTTTTAATTTTTTATAATAAATTTTAAAAAATTTGGGGTGGCTGTAGCTACCCCTTTGGCCATTTGGCCATTTTTGCACCCCCCAAATTTGTGTTTTTATTTATAAAAAATAAAAATAAAAATAGGGGCAATATGAGAATTTTGGGATGGTATTGATCGAATTGAAAAAATTGAAATTTTGTGGGGGTGAATTGCAAAAATTAAAAATTTGGTGTTTGAATTAAAAATCTTTGTCAACCTTAAAAGGATAAATTGTAATTTTTCCTTATTATTGGCTCAAGTAACGCAAACATGTGTAGCCTAAGAGCGAGAGAAGATAAATGATGAATGACTTGGTTGACTTGTCGTCATAGAAAAAGAAAAAGAAAAAGAAACAAAACACACGTGCTAGACATTATCTGCATGCTGTCCGCAAGCTGTGATGTGGTACTATACGATGAGGAAGCAGCAATATATGCGAGGGAAAAGGTGTAGATCGAAGGAACATGCTCATGGATTCCCTGTCGTCGTGTGTCGAAAGTGAAAAAAACAAGATATATATATAATATAATATAATATAATATGGTCCTCATGATAATATTGCAGACGAGGGATCCGAGAAAATGACATGGGAGAAAGGCAAGATAGCTAGCTGCTAATGGTGGAGACTGGAGGGCTTTGCTTTAAGAGGGTTGAAAGCGAGGGATGAATTGAATTCAAAAGTTAGTGTGTTAATGGGGTTTTAAAAGTCAGAAAAAAAAGGTTAATACATGTTATGAAAAAGATGGTGTGTGGTAGGTCGAACGTCATGTGCTCTTTCTTGGCGATCCATGGATGAGATAAAAGCTATTCCCATTTCCCACCTGGCCTTCATTATTGCACAGAAAAAGGCATATATATATTTGCACCTTTTTTATTTTTTATTTTTTTGTTATTTTATAATTTTGTTGCTTTTCTTTATTTAATTTAGAATTTATAGAGTCCGATTTTTATTTTAATTTGTCTCGTTAGCTAGTACTAGAGTATGGGTATGGATTAACATTTTATAGGAAAAATATACATATCTTCTTTAAACTGTGTACTATCATATTGTCATATGTATTAAGCGGTTTCAAGCTAGTGTGACTTGTGCCTATTACTAGATGCGATTTTGCAATGTCATGAAATTAAGATATTAAAGAATGTGGTTGAGTGATCGAAAAAAGTAAACACTTACAAAACTTATAAGCTCTTTTAATTCATATGCAAATGTGATATTTTTCCATTACAAATGATGAACGATTTCTTGCATGATTATTTAACTGATTTATGTTATATGAGCCTAAAGCGTTTACCTAATGATTATGATTACAACTAATAATTGTATTTTGGATAAACAAACAATATACAACATATTGTCATGTATGAATGGTGGGCACAAGTACAGTATATACACTTTATTCTATGGTTTTTTTTTTTTTTTTGACATGTCCACACAAGAGGGGGGAGAATGATTCGAACTAGAGACCTCTGCTTCATTAGGCGTAGTCCTAGCCGATTGAACTACCTCTTAGGGATCACTTTATTCTATGGTTGAGTTCAGTTCAAAATCACCTTGGCATTAATGGTTTATAGCGTGACCAACATAACCATGTTTGATTAGTGGTCATTACATACACATCATTAATTAGTGGTGTGGATCACTTGGAATCAAATTCGGTCGGATTGCTTTTAATTAACGGTTGGTGCCAATGGAAATTGTCCTTGAAATTACGCATATTTCTCTTTAACATTAAATCTATTTTTGCATTAATTTTTTTTTAAAAAAAAAAAAATCTATTTTTGTATTATCATAATAGCATATTCAACACTGACACATTTTGATGAAACTCATGCCATTCTCTATAATTTTCCAAATGTTTATAAAACATGTTTTCCAAGAATGACCTTATAGTCTAATGCCCTTTACTTTATTAATTTCCTCTTTTTCATTTTTTAACTTTATTTTGAACTCATTAGATTGAGTAGTAGGTAAGAGACATAGAGATGTGATTCGTATTTAGAATGGATTTGATTGGAATAATGGAAAGGGATAAGATAAGAGACAGAGAGATGTGATTCGTATTTAGTTCATGGTCCAATCCTTTTTGCAAATCATCGCGAGAAAAGGGAAGGACGACGGGTCTCCATGTGTAGGACAATTCTATTTAGAGAGTGGCATTGGCTGGCATCCAACTTGGATACAGGCTGACACAGATATATGAGTACCAAGTTGTCTCTTTGTAACAAGAAACAAGTTGGACAATTTGGTTACATGCATACGGTCATGGGACAAGACGTGTTGGACACGGCATCCTTAGAGACTACCTCTGTTGAACACAACAAAACATAATTAATGCATCTCTGACCAAGCTGCTGTTTGCTGAGTATTTTTAAATGAAATGAAATGAAAGGAAAGGAAAGGAAATGTCTAGGGATAATTCTTTGTAGAGTAAACTAACTGATGATAAATTCACATGTTGGATCCTCTGTGAGGTCCCTCAAGTCAAGTAGTAATAGAATCAACAAGGTTCTTCTACTAAATAAGAAAGAAAAAAATCAAACTATTCCAATATAATATAATCAACCGGAAACTGAAAGGAAAAATACATGAAGAAAACACTATAATAAATGAGCAGAAGACTCACCCTCTCCCACTCTGAAGCCTCAAGGCTGGCTGAGCTTTACAACACTATGCGCTTCAAACTTTGTTAAGCTATGAAAGAGCAAAATATTAGCTAGAAATTATATATTAACCATGTGCCAATTCTTTTTGGTGATTCGTCATTCGGCCGGGATCAGATATTAACTCTTAAATGTTTTGCAATGCTCATTGTATTTTGCATTCCCTTCTTTCCAAAACCAGTGTCTTGCATCATAGCCACAAACTCACTGTAATCAATGCGCCCATCCTGCAAAGAATGCAAAAAGTAAATCACAGAGAAATATGATCATAAACTACATTTGTACAAGCACATGCATGCAATTCATACATTATCCTGGTCGACTTCACGTATTATATCTTCTAGGTGAACATCTTCCAAGCCAAACTGGTCACAGGCCTGTTGTAGTTCATCTGGAGTGATGTATCCACTACCATCTTTGTCAAAGTACGAAAAGGCTGCATACAAATGATCCTCCCTCTGAACCTGGTTTAGGTGGAGCATTGCTGCTATGAACTCGCCATAGTCTATGGTACCACTGTTGTCAATATCTGCCTGAATTTTTTTAAAAAAAAAAAAAAAAGAAAAGAACAGTTAATTTCATCAAACAAATTAAAATAGAAGACATGATACTAAAACGGCTACAAACTTCAGTGAGTGCTCAAAGCGAAAGAAAACCAAGGAGCATTCTATGTACGTATGATTAAGCATGGTCTTAGTAATCCAAATACTCATTCATTCAAGCTCACCTAGGACATTTATGCTAATTTTGACCATTGACAGCCACAACAACTCAATTTGAACAGAGTAAGGAACTGTGATCAATGCTTCCAACCCCGGGAACAACTGGTTGTTTAACTATAGTCTATAGACAACTTTGGGGGCGGGGGGTGTGAGGGGTTGAGGATACTGAAAAAATAGTGCTTACTGCTTGCATTAGTCCACTAATCTCAGAATCCTTGAGAATAGCTCCCACTCTCTCCAAACCGTTTTTCAGTTCCTCAAGGGTGATTTGTCCACTGTTATCTGTGTCTATCATCTTGAACATTTCTTTCAGACCTGCAATTTCCTCTTCAGACAGACTTTCAGCAATGACCTACAAAATAAATTGAAATCATATCATACCTGAAAAAGATATAACAGATGATGTTGAAAAGCTCACAGTACAAATGTTGAGATGCAATGAACAGCCATTAATACTTATAAGTTGTTTCCTTTTCATATATCAACCACTGGCAAAGATATATATATATATATATATATATATATATATATATTGCAGTGGATAATTACATGACAACAAAATAATTCCTTAATCATGAAGTACTATATGCTTGGATTTTATGATACAGCATATTCAGAATGAAACAGCACTTCTTCGGGCATTTTAAATGAAACAACATTCCAACATTCCCGTGTCTGAAATGTGCTATCCCTAAATTTTAGGGCTGAAGGATAAAAAGTACTTACTCTGATGACTATTTTCTTGAGCTTGTTCATGGCAGAGAATTGCTTCAAGCGACTAAGAACAGCAGAATCAAGAGGCATATCAGGAGCAGCACCGTCAACCTGAACCCATGGGTGGCCTGCAGAGGAACAAAAGCACATATTAACAGGGTAGAAATATAGAAAACAAACAGGCGTTAGTCAAATAGTCTAAATAATTAACTGATGTTACCAGCAGCTCTTGACTTATAATTTTTTTCTTTCATAATATTATTTATTGCAGACAAATAAGTTAGTCATATATTTAGAATATGTTAGGCTGGCCTTTTGATTAATACTTTCTTTACTCCTCTATATTTTGAAAATATAAAATTTGTGAGCCACAATCCTACCATGAGCTATCCAAGCCAGAACATACGTAACTTAGGAGGGCAGGATTCTGTTACAGTAAATGGGACTACTTATCAACTACTGCAAGTTCTTGCATACGCTTCTTAACACCCATGTGGTTCATTACTTCAACCTCATTTTAGAAGATATTAGAAAGTTAGAGTGGAAAAAGACTAAAGCTTAAGGTTCAAATGGTGATGGTTTCATTCATCATGCCCCACTGAGTTCCACAAGGTCTAGTACGATGGTTATCAACTGTTTCACCATTTCTTCATTACAAATTAAAAGCATATACTGAAAGCATTACAAAGACTTTTTGTTTCTAGAATATGGAATAGTAGGAACTGGGTAGAGAAAGATCCTGAAAGAGAGGAATAGCTGATGTATGTGCTGTCTGCTGCTGTCTTGCAATGTGACATTCAACGAGAAAACAAAAATCAACAATTCATCTTGAGAAACAAAATACAATTTTTTTAAAATAAAAAATAAACCGCTTTAAAAGCACAATTTCATTCCCCCAGAAGAAGGGGGGAGGGTAAGGTCACAGCCTCACGGTTTCAATCCCTTACTGGTGTGAGAGTGGTGTCCAACTATAAAGACATTATTAAAAAGATTTGGCCAGTTCCCTTATTTCCATCCATAAATGTGAACATGGCCCCCATAGAAAATGCCAAAAACTTGTGCCCCCAAAGGCCAAAATCTCATCATCCACTACTCAAGTGTGCAATTCTCCGTGGTATTTAGTTCACTTCCATGCTTCATCCTTCCACTAAAGTCCTCATGCATCACAAGCGCCCCCATCAAAAGATTAATATATATATATATATATAAATCCTTTCTCCCTAATTTATCAGACACCTTGAAGAAAGCATGTCCACACTCTACTTTTCATGATTCTTTACACCACCAATTTAACTCCATGCCTTACTTTTATTATTTTAATGCCTTGTACTACAATACCCATCACTTTCTCCCCACTCAGATCAAGCTTTCTCAACAGCAAAACCATTATGCAAGTTACAAATGTGTCTGAAGCACTTGAAGTTTATTAATTTTTGTATCTCCAATCATAAAATCTCTTGTGGCTGCCATCGACAGTGACAATTGAAACTTTTTTTTTTTTCTTTTGGATAGGTAATAATACCGATACAAATAAGCCTTCCCTAAATAAGCATCAATTAAGCCAAAGACTTCCTATAATCCCATGTTGCCAACCAGAACTCTGTAACAACATGATGATGGCATGGGCACCCTTAGGCCACAACATCATAATTTTTCTATTTTCAGTCTAAAGATACATTTACTGTTGCTGCTACTTTGCAACAAAAACAACAGTATTATATATCCAAGGTACTCAAATAGCATATCCAAAATAATACCATACAGCATAGCATAACTGCATCATTAATTTAATATGACGAGCTACTAATTAGGCATGTCTAACAAAGCAATAAACAGTTCGATAATTATGACCAAGGATAACATAATAAAAAGATCAAGTTATTGAGACATTTATACTCACGAAGAACTTCAGGAGCTGTAAGCCGCTTTTTTGGATCTCTTACAAGCATTCTTCGAACCAGATCCTTTGCACTTTCTGATATACTAGGCCATGGTTCTGATACAAAGTCAAGTTCGCCTTTTAAAACTTGCTCAAAAATTCCTTGCTCCGTTTCTGATAAATAACATTACATAGAGAACCGAGAAATTAGATGTAATTGACCTATTTAAACACACATCATAAGTAGAAAGCTTTAAAACATGAGATTCTCACCATCCCAGAATGGAGGGACACCACTAAGTAAGATGTAAATTATCACCCCTGCACTCCAAACATCACATTCTGGACCATAATGCTTCCGCAACACTTCTGGGGCCACATAATAAGGGCTTCCAACCACATCCGTGAAAGTTTCACCTGAGAGAATGAATTAAATTATCTAGATCAGACATAGACAATGACTAAATCTAAAGGAGAAAGGAGGAAAAACAATGAATGTAAACTAAGTTCAAATTAAACACAACCAATTGTTGAGACTGTATGAGCTACAGCCAAATATATCACTTTCAAAGGGGAATATTGACAATATAAGACATACTAACATGCAAATAGGAAATCAAAATATCATTTGGCATAGTCAACTAATTGAGAATTTGAGTAAATTTCTATTTTATAGATCATTATCCATCCATTCTACAAGCTAAGCTAAGATGGCAGTATAAATAGAAACCTTATAAAACAACAAGACTACATGTCATACGTTCCCCCCAAAAAAAGAAATACCCTCTGCATTCACAACCTGACCATCAAGGCAACATTTTAACTTCTTTTTTTTTTGGATGAATGAACTACTTTTACTAAACGACAAACATCATACAAACACTCAAGCAAACTAGATCCCATCTGCTGAACAAGACCACATTTGCAGAGTTACAACTCTAATCCACACTCTCCATCTAAACGACCTCCTACTGCAAACTCTATAAGACTGTAACATACAGTGGCAATATCAGTAGGAATTCTAATCATTAAATGGTTTGCAGAATGTACTTATTATTGTTTTTAACTATTGCATGCCAAAATGAGGATTTTAAGTTATTTCCGCATGCACAGTATAATTATGCAAAGTCAGATCGACGTAAAAACATTTTTTTAATCAATTACTTGAATTATGAAGACAATAGGCATATAGTCATGAAAGTCACCTTGACAGATGCAAATTTAAAAAAGAGAATTTACCAATAAAGAAAAATGCAAACATAAACTTCACAATACATTCATACACTAGCTGTTTGTGCATCAGAGTATAGATCTTTGCTTCCTATATGCATGACAGTAGGGCCAAGCAACAATCAATAGCACGAGAAAGCTCTGAATTCTGAATTTGATACTATAGTTACTAACACAAGCATAATATAAACAACCAAAAATATACCTGGCCGAAAGAACACCGAAAGCCCAAAGTCAATTGTTTTAAGTGGCGACTCCTCTTCCTGGTCGACAAAGAGAAAATTCTCTGGCTTCAAGTCCCGATGCATAACACCCAACGAATGGCACGCTTCCACAACACCAACTATAATCCTTGCAAGCTCAGCCGCTTTTCTCTCCGTATAATGCCCCCTCTGTATAATCCTATCAAAAAGCTCCCCACCAGCACAAAGTTCCATAACAACATGAACCGCAACAGCATCCTCATAAGCACCCACGATTTGTATCACATGGGGATGACCCGCCAAATGGTGCATTATCTGAATCTCCCTCCTAACATCCTCCACATCCTCTTGCGTGGTCAGTTTCCTCTTGGCGATAGATTTACAAGCAAACTCTTTGTTGGACCCTTTCTCTAAGCACAGAAACGTCGTCCCAAACTGCCCTTGTCCAAGCTTCCGCCCCAATGTATACTTCTCCTTCAAATTCTCTGTTTTCCTCCCCAACACCGATTCCATTTGAAGCCCCGCACTTGACAACCTCTTTATATGGGTGGGTTTCTTGGGTTTCACAGCATTCTCAGCCTTATTACCCTCCTCTTTCACCTCCGGCTTAATGGGTTTTTCGGGTTCTTTGGGTTCAACTTGCTCATTGGCAGCAATCTTCACCGGCTCAGGCGGTGTGCTCTGAACTGGCATTGGAGGATCGGAAACTTTGGGAGCATTTGAACCTTCAGGGGAATCAGCATTGCTTTTGGTGCTCATTTCGGCACTGGGTGGGGGAAGCTGGGCCTCCGGTGGCCGGGTTCGCCAAACCGCTTCACTAACAGATTGGAAGAATCCATTAGCACTGAGATTTGGACCTACACATGTGTTCCCCATCAAAATATGCTAATTGATATTCCTCTTCTGAATCCCCAACATCCTAATGGATCAGATCAATTAACGCTAAAAGCATTCAAAAAGCTCCAGCTGTGTGTGTGATTGCTCGGATCAGAGACCTCGGACAAAACCCTAATCCTAACTCTTAAACTTTTACTTTTTCGCTCCTGAAGGCATGCACTTCGGAAAGCCTAATTGCACCCACCCTAAGCTAATCCTTCTTAGGAATCAAACTCGTAGATTCTCGAAATTTTCAAGAATTTCACTACTTTCCACAAATAATTACAAGAATTGCTAAATGAAATGAGATGCCTGGGAAAAACTGCGGTAGATCTCGAATTTCACAAAATAAGGAGAAAAATCCACCAGAAAGGAATGATAATTACAACAAAATGGCCAGGCAGAAGAATGAAAATAATGAAAAATAGTAAAATAGATAGTAGAGTTTGAGATTAAAAAATGGAAAGAAAAGGGGGGTTTGGTTATTGTAAATGAATGGTGAAAAATGAGGAAAAAATGGGAGAGCAAATGAAGGAAATGGGCCTGTCTAGATTAAGAGCGGCGAGCAGAGTCGTCGTAAAGAAGAAGAAGAAGGTCTGACCAAACGATCAGAGGCTCCGGGATTTTCTTCGTTCAAAAATGGAGGAGACGCCATGTCCAGGTTGTTTAGCTAGGGAGACAGAGATAGAGAGAGAGGGAGAAATTGACGCTACAAAAAATCCACACGATAATCATTTCATGTCCATTTTTCTCTAGTAAAACATATAATCTATGATCATGTCAAAAAAAAAAAACATATAATCTATGATTGTCATTTCTTTTTTTTTTTTTGAAAGAAAGACGTATGATTGTCATTTCTATAATGTATGTTAATTAAAAATAATAATCCTTTCAAAAAAATTAAAAATAATAATCAATTATAGAGTTAATTATGTTAAAAAAAATTTAATACTAATTATAGAGTTAATTGGAAAAATTGGACCCCGGTTGAGTAGTAATTTAATTTTAATACGAACCATAAAGTTAAAAGATAATAATGAGAATAACTTCTATAAAATAAATAAAGCTTTCTTTGATTTTTTTGGCTTTTAATCATATTAATTTCTATGATACTATTTAATTATTTGCTTGTGATTAAAAATATCAGATAAATATGGAAGGAGTGTATGATTAAAAACACAATATCCTAACCATTTAGATTCCTCAGCCAACGTCTCTCTCTAGGTTTTTCTCTAAGGGAATCTTTCAGGATTTCTTTGGTGAGTGACAACTAGTTGAGGGGATTGTCTCTCTCTGCTTGGCAGGAAGGGAGGTTCGTGTTCTTGTGGGAGTGTGAGTGTGGTGAACGACGAAGATGGAGGGATTGGAGAAGTTGTGTAGTCAGATAACGATGGTTGGTGGTGAGAAGGACGGTATTTCAATTTCGGAAGGAGAGACTTCGGAGGTACGTCAGAAGGGTGAATTATGCTTGGTAGGCAAGTTGTGGACTGAGAAGACAACAAACAAAGAGGCTTTCAAAACAGTCCTCTCTAGGCTCTGGAGAACCGGGACTGTAGTTTTCAAAGAAATACAAGAGAATCTCTGGCTCTTTGAATTCTCTGATGCAGTTGACAAGCGGAGGGTCTTGGCAGGGAGGCCATGGGCGTTCAATCATCAGGCTTTGATCATTAATGACTTTGATGGGAAGACACCTCCATCTCAGATGATATTCACTTCTACTCCTATATGGATTCAAGTTCATGGTATGCCATTGTTATGTATGTCTAAGGCAGTTGGCACGAAGATAGGTGAATCTTTGGGGATCTTGGAGGATGTCGATTTGGCCGGGGACGGTGCAGGTTGGGGGCGTTGTCTTCGTATACGGGTGTGCATTGATCTCTCGGAGCCTCTGGAGCGTGGTAGAGCTTTGCATTTGGGTGGCCATTCTAATTGGGTGCCATTCAGGTATGAGAAACTACCCATGGTTTGCTTTTACTGTGGTAGAGTGATCCATGGTAGAATGGGATGCCCTCAAAAGCAAGATACTCGAATCAATGTAGCGGAGGACAAGAAGCAGTGGGGTGTCTGGTTGAGGGCTGAGGGATGCACACAAGACTCAAAATATGAGGGGGGACGGTCCTCTCGTACCAGAACGGCGACGGAAGGATACAATTTCGATGATGGTGGTGGCGTCGATCACATTGTTTTTTCCGGCAATTTCTCTCCAGCGGGCCCCGGAAGGAATAACCGTTCTCCACGTGGTGATGCTAGTGAAGTTGTTTTCGGTTTTTCTAGCTGTAGTGGAGGTGAACATGGGCGCGGTGAGAAGTTGCATGAAAAGGGGAAACTGACATCTACTGAACGTGGGTGTAATGTTGTTCCAACCTGCGTTGTTCCAATCACAAACGTGGCCATGCCCATGGATAATGCCACGCCCACGTGTGGAACCGCTCATGCTATTCGTAGATGTGGAGGACGTGATCGTGTGCATGAAAAGGGGACACACCAGCTTTACTACGCACGGATAGGGCTAATCATGGATACCACGTGGACCCAAATTGCCATGCTCGAATTTCAAACGTGGCAATGCCCATGAATGCAACCATGTCCACGCGTGGGAACTCCCAGGATGTAACTGGCTGTCGTGGCAAGGATCGTGTGCTTGAGCAGAGTCACCTTACAGCTCCTATCCGCAAGGATTGTTTTGTCGGTGATCATAGGTGTGATGAAGATCACAACTGCCACGTCCCAGCTACCCTTGTTGCCATGTCCACGAGTGAAGATGTCAAGGTTGCTCAGACGCCAGGTTGTAGCAGTGGGCCAGCCATGTCGAATGGTGTGGGGCAAAAACATGGGGATGTATGCATGGTCCAAATGTTGTCAATGGGAGGATTGTTGATGGATGATCCTATGCAGGTGGGGGGCCGTGACTCTGTAACGAAGATGGTGAGCGGAGAACTAGTTGGGGAAAATGCCCACGGTTTGGGCAGTGCAGTGGCGGGTTGTGTTCGCACTTGGAAGAAGCAAGCTTGGGTTCAGAAGGTTCTGGGTGACAGTGAAGATCTGGGAACTGGCGCATTGAAAAAGTGAAAGGCAGATGGGACAGAACATGGTAAACATGTGGTGCCTGGAGGAAAGAAAGGTAAAACGATAGAAGATACTTCTCACCATGATGAGAATACACGGGCGGAGGCTGTTGTGCAGCCCCGCCTAGCATTATGAATCTCTTAAGCTGGAACTGCGGAAGGTTGGGAGTCCCGGGCAAGTTCGAGACCTTTGCCAATTGGTAAAGGAAAATCATCCCAACATTTTGTTTCTTATGGAAACAAAATGTAGAAAGGCTAAGTTGGAGTTACTACGGGTGAGGATGGGGTATGGGTCTTTTTGTGGTGGATCCGGTGGGGCGGAGTGGTGGTTTGGCGCTTTTTTGGCGGGCTGATGTTGACTTGGAAATACACAATTTCTCACGAAGACATATCAATTCTATTGTTAAAGGCGTGGATGGTGCGAGTTCTTGGAAGCTCACAAGTTTTTATGGGCATCCCAATTGCTCGAAGAGGCATGAATCATGGGCCTTATTGTGTTACTTGAGAAGCTATAGACCGGCTCCATGGCTGGTTATAGGGGACTTCAATGAAATATTGACCCAAGATGAGAAATATGGGTCCATTATGGCGCGAGAGGGGCAGATGAAAGCCTTCCGTGATGTGCTTCAGGATTGCTCTTTGAGTGATCTAGGTTTTCAAGGCTCACTTTTACATGGACTAACGGCAGGGAGGGTGACGATTTTATAAAGGAGCGCCTCGATCGAGCAGTGGCCAATCGTGAATGGTGTGTAGAGCATCACTTGGCGGAGGTTTGGGTTCTTGCTGCAAGATCCTCAGATCACAAACCACTTTGTTTGAGGATGGGTAGGGGTGATGGTGGAAGGCATAGACCTGTTTATTCAAAAAAGTTCAAAGTTGAGGCTTCATGTATGGTAGATGAAGAGTACAAAGCAGTTGTGGCAGAAGCTTGGCTGAATGGTGGTTTATGAGGTTCAAAAATGCAGCAGGTGTGACAAAAGCTAGCTGTTTGTCAAGCCGATCTCTCCTCTTGGAGTTCACGCAAATTCGGTGATGCCGAGAAAAAAATAACTCAAAAGACCAAGCAACTGGAGCTATTACAGCGGGAAGGAGGGTCCGAACAATTCTGAAGCCATAAAAGCATTAAAGAAAGAGCTTGATTTTATTATGGAGCAAGAGGACATCAAATGGAAGCAAAGGGCCAAACAAAATTGGTATCAACATGGGGATCGAAACACTTCCTTCTTTCATGCATGGGCAAACCATAGAAGGAAAGTTAACCAAATCAAGAAGGTAGTGGATGAGGCCGACTCTATGTGGAAGAAACAGCACGAGATTGGTGCTGCTTTTATGCATTATTATACCTCTTTGTTCACGGCTGGGGAGGTAGGCGGTGTACCTGATTTCTTGGGGGCCCTAGATGGCCGTGTGACTAAAGAGATGAATGATGGGCTCACTAGGATGTTTACGGTGGCTGAAATGGACTTTGCTTTTCACCAAATGCACCCTCTTAAGTCACCGGGACCTTATGGCTTTTGCCTGTTTCTACCAAAATTCTTGGCCAACTGTGAAAGGAGAGGTATGCAATGCAGTGCTTGAGTTTCTAAATTTTGAGGTGTTTGATAAGGATATTAATGCTACCAACATAGCTCTTATTCCTAAGATTAGCAATCCTACAAAAGTTATGGACTTCGGCCTATTAGCCTTTATAATGTAATTTACAAACTGATAGCCAAAGTCTTAGCAAATAGAATGAAGAAGGTATTGCCTGCTATCATTTCCCAAACACAAAGTGCATTTATTCCGGGTAGACTTATTACGGATAACATTTTGGTAGCATTCGAAGCCTTACATACTATGGATAGACGAATGAATGGGAGGGAGGGTCATATGGCTTTAAAATTGGATATGAGTAAAGCCTATGATATGGTTGAATGGGATTTTTTAGAGTTGATAATGCGTAAGCTTGGCTTCAATGATCGGTGGGTTAAACTAACAATGACTTGTGTTCAAACAATCTCATACTCGGTGGTAGTACATGGGCAACCTTATGGAAAGATTATGCCAACTCGGGGTCTAAGATAAGGAGACCCACTTTCGCCATATTTTTTTATTCTTTGTGCTGAAGGACTGAGTTTCTTATTACAGAAGGCTGAGCATGAAAGAAGAAATACTGGTCTTTCAATCACTAGGGGGAACTCGCTTGAACCACTTGTTTTTTGCTGATGATAGCTTACTTTTTTGTAAAGCTAATTTTAATGAGTGGGTGCAGATTCAGGAGATATTGGCAACCTATGAAAGTGCATCTGGGCAGAAACTGAATAGGGAGAAGACTTATGTATTTTTTAGTCGGAACACCCCAGCAGCTACATGATCTTTTATTCTTGCATCGGCAGGGGTGTCTTCTACACAAAGGTATGAGAAGTACCTCGGTCTTCCAGCTTTAGTTGGTCGATCAAAAGTAGGTGCTTTTTCTTCTATAAAAGGGCGAATTTGGGATAGGATTTGTGGTTGGAAAGAGAAGTTCCTCTCTCAAGCAGGGAAAGAAATAATGCTCAAAGTTGTCATTCAGGCTATCCCGACTTATGCGATGAGTGTTTTTCTTTTGCCCAAAACTCTTTGTCATGATATAAATTTCATGATGTCAAAGTTTTGGTGGGGACACAAGGAGAACGATTCTAAAATGGCATGGATGAGTTGGGAGAAGCTTGGAAGAACGAAGGAGAAGGGGGGCATGGGCTTTAGAGATTTGAAAATGTTTTAATTTGGCCCTTCTTGCTAAGCAAGGGTGGCGGCTCATTCACAATACGGACTCTTTGGTTGCTCGGGTCTTTAAGGAAAAATACTATCCACATGCATCTTTTCAAACCTCAATACTAGGTACAAGACCCTCCTATGCTTGGAGGAGCATTTATGCTTCCAAAAATCTCCTACAACAAGGAATGATGTGGAGAGTTGGTGATGGGAGGTCTATAAAAATTTGGGAGGACAGATGGATCCCTTCCCCATCTACTTACTCAATTCAATCTCTAGTCAATATTCTTCCGCATGATGCTAGGGTGTGTTCTTTGATTGATGATGACACAAGGTGGTGGAACAAGGCTTTGGTGTGCAATACTTTTTGCAAAGAGGAAGCATATATTATATGTCGTATGCCCATTTGTCCCATGCAGCAACATGATCGGTTGGTGTGGCAGAGGGGGATTTCAGTGTCAAAAGTGCATATCACTTTGCAAAATCTTTGGTGGAGAGTACTAAAGGGAGCAGTTCTTACACAGAAAATGTTACCCAAATCTGGAAGGAAGTGTGGCGGGTGAAGGGACCTAGAGTCAACTCTATCGACGTTCCTATGGAAGGCATGTGCAAATATTATGCCAACTAGAGACAATTTGTGCAGAAGAGGTGTAGTTGAAGATTCTCTATGTCCTATTTGCTAGCTTGAGCCCGAGACTGCTAGTCATGCTTTGTGGAATTGTTTGGCAGCATTAGACGTGTGGCGTGAATGTCCTCCAAAGATCCAGAAATGTGCAGTTGTTGATGATTGTTTCTTGAATATTTTTAATCAATTGCAGGGGAAATTTGGGATGGAAGAATTGCAATTTATTGTAATTACGACTAGACTGATCTGGCTCCGGCGTAATGAGGTGGTATTTGGTGGGGAATTTTGTTCCCCTTCGGACCTGGTTACACGAGCTAGAGAACAACAAGAAGCTGCTAATTTTGCGGATCAAGCCCGACGTGAAGCTCTCTTTTAGCCAACAGTTTCTCTGGTGGTTAGCTGGAAAGCTCCGTTAATGGGGACTCTGAAGGCAAACTGGGATGCAGCGATTGATCGGGGTGGAGGAAAAATAGGTATTGGCGTGGTCGTGCGTGACTTTACTGGGAAATGCGTGGCTGCACTTGCTTGCGGTTTGCCTATGGTAATGGAATCGAATTGCGTGGAAGCATATGGAATGTGGAAGTTGGCCGAGTTTTGCAGAGAAGGATATCGTCAGCTTGAGGTGGAAGGAGATGCACTTGAGATAATTCAAGCTTTACGTGCTGATTCCACCTGTCAAAGCAGTTATGGACACTTGGTGGAAGGGGCAAAACTGTTACTCAATATGGCAGACCAGTGGGAGGCAACACATGTGCGCCGGTCTGGAAACACAGCTACACACTATTTAGCTCAATTTGCTTTGCATTGTAATGTCCAACAATCTTGGTACCTGGAGTGTCCTACGTGTATCCAGGAGATTGTTCTTGTTGAGCAGGAATTTTTATGATTTATAAGATTGGTTTCTCATTTCAAAAAAAAAAAAAAACACAATATCGGAAAAAAAAATGATATTTTTTCTTTTCAAATTTTATGAAACAATATATATATATATATATATGTCTATATATATTTTCTAACAAGGAAATCAATTGTAGATATCCTATTTGAACGTGATCATAATAGCACCTACTCATTAGAAGTCGCACAATAGAGGCTTAGACAGTAAAAACTGCATGTGCTCCTTTAAGTTCGATCGAACCATATCCTGACTCAGCCCTATTATTACATTAATAAAAAAACTAAGGGCCCGTTTGGTTTGCGGAATAGAATAACTATTCCTATGGAATGTTCAATCCTTTGTTTGGTATGAGTATATTCTTGAGAATAGTTATTCCCATGGGAATGGCTAATCCTATATACTTAGGAATAGTTATTCCACTAAAAAATGAGTGGAATAGCTATTTTTTATGGAATGAAATAGATGTTCCAAAAAACTTCTTATTTTATTTTTTATTTATTTTAAGAAAAATTTCTCCATTTTGTTTTCCTCCAAACAATGGCTATTTTCTCATATTTAACCTTGTTTTTGTTCTCTCTCTCTCTCTCTCTCTCTCACACACACACACACGCACACACACAGCAGATTGCCCTCTGGTGAAGATCTTCGTCGTCGGCCATCGGGGCCTAGTCGGCTCAACCATCATGCTGAAACTTTGCCACCTGGGCTTCGCCAATCTCGTCCTATGTATCCACGCCGAACTCAACCTGACCCACCAGAGCGACGTGAACGCCTTCTTTGCCACCGAAAAGCCTCGGTTCGTGATCCTCGCTGCAGCCATGGTTGGCAGCACTCAACTCTAGATCCACCGGGAATGGCCACACCACCCCCAAGTCATGTAGGGGTGGCTAGCCAATGGGGTTGTCGGCCACCCCATTAGTTTTAGTTTTTTTTTTTTAAAAAAAAGAAGGGTGGGGTTTTTGGTAATTTTAGTTTAATTCCCCTTAAAATACATATTCTGTTACCAAACTAAAGAATATGAATAACCATTCCATTATGCCTTTTTTCTATTCCTAGTAATACATATTCCTTTTCCTAATGGAATACTCATTCGCGAACCAAATGAGCCCTAAGGTGAATAATACTAATCAGGCATATGTGTAAAATTTCTATTTTGAAAATTTGAACACATGCCCCATTACATGCATGAGCTTATTAAGGCAAAACATTTACTTTCAATCATGCTTAGCTTTAAGTGACAATGGATCAAAATTAGATAAATATATTAAAAAAAATTAACCCCCATCCCCCCAAGTTGAAGATACGAATTATTACGAAGCATTGAATGTTCCTTGGGCTTACACAATTAGAAAGGGCCAACTGGATGGCCCATAATCCTCAGCCTGATACATTATTTAAAGATAATGTATGAGATTATTATTGTGCCACGTTATATAATCTCATCGGTATTCTTAGTAAAGGTTTAGGGCTCGTTTGAGTTTACGATTTTTTTCTATTTTACTGAACTGAATTTAAAATTGCGAATATCGAAGAAAAAAAATAGTTGAAATTATATTTGAGTTGTTTGAAGAATATAAAATTTTGAGTAAAGTTAAAAAATTTTGAGTTGATTTAAGTGTTAGTGGTGTCAAATCAACTAAAAAAAAAAACAAAAAACAAAAAAGAAGAATTGGGAAGAATTGTCTTCGCATCATTGCAACCACAAAAGCATCGGGAGTTCAATACTAGGTCAATGTTAAGGATATTTTGGATAATCACCAAGGCCACATCACGTGCTCCCCATGCCCAATAAATTCTGTCACAATCAAAGATACATCTCTAGAAGACTCCACTAATAATGGAGAAGATACACACGATTATATTGCCTCCTACAGTTAGCAAATATCTCATGTTTATTATGTACATTCCTTGTAGAGCATAACGGCTATATTATTTACTGTAGATTCCTTAGATAGACTATTACATTGTAATATTCCTTACATACTTGCTTTCCATTATATTATAAATATTATATGCAACACAGGTTTTGGTATTCAAGCACCAAGATTATTTTACCCAATTATATTATTTAATATTTTCATGGTATCAAAGCCACTCGAGAGCCAACGCTCATCCATGGCTGACTCAAGTTCTACATCCTTACAAAACCTCAACCACTCAAATTCTACATCCTTAGAAAACCTCAACCAACCCATTGAAATTAGTCCCATTACATCTATACTACCCAGTGTTACCCAACTGCCTGGCCTCAAAATGGATGACTCAAATTACATAGGTTGGGTTGCTCAATTTCAGCCCATCCTCCGTGGTCATGATCTTCAAGGTCTAATTGATGGAACAAACACCTATCCTCCAAAACTCATCCCCAACAGTACGGGTGATACTCAAGTTGTTAATCCTGCCTATGTTACATGGTAGAGAAAAGATCAACAACTTTTGAGCCTAATCATTTGGTCCTTATCTCCTCCATTGGTGTCGCTGATGTACGGTTTAAACACATCACGACAAGCTTGGACCCTTCTTGCAGATAGATACGCTGCCCAGTCTCATTCAAATACCTCCCACCTCAAGCGTCAATTGCAAAGCTTGCAACAAGGAGGTAAATCTTGTACTGAATATTTAACTATGGCCAAGAATTGGGCAGATCAATTAGCAGCTGTGGGTAAGCCGGTTGAGGATGATGACCTCATCTCATTTATTATCAGTGGATTAAATCCAATGTTTAATTCATTTATCACTGCTTTTTCGTTTGCTGTTCGTGATTGTGAGATGTCATTTAATGATTTTCGCTTTGAATTGCTGAGCCACGAAATACTACTTCAGAACCAACAACAACAAGCTATCACACTAGAGGCTGGGTCATTTGCTTTACACATCAATCAATCCCACCAACCCAACTTTCCTCACTCAACCAGAAGGCCACGATTTCCTGCTAGATATTCTCCAAGACAAAACACACGTGGGCCACCTTTCTCTCCTAGACACAATAACACTCCAAAATACAACAACCAAGGTCATTCAGGTGGGCCACCTCTCTCACCTACCACACACTCATCAAGCCAAGGTAATTTTTCATCCAAGATAAACCAATCTCTTCGATCCCCATGCCAAATCTGTGACAAAAATAATCATAGAGCCTTAGATTGCTACCATAGAATGGATTATGCCTATCAAGGTAGGCATCCACCAACACAATTGGCTGCAATGGTTGCTCACAATCACTCAGATCTGGGGAATCAAGATTGGTTGGCTGATTCAGGAGCAAATACTCATGTCACTGCTGATCATTCCAACATCTCTAATCCGCAAGCCTTTGATGGTGCAGACACCGTGGGTGTAGGCAATGGAGCAGGTTTGGTCATACAAAACATTGGGTCCTCACTTGTTCAATCTCCTACATCACACACTCACAAATTCCTCCTTAAAAATATTTTGCATTGCCCATCTGCATTTGCCAACTTACTTTCAAAAAATAAATTTTGTAAAGATAACCATTGTTGGTTTGACTTAACTAACTCTGATTTTACTGTGAAGGACACATTGACAGGAGCCGTACTACTGCATGGACCGAGTGAGAATGGGCTGTATCCGATCCCTTTGCACCGAATATCCAAGAATAAAATTAAAGGGTTTGTTGCTCTCATTGGTGTTAAAACCATAGACATGGTTTGGCACCAACGATTGGGACACCCTTCAGCTTCTATTTTTCAACATCTTTTACGTCATCAGCACCTTCCCCTTGTTGGACCCGTTAATTCGTCTAGAGTCTGTGAGTCTTGTCAACTTGGCAAGTCCAAGCAGCTACCTTTTTCTGAGTCCATTAGGAGTTCAACTAGTCTTTAGAAACCATCCACTCAGATGTGTGGACATCCCCTGTACCATCTCTAAGTGGATGCAAATTTTATGTCTTATTTATTGATGAGTTTAGTCGATTTACTTGGCTATATCCCATAATGAATAAAAGTGATGTTTTTGCATGCTTCATGAAATTCAAATTACTTGTCGAAAATATTTTCTCTACCAAAATTAAATATTTTCAATCTGACAATGGTGGAGAATACACATCGAATCAATTCAAAAGCTTTTTCAACCAACATGGAATATTTCACAAACTGACATGTCCCCATACCTCTCAGCAAAATGGAATTGCTGAGCGAAAGCATAGACATATCATGGAAATAGGACTGACACTCCTAGCTCAATCAGGCTTGCCCCCTAAATATTGGGTTGACTCTTTTTTGACCTCCATTTATCTAATGAATAGGTTGCCAACTCCAGTGTTACAAAATAAATCTCCATTTTTCAAACTATTCAAAAAGGGGCCCGATTACACCATTTTACGATCTTTTGGTTGTCTTTGTTACCCTCTCCTTTGTCCCTATGTAGCCTATAAACTTGCATTTAGAAGCAAACCTTGCATTTTTATAGGATATGGTGCAAATCAAAAGGGTTATAGGTGCTTTGAACCCCACTCTCAAAAAGTATATCTTTCCCACAATGTGGTTTTCGACGAAAGTAAATTTCCAGCAAAAGGTACAGCTCTTTCTCACGGCACCTGCACTGTCACGGCTCCCCCACCTACTGCAGCTTCTTTTCAACCAGCCCATCTGTCAAGTATATCACTTATGCCTCCTATACAACCTGATTTACCTCCCTCTTTTCTTGACAAAACAGCCCATGAAAACTCACATAATGACAAGTCTATCCCATTCCTCCCTGCACCTAACACTCACATTTTACCATCCAATGTCACGACCCCACCATCTATAACATCCAAAGACATGGTCCCACCTTCTTTGCCATCCAACCATATGGTTCCCACTTCTCCTTTCTTACCCATTACTCATACCAACTCCTTTCAATCTCAGACATCATCACGTGCTCTCTCAGACATTGATCCTCACGCCTTGTCCTCACCTCTTCATGAGACATTACTTTCCTTACCTACTACCCAAGACAACTCTGCCCAAGAAAACTCTCATACCCCATCCCCTCATTTTCCTGCGACATCCCTTTTACCTCATACATCACAACCGCCTCTTCTTGAGCCCCATATGCCACTAGCTTCTGCCATGGCCATCTCTAGTTTTGTGCTTCCTATCTGACGCGCCTATTGATCCCTCTGACCACACTTTGACTCTTCCAACCTCTACTGCCCCTCCCACCCGCATTATCATATGCTCTCAAATTGGAATTTTTAAACCCAAAACTTTCCATGATTTCAAGCTATTTCAGCCACAAAACATCCTCTTGTAGCCTACCCAAGTATTGCTCTCCCATCTGAACCTTCCACATATCGACAGGCGGCCACTAAACCCGAATGGGTTGCTGCTATGTCATTGGAATTTCAAGCCTTGTTATCCAACAATACATGGTTTCTATGCCCTACGCCTATGCACCACAATGTGGTTCGCAACAAGTGGGTTTTTAAAATAAAGCAAAAACCAGATGGCAGTGTAGAACGGTTCAAGGCTCGACTCGTCGCCAAGGGGTTTGATCAGTTGTGTGGTATTGACTATCATGACACCTTTAGTCCGGTTATCAAACTTGCTACTATACGCTTGGTTTTGGCTCTTGCAACTCACTTCAATTGGACACTCAAGCAATTGGACGTTTCCAATGCCTTCTTGCATGGTGTGCTTGATGAAGAGGTCTACATGGAACAACCCCAGGGATTTGTAGATCCTGTCCATCCAGATTACGTGTGCAAATTGCACAAATCCATCTACGGCCTCAAGCAGGCTCCCCGTGCATGGTTTACTCGTCTTTCTCATGCTTTACTTGATATTGGGTTTTGTGGTTCTCAAGTTGATCCTTCTCTTTTTATTTATCACACTAACCATATTCATATTTTTCTTTTAGTCTATGTGGATGATATTATTGTAACAGGTAACCATGTCGCCACGATGCAGTCTCTCATTGACAAACTCAAGTCCGATTTTGCCCTCAAGGACCTTGGCTCCCTAAGTTTCTTCCTTGGCATCCAAGCACTCCGCGATGCTTGGCTTGCACCTTCGGCAATCCAAATATGTACTGGACCTCCTCCAATGAGTTGGCATGATGGAATCTAAGCCCTACTGTGCTCCCTGCGTTTCTGGCTCCAAAATGTCAAAATTTGAGGGTGAGGCTCTACCCAACCCTACTGAATTTCGCCACGTTGTGGGAGCTCTCCAATATGTCACCCTCACACGACCTGATATCTCCTACTCCGTCAATCAGCTTTGTCAACATATGCACACCCCGACATCTGCTCACTGGACCGCAGCCAAGCAGGTGCTCGTTATTTAAAAGGAATTGTCGACTTGGGTCTTCACTACACCAAAGGTTCCATTGCCCTCACTGCATATTGTGACTCTGATTGGGCGGGTAATCCTGATGACCGCCGCTCTACGACTAGTTTTGGTATCTTCTTTGGCCCTAATCTGATTTCATGGTCAGCCAAGAAACAACATGTGGTCTCTCGCTCTAGTACAGAAGCTGAGTATCGCTCCATGGCCCTGGCCACTGTTGAGATGTATTGGCTTCGCATGCTCCTCAAGGAACTACAAGTTCCCCTACCATCTCCTCCCACCTTATGGTGTGATAATTCTGGCGCCTTGGCCTTAGCCTCAAATCCGGTCTTTCATGCCCGCACTAAACACATTGAGGTGGACTTTCATTTTATTCGGGAAAAAGTCATTAATCAGGACATCCAACTTCACTACCTATCCACCCTTGAGCAAGTTGCTGATCTTTTTACCAAGGGACTCCCTGCAAATCGTTTCTGTTTACTACGTGCCAAACTGCCAGTCATTTCCCCTGTTAGTTTGCAAGGGGTGTTAAAGATATTTTGGGTAATCACCAAGGCCGCATCACGTGCTCCCCATGCTCAATAAATTCTGCCACAATCAAAGATACATCTCTAGAAGACTCCACTAATAATGGAGAAGATACACATGATTATATTGCCTCCTACAGCTAGCAAATATCTCATGTTTATTATGTACATTCCTTGTAGAGCATAACGGCTATATTATTTACTGTAGATTCCTTAGATAGACTATTACATTGTAATATTCCTTACATACTTGCTTTCCATTATATTATAAATATTATATGCAACATAGGTCTTGGTATTTAAGCACCAAGATTATTTTACCCAATTATATTATTTAATATTTTCAGTCAAAAAGTGTCCAAGGTATGATGTTAGTACTAATCAGCGCAACCCTCAATAACAACCACTAATGGCACTTGAAACTAAGTTGTTTGTTGCAACTTTCTCAAAACATAAGCCTTATCTTACAACAAACCTCAAAATGATGTAACACTTTCAGTAGCAAATAGTAATACATGATTGATACATCGTAATTTAGTGGGTTGCAGCGAAGAATATCAATAAGTAGCGGATAAACACTTTAGATCTTGAGACTATTAAAGGATCTAAGAAATATTTTTCATAAAAGCTAGATACTCTCTAGATTTTGAAGGAAACAAAGAAGAAATTCAACTTTGAGTAATTCTGATTAAATAAACTTAATAATAATCCAAATCTCCATTATTGGGGCTATAAAACATGTATTTATAGGCTCTCAAACTCTAAACCTAAAGGAAATACGACTTAAAGTCGAATTTGTAAATTTACGAAGCATGTCCGGACGGGACATACCCCCTGTCCGGATAGGTAAATAAAAACATGCATAAAAATAAAATAATATAGAGGCGTGTTCGGACAGGTTGGACCTATGTCTGGACATGACTCCTACAAACTCTAATATTTGATGGCATGTCTGAATACGATTTCCAGAAACCTCATTTTTAGATTCTTTGATCTACATCATTAATAACCTAACGGGTGACTTGACACAACCTGCTTAACATGTTTAATAAACAGATTATGTTGGGTACGTTAACCTAACCCAACCCACATGACCTATCTAATAAATAGTTGTGTTGAACCGTTTGTCCTGTTTCAACTCAAACACAACTTGTTTGACTTGTATTTAATTATAGGAGAAACTTCACTTAACTCCTTGAACTTTCATCACTTTTGAAATTATCTTCTTAAAGTTTCAAAACTCTTAATTTAATGTATCAAACTTCTAATTTTTTGCCATGTCACCCTCCCGTTAACATTTTCTGTTAAATCGAGTCATATTTTAAAAAATACCGATGTTTTTATTATAAAAAATTGCAAAGATACAATTATTATCTGCATCTGCGTACCCTAAAACTATTATCTGTATTCATATATGCGAATACGTCTACGTCCCACATCCACATCCACATCAACGTATCAAAGCAGTTATATATCTTGAGACTTGGCAGTCAGGAGCTGAGAGTCTAAGACCAAGTTATAAGTAAGGGACATTGGTTTTTGCTATGTCAAAGCAATTACATATCCAGGGATCAGGGACTTGGCCCATTGGGAGGTCATGAGACGACCAAGTTTTCTGTTTTTAGGTAGACTGATGAGACCAAGTTAATTTGCCAAAAGAAATTGATGCTTTTGTAGGCGTTGAAAAACCTCTGTATTCATCAAACACATCTGAATTAAGGAGGCCCACTAATCTACCAGTGCTGTCACTTGACTCCAAATTATATGTAATATACAAAAGAAACAGCTACATTTTCATGGAATTGTTTTGAAAAATTCAACCTTTCTGGTATTTCTGTTGATAAAGTCCAGGCCTTAATTAATTTAATACGATGATTCAGTTGTTATAGTATGTTTAAGAAACATATATACTAATACTAGGTAGATTTATCAATCTAGAAGAAAATGAAACCTTATATTATATATATATACAGTACAGAAGAAGGAAAGAAACTGCACCCCATGGAGGAGTGAGTTTGACTTGGACTTTGTCTTATTACCATTTCTGATTTAATTAATTAATTGCTCAACTGCCACCTTAGAACCATTCTTTCTGGAAGAATTAAGCAGCCGGCAAAGCTCTACTGAATCAGCAGCAAGTGGATAGAAAACAACAAAGACCAAGTCAAAGCAGACAGTATAAATAGAGAAATATATCGTGTGGTTTTCTAAAGCTTAAACCACAATCAATTAATTAATATGAGCTCGCAAACAAGAAAGCAGCTGCAGGTTCCAGGGCCTGCGCATCTTACAGTGAGCCAGGGGTCCAGAAAGATCACCAACAAGCCGCCAGTTATAATATATTTGCAGCCTCCCAAGGTTGTTCACGTCAGACCTGAGGAATTTAGGGCCACAGTTCAACGGCTAACTGGGAATCAAGCGCCAAGTAGTAGTACTACTCCTACTAGTGTTGCAGAGGAAACGGTTGCTGCGGCTGCTGCAGAGGAAACCATGGGGGGCGCCATGGGAATTGTGTCGAGCGAGGGCCAACAGAGCTGGTTTGAGGCGGCTGGTTCAGCTTTTGGAATGCCTGATGATGATCCAATGCTTTCCAACTTTGCTGCTCATCCTGCCTTCTATTTGAACAGAGATCTTCGCTGAATGGTGACAGCTCCGTTTGTGTTAATCAGAAGCTGTAGCAAAAATGATTAATATGTAGAAAAAAAAGAAAAGAATATTAGGTATGAAAAATTATTTTTTTTTTTAGTGATTTATTTATTTATTTAAATAAAAAAAAATTATTGATGTGATATATAAAATAGTTTTTTTTTCTCAAATTTTTCCCATTCTTAGAAAACAAAATAGCAAGTAATTGGCTAATTTGAACCATCTCCCTCGCATAAAAGTAGTAGGCGAAATTGTCAAAGGGCAGGTGAAGTAATTGTCAACGTTTGTATAGTTCTTCTCGCCAAGCCTCTAAACTAAACGATATATACATATATATAAGACAAAAAGTCATGACTCGTCAACGCAAATTCAAACAAAACGCGTGTTGTACGCCAGCCCTTCACCAGTCACGTCCTAGTACTAATTAATGTTCTCCAAAGCTTAGCCTAATTAAAAGACATGGATTTTATTATTATTATTATTATTCATTGTTAATAAAGATAATAAAAAAAGTTATATTTTTTTTTTCCCTCTATAATCTATGTTGGGAGATTAAAGTGATTATGAAGTTTTTACCAATAACATATTAATATATATAATTGAACACAACTCTAATCCAAAAACTTAAGCTAATGGGTTAAGGTTCACTTAGGTATATTAAACACTTTTATTTATTTATTTATTTATAATTTTCTCAATGTGAGACACAATACTCACAAGTACACTCACAACAATTTATAATTAGACATACTAAGAAAAAAAAAGTGTTTGGTGAAAAACATGAGAATTTTGGAGAAACCACAATTTACGGCCTCTGACAATTACTTTAAATAATGATGTAGGATGAAAAATAAAGAATTGGGTCTTTAGTTTTATTTAGATTATTAGTTTTATTTGTAATGTAATAATGGGATTGACCCTACATCAGTCAAATTAGGATTATGGTTTTTGTTAGTCTATGTAAATGTTATTTTATAACAATTTTTACGTCAATGGAAAATTATAATTTTTGAATGAGATGCTTTTGTAAGAGATGCGATTTCTCTATGCGAGGTGAGACTCCTCTTGTTTTTGGCGGTGAAACCCTCCCAACTTTATTATTGGTCAGTAAGAATCTGTCTAACATAGAAACTATATGATATATTAGTGAGTGAGGTGAAACAAATCATGTGAGAGATAAATAATTTTAGATCTTGAGACTATCAATGAATTTAAAAGCTTTTCTTGAAAATATAGATATTCTCTAGCATTTTGAAGGAAAAAAAGGAATAAACTCAACTCTGAATAATTTTCATTAATAAAAATCAATAATAATTAACAACTGTATTCTTAGTGCTCTAAACATTTATTTATAGCTCCAAGACTCATAGTCTTAAGATAACAATGATATAAAGTCAGTTTAGAAATCTACGAAAGAAAACCAAACCAAATAAAAGATTAACAAAGAAACCTAATTTAAATAAAAGATTAACAAAGAAACCTAATTTAAATAAAAGATTTTAAAGATGAGATAAATAAAAGACTAACAAATAAACCTAATTCAAATAAAATACTAAAAGATAAGATAGGTCGTTCTGATCTACATCACTATATATCTTTATTTTCCCTTCGTGTTGCGCCACAAACACCGTTATATTTTTAGTTAATTATTGTCCGTTTCTTTTAACTTTGTCCTGAATCAAAATTTTGACTCCGCCACCGTCGGTCGGTACCTTCAATAACTCTGATAATCGATAACTTGACTTTGCCGAGCCCTCCATCCCCACCTCCATTTGCTGTCTAGGTTCAAATTCTTGGTAAGACGTACGTAATTGGTGGACCAAGGAGCTCTTATATATTCTATATATGTATAGACTTTTATGATTTCAGTTTTTCTCCCCATACTAACCTTCAGGGGTTCATTAGTTTATATAGGAATGAATAAACTTTACAAAAACTAAAGGTTACAAAATAAACTAAGCTTTAAAAGCTTTACAGACGTTACAGAAGTTACAACATTTACAAACATAACACCATTCTTTAATGACTAAGAATTAAAGTTTTTACAATGTAATCAAAGACCCTTGGTTATTACAATCTTTACAAATTCTGCTGTCCACCTTTATTATTATCTTCAACAATATGTTCCCAAAAAAAGTCATTGGGCTCTGACAGGTTATGGGGCAAGGTCTCAATATCAATCGGACTACAATTCTAATTTTAATTACCGAATTGTGAATTATAATATGATAAGTACGTTTATTTGAATTTTCATAATTTTTGTTTGGTTGTTGAGAAAATTGAGAAATAAACGACGAAATAGTGAATTTTGTGCTTATAATTGTTAGCTAGAGATTATTGGATTAGATAAATTTCACTCAAATTAATAAGTGAAATCTAACCTAAATAATATAACTTCTTGTTAATTTGTCTACACTTTCTTACCAGCCAAACAAAACAAACCTTCAGTACCTAACGAAACCACTACTTAAAAACTCTAGAAGGTCTTGATCTCAAGCATGAACAAATCTTTCAAATCTGGACATTAATTAATATATATTAATTCTACGTCAATGTGAAAGAAGAAAAGGAAAGAAGGCATGCAGCTAATTAAAGGTCTCGTTTGTTCATGCACATGCATGAAGAGGAGTCATATATTAATATGGACAACTTGATCTTGACTATTTTTTGTCGGTTGTTTTATATTATGTTTTTTTAATTGTTTGAAATTTTTGTTCTTGCATGCGATCGAGGCTATATATATATTATTTTGTCAAATTGAATTGTCGGTGGCTTTTGGAAAAAGTAAGAACAAAATAAAGTTAGAAAGTATATTTTTATTTTTTAGTCTCAACTAATCTCAATTTTTTAACAATAATTATTTAAAAATTGATTGAAACTGCTATATTAATTGACACTGTAATATATATATATATATATATATATAGTGATGATCTGAAGGGGAAAGTATCAATGTATCTATATAAAAAAAATTTGCAAGTGATTGATGCATTTATTTAACTATCAAAGTTAACAAGAGAATATTAATGTTAGATTTTATTAAATTATTTATTTTGGGTACTTTAAATAATTATGAATGATTTTTTTTAATCCAATTTCTTTAAGTGGATTGATTGGAAAGACTACATCTTTTTTTTTTCATGCCAAATCCAAAATTTAGAAGTGTATGAATATCCATGAAAAAAATTTGTCCCACTTTGGCTAGAAATATTGAAGTCAAGACCTTAATTAATAAGCTATATATCCGCATCACTTTAACTATATATAACTTGAGTGATAGCGAAGAAAGCTAGGTAGCAGCCTAACAGTAATAATTAAGCAATAGTGCTTTGGGTCGCATGCGCACGGGCATAGAAAAAGGGCTTTGGGCCCTAATCCTATAACTAACTGTTTCAAATGAGAATAACTTCTATAAGGAGCTGGTGTAACCAACTCCTTTGTGCCCATCAATTAGAATTAGACAAATAGGATTATCACACAAATTCACATAAAGTGAAAAACACCGGATTAAACACCCACATTCTACTTTTTCTCCTTTCCCCCTCTCTCTCTCTCTCTACACCGTGAATTGCATTCTCACCCATCTTCTCTATTTTCTCTCTCTCTCTCTCTTCTCTATTTTTTTCTCTGCTGCTAGTGTGTGTCTATGAGAGTGAGAGTGAGAGTGAGAGAGAGAGAGAGAGAGAGAGGGAGAGAAAAATAGAGAAGATGAGTGAGACTGCAATTTACGGCGTAGAGAGAGGGGGGAGAGGAGAAAAAGTAGGGTGTGAGTGTTTAATCCGGTATTTTTCACTTTATGTGAATTGATGTGATAATCCTAGTTGTCTAATTCTAATTGATGGGCACAAAGGAGCTGGTGTAAAGTTATTCTCGTTTCAAATTATTAATCAAGGTTAATCAATCCGTTGGAGGGTGTTAATCAAATAACTTACATTTAGGTGGCTATTAAGTGGGATAAAACTTTTACGATTTGTGACCGTTAGATCAAATCAATTTGGATTGTTTTTTTTTTTTTGCAAAAAACTACATCCTTTCATTTAATAAAAACCAGATCCCAAAGGATCTATACAGTATGAGCAAGAAGCTCTGGGGATACAATAGTTGTAATACATTCTGGCGATTCATCAATCCAAGTTTGTTCCTCAATCCTCCGCAAACCTTCCTTAGCGAGCCCATCTGCTGCTTTATTAGTTGTCCTTTTCACGTGGTGAAAACTCCATCTCCTTCTAGGACCCAGAAGAGCCTTAATGCCGTCAATAAAGTGCCCATACTTTCTCCAGCTAGAGTTTGCTTCTTGTAAAGCTTGGATCACCTGAAATGAGTCTCCTTCCAGTATTACGTCTTGAACCCCACTATAATTGCAGAATTCCGCTACTGCCATTGCCGCCATGGCTTCACCCATAACCGGCTCCTGCACCTTTTGGATCCTCTCGCATCTGGCAGCACACACCCTCCCTGTATGGTCACGAATTATTGCACCAAATCCCATACTATTCGTATGGGCTTCAATGGCCACATCCCAATTTAATTTGCACCATCCATCAGGAGGACATTCCCATCTCTGCTGCTCTTCACTTCTACTAAGGATTTCGTTTCATCACGTTTCTCTGTAATCTCTTGCAAGGAAACTTTGAGCTCTTCCATCTCACGCATTATTTGATTTGGATGTTTGAATTCACCCCATGCACCACCTCATTTCGTCGCGCCCAAATCTTTTTTGCCAATATCAAAGCTTTTTCCAGTTCCTCCGTGAGCATCGCACCATAAGATTCTCTACTACCTCTCTGAACGAGCCCATGTTTCCCTGCAGTTTTGAATCCCTCTCCCACATAATCCCCATACATCTGACGCAAAGGACACTCCCAAAGGATGTGTCCCACTGTTTCGGCCTCTTTTAAACAAAACATACATATGTCTTCTTGAACTACTCTCCTCCTCTTTAGGTTATCTTTTGTAGGTAAAATATTATTACATGCACGCCAAGCAAAAACCTTGGTTGCATTCGGGATCTCCAACCCCCAGATAACCTTCCAAAATGATCATTTCCCCGCTGCATCGATCCTTCACCTTTCTTCCGAGATTGAATTTCCTTCTCTAAGTGATATGCACTGCGAACCGTGAAGCACCCCGTGGAAGTAGCTCTCCAAATCAATTTGTCTGGAGGCCTAAGTTTACTGAGTGGTATCTGGCCGATAAGGACTGCTTCATCTTCATTGAAAATGGATCTTATCAAAGACTCATTCCACTCTCTAGTAGCCCTATCAATTAAAAATTCCACCTTTGCATCAATCAGCAACTGTGAACACGGGGATTGAATGGTATAGGAAATCGGTTTTGGAATCCACTTATCCCTCCATATACTTATTGATTGTCCATTCCCAACTCTCCAATGCATCCCTTCTACAAGAAGATCCTGAGCTGCTAGTATGCTTTGCCAAGCAAAAGATGCTCGACTTCCTTTTCTCGCCTCCAAAAAATTCCTATCTTTGAAATACTTTGCTCTTAGAACCATTCCTGCCAAACTATGTGGATTTTGAAGCAAACGCCATCCTTGTTTAGCTAAAAGTGCTTTATTGAAGGATTGTATATCTCGAAAACCCATTCCTCCTTTTGCCTTAGAATCGCCCATCCGCTCCCAACTCATCCAATGAATTTTCTTGTTATTCTCCTTGTGTCCCCACCAAAACCTTTGCATCAAAGAATTTAATTCCTGACACAATGCCTTTGGTAGTAAAAAAGTACTCATGCAATATGTTGGAATCGCCTTAATCACAGCTTTCAATAACACTTCCTTTCCCACTTGTGAGAGGAATTTATTCTTCCAATCATTAAGTCTTCTTTTTACTCTTTCAAAATGCTCCGAAATTCACAAATCCTAGACTTTCCCACTAAAGCGGGCAAGCCCAAATAATGATCATATTGATTTGATGCCGGAACCCCAATCAAGTGTGATAGATCTTCACGAGTCTCCATGGTGATATTTCGGCTAAAAAAGACTGACGTCTTATCCTTGTTAAGCCGCTGTCCCGATGCTTTTTCATAAACCTCCAATAGGCCCAACAAAACCTGCCAATCATTAACAATTGCTTTGCAAAAAAGAAGACTGTCGTCAACAAAAAACAAATGGTTCAGACGAGGTCCCCTTGGAGAGGTAGGCACCCTTCTAAGTAAACCCGTCCTCTTCGCTTGTTTTAATTGAGAGCTCAAAACTTCAACACACAACAAAAATAAATAAGGAGAAAGGGGATCACCTTGACGTAATCCTCTAGATGGATTAATGTTACCAACTGGTTGTCCATTTATAATGATCGAGTAGGTGATAGAAGTAACATACTTCATAATAAGATTGATCCATCTAGGCACAAAACCCATTCGCCTCATCACCGCCTCCAAAAAATTCCATTATACCCGATCGTACGCCTTACTCATATCCAATTTGATAGCCATGTAACCTTCTTTCCCCCACATACGAGAGTGCAAGGAGTGGAGGGTTTCATAAGCTACCAAAATATTGTTTGAGATTAGTCGCCCAGGAATAAAGACACTTTGATTACTCGAAATAATCAATGGGAGAATAATTTTCAGCCTGTTTGCCATCACCTTGGATACTATTTTAACCAAAGTGTTGCAAAGGCTTATAGGGCGGAATTCTGTCACACGGGATGGGTTTGGCAATTTCAGAATAAGTATTATATTGGTATGATTGACTGTACCATCCAAACAACCATTTTCAAAGAAATTAAGTACTGTTGTACATACTTCATCACCAACCTCTTCCCAATTGTTTTGGTAAAAACTTGCTAGGAAGTCGTCCGGACCCGTGACTTAAGGGGCGCCATTTGCATCAAAGCCCCATACACTTCCTCCTTTGTAACCATCCTTGTCAGCTCCCTATTCATGTTTGGAGTAATACATGAATTCAGGTGATCAAGGCTGCCCTCAATATTTCTCGGATTAGAGGATGAGAAAAGTCCCTAGAAGTAACTAAGGAAAGCATTTTCAACCTCTTTAGGATCAGAAAATACCCTTCCTAATTCATCAGCAATATTGTGGATATCATTAGCTCTGCGCTGTTGATTAATGTAGGCATGAAAAAATTTGGAATTTCGATCCCCTTGCTTTAACCAATATGTTTTGGCTCTTTGTTGGAGATGGACTTCATTCTGTTCTAGCAGTGAATTGGGAAGGGTATGACCTTATGGTCATCTCAACATCAAAAATTTGGATTGTTGAGATGAGTTCAAAACCAGTATAAATATGACCTTATGGTCAACTCCAAATTAAAGACAAACTACACAATATAGCAATCCTCTCTTTCATACAATTTCTGTGTACTATTCTCATTTCTAGGATACAATTTCCTTGAGAATTTATCTATATCTTTGGCTTGCTTTTTCTACACTTATTATGTATATTTGACATTATGACTTTGTTGTATTTATTATTTGATGACTTAGGCCTCGTTTGATTTGCGGATTGTCTAGTCCATTGGAAAAAGATTAGCTACTACTGGGATTAGTTATCACTGGGAATAAATTAGCTACTCTTATTCCTTTGTATGGTTATAACGCTGGAATAGACTACCTAATCATATTCATTCGTTTGGTACAATGCAATATGTTGGTGAATGAAATCGTATTGCAATCTTATTTCCTAAAATACCCTTATAATATGAATACAATTTATATTACTAAGGACCTTTTTTTCCAAAACATAAACAACTACTATACTTTTTAAATTTTTTTTTTAAATTATGTCATGTATGTGGGATTTTTTATTTTTTGCATCACCATCTTCAAAGAATCAAAAAGTTCTTTCCCTATCCAGTATAATAAGACACCAAAAAAAAAAAAACCAGAACATATACAAAAGCATTTGGAAATTATTAAAATGCTTGCAAGCCATTAAAGTTGAAATTATTCATTCAATATAGAAGGGGAAAAAATAAACTACATCAAGAGAGAAAGAAAAGAAAATAAAAATTTAGATTCCAACCCAATAATATCGTGATTTCGAATAGGAAAAAAAACGAGAAAAGAAAAGAAAATTGTGGAAAAAAAAACTAGAGAACGAAAAAAAAAAAATTGAAAAAGAATGAAGAAAAACTAAGAGAGAACGAAGAACCCCAAAAATGAGAAGGTAAAAAATCTAAAGCAGAGAGAATGAAATAACCAAGAGAATAGAAATCGAAAAGAAGAGAGGGAAGATAGATGCCTTGCTTTGAGAGATGGAGATCGTTACTTTGAGAGATGAAGAACGTTGTTTTGAGAGATGGAGATCGTGAGATATGTGAGAAGTGTAGGGTTTTTTTGAGCAATTTTACTTGATATTTTTAATCCCATAAGAAATGATTAGCTAAGCTACTCATTTTTTAATGGCTTAACTAACCCTGTGTGTATGGGATTAGTAGTCTCATGGGAATAGACTACTGTGAAATAGAATGTTACCAAACATAGGATAAGTTAACACTAGTGTTAACTAGTCCAATCCAAAGACCTAATCTGCAAACCAAACGGGGCCTTAGATTTGATTTTGTGACCGCATTAATTACTTGATAGATGAGGAGATGTGATGTTTTAAGGTGGTGTTTGGTAAACAAACATCAAACACCAGCACACTATTCATCTCACTTTTCAAAAAAAAAATTACATAAATTTTTTTTTATATTTTATATTTCATTATTCACTTTTTATATTATATTATTTACTTTTTACTACTATTTAAATAAAAAAGTCATTACAAAACAAAATTTTGCACTTTTTAATACCACTTTTTTACTTTTTTATACTAATCATTATTATTTTTTTTATTGTCAACAGTACCATGACAAATGTCTTGTTGTTTAACAAACAAGGCTAAATTACAGTATATATTAAGCTTAGGAAGCTTCAGAAGGAATTTAATTACTGTATTTTAGATATCACAAGAAATTATAATAAAAAATTTAAAAAGAAACTGATATATGGAAGCAGAAAATAAATGACTGTATACGTACAAGACATGCAAGATCAGTAAACCCCACAAAACATTAGAACCAAATTGGACATGAAGGCACATATATAATTAATTACTACAAAATAGGAAATGATTTTAAAAGAGAAACACATTTGCCAAAGCAAAAAAAAAAAAAAAAAAGGCCCTAGCCTTTAGGTTGAAGTACAAATCCTTAATTAAGATTAAGATTAATATCTCTTTTTTTTTTTTGTTTGGTAGATTATATATAGACTGAATTGGTTATGAAAATGACTAGCTTATGCATTAAATATATACCGGAGAGCTAGGGGTTTCGACCTAACAGGCAAGACCAATCCAAGAGGGTCAAAACCGGTCAAAAGTCAAAACTTTCCGGCCAGGGCCGATCGACCAAAGACTTGGTCAGCTTCAAATCAGTCAAAGGTTTGTGGTGATGATCAGATGGAAGTTGAGAAGATGTAGGGACACTACGTATCCCACATGTTTGACAAAATTAATGGCAAGGCATGACATGTAGAATAAACTTGGCGGTGCCATATGCATGCATGTCTAGGCAATCATATCATATATGCCGGAATTCGGGTCAACTCGTTTAGTTATAATACTACAAGTCTTAACCGATATAGGATTTTTTTTTTTATGGACGGGGCCGTGTATCCGGTATTTGAATTAATAAAATATGCAGGAAAAAACTTCTTAGAGAGAACCTTCTGAACTACTGATCCAGTTAAGAAATATGTGTACTTTCATGGTATTGTTTTGTTTGTTTGTTTGTTAGTTAATTAGTTAGTTAGTGTTTTTATTTTTTCTTTTCAAAACTGATTTTGTCAAATAATAACATATTGATTAGAAGAACTTTGTGAATATATATCGATCCATTGTTTCCAACGTTTCTGGAAGACGAACTTGATACGAAAAAGAATAGTTTGAATCGAATCGAAAGTCAAACAATATAAGCTGACTTCTTGATATCAAGAAAGTCGAACATTAATTCTATTTCGAAGTACTTATGATTGACAATATCATATCTAAGGAGAGAGGGTGTATATATATAGTTAATTAATTCTGTAGCTTTTTTCTAAAGCAAAAACCTAACGCAGAAGAAAAAATTGTGTCTGTGAAAGTCAAATACTTTGACTTGACTGACTCTGTCGTATTATCCACTTCAGATTAATTGTTCAACTGCAAACACTGAGAATTTTCTTTCTAGACAAACAACCGGCTAAGGAATCTATTATATGACTAAATCAACACTCATTAATAAAAAAATACATAAAAGAAATACTAATTCAAAGCAGGCCAAATGGATTTTCTTTCTTTTCTTTTGTTTTATATATTTTGTTTCTTCTAACCAAACGACACTCAAATTCACTCCCCACCAATATAAATACATGTGCTGGCAGATGCAAACATTCAAGCTGAATCACACTTTAGAGAAAGAAAAGATCATCATCATATATTTATAATATGAGCTCCCAAACAAGAAAGCAGCTGCAGGGTCCAAGGCCTGCGCCTCTTATGGTGGGAAAAAGCTCCACAAAGATCATCAAAAACCGGCCGTTTCCAGCCGGTCGGAGCTGTTGTTCTCCGGTGATAATATATTTGGAGTCTCCCAAGGTTATTCATGTGAGACCTGAGGAGTTTATGGATACAGTGCAACGGCTCACTGGGAATATTCAAGCACCATGTATTCCTTCTTCGTCTCTTTCCTCTTGTGCAATGGTGGCTGATGAAAACATGGGGATGGGAGTCTCAAGCGAAGAGGAGCAACAAAAGTTTTACAGTAGGGTTCGTAGAGTATGGTGCTGATCTGATAATCAGAGATTTGATGGTTTTTAGTGGTGCAAAGATATTATTGTCTGACAAATTTGATTCTTTATATGAAGGGAATTGTTGTTTTTTTTTTTTTGGAAAGATTTAACTTGTTGAAGTATATATATGATTCAACAATTGATTGCAGCTATTGAGTGTATGACTTGCTATAAATTTTCTTTCGTTTTTAGTAATTAAGAAAAAGATTAGAATTTTGTAACACTACAAAAAACACAGCATTTACTAACGTGGCTACTGTTCACTTTTTTTGCCACGTTAGCAATTACTAACGTGTTAAATTTCAACACGTTAGTAAATGGGACCAAAAAAAAAATAAAAAATTTTAGTAACGTGTCGTTATAAACACGTTAGTAATTACTAACGTGGCATGAACCACACGTTAGCAATTGGTAACGTGTGGTTCATACCACGTTAGTAATGAAAAATTAATTTTTTTATTAATAAAATATTTATATTTTACTAACGTGTATAATATAACACGTTAGTAAATGCAGTTCCAAATACTGACGTGCCAAATTAAACACGTTAGTATTTGCTAACGTGTTAAATTAGACACGTTAGTAAATGGGTTATCAAATTTTTTTTTAATGTTTTAGTTGTAATTGATATATTATCTAAAGGTATAAAAATCGAAATTCCCCATTTACTAACGTGTCGTATGATAACACGTTACTAAATGTGGCTCATTTACTAACGTGTTATCACATGAGACGTTAGTAATGGGGGGTTTTTTAAAAAACAAAAAAAATCAAAATTCCTCATTTACTAACGTGTCGTCTGCTGACACGTTACTAAATGTGGTTCATTTACTAACGTGTTATCACATGACACGTTAGTAATTGAGGGTTTTTTTAAAATTCCCCATTTACTAACATGTCGTATGATAACACGTTACTAAATGGGGCTCATTTCCTAACGTGTTATCACATGACACGTTAGTAATTGGGGGTTTCTTTTTTTTTTAAAAAATTCGAAATTCCCCATTTACTAACGTGTCATATGATAACACATTACTAAATGTGGCTCATTTCCTATCGTGTTATCACATGACACGTTAGTAATTGGGGGTTTTTAAAAAAAATTCGAAATTCCCCATTTACTAACGTGTCATATGATAACACGTTACTAAATGGGGCTCATTTCCTAACGTGTTATCACATGACACGTTAGTAATGGGGGGTTTTTTTAAAAATAAAAAAAAAATCGAAATTCCCCATTTACTAACGTGTCGTATGATAACACGTTACTAAATGGGGCTCATTTACTAACGTGTAATCACATGCACGTTAGTAATTGAGGGTTTTTTTTTTTAAAAAAAAAATTCCCCATTTACTAACGTGTCGTATGATAACACGTTACTAAATGGGGCTCATTTCCTAACGTGTACTATCACATGACACGTTATAAATGGGGTTTTTTAAAAAATTCTCATTTACTAACGTGTAATATGATAACATTACTAAATGGGGCTCATTTACTAACGTGTTATCACATGACACGTTAGTAATGGGTGGTTTTTTTTTTTAAAAAAAAAATCGAAATTCCCCATTTACTAACGTGTCGTATGATAACACGTTACTAAATGGGACTCATTTACTAACGTGTTATCACATGACACATTAGTAATTGGGGGTTTTAAAAATAAAAAAAAATCGAAATTCCCCATTTATTAACGTGTCATATGATAACACGTTACTAAATGAGATTCATTTACTAACGTGTTATCACATGACACGTTAGTAATTGGGGGTTTTTTAAAAAACAAAAAAAAATCGAAATTCTTCATTTACTAACGTGTTGTATGATAATACGTTACTAAATAGGAGGAAGTTTTAAAAATATAAATTAAATATTTGCTAACGTGTGGCTGCATGCCACGTTAGTATTTTCCTAACGTGGACTGTAGCCACACGTTAGGAAATGCTTTTTTAAAAATTGGGATTGAAAACCAGCTTGCCCCCATTTTTTGCCCCTCTCTTGTTTTCTTATCCTCCCCGCGCCATTCTCCCAAACCAGCGCCTCTCTCCTTTTCTTCTCCATCACCGCCGGCCATCCATAATTTTTTCGCTTTATCATTCCCTCTTTCTCTCGCAGACGCGTCTCCGGTGGGGTTGTCTTGCTCAGAAAACGATGGCGATTTCACTCAAGCTCCAGCTCTCTTAACAGATCCGGCGGTTGGGCTCCGACATCGGCGGTTGGGCTCCGACTTCCGGAGGTTGGGCCTCTTAATCGAGTGGGAGTGCTATGTTCTTTGTCAATTTGGTGTTCATGTCGGTTCAGCTGTGTGTACGTGAATTTGGTTTATATTGCTTTTGGGAATGCTTTGACCGAATGGGTTTGGGATGAATTTTAATGGGTTGATATTATTGGGATTTTCTTTGGGTATTGCGATTTGGGTCAATACCAAATGTTGCTGTCCATGTTGCTGTTTTTGTTGTCTTTCGTTTTTTTTTCGTAATTTCTTGCTTCTTTTGTGACTTTGGTTTATAGTGCTAGCTTTTGGGAATGCTTTGGCCGAATGGGTTTGACAGAGAAATTCTCTGTTTCTCTTCTCTGTTTTGGATTATTTCCCTGTAATTATTTTTTTTTTTTCGTTTTTCTTCTCTGCAATTTCTTAGTTTTATTTCTAATCCTTTGCTCTAATTTTTGAAATAAAATTGAAATTTATTGTTATATTTATAAAGTAGTTGTTATTTCTCTCATTTATAATCAGCTTATCTACATGTCTACTAATTTCGTGGTCATTCTGGAGGCACTCGCACTGGAGGTTTACAGCTGCTGCCTTGATGAAAGAGAATATATTGGTGAGTAATGCAATTTGCAATTTCCTGCTGTATCTTGTTGTAGAATAGGTTAAAGGCAATCAATTTGCTATTTTGTTATAAAGATTCAATTTCTTGACTTTACTTTTTTTGTTCAGGGTATGACCCCCATGCTTCTGCAATTCTTGTAAGTATTTTGAAATTCCATTTTCTTGTTTCTTTGTCCATTTCAATACAATAATTGGTTTCTGATGTTAGGTTTCATGCGATTTTCATTTTTTGTGTAAGTTTTCCTTCTAGATATTTGTTAAGATCCATAGTTTGCATTTTGTGAACAATAGATTTTTAATAGTTGTGACCTTTGCCCTGTAATATTAAAGCATAAGGTTTGATGACTTACCCATTATGAGGCAAGGGATAAGCCTTAAGGGACAAGGTGCAACCACTTTTGGTTCTTGAAAGATATCTAAAATGTATCTCAAATGGAGGATCCTTAGCTCTCTTTCTTCCTCTCTCTCTCTGTCTGAGCTTCTTCTCTCTGCTCAACCAAAGCCGGAAATCGATCTTTTTCGTAAGCCACTGATCCACAACTTTCTTCAGGTATACCCACTAAACTCTTGCTTGAAATTTTCAAGATTTATTTTTTCTTTGCTGTTTTTGGTTGCTGTATTCATTTTCTAGTGTCTCTGCTTTTGTTGTTTCATATTTGGTTTTCATCATTTTGTACATTTTTCTTTAAATTTTTGGGGTCAACGTTCTGGATGGGGTTTTTCCTAAAGCTCTATCGGTTTCTGTACATTTCTTTTTCCTTGATGTTCTTCAGGTTGTGTGCCCAAGTGTTTGTTATGACCTTAAGCGGCAGGCTATTTTATATTAGGATTTTGGTGAATACAATGGATCCTCAATTCATGCTCAACTTTTTGTTATTGTTGTTATCTATCTTAGCCTCTGCATATCAGGATTTGTCTTCTGCTCTTGAGAAGATGTTCAGCTGTTTTAGCATTGGTGAGTCATTCCAAAGTTATAAGCTTATACAAGATCATGCTTGGGTTACTTATTAATGATGCAATTTACATGGAGCATATATTTTGCGCTTTAAAGCTACTTGTTATGGTGTGCACATACTTGCTGTTCTATGTGATGTCAGGTCAATATGGATCTCATGGAACTTTGGGCAAGGAGATGCTGAGTGAGAGCAAGTTGAAGGATCTCCTTCATGGCTCAGAGTATGTTCTTACATATGAAGATAAAGATGGTGACTGGATGCTTGTGGGTGATGTCCCTGGGAGTAAGCCCTGATTCACTTTATGTGTTTTATTCTCTTATTGAATTTCATCAGTTACATACTGAATGAACTTTTGATATAAAAATCAAAACTGTCAAGGTTATGATGCCATTCTTTTTTGATAAGTAAGGTTATGATGTCATTCTAGGGAGATGTTACTGTGTTGTGTAAGGGCACGTTGGAGTTATATGTACTCTTGACTGTTTGAGAATTACTTGAGAAATATTAAGAAGCAAAGGAAGTGGTGATCGATGGACAGGTATTGGAGCATGATTGTATATGTAATGTGAGTTTACAGTACGCATGCTATGCACTATTCTGAAGAAATAAGTTGTATCAAAGAGCTTATATTTCGAATTATGGTCATAGAGATTTTATTTATAATATTCTCAACAGTTGAACATGAACAGACCTGAAAACCTGTGAACCAGCAATTGAAGGAGATGAATCATGATGTTGTAATGTGTAAACCATCACCAATTATGTTTATTAGCTGTGTGCACAGCCTACAAGAATGAATCTTGTGTCATTATTCTTCCATAGGAGAAAATGGCATGGTGATGTTCACATATTATCTCATTGCTTTGGACAGAAATATGCGAATTGCACTTTTCCTTTTATTTCAACTTAAATGATCGAGACTGCTCCACAATATGTAAACTTTGTTTCTTATACTTATTAATGGTGCGCTGGAATGTTATAGTTAGTTTGATCCAATTTTATATGCATAGTACATAAATAAGCACCTGCATGTGCTATCCTATTTTAAAAAGTTTGTGAAAGTCTAATACATTATATTTGCTTTTTAACTGGATAGTCCTTTGGTTTATAAAGTATTTGGTTTGGTCTGTAAATGAAAATGCATCTCTTGGTCTTCTTGTTTTTTGTTTCTCTTTTTTCTGCCTTTTGTCAGCATGGATCCTCTATTTTTCCATGAGCAATAATATATTATTGTTGCAGATCTGAGATTCTGCATTTTGGTCAGTTTGTTATGATTTGGACTTACCAGTTACTTGGGAATTACGATGCTCTTGATTGGTGTCCATCTCTAATTAACAGCTATGAAATTCCACTGTGGAATCTAATGTAGTTATTGATTTTTGCAGGATGTTTACTGATACATGCAAGAGGCTCAGAATCATGAAGGGCGCTGATGCCATTGGCCTAGGTGCGTACATTTTGCGTCCATTTAATCATCTCTAATGTTTAACCCTTGCCAGCATGAGCTTGTGCAATATTAGAACTGCCCTTGTCCTTATCTAATGCGTTTAAACACTCAAACGGACACAAAGAAGTTGAATCCCAAACCAGAGTTGATCTAACTCTTAACTTTAAGTTTTGTCGATATTCTTAATATGGAAGCTATAAACCACTAAGCTCTTGAATTAATATTGCCTTTTCAATATTTTAAATGATTAATTTCGTACTTGAAACATTTAATGATGACAGCATTCCACAAGAATGGTTTGTAGTCATTTTATTGGAATATAGAAGAGAAGGCCTTGTGAAAATTAAAACTAGTCCAGCAATGTAACACCCTCATTTTTAATTTTGCAAGCACAAGATGTATATGGATGACACGTAACTGAGTGTTGTGCCTACGAAAAATGGGTCCCATTCAAAGTTTTTTAGAAGGTTATATAATACCTGTAAGCTTCCCATCAGGTGGAATTTGATCATGGATCTTAGTGCTGGTTTCTGCATAAATGGGATATGTAGATACTTTGTGTAATGCTTTTGTATAAGTTGGAGTTTTCGCATATGCATTTACAATTGTCAAGTTCAGTTCTCATGGAGGACTTTTTTGGTTCTGTGCACAGCTCCAAGGGCCATGGAGAAGTGCCGGAACAGGAATTAGCTAGCTCTGACATGATTAATCCTATCCATCGAGCAGTCTACCGGATATCATGACAAGGCAGCAGAAAAGCAAAATAAACCAGATTTTAGTTGGAGGATGATGAATGGTGGGGTGTTGGGACTGGATCGGAGATCATGAGTTGGCTGGCTTAAAATTGTTACTATCTTTATGTTTTTTGTTGCCGTGGAATTAATGTTCTGTTTAAGGTATGTTTCTAGTTTATTACATATGGAATTAATGTTCTAGTTTATTAAGGTATGAATGGTGAGGATGATGAATGGTGGCTCGAGCTGCTCTTCCAGCAAAGATGCTTTATAGGTCATTGTAACATATATATATTGGATCAAAGTGTTGATGTATATTTACATTTTTAATTAAGTTTGTTAATTGTTTATATAGGATGAATGTGATTAATTGTTATGTGTGTAATGTGTGGATAATAGTAACGTGTGGATAATAGTTAGATGATATTTTTGTAATATAAAAGTAATGGATGGAGTAGTTTTTTATATAAATGTGATTATTGATTATGAATGTGCTTTTGATTACAGAAATATAATTATTGATTTATCAGGTGGTTCCAAAAAAAAAAAAAACAAAACAAAACACCAAAAAAAAAAAAAAAATACATTTACTAACGTGTATGGGCTACCACGTTAGTAAATGTAAAAAAAAAAAAATAATACCAATTGCTAACGTGTGCCTATAGCTAACACGTTAGTAAATGAAAAACCATTACTAACGTGTCTATAGGTGCCACGTTAGTAAATGGAAAAACAAAAGCTAACGTGTCTATATGCTACCACGTTAGTAAATGGATTTTTTTTTTTTTTTTTACTTAAAAACAAGGGCTAACATGTGTATAATTGGCATGTTAGTAAATGTATAAAATTTAGTAACGTATCTATATACTACCACGTTAGTAAATGGAATTTTTTATTTTATTTTTTATTTTCCCATTTGCTAACGTGTGAATAGTAACACGTTAGCAAATGGTAACGTGGTACATCTATAACACGTTAGTAAATGACCATTTTCTAACTGGCACTTTCCTAACGTGTCAAAAACGTTAGGAATTGAACGTTAGGACAATTACTAACGTGTCTAATGTCTTAAAACGTTAGTAAATGTGCGTTACTAAAAATAATGTTTTTTGTAGTGTAAATCCAATTTCATTTACTTAACTTTGCTAACATATAGTTTATGTATTAGGATTTTCACTAAGCATAATTATGAAATTGAATCAAATTGAATTCCTGAACTCGAAAACAATTTAACAAAGGTTAATTATCTAACTTCAAATCAAAATTTCTATATATAATTAGAGGTGATGTTGTTTAAATGAAAATTTTCAAATGAACCATTATAGAATTCTACCCGAGAGAGAGAGAGAGAGAAAAAAGGTAAATTATCTAACTTCAAATCAAAATTTCTATATATAATTAGAGGTGATGGATTTTAAATGAAAAATTTCAAATCAAAATTTCTATATATAATTAGAGGTGATGTTGTTTAAATGAAAATTTTCAAATTAACCATGATAGAATTCTACCCGAGAGAGAGAGAGAGAAATGCACTAATTAATGCTACATGCTCAACTCTCATTTTACTATATCGACTAATGTGGCAGTGTCTACCATTATTAAAATTAATGTTATATGGTTAAGGTTGTATTTCTTTGAATTGGGGTTCTTCTTCTTCTAATTATATTCTTTAAGCTTTTCCATTTTATTATATATATATATATATCCTTAATTGGGACATGTGTTTGAAATATATGGATGAGATGAAAACTTTTTGGAGATGTTGAAGCAGTGTTGAATATTCATATTAATTATTCAATCAATCTCTAGATCGATGGAGACAAGCTAGAGGATATCCAATCCAGCCTTAATTGACTAGCTTTGGGTTAAAATTGAGTCAAATTAAGATCGATCCACGTGAAATACCATTTTGGACTAAAAATGGTTGGACAAGCTAGGCTCGTGCATGTGCATGGCAATATATATGTATATGCATGTGAGCTAGCTTTGTCATGTTGTGGTGGCCCGCCGGGGCCCTAACAGGAGCCACAAGATTGAGGACCACCCGGCGCCCGGCCCAGACCTTTCTATGACTACCATATATATGTGAACATCATCCGCTCGGCAGCATTAGGTAGATGTGCTTTTCTTTTTTGAAAATTGTTAGTAATTTTGACTAGTCCGCTCGGCAGCATCCCGTTGATGTGCTTTTCTTTTTTGAATATTGTTAGTAATTTTGACTGGTGTTCGATATTTTTTTTAAAGAATAATAATAATAAAATCCTCTCACCCATGGGTTTATCCTGGATCTTAAGTTTTTGAGGGGTGATGTTTAAAGCTTATTTAAGATTACATTAATGAGCTTAAAATTAAGTGTTTTTAATAAATAAAAAGTTGTATGAATTTTGAGGCACTAACACTCTTTTGCTCACAATTATTTTTTGGGAGCCTTTTATGTTATTTTTATGTCCACACAAAGAAAATGGGAAAGGTGATTCAATTTAGTGACCTTCGCTTCGGGAGCCCTTTTATGACCACCATTAACATAATAAAGGACAAATCTTTACTTGTACTTAAATCATGAAAATGTTTAGTACATTTGTGTGTAAAATATTGCCAACATAAGCCAAGATATTATATTTATGGATTCATAATGACATGAATCATGTATGCCTTTTGAAGGGTGCCTGTTTGCTTTTTGAAGAAAACATTATGTGGAAATTATTTGTGCTTTCGGGTGTTTGGTATTTACAAAAAGGATTAAATTTCTTTCTAGTAGTTGTGCTTTTAGCCAAAATAAAATAGCTACTTTGGTTTTTAAAAATATCACAAATGGTACCTATGGTTAGCAAATATATAAACCCACTTGGTACTTCTGTCAGGATTTCGTTAGTTTTTTTAATGGAGTGCCACGTCATCCTTACATGTGGCGTAGTACCTGTGGTTTCAAAACGCCAAGTGGCATGGAACCTGGGTTTTTTAGTGCCATGTCAGATTAAATAATATTTAAATTATATATAAAAAAAATTTTAAAAAGCACTAAAAAACTTGAGTACTTCCTAAAAAAAAAAATCCATCATGTTCTCTGGATTCTCCTTTCCCCCAACCTCTTAGGTTTTTGCAGACCCAAATACCATCTTTGCCATCCCTCCCTCAATGCCATTGCCGTCCTTCTCAATGCAATCGCCATCCACTCCTCAACACGCCGTCACCATCTCGCCACCGTTGGTCTTCCTTAGTTGCTGGTCTTCCTCAGAGAAAAAATTTCCCCCATTACCCTTCATCTAAGGTAAGTTCGTTTTCCACTGTCTTTACAATCATTTTGAGAAAGTTCATTTGCAAAAATAAATTCTTTTGAGTATATTGTGTAAAAGTTTGCATCTTGTTTATTTAAGGTTGGCTTCTATTTTGGCATAATATATGTTGGAAAAGTTGGCATCTTGTTTTATTCTATAATTTGACTGAGATGTTTTTGTTTGTGTATTATTTAATCAACTGGTTGGGTGGCTTTTGTAGGACCCATAATTTAAAAAATTATATTGTCGTTAATTTGTGGCCTTTTTGATGAACATTGCTTATATCTTAAGTTAATTCAGAAGTAAATGGTTATTATTCTTTTTTTTTTATTTTGCAAATAATTTATAAGGTATGACCTTTTTGGCATGGCAAGAGTGTGGCACTAGAACTGTTAGCAGGTTGTCAAGCCGTTATTGCATGAAAGGACTAGGAAAAAAGTTTAGGTCTTGCCAAGTAGTTGAAAAGATGACTAATCTTGTTCAATTTTGTGTTTCATGTAGATAATGGACTATGCTTATCTACCACATTTCTGTAGAAAAGAATGCTTTGGATCATCTCGACATGCAGGAGATGGAAATGAAAATTGCTTTTCCTTCGACCATCCCTTTCATCAATAGCTCTACAACTACAACAAGCAGCAAGCCTTGATGCGTGAACCTATTGAACCCATAAAACATGGTTCTTTTCATGTGGATGTGCCTGAAGGAATGGAAATCGCTAAAACTCTAGAATCCGAGTTTTACAAGTTTGGGAATTGGGTGTTTGACTCGCTGCATAGGCTAAGGATTGATGATAAATGAAATTATGTAGCTCAAAATCCTTAATGATTTGCCAAATTTTTAATGATTTGCAGTGATATGAAAATCACTTGATGCCCATTCGTTTTGTTGGAGTTGCCAGAGAATGAATGTTGTCTTTCTTTTTAGTTCTACCGTTCTAATTATACCATAAAATGAATGTAACAATAGTGGCTTATATTATCCCTACATGAATTCAAAAGCTGTCACACATATTTTAGTACCAAGTTACCAAAAGTATCCAACATTTGACATTTAAAGTTAACAAAAGTTGCCACACATATTCTAGTACAAAAAGTTTCCAAAAGTTTCCAAAGTGTGACATTTAAATTTACCAAAAAATGTCACACATAATCTAGCACAACAAACACAATAGATAATTGTTCAAAAGTCCTTATAAGTACTGCCACACTCCTATCGAGTTGTTGTTGTCTGGTTATGTTCTACTCCTTCGTTCACATCTCCCACTGGCTGTGACATTCCAACCTGCATCAATTTGAAGAGGAGTTATTAGTACAACTTGCATCAAAATTGGTCATTAATGTAACCCGGCCATAAATTCAATAAAAATTATTTTATGGAAATCATAAAATCAAAAATATTTGTCTTACACCAAAAACTCACATTGGTTGCAGCAGTGTGATTTTGCTTCTTATTCCTAACCCTTTTAACCAACTTCCTCTTGTTAGGGTTTTCTGGTTGCTTGCAACCTCTAGCATTGTGACCCTTCTTACCACAGTTTCCACAAGTGACATCATACCCCTGGTGGGTCACCTTAAGAATTTCAATTGGATCATTCTCGTCAATGCCTCTTCTTCTCAACTTCTTCATCCTATCCCTTTGTTTCTTACTTATACGGAGTTCTATAGGTTTAGTATCTTTGTCAACATACTAGTCACTAGGCCTAGGCATAGGACTAATATTTGGGGCGTATGATTTAAGGTATGTCTTCACCAAGTACCATTTACTAATGTATTTTTTTGGGACTTCCCTATTTGCATATATAGCACAACATACATGACGGCAAGGAATACCATTCAACTGCCACCTACCACAACCACAACTTTCTCTTAAATTTACCATCCTCCTAGGCTTGTGACTATGGTCAACCTCAAACACAAGGTCGTTACTCCATTGAGAAATATAGTTCCTTGCCTTACTCTTTGTTTGCTCCAACTTTTTGAGAATCCTAGGGCAGATTGGGTTAGTTGATTTTTGACATCCTTCTTTTTTCTGTTTGAACCTAGCCATTAGGGGTCTGTTTGACAAATGGTTTAGGCAAAAACATGGTTTTGCATTGTTTAGGGACATGACATATAATTATTTCATTTTCAACATTCTTTTACTTTTAACATCACATCAATCACTTTTTATTACTCTTCAAATAAAAAAATCACTACAAAACAATTTTTTTTTTTTTCATTTTTCTATACCAAACATTCTTACTTTTAAAAAAAAAAAATCTTACTTTTTAACACATCTTTCAATTTTTGCTATAGTGCAAAACCGAAATGAAAATGAAATCGTTGAACCCTAGTTAATGTCTTATCATCTCCATCATTGAAAAAATATGTTTTTCTCTTGCTTCCAGGATCTAAGCATTAAAACATTCTGCAATGTTGTTCATCAAGATGTCATTGTAGCTATATGTTCTAAAAGCATGTCATGACCACATGTTGGGGTTTATCTTGTCAAGATAGTTAAATGCTGCTTCATCCATACCCTTGATGACATTCATGTAGTGCGTGAAATGTGATTAATTTGAGATCGAGTTGCAAACCATAGAGCATCCTTAAAGGCCTTGCCCTTATAACCATGGCTTTTAAAGTTCGCATGCAAATGCCTTACACATAACCTATGCTCATGACAAGGCATCAAATTCTCCAATGCAACATGCAATCCTTAAGTACCAAAAAAAAAAAAAGAACAAAAAATAGTTTATTAAGGTTAACAACCATAAAAAAAACAAAAAAAAATACAATATAAATGCATACAACTATTTGAATAACCACAAAATAACCATATAATACAAATACATACAAATATTTCAAGTTATTACCTTTCGTCGATCCGACATGAATGACCATAAATGGTCATGTGGCCCAACAATGTCCTCAAGTAGTAGACTAAGAAACCATATCCGTGTATCTTTTGACTCGGACTCACAAAAAGCAAAGGCTAATGGGTATATGTCATCATTACTATCTCAAGCAACAACATGCAACCGTCCAGCAAATTCATTGTTTAGAAAACAAGCATCTAGGCAAATCATTGGCCTACAGCCATTCAAAAACCCTTTTTTACAACCATCCAAACAAACATACATCATTTGGAAGAATACTCCATCCCTTCGTACATACGCAAAGCTACCAACGTTCAACTTCAATAAAGCCATTGCATACTCACTTATGTGTCTATATTGATCATGATGCCTCCCATTAATAGTAGACAATGCCATTCTTTTTGCGCGATGGCAACTCAACAAAGTAAAATCAAGATTGTAGTCCCTTCTAATTGCCTCTTTCAATGGGGACGCTTTCCAATCTAGTTGATCCCTGAAGTTGTTCAAATATCTTTCTGTAGCCCACTTTATTGTTGCCCTTTTATTTTGATAGTGATTGCCATAATTGTGGACATTAAAAAGTGTCTTAATTTGAAATGACTTCTTCGCATTCATCTAGGAGGCATGTATTCTCCAACCACATTTTTTTCTAGCAAAAAGCAAACACCCATCTCTTGTCATTATGCATGTAGTTATAGTCAAACCCATTATGGGTGGCATACAATCTTAGTGCATCTTTAAACTTGGTATGGTTATGAAAACGCAACCCCAATTCCAACTTAACATTTGTTGTCAAGTCATGCACAGCATTCCACTTTGGATACCTTTTTTTCCTTCGAACACGTGTGGATGACTCTTCATTATCTTCACCTTGCTTCTCATCACATTCATTAGTTTCTATGCTCATCACATCGTCACTATGAGGATGATAATCATATGGGTCTTCCCAATTAGCTTTAGCATAAACCTCTATTGTCTTCTTAGTTGATGGTAGTGTATTTGCCCACGGTTGAAACCATCTTGTCGTAGCCTCCTTAGTAGCCTTTAAGATTTCTTCATGTTCATCAAAGATCTCAAGCTTATCATCTTCTAATGGTTCATAGTCAGAAAGAGAGAGGTCATCAATAGCCAAGTTAAGAGGAGTTTCATCATGTTGTGTAGGCTGGTTTGGTTATGGAGGCTAATTTGGTTGTGGAGGTTGATCTGGTTCAAGCACAACTGGTTAATGCACGACAACTCCATGTAGGGGTGTAAACGAGTCGAGCTTAGGCTGTCCAGGCTTGGCTCGAGCTCGAGTCAAGCTTGACTTCGCTGCTCAAGCTCGGCTTGACAGGGTTAGAACCCTGTTTGAGCTCGAGTCAAGCCCTAAAGCTCGAGTTCACCAAATTCTCGCTTTGCTTGAGCCACTTTGTCTGTTATGCCTCAAAATCGCCACCATCTCAGCCGTGCACAATGGATTTCCGATGGGTCACAAGGTAGAGCATCACCCACTCTCAACTTGGGTTCTCAACTCCCTTTCATGCCAACACTCTCTCTCTATTTCGGTTTATTTATCTAAGTGTTTCTCGTTCTTTCCCTTTCTCACTCTCTCTCTGGTGTGAAGCAAGATGAAGGGGAGCAATTTGCTTGTGCGAGAGAAAGAAGGGGAAATGGCATGGGAGAAAAAAGGAGAAGAAGAAAAAAAAATGCAAACAAATAGGGCTACGTGATTTCTTTTGCTGAGGCTAAAGGGATAAAATTTTCTTGTCACCTCACAGCCAATTAAAGCCACACACGTGGTAGTAGGTAGATTTTCTTTTTAATTCAAACCACTTACTTTTCTAAACTACAATATTGCCCCCATCAAATTTTAAAATTTAATTCTATCATTTGTTAATTTATATTTAACCCTTTATTTAATTTAAAAATAATTTTTCTTAACAAATAATTATTTATGACACTAGGACTTATTATTACTCTTTATTATTCTATTCAATATTAGTTCCTAAGTGCCCCTTTATGTCTTTTAGGTCTTCTCTTGATATGACACCTCGTATGTATGCACTGTAGACGGAATTGCAGATGAATGTATTTTGTCACTGAATTTGGCAATTCAAAACCCAACACTTATAAAATGATTAATGATTATATCAAAGCAAGCTTAATTGCTTGGGCTGGGCTATCAAATGGGTTCAACATATAACCAGTTAATTATTTCAATTCTTAATATATATATATATATATATATATGAGCTTATATGAGCTTATTCGTGAGCTTAGTCAAGTCGAGCCGAACTTACTTCGTTTAATATTTGAGCCAAGATTTGTGTTCACAAAATGCTTCATTTAATATTCGAGTCGAGCCTGAGCCGAGCTTATGCGAGATGAGAGCTTGCTCACGAGACACTTCACCCCCTTAACAACCCTAACTCTATGCTCTACATAAGTGTGCAACTTACACCTGCCAGCCTTTACCAATTCATCAAACATTAAATTTATGCTTTTATTTGATGTCAGTCCATGAATACCCTCATAATCGTCATCATCAAACTTGTAGTACATGCTTCCATTATTAGGATATCCCAACTCGTCTTGAATAATGTTTGCAAGGTTCATAAAGCAAAGGCAGTTAGCATCAATGGTTGGGAGGTCAAAAACATCTCCTCCAACATATTCAAAGTTTTATAGGGACATAGATCCATCATGGTAAATTAAAAGGTCCACCACTGGAGATGTCATTCCTGCACAATGAGTAAATATACTAAATTAATAATAAGCAAAAAAAAAAAAACATAACAAAATTGTCTAATACTAATAACCAACAATAATATTATCATTTTAACTGACATATATTAGGTTTTTCATTCTATAGTATATCTAATACAACTATTACATAATAATGTGAAGGAAAAAAAAACACACAAAGTTAGCATTCCTTGGACCACCAAAAATAATATAGTTACATTCCATGGACCACCAATACAAGGTACCACACATTTAAAAGATAATACCCACCAAAAATATATGTGATAACCAGTACACCCTGTAACCAAGCCACCCAACTAGTTGATTAAGTACTATACATCAAAAAGGCTACGACAATTTTTTAAATTATGGGTCTTACAAAAGCCACCCAACTAGTTGATTAAATAGTACACAAATGACAACATCTCAATCAAATTATGAAATAAAACAAGATGCCTACTTTACCAACATATATTCTGCCAAAATTGCAGCCAGCCCCTTAAATAAACAAGATGCAAACTTTTACACAATGTACTCAAAAAAATCTATTTTTGCAAATGAACCTTCTCAAAACAAATCGCAAAGATAATGGGAAATGGATAATAGGGGAAAATAATTTCTCTGAGGAAGACCAGCGGCTAAGGAAGACAAACGGTGGCGAGATGGTGATGGCGTGTTAGGAGTGGATGGCGATGGCGTTGAGAAGGACGGCAGTGGCAACGGCGTTAAGGGAGGGATGACAAAGATGATATTTGGGCTAGCAAAAACCTAAGGGGTTAGGGAATGGAGAGAACATGATAGATTTTGTTTTGTTTTTTTAGAGAGTACACAGGTTTTTTGGAGGTTTTTTTTAATTTTTGTTTTTTTTTACATAATTTTAATATTATTTAATATAACGTGGCACCCAAAAACCTAGGTACTACGCCTTGTGTAAGGATGATGTGGCGCTCCGTTAAAAAAATTAATGAAATCCTGACAGAAGTACCAAATACGTTTATTTAATAACCACATATACCATTTGTGATATTTATTAAAACCAAGGTGGCTATTTAATTTTAGCTCAAAGTACAGGTGCTGAAAAAAAAATTTAATCCTTACAAAAATTTAAAAAATAATTTTTGTAAAATTAAAAACATTAAAAAAAGAAAATTGGGGGTGACTGTAGCCACCCCTTTGGCCATTTGGTGGTGGCGCTAGCCATGGGGTTGTTCGGCCATCCCAATTTTTTTTTGTAATTTATTTATTTTTAAAAATTTAATTAAATATAATGTTTTAATTTTTTTAATGTTTTTAATTTTTTTTAAAACAATATTTTTTTAATTAATTAATTATGGACACGTGTCAAACCTTGATTAATGTTGAAGTGACGTTCCATCAAATTTTGGATAAAATTTTGATAGAGGGACTATCTCCGTAATAAAAAGTAAACCCTAGAAGTCAAAAAATAAAGAAGTTAAACCACAAGGATGAATAAGGTATTTACCTTTAAAATAAAAGGAGCTAAAGAAAAGAGAACATAACACATTTTAAATAATTTGACCTATAGCCATACTACAAAAAAAAAAAATGGCAAAATTCAGTTTACCCCCTGAAGTTTCAGAGGTTTTTTAATTTGAACTCTTAAGTTTCAAAATTGACAATTTACCTCCTCTGAAGTTTCAAAAAGTGACAATTTAAACATTCCGTTAAAATTTTCAGTTAAAAAGGATGAAAATTAAAAAAAAAATAGCCTGAAAGTAGTTTTGTTATTTTATAGTTTTTTGTCCAATTTGACGGAAGATTTAAATTGCCACTTTTTGAAACTTCAGGGGGTAAATTGCTAGTTTTGAAATTTTAGGGTTCAAATTGAAAAACCCTGAAATTTCAGGGGGGTAAACTAAATTCCCCCCCCCCCCCAAAAAAAAAAAAATTTATTGACGTGTTTACAGTAACATGCTTTTTGCCATGTCACTATTTATTGACGTGTTATTTATTGCCACGTCAATAAAGACTTCAGCAACATGTTGAACAACGTGTCAATTTTAACATGTCAATAAATAGCAACATGTCAATTATTGCCATGTTGCTAAATTTAAATTCGTTTAATTTTTTTTAAAATATTTATTTTATATACTTTAGTGATGTGTCACATTTTGACACATCAATAATTAATAATTAATAATTCGAATAATAAATATTTCTAATTATTAATAATATTTCAAATAATTATACATAATGATTATTTTGATTAGAATTAAATAACTTATTGTATAGAAATTAAATTGAATTTTTAGGGCTTTAAATGTTGTCATATATTTTTATGGCTTTAAATGTCATCATATATTATTTTTTTTTGAACAAAAAGACGATCTATATTCATAATCATAAATCAAGAAGCTTGACACTTCTTACAAATCAACACAAGATCAAAGGAAGGAAGACATTCATAGTCCCCCCTCTCAATCTCTCCCTAATGGAATACATGCACCATCAAGAGCTGACCACAAAGGCTACCCAAGACGGCACCCCCCTTAGGTTTTTTGAGATCAAAAGAAGGGACTACCACTCTATTGTCCCTGTAAGTTACAAGAAAGAACAAAGTGGGCTCAACCAACATCAAAAACTAAGGCATCACGTTCTGACTCAATAAGCAATTGAATACATTCTGGGGGATCATTTCTCCAGCTCTCAGCTATGTTATCTTTCAAAGCCTGCTATGCTAAACAGTGAGCTATTCGGTTCACCTGTCGTGGAGCAAAAACCATTTACCAGTCTTGAAAACGTGTGACAGAGAGCTGTATATCGGCCACTAGTTGTCCCCTGCAGCTGTCGTCTCTATCCATGGAATTGACTGAATCCACCAAAATCTTTGCATCGCCCTCTAGGATTACTCGTTGATTCCCAAGCCATGACAAAGGTCGATGGCTATCAAGGCAGCCCACGCTTCCGTCAAGGTAGGGTCTAGCCATCCATTCCAACTTTTGCACTTAGCTACACAAAAATTACCATTCGAATCCCGAACCACAACCCTGAGACCCAACTTTCCATTTTTCCGATTGACCCCTGCATCCCAGTTCGCCTTATACCAATCTTGGGGAGGAGCTATCCACTTAGAAATAATATTCAAACTAGTTGCTGAAATCCCATGATGCTTACCCAGTTAGGCAAGTTGGAAGTCCTCAATTCCTTTATTAACCTGTTGTAGCAGTGTGGTTGGGTGCAAAAAGGTTCTTCATGAATGAAGGTATTTCGTCTAAGCCAGAGTCTTCTTGCCACTCCTACAAATTGCTGAAACTCCAGGGTGGTGCATTTTGTCATCATGTCTTCAGTAACATGCAAAAAATCAGGTTTATTGTAGCAGCTCTTCTGAAAAATAATGCTTCCAGACCCCCAGACATCTTTTGCTGAAATACATTGCCACAAAGTGTGGAAAGTAGTTTCAACCTCTTGCTCGCACAAGGGGCACAGTGGGTCCGAAAGAATTTTCCTTCTGCATAAATTATCACGGGTTGGAAGAATATTTTGCAAGCTCACCATAAAAAATTCTTTTCCACATTCGAGATGCTGAGCTTCCAGATTGACCTCCATATCTCGCTATTTCTATCCCGCAATGAGCCCCCTGCCTTAGCTGCCAACTCCCTATCTTTTTCAATGTGATAGGCACTTCTTATCGAGAATACCCCTGTAGCTGTTCCCCGCCAAATTTGTTTATCTTCCTGGTTTGTGTGGCTTATTGGGATAGATAGAATAGCCGTGACTTCCTCTTGGGAGAATATCTAATCAAGTAAAGGCTTATTCCACCATTTGAGGTCCCCATCCATAAGCTTGTCTACTATAGCTAACTGATCAAGTACCTTGGGAACGGATTGGACCCTAAATGTGGAAGGTATACCAAGCCACCTATTTCCCCAAATCTGGATAGATTTCCCATTCCCAACTCTCCATATCAAACCTTCACGGATCAGATCGCTTGAGCCTTGGATGCTCCTCCAAGCAAAAGAGGGTTTGCCTCCAAATGGGGCCTCAAGAATCGAACATGCCGGGTGGTATTTGGCCTTTATAATTTTTGCTATTAAGCTTTCTGGTGTTTTCCACATCCTCCAGATTTGCTTTGCCAAAAAAGCTTTATTAAAACAAGCGAATTCCCGGAAACCCAAACCTTCCGACTTTTTAGATAATCCCAACTTTTCCCAATTCATCCAATGGATCCCTTTATCATTCCCTTTGCAGCCCCAAAAAAACCTCGACATCAAGGAATTTATTTCAGAGCACAAAGATTTAAGAATTTTGAAGATACCCATACAATACGTAGGAATTGCTTGGACCACCGCCTTTAACAAGATTTCCTTCCCCGCTTGCAACAAAAATTTTATTTTCCAATCTTGAAGGCGCTTCCAAACTCTCTCCCTAATGCTCTTGAAAGCTGTTATTTTGGAGCGGCCCACAATAACTGGTAGTCCCAAATAAGTATCATAGCGCTGAGAAGAAGAAATCCCTGCAATTCCTTGGATAAGGTCTTTCACAGCAAAGGGCGTATTTTTGCTAAAAAAAATACCAGTTTTGTTGATATTCATTTTTTGTCCAAAAGCTGCTTCATACTGATGCAGAATGTAATACAATTGATTCCACTGGGAGAGTGTAGCCCTGCAAAAGATAAGGTTGTCATCTACAAAAAAAAGATGGCTTAGCTTTGGCCCATTCTTCGATGTAAGAACTCCAGTCAACACCCCATCCACATGTGCCTTGTACAACATCGAGCTTAAAGCTTCCGCACAAAGGAGAAAAAGGTATGGGGAAATAGAATCCCCTTGTCTAATTCCCCTTGACGGAATAATGAGTCCTTGAGGCGAGCCATTCACTAAAATAGAGTATTTGACCGATCGAACACACATCATAATGAGAGAAACCCATTTTTCATTAAAACCCATTTTCCTCATGACGGCCTCCAAGAACCTCCATTCAACTCAATCATAAGCCTTGCTCATGTCGAGTTTAACTGCCATAAAACCTTTTTTCCCCCTCATTCCTGTGTTCATAGTATGAAGAGTCTCATAAGCGGCTAAAACATTGTCCGAAATGAGGCGACCCAGTATGAAGGCGCTTTGTGTGGAATCTATAATAGAGGGGAGAATTTTTTTGAGCCTATTTGCTAGCACCTTAGACACAAGCTTATACAGAACATTGCATAGGCTAATAGGTCTAAATTCCGTAACACTAGTTGGTGTTTTTACTTTGGGAATGAGTGCTAAATGAGTCATATTCAAATCAGCTGGCATCTGTCCAGAATTTAGAATTTCAAGAATAACTACACATACCTCATCACCCATTAAAGCCCAATTTTTCTGGAAAAAGCACGCATTCAGCGCGTCTGGGCCCGGGGCTTTGAGCGGCTGCATCTGGAAAAGAGCAATATTGATTTCCTCAGCTATAAAATTTTTTGTTAACTCCAGATTCATCTCTGTTGAGACACGGCTTTCTAGAGGTTGAATGCATGGATTTAGATCACCAGCCTGGCCCATGGTAAACAGCTGAGTAAAATATTGTATGAAAGCCTCCCCTACTCCATCAGAATTTTTCCAAACAGCGCCCCTTTCGTCTGTAATCGATTCCAAAAAATTTTTGCTACGCTTGGATTTAACACAAGCATGATAATATTTTGTGTTTCGATCTCCGTATTTGAGCCAATCCTCCTTCGCCCTTTGTTTCCACCACATCTCTTCCTTGTCAAGAAGGTCCTGCAAGTCAATCTGACATTTTTTAATTTCATTTTGCACCCTGTTATCACTCCTGCCCAGCAATTCAGTAAGCCTCTTTTGTTTCTTTGTTATTTCCGTTTGAGTGGAGTCCACACTAAGTTTCTTCCACTGGTGGAGCTCACTAACACAGCATGCCAATTTTGATTCCAGCCCTTCCCATTTCCTAGCCATAATGGAAGGCTGCTTCCATATTCGCTCAATGATTTCTTGGCATTTTTTCTCTGCTGCCCAGCTGGCTTCAAAGTGGAATCTTGGCTTTCTATGAGCTTGAGTTTGAAATTTCTTTAAAAAGAATAAAAGAGGAGCATGGTCTGAATTTGTAGTAACACTTACAAAATTCACCGTGTTCGGAAAAAGGCTTCTCCATGCGGAATTGGCTAGCCCCCTGTCGAGTCTTTCTCTAATTAAACTCTCACCTTCCTGACAATTGGTCCAAGTAAATTTGGGCCCGCAATAACCTAAGTCGGTTAGATCACATTCCTCCAAGGTTTGTTGAAAGGCTTGCATGAGACCCCATTGCCGCAAGTTCCCACCATTTTTTTCCGACATTGTCATCACTTCATTGAAATCACCAACACACATCCATGGATGAGGTTGTAATTTCGCCAAATACTTCATTAATTCCCAAGCCTCATGACGTTTGGCCACCATCGGGTGACCGTAAAAACCGGTAAATTTCCAGTCAAAGGAATGAGGATGGCTGCGTATTATGGCATTAATATGGCGGTGGCTGAAGTTTTGAATTTCAACTCCACTTTCTTCCCCCCAAAAAAGAGCCAAACCTCCACCTTTACCAAAACAATCCACAACAAACATATTGTCCAACCCCAATTTTATTTGAATTCCTTCCATTTTGCTTTTTTGTAACTTGGTTTCCATAATAAAAACCAAATTGGGCTTCTTTTCCTTCACCATTCGACAAAGGTCATGAATTGTTTGGAGGTTCCCAAGCCCCCGACAATTCCAACTTAAAATAATCATTACGGTCGGTGGGGCTGAAAATCAGCCTCTGCCAATCCCGATCCATTTAGAGAATTATTGCGCTCCTTCTTGAGAGAAATTTTGTCTCCCTCTTTTCCTTTCTCTTCATTCCCGGTGCCTCTCTTTTTGCGGGCTTCATGTGTAATTGCTGGGCTTCCATTCATTTCCTCTTCTCTCATTTTCCTTTTCCATGTCACCCCTTTTTTCCCCGGAAAATGCTAGGGGTTCTCCCCGTAGGTTCTCCTAGTGTTCTCCTAGTTTTACATAAAACATGATTTAAGAAAAAATAAAATTGTAGTTGCCTCCACCACCGGTTTTTTTAGGCATTAACATCAAATTTGAGGCATTAGCAACAAATTTGTGAGGCATTAGCAACAAAATTGAGGCATTAGCATCAAATTTAGGATGATCAAATCCATTTTGGGTAATATCATCCCTAAAGGGTTAACCTTTCACCCTTAGGTTTAATTTTGAATCAAAAAACAAGTTTTAAAGCATTAGAGCATAACTATTAACTCATAAAAATTAATATGTTAGCAAAAAAACGGTATTACAATTTTATTTTTTATTAAATCATATTCTATATAAGACTAGGAGAACACTAGGAGAACACTACGGGGAGAACCCCTAGCAAACCTCTTTTTCCCCATGTCTCCAACATTTTCCTTTCCTGCCTTAGACGTTTGTTCTTGGACATCTTTCATCGATTTTTCAACGTCTGCCAAGACTGGGCCTAAAAAGGATCCTCGACTAGAAAAGTTCCCATCCCGGCCCATGTTCATTGGGCTTTTTTCCTTTCCCGCCCTTGTTTGGTCCACTGGCGAGGATTCCTCAATTATTCTTTTGGTAGTTACATTTTCAGCAAAGCCAGGTTTTGAAAAGTCAGACGCTCCTCTGTCATTATTGCGTATCCCTGATTCTCTGGTTTCCTTCCCTCCTTGGTCAGTGGAATAAATCTCAAAAATCTTTCCTTCCTAGAGCCCGTATCTGAGCCATTAAAATTTCCTGCCATTCCGTGATTCACGCCTGAGTTTAGCACCAGTCTCAGGAGATCTGTTCCGGTATTCCTGGAATGAGCCATTCAATTCGTCCTCGTCTGAATACTGGTTTTGATATCTCCGTCCATATTCCGGCCGACGCCCCTGAGCATGACGTCCCTGGTCGCCCTCCGTTTCTGCGCGAATCCTTAACAGATGCTTCTTTCCTATTTGCCGCCTTCCGTAGTTGGTATTGTTTCTTCTTGTTGGTGAGGGTGCTCTGGGCAATGAACTCCCAATTTTGGGTGTCGGCGACGGTGCTCTCAACCACGGTCCATATTGAGTTGTGGTGTTTTGTGCTCTTACATCATGTCTCTTTGAGCACCCCGTCTCCCCATGCATAATCACACCACACCTAAAGCAAAATTTCGGAAGTTTTTCATATTGAAAGGAGATTAATGTAGATGATCCGTTGATTTTAAGTTTTCTGCCTCTTGATAGGGGTTTTCTCTCAGATCGAGCAAAACCTTGACCCTTAGGCATTCACCCCATCCCATACCTCCTTCATCAACATCAACCTCTAACACTTGCCCCATAGATTCTCCTATTTGCTTCCCAACAATCAAACTCATACAAGACAAAGGCAATTGGTAAATCCAGACCCAGAAGGCTGCCTTCTCAAAAAGATAATTTGATGGTGGTGTCAAACCATCATAATCCTCAACCGCAAACAGGTGACCTTCCACTGTCCAAGGTCGTCCCTCCAGGACTCTCTTCTTGTCATTTTCAGATTCAAGCTCCACAAGAAATAAATTGTCCCCCAGAATTTTAAATTAGGACTTCCTTCAAACTTCCATCCTCGTGTGAGTGTCGTTCGAATAACCTCCTTACTCACCATCCTGTCCGCTATCAGTTTCCCAACCAGGCATGATTTCCGAATAGTTCCTACCTCCCAAGCCTGTTGTTGAATTTCCATCTCGGTCTCCTCGTCATCTTGGAGGGAAAAATTATCCCACATTCGAGATAGGTCCTCTGCCATTCCGAGACAAAGCAAAAAAACCCAGACAATAACGTAACTCCTTCCACAGTCGTCCAAAGCCCGACCTGGAAAAATCTCTTTCTACTCTATGGTGACAACACCTAGAGAGAAAATATTACCACGGCAATCTTCCTCCGTGTTTGGAAAAATCACAGTAAAAAATCTCGCTGGAATCCTTGGATTCCCTTTCCTCTATCTTCTCCCTTATGGTCTACCGGATAACTAAAAAGGCCACCTTAAAGGCTACCCAATCCGCTATCCCATAAGGTTTTTTGAAGTTAGAGGTTTCGCCGGAGGTTAATGTCATCATATATTAAGAGATATATTCAAACACATTAAAATTTTATAAAACTAGTTAATGAATAAGAGTCTGTTAGCACTCTTATGCATTAGCTATTAAATGTTTATAGATAATGATAAATATATGCATATTTCATGTGGATTGTACTCTTTTAATTTATTTGGAAAAAATTATTATGGCTATATCGTGTTTTCAATATTGTAGGAGTATTACAAACTAAAAAATTAAAGCGTTTTTTAGAATATTAATATAAATATGTGTTCTCTTAGTCTTAAGTATATAGGATTTTTTAAAAATAAGTGATCATATCATTTTTTTTTTCTCTTACTATTTTCTTGACGTTTCATATGTAACATGCCAAGAATTTCTTGATGTGTACTAAAAAAAATGAGCAGGAGGTCTGTCTTAATTCAACTTTTTCCCTCTTCTTATTATTTAGGAAAAAGTACTGTCCACCCCACCAAAAGTTAGCAGCGATTTTCAATTTGGCCACCACAATTTCAATTTTCTCAATCGACCCTCCTAAAGTTTCAATTTCTTTCAATTCATGCACTTTTTTCCAAAATGCCCTCAATAGTGATTTGTTTTTTCTAAAATGCCCTCAACAGTGATTCCGGCGAAATCTTGCAGGAATTCGGTGAAATTTGAAAAACTGGTTGGAATCCTGTGAATTCGCTGGAATCCAGCAAACCCTCTTCTCCGATGCCATGCTCCCGGCCAAGGAGATCTTCTCCAATGAGTTTAGGCTCGTGAAAATTTTAAATTTTTTTAAAAAAAAACCTTGCCAGTTTTCATTGGAATCCGGCCAGATTTCACTGAAATCACTGTTGATGATTTGCCGAAATAATTGTTGAAGGTATTTTGGAAAAAAAAAATCAAAAGTACCTGAATTAAAAGAAATTGAAACTTTGGAGAGGTCAATTAAGAAAATTAAAACTTTGGTAATCGAATTGAAAATCGTTGCCAACCTGGGGGTAAACAATACTTTTCCCTATTATTTATTCTTTCCCTCTTCTTGTATTTCATCCCCCACACTTTCTCTCTTTTCTCTCAATCTCCCTCTTTCCTCTGCACGCCCATAACCCCCCAGCTCCCTCTTCTCTAAGATGGGAAGAACCGAAGAAGAAAACGAAAAGGAGAAGAGAAGAAGAAGAAGAAGAAGAAGAGAAGATAAGAAGAAAAAGAGAAGAGAATATCTGATTCTTTTTCCTACCGGGTTTGAAATTTTGATGTTTTATTTGCTGATGGGTTTGGGTTTTTGAATATTTTTTGGGTCTAATTTTTCTTGTTGGTTTGGTTTGATTTTTAGGTTGATTTTGAGACTGATCTTTCAGGGGATTCTTGGAAATATTAATGCAGGCCATTAGTGAAACATTTTGGAATGGTCTTATTCTATTTCGCTTCAGGTTCATCCGGATTTTGTCGGAGAATTTTTCTGGGCGATTCCTATTCCACCAAATGTACCGAAAATGGAGAAAATGAGAGAGAGAGAGTGAGAAAAGGAGAGAATGGCGTGCTGGTCTTGGGTGTTGTCCAGCGCTGGAGACAGAAAAAGATGACGGTGAAAAAAATTATAATTTTTTTAAAAAAATAATTTTTAAACTTTAGTAACGTTTCCCAAAAGGCCAAAAAAAAAAAAAAAAAAAAATTCAGCTTTTGGGGGTGACTGGATCAACCCCAAGGGTTGAGGTGATTTTGACCACCTTCATACTTAGTCGTAAAAGTTTTCAGTGAGAGCAAATCAAAGTTCATAAACCTAAATGAAAGTTTTGAAAGTTCAAAAGATATTTTTAAAATCAGCTGAAAGTTCGAAGGATAAATTGAAGTTTCCTCTTATTTAATCGTTATTGTAAGCATATTTATGATAACCAACTAATGTTATTATTTATTTTATTTTAATTTTTGCAATTTTTTTCCTGTAAGTTGACTTTTAACTTCATTTATTAAATTGGCCAACGGCATGCTCAATGGGGAGCCCATATCCTTCATAGCCGCCATACATGGATCGAGCGGATGACGACGAGAAGACCGATGGCTCAGTAGCCACTCCAATAGCCATCACAACATTGCAGAAAAAACCCTAACCGTTGGAACGATATAAAGAGCATTTCCAAAGATTTCGTGATGGAGAGAGGCGTTGAGAAATCGCCTTTCTATTTCCTCTGTTTATCCGATGCATTAAAACAGATACAAATTATAAGGAGAAATGCATTTATATCGTAAAACAATGACTAAAGTACAATGATGTCAATTAAAAAATCAATGTCAAAATTGTTCGATCCAATGGTTCATCTCTCAGAATGATGGAAGCAACAAAGAGATGGTAATACTCCAAAAATTCCTGAGCATTTCTCTGGTTTGCTCATTATTTGTCTGTCTAGAAAGAGAACTTGAAAGCACCCACCTTAGAATCCGTTACTGAATCCCAGAAGGAAGGTTTCTTCTGCTGTGCCTTTTTCTCCTCTGCTCTCTGCACCAACTCGTCTATTGTTCCAGGGAGAGAAGTTTCAATAGCATTCTTAAACTTGTCATACAAATTCACCCGGTCTCTTGTTCCAGATACCAGAGTGTGCGCATTTGGCCTTTTAAGAAAATCCATAACATTCAACAAATTTCTCCTGCAGCATAATAATTTTATTTATTAAATGATCATTTATTTCAAAAGCTTATACTATTAGAAAATAATAAATTTAATCGTTTAATGAATAGATTAATACTCTTATTCATGTGTAAGCTCAAATTCTCTTTTAATAAGTGAGATTCAACATATAAAATATTTAATTAAAATGAAAAGTAAACTATGAAGTAAGGGTTCAAACTTAAAGACCTTTGCTTTGAATCATATTAAATCATTGTAGTTTTCACCTAAGAACACTGGATGCTACAGAATAGGCATTCATAATAAAGTCATGGAAAAGTATACTACTTATTTTGCAATAACTGAGAGTAAATGTCATTAAATGGCTCAAATAAATTTTACGGTGGTGAAGCCAAGTTTCCAAGGTAGTAGTAAAGATATGGTCGTTGCTGCATTTTGAAATAATTAGAAAAGATTTACATGGACATTAAGATAAAATTACTTCTTATTTTCTTTTCTGTTTGCGTAGTATATGTAACTACGTAATTTCTTTCCTATGTAGCTAGTTAAATACATAATTTCTTCAATCGGCTGGGACCACACCTCATGAAGCGGAGGTTACTAGTTCGAATCCCCCTCCCCCTTTTGTGTGGACATGTAAAAAAAAAAACGTAATTTCTTTCAACAGATGAAACAAAATCAAGAAGAAAAAGCAGTACATGCAATTGTGGTGCGCTTAGGGTTACAAGAATTTGTGAATTTGGAGCCTATGACTTCAGATGAAAGGGAAAGTGCTTGTAGATTGAACTACGGGTTGAAAAGATTGGATTTTGATTGATAAACCCTTTTTTTTTGTTATAAGGCTGACTTAGAAAGAAACGGAGAAACTAAGAAAACAACTAGCTAGATTTATCTGGTAGCAGTAAAGATTGCACTTAGAGAGGCATGTATAGAGGAGCGATTTGCAGTCTAAAGGTTCAAAAAGTTTAAGGGTTTTAAGGTTTTAAAGGGAATAGAAGGACTGAGGACTCTGGTTGGAACTTCCACTTTGACTAATAAAGAACCTCTTAATTGGACTAGACCAAAGGCACACATACAAGTCCATAAACTAAATAAGACTCACTTATTAATAAAATTAAAACCTAAAGCCCACAACAAGAAATCACAGAATTATAAATATACTCTAGAATGTAGACAAAACACATAAAATACAATAAAATATTATTCACCTAATTAACTACCATGGACACTATATCTTGAATTAAAACGGCTTCTTGCTTGATTTTGCATTAGTCGTAGGTTTCCAAAGGATTAGGTCTGAATAGCTATAGTGGCAGCATGATTGTATCCCTAAGGCACTAATGATCAAGCCTAAAGCCTACCTGATGTAAAATTAAGGCCTAATCTTTGACCATTTCTTCAAAGCCATATTTTAATCCATTAGTATCATAAAATGAGAATATGCACCTTATGTTACCACATGGGTTTGGATGAAAGCCACGAAATCATGCTAGGGGAAACTGGTCCTTGATCACTCCACTACAAGCCAAATTCAACCTTCACTTCCCCTTAGTTGCCCCTTTTACGAAGGGGTGATTATGTAACATGTGCAAAATGTCCACTCAAATGTCTCTGTTTGTACCATCAACTTGATAAATGAATTTTAAGACAAAAAAGGACTTTGATTTTAAAGGTTGCTCAAAAGGATCTACTAGATTTGAAGTGGGTAACGCTTTCAAGAATAGATTTTGGTATGATGTGTGGTGTGAGGATTAGACCCTTAAGGTAGCTTTTCCAGAGTTATTTAGTATTGCTTGCTTGAGAATGCTTACATGGAAGATCATTTATAGCTTTCTAATAACCCTTATCAGTGGAACGTTAATTCTATTAGAGCAGCATAAGGTTGGGAGGTGAATTTTGGTATGATGTATGGTGTGGGGATTAGAACCTTAAGGTAGCTTTTCCGGAGTTATTTAGCATTGCTCTCTTAAGGATGCTTCCATGGAAGATCATTTATAGCTTTCTAATAACCCTTATCAGTTATCAGTGGAACGTTAATTTTATTAGAGTAGCATAAAGCTGGGAGGTGAATTTCTTTACTTTGCTCTTCAATCTATTGTATTCCACCATACTGAGATTGAGTGGCAACAAAGCTTTGTTATGCACTTTCCAAGAGAGGGTTGTTTGATGTCATATCGTTCTATAATATCTTATTTCCCCATGATAGTACTTGTTTTCCTTAAGAGTATTTGGATGAATAAGGCTCTCTTGAGAGTGACTTGCTTTGTTTGGTTGGCTGCTTTAGGGAAGATCTTCACGATGGATAACTCAAGGAAGCGACATATCATATCAGTAGATTAGTGTTTCACGTGCAAGAAGAGTAGGGAAACCTTTGATAATTTTGTATTCTGTTGTGAGATAGTTAGTGCTTTATGGAACACTATTTTCGGTCTTCTTGGGTTAGAGTGGGTAATGTATCAACGAGTAGTGAATCTCTTTGCTTGTTAGAGAGGGCAAATTGGTAGTCTCAAAGTGAAACAGTGTGGAAGAAGACTCTATCTTGCTTAATGTCGTGTATTTGGAGAGAAAAAATGATAGAAGTTTTGATAACCGTAAGAGGATGGTGATGGAAACAAAGGCTTTTTTCTTCAAAACCCTTTATCATTGGATAGTTACCTGTGATTGGTTTCATATTTCTAGTTTTCAAGTTTTTCTTGATTTTTTCTTTCTCTGACTAGGTGTTTTTATTGTAGCCCTTTTTCGTTTTAACAAAATTTCAATTACTTACAAAGGAAAAAGGATCTACTATTCCATAATTCAATCAACTATTCTGCTTTTTCCCAGGTGCTTGGGTTCAGATATGGACATTATAATGTTAGATGAAAAAATGTTTGGGATGGTTGTTCAACTAGAAACAAGACCACTTAGCAGACTCTTGATGTGAACAGACAAGAACCATCTTTGTTTCCTTGATACCATGAGTTGACACCAACAAATTCTCCACTACCCTACCATATTCATTTAGACCTGTAAAGCATTCCTACTTTCTGTCACTTTTAGACCCATATGTACGACAACAGCATTACATACCAATATTTAAGAAATTGACCCAATTATGGAATAAATTGACTATAAGTTGCTGTGGCTCTTGAACAAACAGTCATAAGAAGCATTTTAAGTTATCAATTTTGGCAAGCAAACTACAGTGAAGTCAATCTTAAATGAGTTACTGAAGGCCACTTGTTAATGATGTAGAAACATAGTTCACCACATTTGACAATTAATAATGGCATTCTCCACAAACAATGAATGAAATTTTAAACCATGAAACAAATAGATAGTACAAGGACCATACCTGCTAGCATAATTCTGCGTAATGGCAATGGATTCCTCCAGGTTGATCACCAAATGCCACCATCCATTAGGCACAAAGATCACTTCTCCAGCCTTACAGATGCACTCAATAGGTTTCTTTTTCCAAGTTTTAGTTGTTATATAAAAGTTCATGAACCACTCAATGATTGAAACGGGACATGCCACCTCCGCACCGTCCGGGCTTGGATGCACCCCAGGTGGAATTAGATCAGGAGGAAACAAGACCCATTTCTTGGACCCCTTGATCACTGCATTCCAGGCTGATGTCGAGTTAGGATCAATGTGGAACGATGAGCCAGACCCAGCCAGTCCAATTATAATCCACCTATAATCTGGCCTTTCATGGCCCAAAACACTAAACAAATCCTCCTGAAAGTACACTGGAACTTCATATTCCAAACCCAACTTCGGAACTTTTTCTGCAAATTTTGGGTCAAACAAATACAATGGCCTTTCCTCCCGAGCCTGATCTGAGTACCTAAAGTACTCCTCCAGCTTCATCTCTACCTGCCCAACCGAAAACCTAACATCACCACACAACTGAACCAAATAGTCTCTATCCCATTTTTCGTATGCAACCCAATTATCCATACACCCTTCCAACAACACCGGCTTATTCGGTTCCTCAAAGTTCAACACGAATTCCTCAACTGAAATGCCCTTCCTTCGTATTATATTATCCCTTTCAAGCCACTCGGGTTTCATTTCAAGATTAGCACAGAGCCAACTCTGAAAAAGATAATCAGAATAAAAATCCCTAACTCTCAAACCCGAAACATCAATGCTCGAAACATCGAATGAAGGGTAATAAGCAGCAATATAAGTAGATTTCCAAGACCCATTATACAAAAATCCATTATTTAGACTTTCAAGTATAAGGTTCCTCCAGAGTGGCTCATGGTTAGTGAAAACATAGAAAGATTTGCTAACAGTGGCCAAGACCCCCAAATGGCTCGCACCCAGAAGCCCAAGAATGTCGAGAACGAGCTCATCAGTAAGGGTTTGGAGGTTACCTAAGCCAGTATTTCTGGAGTTGACGGAACCTGGATTGAGATAAAGATTTCCCAGTGGTTGAACCCCATGAGTGTGTGAAGGAGCAGCCGAGGTCTTCAGGCTGAAACCTGCTTCAGCATCTTCTTCTTCTTCTTCACACTGTGATTCTTGTTTTTTGGAAATGGAGTTTCGTGTTTTGGAAACAGTTCTGTTCGTGGTGTTGTTTCTGGATTTGCTTTTGTTCTTCTTTCTCTTTATGGTTTGAGACAGCTTGATCCTGCACCCGAGCATTGTGACACGACGCTTTGTGCAGCGTAGAAGCGGAGGGTTTAATCGTTGAGCATATCACAGAAAATAAGACGTTTCGTCAAGCGTTTCGTGGTAAGATTCGTTTCATAATATTCACCGTCTTTTTTATTTATTTATTTTAAAAGGCCCAGATTGAACACGACGGGCTTAAGATAGCTGTTAAGACGTTGCATAGAGGCCCGAACCCACTAATGAGCCCGGTCAAAAACGCCCAAGAAACGCAGAGCTACGAGTGTGTGTAATTTTCCATAATTTTGAACTCTAGTGGGCTTGTACCCTGGGCACTTCAAGCACCTACTCCCCGAGCCTGCCCAAATCAGCGCAGGCTCTATCAGGCTTGGCGGAGCACCCACCCATGATCGGGTCTACCAACACTGAAAAAATAAACAAAGAAGGAAGTAGAACAAAGTTTTTCTCCAAACTTAGTTCAGAAATTTTCTTCAACCTAGTCTATAAAAGTGACATATATCTCTAGAACATATGAGATGCACATGTTTTTCAATAGTAGAGACAAAATTGGAATAAATTCTATTAAAAACTCACGTCCATCTCACACGTTATTAAAAAAAATGGACACATGTCATTTTTATAGACTAGGTCGATCAAAATGTCTTTTTTTTTAAATAAAAAAAAAGGATTCTAGGTTTCGCCTCCTTTACCTTCTACTCCGGCAAAGTGTTCCTGAAGCTAAATAATAGTAGTGACAACTGACAAGTGACAATAACACTTTGTCCCGCCATCCATTGAGGCGAGATTTAGCTCTGGCCTGACAAGTGACAATAACACTTTGTCCCACCATCCACTGAGTCGAGATTTAGCTTTGAAGAGGAGCAAGCCATTTCAGTCATTCCACAGAACAGAAGGCGTCCTTTTAAGCAAGGTTTAGAGTGAAGCCTGCGGTGAATGTCTTCATCATCTTGTTTAACAGATGATAAATAAATCAATGCATCATGCATGGTGCCTGGTGGACAAAAGAATAGAGGGAAAAAAGGGGTCTTCCTTCGTCAATTTTCTGCTTTATTCATACAAGTTTGTACTTTTTAGTCCTTCTAATCGAAGCTTCCTCACTCTTTTCCAAGTTTTGGCCGGTTGCGAAGGAAAGCGCACAAAATCAGACAAGAAATACTACAAACGCAGATAGTAGCCAAATTCATGTCAAAAAAAGTGGCCAAATTTTGTCTTATTTACTACTTTTTCCCGGTCGCTAGGAAGATCGATGGACAAACATATATCACTAAAAAGTTAGCGATCGGACAAGAAGCAATTCACACGCTAATTCGTTGGCGAAAATCTACAGACAGTTGAGCTGTTACCTGACGGAGACGGCATCCTACACGCTACTGAGGTTACCAACCATTTCCAGAACAATGGGAAAAGGAGCTAAGAGCTAGAGTTGTGTTGAACTATTAATGTATTCTTCATAAAAAATTTAATAATCACTTTAATCTCCAAACAAATGGTATCAGAACCATGGTTACCTTCTTAAAACGAGTGTCTGAATACGTCGGGTTTAAAATTGTGTTTCCCTCCGCAACTCTTGACGTGAAACACTCTTGAAAATGTAAGAAGATTTACAGGCAATGGAGAATTAAATAAATATAAAAAAACTCACAAGTGAATAAGAGATTGCTGTGAATGCACTTGTGTGTATTGTGTCTCACATTGAGAAAATATAAAATAAAAGAGTGCTTAATATACTTAAATGCACCTTAGCCTATTAGGACTAAAATTATATTTAACTATATATATTAATGTACTCTTGGTAAAAAACTTTATAATTGCTTTACGCTCCCAACAAAATTGAAACATGCTTGAATATTAGATTATGTGTTTGAATGCAAAAAGAATATACGATGCATATTTCGAAGGGAAACCAATACATGAAGCTTGTAATATACACAGGAGAGGACCGCCAAAAAGACGTGTACCCCGAGCTTAATTCCAACTATAGGAACAAGCGTGCCTATAACAAATCCATGTTTCACCAATCAACTAGCAAAATACATTCAATCACAAGAAAATGATATAAAAGAACACCCCACAATTCAACCAATTTTGCAGCAACCACGAATCCAGAAAAAGAATGCAAAATATACACGTAGTAGCGTAATCAAAATCCACTTGCTGTTCAAAAACATGAGAACAAACTCCCATTGGATATGGAAGCTTGAGAACTTGTTTACACCTGCGTGCTTGTAAGACATCTCCATGGCCTCGCACGGGGGCCCTTGTCTAGGAGCATTAGCAAGCCCACGCTGCTGGCTGACAGCCCACACATGTACCTGCAAATACATTAAAAATGTGATAAAGAAGAGATTAGACGCCTCTTATCAGTCTAGACTTCAAATGCTGCCACCGAGTGGCCAAATTTCTCCAGGTTAAATAACGTGGGTGGTTCCCAGGACATTGAATTTTTAACCATTCCATATAGCATATGCTTCCGTGCACACATATACTTCTCTTTCACTAAAAAGAATTGTTTTCTCCTTTTTCTCTTTATCTTTTTTATGTTATTCTAAGATTCTATAGAATATTGCCATTTCAAACTAACAACTTCTTTCTTGGGCATAGAAGTCTCCTCTGTGTTATGCAAGTAAATTTGGCAAGAGAACAATGCAAAACCTCTGAAGACAGAGCGGGTATGGGTCTCATTCAAGTTAATGGATCTATTGTTGAGTGCTATATATTTGTGGTAAAAGGACTTGGAGATTTCTGAAGACCCTTTTTGTCCTTTGAATTTGGATTTTTCCTCTGAATTAAATTTAAGTGCAACGATCTAACATATACCTTGCACAGAGAGGAGGTTACAGCAAAATTTTGATAGAATTGAATAGAATATATTAATTATCACAGAAAATATAGGAACAATGTCGCTCAACTAAACAAAACAGTACTTACTTGCTTCGGCGAGCTTTTTTCTTCCAGAAAACGAACGAGGCAACCCACTGAACACGAAAGAAGAAAATAAAACAAAAAATAAGTGCTAAAGCTAAAAGGGACATGCTGCAGGATGTCTACGTTAATGATAAATAAAAAATAACTCAGCAGTTTCAACATCAACTGCTGTGTTCATTTATCATGCTTGCAACCATACTTACCACAAAACCCATGCTTCCAACTATAAAACAGTAAACCCATCATGATGAGTTTCAGATGCAAATCAAATATAAAAGGGTATTCAAGTTATGAATGGAATAGTAGGCTTGTTCAGAAAAGTCACAGGAAATGCCATGGTAATTCAGTTTTTAAGATATAAAACCCTGCAGTGTTCATACTGCAGCACTGCATAAGTCTAAGGGTTGAATAACAGAAAGGAGAAAGAAGGAAAGATGAAACAAGAGCTACATTGTCTCGATTGCAAAAGATACATATAACACATTAAAATACATCATTTTTTATACTAAAAGTGCTTATTACTATTAGTTTTAAGACTTAATAATTAGTTCAATTGGCTATCTTTAAAAATTTAAATTATTTTTCCACATTGCATTCGAGTTCACATAAAGTTGTAAGCTCCTGATCTCCAGCCACTGAAAGATACCAATTAAAAGACGGGAAACGCAACATATGATCCACACCATGATTAACGATAATGATAAAACCAGTGGTATTTTGTGGCTTGAAAAACGATTCAACTAAACAAAAATATAGTTCTGAAAAATATCACCAAAATAATGATGCATGGATGAACAAAAGAGACCAGAAACAAGCACGATGCAAAATACTAGTAGAAAAGTGTATATTCACATTGGTCAATACCAGAGGTATCCAGAATTACCTTACAAACTGACATGAAGGAAAAGCTTCCAAGAAGAGATGGCTTCTTCACAGTCACTCGTCTTTCTGGTGACATGTCCTTACACAAATGTTGAGCTATTTCTTTCAGTAATGCCATTTGAGCTTTATCTGTACGCATTGAAATAAGTGCCTGCCTCATTGATTCTCTGTCTGCCTCAAGTGCCTGAAGCCTCATGTAGAGCTTCTTAATGTCTGGATCCGCATAATCAGCCTGATTAATGTCGACAAAACCATTATTTGGTACTCCACTATGGACAGAGTCAATGGTATAAACTCTGTCACTCATGTCATCTGCAATGTCAGATGCATTATCCAACTTTCTCAAATTCGAGTAATCCTCAGTGTGTGAAACATACTCCGTCTTTTTGAAACTGCCAATGGGCCTTGGAGGTTCTGTAGAAAAATCTGGAGCAGTTTCTTTGACGAACCCCGTGAATGGACTTGAATCATTGGAAAACCTCCTAGAGTGTCTTGACCGCCTGGGAGAGTTACCAACTACCACCTTTTCTAGGCAGTTCTTCGAACCTGAAGAACTCCCATCCAGCTGACTGTTGCTGGGACTTCTTTCCATCTGGTAGATCCTATTTTCTAAATTCTTCAAATGGTCTCTAGCACGAGGGGTCTCACCAAATGCATATTTCTCGACATCTTCAACATAATTATCATCTTCCATAGGACCTTGGGTTTCATTTGGATTGCATTTCAAAGATGGGTAGTCATACATGGGGAGTTCAATTTGTGCATCAAACTCCGCCATGCTTGGGTTATGGCTAAACCCACCATTCTCACCCTCCACCTCAGCCTCCGTGAGCCCATAACTCATCATCCTATGCTTATATGCCTGTATCTCACAATTAAGTGACTGAAGGGCTTGCTCTCTCTTATACAACAAATCTTCCAACGCCAAAAGCTCCTGTTGGTCATGTGCCATCTTCTCCTCTGCAAAGCGCTTGAATTGCCGGGCCTCCATTTGAATCTCTGCCTTCTCCCTCTGCAACCTCAAAATCATTGACATGGCCTCATTGGCAGCTGACGATGCAGCACTTCTTTCCTCGTCCAATTCAGTATACAAATCCTGCATTGATTGCTGTTGGCTACTAACCATCTCGCGTAGTGCAGCACATTCATTCTCAATTTGGACTCGAGCATTTGAGAAGAAATTGAACCCCGGTACAGAGTACCGGTTACCCTCCTCAATCTCATCATACTTCCGTTTTACAGACCGAAGCCAAGTCTCCGAAGAACTACTGATCAATGAACAGCTACACCCGCAATTAGAGCATTTGGCCAAATCTCTCGAAGGTGGAAATTCTTCCGAATCCATAAACCAATTCGCATTCAACCTTAAAGAAATCCCAAATCAAATCCAACAATTTGATTGGACTATAAGAAGATAAAAGAAACTAATCTTTGAGCTATCAAATCCTCCCCCTTGAACATGAATGGTCCAACAACAATTCCTCCCTCTCCTTCACCCCAGCCACCAGCAACTGATCCTCTCGAACAACAAAATCACACGCAATACTCCTAAACAAAACAATATGAAACCCTAAAAATTGAAGAATTCCAAAGTCTCTGCCTGCTTTGACAGAAAACATATATTGGAGAAAGAAAGAGAGAGAGAAAGAGAGAGTTTTCCCGGGAAAAGTATTGCTTTATTTCAAGGAATAAAAAAACTCTTTTTTTTTTTTTTTTGCTTTCACGAAAGTAATGAACGAGGCACGTTATATTTCTTCTGAACTGCAGAAACAATCAAAATAATGAAAATGGGCTTTCCATAGAAAACCACTTGGACGAAAATTTTTCCACAAACAGCTTCCCAATTGAAATAAACAGAGCCCAACAAAGGTACAGAGAAAGGATTACCTTGAAAGAAGTTGGAAAACCAAGGGCCAGAGGAGTTCCTTTCGTCCTCGTCGTCGAGAGCTGAAAATGGAGATGATTTTTTTTTTTTTTTAATTTTGTTTCCCGGGAAAAGGAGAAGACGACCTATCACCTAAAACAACCAATCAACAGCCTTGAAATATTTTCCCTCGCTTTCCCGGAAAATGAGAAAGAAAAAAAAAAAAGGAGGGAAAGAAAATCAAAGAGAAAAAGAGAGAGAGAAAGATTAGCCCTAGATTCTATTTTTCATTGTATTTGTTTGCCTTCCTTAAGGTTTTTCTTGATTTTCGTGATGTTGCTGATGTGAGAGAGAGTCGGAGAGAGAGAGAGAGAGAGCCCCCGGAAATTCGAAACGGAAAGGAGAGAGAGAGAAGGAGATGAACGGCTGCAGATGAGTAAGATTGGATTTGAGGGGTTTGACCGGTTGTGATGTGCGTATTAGTGAACTGGTGGATGATCATTTGTCGGAGCCTACAACTAATCACAGCGTGATTTTCTTGTTTTTTTTTTTTTCCTCTCCCCCTATTTTTTCTTGCTCTGGTGTTTAATGTTATCATTTTTGTTGTGAAGAAATAGGGTGGTGAATGGTGAATGATGAGGAGCCGAGTCAAATCAAATGGCCATGTTCCACGTAATTTGTTGTTACAGATGAGCTTTTTTAGGGTTATGTCGTTTGTATCCCTTTCCATTTTTATTTCTTCTTTTTTAGCCCAAAAAAGAAGTCGAGGACGGGATGGGATGGGACACAAACGTGATCATAGTAACGCTAACACCTAAAAATCAATGACATGAAAAGCCTAAACGGTGTGAAATTGTAAGTGTTTCCTTAAACCTAGTTGAGCCATCCAACTCTTACAGGACATCATAAAATTTAAAACGTTAACGCCAATCAAACTAATGTAAGAACATTCTCGTTATGAGATTTAAATCTACGCCCTACCACGTGACCAACAACTTGAGAGTTTGCTTGAGATAGCCGAATCATCACCACCAATGATTTGGTATCATTTTCATTTTTTATATATACTCCATAGATTAAGATGATTTGATTTATTGCCATAACTTTAGGATTTAGCCCAAAGTTTTTGTTTGTTGCTGTGTTCTAGAACAATATAATAATTTTTTTCTCATGGTGGTTGCAAATTGACTTGGAGCAATGGGGTTTTGACGGATTTGACTAGATGACATGATATCTTCTCTTTCTTATAAATTTGTAGCTAATTTTGAAAATTAGCCGATTTAAATTGGTCAAAGGGTAACATACCTATACAGAGGACTTGGTAGATTTAGTTGAGAATAGTGTAGTTTTTTTTTTTTCCGTTAAAATTTCATTTTTATGATGATCAATTCTTTTAAAGTGGTAAATTGATTAAGAAAAATATTCTGAGTTATTACAATTTTTACTACAATTCGTTTATAAACTCACGTGATATTTTACTTTTCATATGAATAAATGTTGTAAGAAATGTCACATGACAATCCATGTTTTAAAGGTAGATGTAGTACCAACCATGCACTTAAATTGTCACCATAGTTTACAATTTGTTTATAAACTCACGTGATATTTTACTTTTCATAGGAATAAATGTTGTAAGGAACGTCACATGACAATCCATGTTTTAAAGGTAGATGTAGTACCAACCATGCACTTAAATTGTCACCATAGTTTACAATAAAAGTTATAGTACCCTTCATTAATAGAGAAAGTAGTATTATCATAAATTTGAGTAACATTACTCTTCACGCCTATTCATCACATTTAAATAAAATCAATAAGCATAATGTATTTTAACTTTTAATTAGCTTCTCATGTCATTCACTTATAAAAATAAAAATAAAAAAGCAACTTAAAATATGTCATGTCAACTAGCCGTGTAATAAATAGGTTTGGAGAGTAGTATCACTCTATAAATTAACAGTTTTATATTTGTCATATAATTGCTTTTAATAAGTGTGTCGCACACTAGACTATGATTCATATATAATATGACATTAAATTAAGACACTAAATATATATGGCAATATGATGAATTGAAATGTTAATATTAAAAGAGAGATATCATTTGCAAAACTATGAGTAAACTATGATCATTACACACTTTCTTAAAACACCATTGCATGCACAATTAGCAAGTACAAATTGGCTAAAGCACCCCCAAAAAGTCGGTTGACTTTAATGGGACATGTGCAAATTAATAGTTGTACTACTTTTCCTTCATTGGTAGCTGACACCATGATTAAGAATCACCTCTAATTTTGTACATGGTTACCCACTCATTGTGGGTAGTAGATAGTTATAATACGCAACATTTGATAATTAAAAAGGAAAACCTCAGCACATACAATGCAAAGCCTTGCAATGAAATAAACAACTAGATATGTGTCACATTAGTAATTCAGAGGAAAGAAATGGATGGCCAACAACCTTAAAAAAAGAGTTTCGGGGCGATTCTTGGTAAACTATCTTAATTATGATCATTGGATTATGTCAATCACTTTTATTGCTTATTTGTCTAAAAAACGTAAATTAATAAATTTAATCATTTAATCAATACTTTTAACACTTTATAAATGCTGCAGAACGCGATTACCAATTTTGTAGACATCTTTTTACCGATTTCTTTCATTTCTCAGTAAAAGGATGTGCACCCACTCTCCGTAGTTCACTTGCTCGTGACTTGTTGCTTTTTGGTCCTTGTTTGCAAATTACTCTTTCTTCCCATTTCAGTTTGTTCTATAATCGCTATCCTACTCAATCAAAAATAAAATAAAATTAATTTTGGCCTCCTGTTAGAGACAAGGGTACGTGTGAGAAAGCTGATTTTCTCTCTGAAATTTAGATTCTCCTAGTGATATTTTATTCAATATATTTTGAGAAATACTACATTTATCAATTTTATATATATATATATATATTTCTAAAAATTGGTTCTCCAGTAATATGTAACTATTCCATGAAATTGTGGAAACCAATTTTTAGAAAATAATAATAATAATTGGGTAAAGTCCATTTAACCCCCTCAAACTATTACCTCAATGACAATCTACCTTCCAAATTGTCAATTGCGACAATTTACCTCCAAGACCATCAAAACAATAACAATATACCCCCAATTTTAACAAAATAACGAAATTACCCCTACTAAAATAAAAACAAAAATACTAAAATTTAATTTTTTCCTTCAAATTTTTAAGAGTATTTTTGTCTTATTGAAAATTTTATAGGGATAATTTTGTCATTTTACTATAGATTAGGGTACATTGTCATTGTTTTTGTAGTTTATGAAGTAAATTGTTACAACTGATAGTTTGAAGGGTAGATTGTCATTGAAGTGATAATTTGAGAGGTTAAGTGAACTTTACCCTTAATAATTCTATACTTAAATGACTGCGTCCTTACAACTTTTTGTAATTTTACAATATGAAAAATTGTCTGGACATGTTATTCTGATATGTGCATCATGTGGTAATGAAGCCACAACTCGATAAATTTTGAGACTTAATTAGGTTTTTTTATTAAATTTATTTTAATTTTATATTTATTTATTTATTTTAGTTGATGTTATGAAGATATGATGGCATAAGAGATCTGATCTGATAGAGAGATGATAGCAAAAGGACTCAAAGGAATAAGATGAGAGATTGAGAAAACCTATACTGCGCTTGCAGACGGTCCAGCTGGAGATGGAGAAATCAACCTCCTGTCACTGATTAGGGCTTTTGGTTGCGTCTACACGAGGCAATTTACACGTTATTTTCTCAATTATCACGTAAATTTAATAGAGTCATCATTAGATTTGTGGACTCATGTTGGTAAAAAAAAAAATCAATGATAGATGTACAATATATATTTAATGTGACCTGTAAGAACCGAAAAAAGCGGTTTAAACACAAAACAAAATGCATGGGTAGAGGTATGAATCGTCTTGAAAACTTTCAACTCTACTCGAATCCTCAAAAGGGACGCAGACAGGGATATGCCCTTTGTACTAAAAAGTTGTTTTAACCTTGGTAAACAAAAATTCAAATAATGGACAAAGGAATAGGTTTATCCATCGATCAAAACTTTGGATACTCTCATGCACAGCATAGCTTAGAGAAGTTAATGGCTTTTTTTTTTTTTTTTTTTCTGACGTTTGAGATGTTATGTGGACAACTCAAATTTTAGCTTGAAAACTACCAATCAATTGCATTACTAATTTCCAATCTATAATCAAACTGTTACTTTTTTTAAGGAAAGAAAACTAGTTGAGATGACCCTTCAAGCTTTCTGAAAGAGAAGTAATGATTATGCATTTGGTTGCAAGATGTGAAGGATCGATGGTCCCATTTCCCTTTATGACTTTATACCCAAATCATATTCAAAGGTGATAAGAATAAAGCTTATCAAATGATTCGATTGACTTGTTCTTGTTAACCATGGAACCCCACTATTAACACCAAAGCAGATTATGTAGACCAAGCAAAATTTTTTTTTTCCCTAATTGAATAAGGAAAAAGGTTATAAGGAAAAGAGAACGGAGAATGCTAAAAAAAAAAAATGAAAAATGGGTGGACTCCCACCAATAAATCCAAAACAAAAACAATGGTGCGAAAAATTTAGACCAAGAAAATTTTAAGCGAAAGGTGAGCTCCCATTTGAACTTTCATTATGATTTTCTTTGTTTTTCTTTTCTTTTCTTTTTTCCTCCTTTTAGACTACATATGTAATTGCTTGTGGGTTTATGAAAGGATAGAAAATGTTAAAATATTTGATTAAATGATTAAATTGATTTATTTTTATTAATTTAAATTTTTAGAATAAGTGATAATTTAATATAATATCAAAGTAAATGATCTGAATTCCAATTCACTTGTATTTTAATTAAAATAAAATAATAAGAGAATTTGATTGAAAACTTGAAGAGGAAAGCAACCTAAAATAATGGCCAAAGTCTACAGTTAATTAGTAGCCTACAGTGGTCGGGCATGAATGAAACTCTTACAAAAAGTGGTAAGCAATTCACCGGATCACGAGAAAAGAAAAAGATATTCTTAAAAGTTGAATGACCTTTTCTATCACATGCACCAACCACCAACCGATATATGGCATGACTAACATAATGAAAATAAATAAAATAAAATAAAATAAAATTATATATCAATATATTACTAAATATAGTGAAACAAAGTTACACAAAAAATTAAAGCGTGTTATTTTAATGATAAAAAAAACTATCATAAGGCACTTAATTTTATTTTAATGCATAAAAATTAAAGCATGTTAAAATATTTGTTCCTTTATAACAAAAAGAAGTATAAAGAAAAAAAAATAGTAAGAGAAAATTTTGAATTCTGATTATTAAAGCATTAATAAAAAAATTAGAAGAAATTTGTAATGATATTTGTATAATAACTATTATATTTCAATACGAACAAAACTAATATAATTCTGAACCACAAACGCACCATTTTGCACGTCAACATAATAATAGAGAAAAATAATATTGTACATTAAATTTGGAACTTAATGAAATCTCATATTAAGGAATTTTTTTTTGAAATGGAGATGATCATAATTCAATTAAACACCCATAACATTAATTAAGCTAATTTAATAATCAGTTTAATTTTAAGGAAACTTCACTTACCCTCCTGAACTTTGTCCACTTTTACAAATACTCCTCCAATGTTCAAAACATTTCACTTAGATGTATCAAAGTTTGGTTTTCTCTCACTTTGCCCATTCCGTACAGAAAATCCTAACAAAATGTCAATTTTACCCTTGATTCCACAACTAAAACTACGTCGATTTGGGAACGGTGTAGTTTTGGAGTCAGGGGTAAAATTGGCATTGTGAAGGATTTTCTTTACGGAATGGGCAAAGTGAAAGAAAACCAAAGTTTGATATACCTAAGTGAGAGTTTTTGAACATTAAGGGAGTGTTCGCAAAAACTGCAAAAGTTCAGAGGAGGGCAAATGAAGTTTCCCCTTTAATGTTACTTAAAAACTTGATTCACTCTTTAAAAATTATGGGTTTGGTTTAGCCTTTTAAATAAAATGAATTTCGCCACATGTCGGAATTCTAGGCTATTCTAGGAGAGCTTACAACTTATATATATATATATATATAAGTATATGATATGCAACTCATAATATTGCTTCCCGCACCAAACGACATTGTTTCCTCAACAACTGAGTTGCACACGTCTCAATTTATCATATGTATCAATCAATGGTCTTCATCCAATCCACATCAAAGAAAAATTGAAACATAGAGGTTAAGGTAAACAAACTGACTAAATGCTATAGGTGTTGAACACATAAATACATGGTAAAGTGAGATTCTTTAAACCCTAATTCCCTTTAAAAAGAACCCAACAACTTTGTCTGGCAAACCCGCTCAAAGGATGAAGACCAACAGGGTGAAGCGGAACACCTTTTAGTTGCCCAAAGATGTGGTCAGAGACATTCTGTTGAGACTAGCGGTGAAATCTGTTGTTCGATTAAGATTGGTATGCAAATCCTATTCTGCCTTACTGAAAAGTTGTAATTTTATGACCACCCATCTTAGCTGCAGCCGCAACTGCTAAGCTAGTCATGGCTGCAATCACCTAGTACTTGTTAATAGTCAAGGAACGAAAAGCCATACCATGGCCTTGATATCGAGGAAAACTATCAATGTGGCGGTTTGGATATCAACTCTAAATAAAGAATGTGGGCATAGAGGAATGATGGGTTCTTTTAATTGTTTAGTCTGTTTATATTGTTGGTCGTGGGTTTATACGTTAGGGAATCCTGCTATTAGAGAAAACACAATTTTGCCCACATCTTTCATCGATAATCCCACGTTTCAGAATAAAGAGATAATGAGGGTCTCCGTAGGATTTGGTTACCAAAGAATGTCACACTTGATTACTCTAGGTTGAGGGAAATCATTAGTGTAGCTAAGAGGATCAAAACACTTTCTCGCTCTGTGTATCTAAAGCCTGAAGTTGGTAAAACTAAGAAGGTGGCAAGAATATTCAATGTACTTTGGAATACACTTCTTTGGAGATTGTAACTCAAGCTATAGATGTATGGCATGGTCTGGATCCCATGAGCACAATAGTTGAAGAAGATTTTGACTTTGTTAGATCCTATTATCAAATGCCCGATGAAGAGGTTGAACATGAAAATATCTCTCCTTGGTTGTTTTGTATAGAGTTGAATTGAGAAATGATGGTGGACAAGAAGTTCAAGCATGGCTGATATTTCTGAGAAGATCAACCTTCAATTGGATGATGATTTGAGTTATATTTTCAATGATGACAATCCTAAAAAATTGATCCTTCATATTCGTATGGTGAATGATGAATCTCAGAGGGGGGGAACTGCTGATGAAAGTGACATCATTTTCCTGAAGAAGATCAAGGTAAACATGTTGAAAAAAATAGATTTTCAAGGCGTGCCAAATATCAACAAGGTATTTATCAGACAATGTAAGATATGCAAGTGTGATGATAATGAAAGATTTAAGGCAGAACAAGATTGGATGTTGGACATAGACTATGAGTCTATATATGATTAATAATGAGTCCACATAAAGTGGTTTCATACTAATATGAGATGGAGGCATTAGTGGTTTCATACTAATTATGAATTGTATTTTTCTTAGTGGCATCATTAGCAATCTCTAATTGGTGTGATTTGTACATTCTTTGAGGTATATTTGGTACTCATTCTTCACGGCTGAGTTCACTCTGCCTCATACGGTTGAGCATCACACCGCCTCATACGGCCGAGCATCACTCCACAATACCTTTGATTGACGGAATGGGGGTTTGACTGATAGAATAGGGTTTTGGGCAAAAAATGGTAGTTCATAGGGGTCAAGTGTCACAATTGGTAGTTTATAAGGACAAAGTGAAAATGTGTTATAGTTCATGGGGGCAAAATGTAACTACCCCGAAGAAATATGTAATTCACAAATCTTACAACATAAGGGGCATTACCAAACTCATAATATTTGGTCAGGTTGCACCAATTAGCACTGGAATCTGTAAAATTTATTTGGAGGAGGAATGTTAGCTCAGCTTGCACCAGTTGACACTAGAGTTTGTAAATATCCATAGGGAGTGTTAGGTTTTGTAAGTTAGAAATCAATTGCCATATATGAATAGTAGAGCAATGGCTCATAGAAAATAATTAATTTATATACCTATTGACTCAATATAGTACTTGAAGGTGACTGGTATGTTCTTGGGCTTTTTGGAAAGAATACTACATCCCTAAAGAGTTGAGCGTGATTTGACATCTTCTACATGTATGTTGATAGAAATTTTCTTCTATACGTATATAGATAAAAAAAAAAAAAATTGGGTAAAATCCACTTAACCCCCTCAACTTATCACCTAAATGACAATCTACCCCCCAAATTATCAATTGTGACAATTTATCCCCCAAACTACCAAAACAATGACATTCTACCCCAAATTTTAAAAAAATAACGAAATTACCATTGCTAAAATAAAACCAAAAATACTAAAATTTATTTATTTATTTCAAATTTTTAAAGGTATTTTTGTCTTATTGAAAATTCTATAGGTCTAATTTCGTCATTTTGCTAGCATTGGGAGGTACATTGTCATTGTTTTGGTAGTTTGGGGGTTAAATTGTCGTAGTTGATAGTTTAGTGAGTAGATTATCCTTGGGGTGGTAGTTTGAGGGGGTTAAGTGGACTTTACCCTAAAAAATTTCTACTATGAAAGTGGGCAACTCCAGTTTATTCTAACTTCCAACTGGTATAAAATTCCTAACTAATAAATTAGAATATATGTATAGGTAAATTGATGTTTAATGGTTGTAACCATTTATAATTGTAGTATATATATATAGTGTCACCCATTGGGGGACATGACACTCACAATATTAATATTACATTTAGGGGAAATTATCTTTTCCCTCATGAACTACCAACTTTACATTCTACCAATTATGAACTACCATTTTGTTATCAAAACCCTTATTCCATCAGTAAAGGCTGTTAAGTCAAACGATCAACTATATTATTTATGACACTGTTTATAGCGTAAGCACTGTTTACGATATTATTCACCTACTTAACAACCTTAATTGATGAAATGGAGTTTTGGTAACGAAATGGTAGGTCATGAGAGATGTAATGTAAAGTTGGTAGTGTATGGGGGGAAATTGTCATTGCATGGTAGTTCATGAGAGGAAAGGATAATTTCCCCTCATTTATATATATAATGCTACTTGAGCATTCTAACAACCATGTAACATTTCTAGGTATAAGTTTATACGGGCATTATTATGGCACTACAATAACAATAAATTATTGTATAACAATGCTACTACATTTTAGACATTATAACATCGCATGTAAAACCTATCTAAGCCAAATAAACAAGGCTAAAGTTATGCAAAGCACTCTCTCAAAAAACTCTCTCGCTCTTCTTATGAGCTTTTCCTATTTCCTTCCTAGTTAGTTACTAATTCGACTATATCCCAACCTCCACACTTCCATTCTCCCCTTTCCATTAATCTCCACCCTTTTTGCACATCATACAACTTTATTTTATCTTTTTTTGTACTTCGATTTTCCTGCTTTATGGCGAATTTGGTTATGTCCCAAGATGCACTTCAATCTCTTATTGTAGAGACTGAAGCTCTAAGCTGGGATAATCTATTCAATTGGAAGTGCATGATCATAAATCCATTGCTCATGAGGGTTTTGAGTTTATAGGTAAACTATTGTCCATGAAACCTCAAAATACTTATCATGTACGTACAACCCTAAATTATGTGTGGAGTTTTGCAGCACCTCTATCTATAGAGGTCTTGGCTCCCAACAAATTTTTGTTCACAGTCCCATTGGAAAGTCATTTCACAAATATTATGGCTCAAGACCTTTGAAAAGTTCGAGGCTCACTTCTTCTACTCCAACCTTGGTCTCCTACTCGTGTTATTGATGAAGTGAAGTTTCTTCTCTGCTCATTCTGGGTGCAAGTCCATAACATTTCCCATCATAATATGACCACAAGGAATGCCATTAAGATTGGCAAAGGGATAAGTAGGATATTGGAGCTTGACAACAACTCCTCTGGACTTATCTGCTGCTAGTTCTTAAGGTTGAAGGTGGAAATCAACACTTCACTACCTCTTGCCCCAATATTCAATATTCCTCGTCCAAGTGTGAAACCACGGTTGGTCAAATTCAAATATGAGCGTTTAGATGATTATTGTACTTTCTGTGGTCTTATTGGTCATAAGAAAAATGCTTGTCCTACTCCCCAAATTTTAATTCCTCCAAAGACCTCCACATATATCAGCCCCAGGATGGTTACTCTAGTTCATCAAGAGGACTCTGATTTAGGCATTTCTTTAGTAGCTTCTGTTGGTAATTCACCAATTGAGCCCACTCAATTGAAAATTTCTCCAAGGCAAAAAAAAATCTCAAATTGTTCATCAAGAGGGTGTTTGTTAAACACTAGTACATTCCCCCAAGTCCCATTACACTACACTGTTCCACGCTGTTCACATATTAAAAATAAATAAATAAATAATTGATATGGGAAAATGAAAAGGTTGTATTGGAAAGTGGAAAATTTTGTTTTGTAGTGATTTTTTTATTTAAATAGTAAATTATGTGATATAAAAAGTGAATGATTTGATATATATATATATATATATATATTTTTTTTTTGAAAAAAATGAAGTGAATAATGTGGTGGAATATGAGGGAATGTGTTGTAATTGGGTGTTATTTGACAAATAAGGCTCAAGTGTCTGCTAGTCGGGATGACTCTCAATCTTCGAGAATTATCTCAAGCTCTTCCATCCAACTAGCCCCAACCCTACACATGGATTTGTCAAGTTCCTCAAAGTCAAGCTCGACTGGTGCCTCCACGAAGCAACATAAATGAAATAGCTTCCCTTACACTCAATCTCTATGTCATCTAGAAGTCAAAGGTACTTTTTCTTCTTTTTCCACGCATTCTACTGTTTCCATTTGTCCTTTCCTTTAATTAATGAGCCCTCTTCCCATTACCCCTTTTTCCATGCCTACCCATCTATTCACCAGCTAGATCCAACTTTGTTCCCAACTCAAAAATATCTTGCTCACCTTATATACCCTACAACTTCCCCACAACCAATATCACTTATTTTCCTTAAGGAATTTTTACCAAATTGGGCCAAAAACTCCAACAATCCAAGCCTATTTGGCCTATCTCCACCATTTAGTTTAACCCCTCCTTTTACCCAAGGCCATATCTCCCCCATCAAGCCCACATATCTACAACTTACCCAACCCACAACAACCTCACCCACAGGAAAATCCCAACCCATCCAACCAGAATCTCACGCTTTCACCCATACCCACGCCCTAGTCCACTGTCTCAACCCCTGTCTCTACTACTTCACCATTTCTATATGTCCAAATCTCCCAAGTGCCTGCTATGGCTTTGACCATAAAACTAGCTGATGAAAGTCCAAACACTCCATCTCTGGCTAGAGCCAAAGGAAAATCCATGCTTATATTATTTGATGATGACATCCCATTTGCACTTTTGAAGAAATCACGGTATGGGAATCTTGATTCTATTGGTTCTCTCTCTAGTTTGGAAATGGCAGCACCCTCTCTCACTGAGCTCTAGTATTCTCTCCCTCTTAAAGGACCCATTCAATCTTTTATGGCTAGCACTCTTTATGGGAATCATGGTCAGAAATGGGAGGCTTTACCTCAACCGGCTATGGGTTTTGCTCTAAAATTTTAACACCTTAGACATGTCTGTCGAGACCCCTGCTATTATTTTTTATGGGAATGCTCCTATAATAGCCTCTGTGGCTGATACCCTAGCAATTTCTCGTTTATTTTATCGAGCTTTACATGGTAGAAGGAGGTTGTTTAATGATACAATGCACGGAAATGAGATGGATGCTCAGCCTTCTTCCTCTCAGGCTACTTCTAATTAGGGTGATTTGGAGATTTTAGAGGTTGGTCCGGTGAAGCCACCTCTTCCTGCATAAAGCTTTTAGCTTGGAATTGCAAATGGTTATCCCATGCTTCAACAATTTGTAGCTTAAAGGGTAAGATTCGAATATATTCTCTTTATATTCTCTTTTTGTCTGAAATTAAAACTCAACCTTTACATGCTATTGCTGTTCTCAATAGTTTAGGTTTTTTTGAAATGGTCCATGTTCCACCCTCTAGTTCCAAATGAGGGCTTTTGTTAGCATGACATAATGGTGTTGATCTAGAATGTATTTCAGTTTTGTTAATACAATAAATGTTTGGTGCTACTCTGATCCTTCTAATAATCCATGGTTACTCTATTGTATTTATGGTCCTCTTATTCATAAAAATAAATCTAGTTTTTGGGAATCTCTGTTGGATGTGGGTAAAGGTTTTGTTGGGCCTTGGCTATGCATTGGTGATTTTAACATGATACTTTCTCAATCTACAACATTTGGTGGTCGTCCATATGCATGCTCCTTGAATGATCCATTTCATTATTTTCTAGACTCCTTGGTATGATTGATCTAGGGTTTTCAGGTAACCCTTTTACATGGTCTAATAAACAACAAGGTAGTCATCTTATCAAAGAACAACTAGACCGTGGTCTAGCAACCTCTCAATGGATTCATCTGTTTCCACATTTCTCTATCCAACATTTACTCGCATACTCATACGATCATAACCTAATAATCTTGGATATAGCTGCCCTTGATCTCTCTCTTCCTCGTCCTTTTAGATTTGAAGAATTTTGGACTTTTGATCCTTCTTGCAGTCTAGATTGTTTCTAATGCTTGGGTTAAGTCTTTCCATGGCTCTCCAGATTACATTCTCTCTAAGAAACTCAAAGCTACTAAGGCGACTCTTGAAGTCTGGAATTCCACTCGTTTTAGAAATATTCAAAAACGGATTGCTTCCACTCTTTGTCAACTTGATGTAATTCAACAGTCTATGCCTTCAGCTCACTCTTTGGTCAGGAATTAAATCTCCAACTTAATTTGGATAATCTTCTTCTTCAAGAAGAACCTTTATGGAGATCTAAATCTAGGGAACTATGGCTCACTTGCAAAGACTTGAATACGAAATTCTTCCATACTTCCACTATTATCAAATAAGGAATGCTATTGATTTTTTAAAGCTGCCCTCTAAGGTATGGACTTCTGATTGCCTTGAAATAGGTAACAGTTTTATACTTCACTTCAAGTCTATTTTTTCCTCTTTTGCTCATATTCTGGATGAGGAGCTCTTATCTCTCTTTGATAATTGTATCTCTACTAAGGAAAATGCTTCTCTTTGTGCTATTCCATTAGAATGCGATTTTTTTGCCTTATCTAGCATTGGTTCTATAAAAGCTCTTGGCCCTGATGGGTTTACTGCCCTCTTTTTATAAGAAATACTGGAGCATTATTAAAGATGTTGTGATTGCTATCGTCTGGGAGTTTTTTGGGAATAATCATCTTCTAAAAGAGCAAAACCACTCTTTTATTGCTCTCATTCCTAAACAATTAGGGGCTTCTTCAGTGCATCATTTTTGGCCCATCAGTCTGTGCAATATCATCTACAAGATTATCTCCAAAATTTTGGTTAATAGATTCAAGGGATTGCTCCATCATTTCATCTCTCCTTACCAGTCTGCTTTTGCTCCATCTAGAAGTATTCAAGATAACTCTATCCTAGCCCATGAGATGCTTTATTCTCTCAAGTCAAAAAGAGGTCGAGGAGGGCTTATGGCTATCAAAATCGATATGGAAAAAGGCCTTCGACCAAATGGAATGGAGTTTTCTTCTAGCCATTTTATCCAAACTTGGATTTCATCCAACTTGGATAAATTGGATTAGAATTTGTGTCACTTCTCCCTCTTTCTCCATTCTTATCAATGGTAGTCATTTTGGTCTCTTTAACACAGCTCGTGGACTGCGTCAAGGGGATCCTTTATCTCCCTTTCTTTTCATCCTTCGTATTGAAGTTATCTTTCATCTATTGCTTCGTCAAGAATCTCTAGATCTTCTTAAAGGTATCAAAATTACTCGAAACTGTTCTCCAATTACTCACTTCCTTTTTGCGAATGATCTTATTCTTTTTGCTAAAGCAACTTCTTCCAAGGTGAGTACTCTCAAGTCTTGCTTAGACAAATATTGCATGTGGTCTGGACAAGCAATTAACATTTCCAAATCCTCAATCCATTTTAGCAAAAATATTGCCTTGTCTACTATTAATAGCATTAGTGGGATTTTTCCCTTCAAACAGGCATCGGTCTCATCCAAATATCTGGGTCTACCACTCTTCTTTGGTAAATCTAAAGTAGCTACATTTTAGGATATATTGGATACAGTCTCAAACACAATTGAGGGACGACAAGCCAAAACTTTATCCCAAGCTGGCCGCACTGTTTTATTAGTCAGTTGTGTCCACAATTCCCTCTTATGCTATGAGTACCTTTTTGCTCCTAATTTCTTTGAGCTCTACTCTCGATCGGAAATTTAAGAGTTTTTAGTGGGGATTTCCAAAAGATAAATCCAAAAATTTCTCTCTGAAATCTTGGAGTTCCATTTGTTTCCCGCGAGAATTGAGAGGCCTAGGCTTTCATAGGATACATGATTTTAATTTGGCTCTCATTCCCAAACTGGGTTGGAAATTACTCTCTAATTCTAATTGTCTATGGCTCAAATAGCTTCAAAACAAATACATCAAGTATGAGAATTTTCTATCCTTTCCTAACTCTCCTTTGGCTTCTTGGTTATGGAAAGGAATTCAGAAATCTAAAGCTTTTATTCTAGAAGGAGCTTGTCTTAAAGTCTTAAGAATATCCTCCTCTCCAATCTGGACCTCCAATTGGATTCCTACTCTTTCCTCTTTCAGACCTAAGCCAAAATTCCCTAACAATCGAAGCCTTCCCTCTTTTCAAACTAAGGATCTAATCAATCCTCTTTTTCCTCAATGGAAGACCTCTTCTATTCATGCTTTGTTTGACGGCCCCACAACCCAAGAGATTTTAAAAATTAGCATATCCATGGATCTTGAGCCAAATTACATCTAGACACCATCTTCCTCTAGGCACTTTTCTACGTCCTAAGCCTATCATCTCATAAACATGCATTCTTCCATTAATTATCCACTCTCTCTTCCCAATCACTTTTGGAAATCTTTGTGGAAGCTCAATCTCAATGATAGGCTTAAGCTCTTGTTATAGAAAATTGCTTGGAATATTCTTCTAACCAAGGAGCGTCTAAGTCAATTATTTCCTATCACTTTAGATCCCTCTTGTCCTCTTTGTGAAGTGGAGACGGACTCTATGCATCACTTGTTCTTCAATTATGTCTTTGCCAGAGTTGCTTGGTGTCATTCTTTCTAGCCTCTGGATTCCGCAGCCTTCAATTTCATTTCTATGGTGGATTGGATTAATATTATTATTTCTCCAGGGAGCTTTCTTGGTATTCCTTTTGTGGATCATCACAAGTTTTAAATCTTTGCCTATGTGGCATGTGATATTTTATGGTTCTACAAGAATAAAGCTCTTCATGATGGCCTTTCTTTTGATGCTCGTAGTATTTTTGTTCACATTAATAAAATTACTCTTGAACATTTTTAAGTTTGGCAATCTAAGTCTCCAACCCCAGTGGAAAAATGGACCTCTCCTCCTCTCAACTAGTTCAAGATTAATTTTGATACTACTATCCGGGATTCCTATCTGCTCAAGTGGCAGTATGTCGTGATTCTAATGGACAGATCATCCATATGATGTCCCAAATTAGTCCTCCTTGTCTTCCAAGCGTGGGGGAAGCTCTAGCAACTCTTCTTGGGGTTTCTTTGGCTTCTCAACTCCATATTGATCATTTTATTCTTGAAAGTGATTCTGAGGTGGTGGTCTCAACTCTTCAACATCCACAAATCTCCAAAGATTGGCACATCTCCAACTCCATTTCAGATATTCTAGGCTTTATTCCTCTTACTTCTTCCTGGGAAGTTAAAAAAGTTAATAGAAGTGTAAACTTTTGCAACCACTATGTGGCACGCTAAACCGTAGCCATATCTTTTTCTGGCAATATTTCCTTTTCTTTTCTTTCTCTTTCATCTATTCCACTTGACAATGGAAAAGACCCCCTTTCTCCTGTTTGTTTCCTGTAGTTCTGATTTCTTTTGAGGTACTTATAAAATAATAAAAAAAAAAGGCTACAGTTTAGAGATTTTTGAGAGGTGCATTCATTGAGCAGTCAAGTAGATTTTTTGCTGTTGGAGTACAAGCATTGTGTGAAGAAACAGCAAGATGAACGTACATATTTGATACACAATGAAGTGTACGTCTATACAAATTTATAGTCCTGTGATGCTACAAACTTTATCCTCTTTTTTTTTTTCTTTTTTTGGGTGAAAGTTTATAAGGTCGTTCTTTGGAATGTAAATTCTGTCCAATAGAAAATAATAATTCATTTGGTTGAAAGTCGTTGGGGAGAATATATAATTTCGTTCAGTTTAATTTAGTTTCAAGTAGCTAGCATGAATAATGTATGAAACGTACAAATTGTTTACAGTAGAACAATTTCTCCCCTTTGCATTCACTTGAATAAAAAGAAGCTTAGTTTAATTTGGTACATCTACACTTCTGTATCTCAGAATCTCAACGCCCAGGTAGTCAACAGAACCAGGAACAGCAACATGAGGCTTTCCAACTTTCACACCAACAGCAGATATCTGCGGGTGCTTCGTGAAAGTTGTTGATGCAATGAGCTGAGCCACCGACTCTAGAAGATTCTGAGGAGGTCCTTCCAAAACTTCTTTAACTATTCTGCATTTCACCAATTCGACCCATTACATGTAACCTTATATCAAACAGAGCACACAAAAAATATTGATGGGTCGCAGAATGAAAAGATTAATCATAAATTACAATATGTATCCTACCAAACAAGCAACGGATTGAGCTGTTAACGTGTGAAAGCCCTAGCGTGTAGCACAACCATTTTCTTGCTGACATCAATGAAGGCAGCATTTGTTTTGATAAAATTTTTGGGTATTTAATGCAGGTTTGTTTAGCTAGATATCTGCCAATCGCATATGATCTCAGGCTTATTGCAGTTGCCATAAGCATTTCCATTTTGTGAGAACCACAGAAATTCAATGAACTTTTGCCAATCAAAGCAGAAACTAATAATTAAAGAATGCATCTTATGTATGACTTGTCACCTTTCATGTTACTATAAAAGACGGTGTCAAATAAAAGCTTACCGATAAATATCAGTGTAACTAACGGTATCTGACAAACAATCAGTATGACCAGCCTGCCGAAGGTCCAACCAGGCATCGATGTCCACCAAGAATTTCTGACCCAGCTTCCTTTCTTCTGGCTTCACCCCATGATATCCATGGAACTTCAACCCTCTCAATATCAGTTTGTCTCCTCTCATTACTGCAACATCTTCCATCATTGCTCCTAACAAGAGTCAAAATTTATTAGCCATACACTTAAAAGGGCAGCAGTGTCAAACTAAATATGTATGTGGACCATATAGAGCGCTTTAAGAAAAATGCATGTTCGACTTTTCAAAAAAAAAAGAAAGAAAAATGCATGTTTCCTTTAACCAATAGACCAAGGAATTCATGCAAACTATTATTAGGATGAAATTCGGTTAAACCCCCAATGGGTTATGCCAATTCTAATTACATCCATCAGTTTTAGACTTTTCTAACCACATCTCTTATGCAACTTAATTTTTCTAATACACCATTTTCTCCCCTTGGGACCTTTCGAACTAGTGACCTCCCCTTTTGTTATATGCACCACTGGAACTTACATTATATGAGATCATGTGACCTTACACTTACCAGCAACTCAAATTCAACAACAATAAGATCGGAGATATCATAACAAAAAAATGTTAAGAGAGAGAGAAAAAAGGGGGAAGGCAAGGGTTGTTTGGTAGAAGGCAGTGCGTACTCCAGGGCACTGCCATTGTGGCCACTACCGTTAATTTGATTGGTAGAGAGTGGTGTGCCAAGGGCATTTTGCAGTTATAGGCAGAAGCATCAAGGCAACAACAGTGGTGTAGCAGGGTCCACACAAGCCCCTCAACCTCGCTAAGTGCCAATGACTGACTGCACAACTCTAGAAAGGCCCCCTGTTTTGTTTTTTTTTTTCTTGGCAGCAAGAGACTAAACCAATAAAAGGAAGCTTTCTAAAAAGAGTTTACATATGGTAGCTTTCTGGGGCAGTGATTCTATTCAAGAATTTATAAGGGAGATTGGAAAATTTCTTTTCCTTCCAGATTTAAAAACTCTTTCCAAGTCACCGAAATTCATGTCAAGTTTCAACCATCTAGCCATACTTTTTCTCCAACCACTAAGTAAGCCACAGACGATCAAGGGTTTTCCCTAAGAAGATATATATAATGCTTAAAGAAAAGAAAAAAATTCAAGGGATGATTGAAGAGTCTCACAAGGCACATATAGTTGATAAGAGACATACATGTTAACCTCAACCATAAAGCACATATATAAAACAGAAAGAAAAAAGGAAAATAAAAAAATAAAAATAAGAATAAAAAGGTGCCAGAAGAAGTGTTAGAACTGGAAAAGACAAGATAAAATCGGTCACAGTATTGCCCAAAGAAGTAAATTCACCAAGTAATTGCTGAACCATGCAAAGGGAAGCTTCGGAATTTAGTATCAAATACGAGAATGCCTTGATTTGGTGGATTTACAGAGAGATTCCTCAGGTAAAGAGAGAGCCCTAGAGTTGGGGATCCAAGGAAAAAGATAGACAGAGAGCACCTTTATCTATCAGCTTGGCCATGAAACCCGAAGGACATGAAGAGAGAGGAGAAGAACAGGTTAGTTCAGCGTTTTGGAAACGCTCTAATTGGTTTACTGAATTAAATGGCCATACGGGGTCCTGAATCTCACCCCAATGTTGTGACATGGTCTGGGCCCATTTTCACAAAATTTCCTTGGATGAATCTAATGGGAAGGAATGGAACAATTGAGTATTGAGAGGGCGTTTTAAAAAAAATTGTAAAACTTTTGAGTGTATTAAGAATCGCCCAGACCATGGGAGCTTGCCCTAATTTAAAGATCCTAACCAGATACCAATACATATTACAGCAAACAAATTTTCCCACTGATAAGGAGCACATATTAATTTACGAATACACCAAACCACAATCTCCAAACACCCGAGATTAACCTCATTGTTTGAAAAATCCACATTATGAATCAACACCTTTGTTCTATACAACAAAATCCAGTTTGCCAACAGCAAACACATCAAACCAAAATGAACTAAGAACTTTAAACTAAGCTTTTCTGAAACAACGGTTTCCATGAAATAATCGAACTTTTCATTTCAAACCAAGCTTTTCTCACACTCACATAAAGTACAGAATTCTAAACCCCTAACGCGAGCGGAAAACTTAACCCATGAAGAACTCACTGAAGCTAATATGTTCTCAAGCACTGAAACCCATCAATAATTCACAAGAGCACACTCAAAATTACCATCCGAACAAGCAAAATTTGAACTTTGTTAACTGAGATATGCATCAAATGTGACAGTGGAAATTCAATCAATTCAAAAGGAAGGAACCCAAGAAACTATGTGAGTAAGATTTCACTTTACCACTACGGGGTATTTCCATGACCGTACGTTTTCACCGGAAAACAGCAACACCAGCGCCGGAAAATATGCAACACCGAGAAAGTGAGAACTATGCTCCCTAAAAAACTTCCCAACTTTACCGCTACTGGTTTCGCTACCTCTGTTCTCCCTCGTTGCTGTGCTAAAAGGATGGGGAGGGGTGTGGAAGAAAAAGAAAGGGGGAGAAGATGAAGGGTGCGCGAAACAGAAAGTGGACGAAAAAAAAAACAAAACAAAACAAAAATAGAGAAGGGTGGAGAAAGAGGAAGAAAACAATAACATAAATAAATAAATAGTAATATTTAATGAAATTAAATAATAAAGGAAATTTATATCTACACACCTTGAGTAAGCATGTGACTGTAATCGAGTCGAGCTTTAGAATTTCAAACTTGACTCGTTTACGAAGATTCTTATTTGAATCGAGCTATAAAATGCATGTTCAAGTAATCAAGCTCGGCTTATTTAAAATTCAGCAGTAGCTCGAGCTCAAACTCGAGTTTGTTGAGAATGCTATTCGAGCCGAGCCAAACCGAGCCTAATTCAAGATCGAGCTAAGCTATTAAATTTTTGGGACAATTTCACTAACCTCCTCAAACTTTAGCCACTTTTTTGACACACTTATTCAAAACTCACTTACTTGAACTTTCAAAATTCTCACTTACCCCATCCGCATAATTAAGACCAAAATACTCTGTTTTTCATTTTTAAAAAATAAAAAAACATCTTGGAAGTTGACATTTTAAATAGTGAATTTTAAATAAGTGATTTTTTGTATAAAATTCCAACTTCAGATATTTTTTAAAATAAAAAACATGTATTTTGGTATTTTTTTTTTTAAAATTTGTGCCCTAATTTACGGATGGGGGTAAGTGAGAATTTTGAAAGTTCAAGTAAAGTGAGAGTTTTGAATGTTAGTGTCTGCAAAAGTGGCTAAAGTTTGAGGGGTTAGTGAAATTATCCCTAAATTTTTTAATGTATAATCCGATCAAAGTTCAAACCTGAATTTTAAAACAACTTCTAGATATTTATCTATAGTATAAATTAATATAACTAATTTTAGTAATATATAGACAACATATATGAACAAGCTAACTAACTAGTTAATATATTTATTAATACATACACATATAAATATTAAATAACATATATTACATATATTACTTAATTACTAATATACAAATATATACAACTCTTTTCTGTAATATATATATATATATATATAAAAGATTTATGAACGAGCTAACAAGTCGGGCGAGCTAACGAGCTCGACTTAAACGAGTTGAACTCACGAACACCCATCGAGCTTAATTGAGTGAGCCGGGTATGTGTAACTAGCTAATCGAGCGAGCTTGTACAGTGTCAAGCTTGAGTTCGAGTCAAGCTTAGTCAAGCAAGTATCGAGCGAGCTATCGAGTGTGTCGACTCATTTATAGCCTGCACGCTAAAATTTTAAAATTCCTAAGTTTTTTTTTGACAATTTACTCCCTGAGCCAATTGAAATTATAATAAAATTCATGTCGTCAATTTTTTTAACGGACATTAGTCTAAGTCAAAACGCATTGTTTTACCTTATTAAAATATTAAAATTTTAATTTAATTTTAAAATTTAAATATAAAAATAAAAAATAAAAAAGAATAAGAGGCGGCCGAACCACCCCATAGGGGGTGACTAGTCACCCCATTTTGCTTGGGGGTGGCCATATGGGGATGGCTCTTGGCCCAAAGGTGTGGCCGACCCACCCCTAGGCAAAATGGGGTGGCCAGCCACCCCCTATGGGGTGGTTCAGCCACCCCTTGTTCCTTTATTATTATTATTTTTAGATTTAAATTTTAAAAATTAATATTTTAATAAGGTAAAGCGGTGCGTTTTGACCCAAACTAAGGGCTGTTAAAAGTTTTGACAACAGGAATTTTATTGTCATTTTGATTTACCCAAGGAGTAAATTGTAAAAAAACAAAACAAACAAACTAAGGGATTTTAAAATTTTGGCGTGTTTAGTCAAGGTGTTTAGATATAAATTCCCAATAATAAAATATATAATCTTTGCATCGAAAAGTTAGTAGCTCTGATAGGTTTCTTCTCTAGTAGAGAGCACCGTCGGAGGGGGAGAACCTTTGTTCTCCCCCTCCGGCCCTCTTTCCCTCTCCCTCTTCTACCTCCCCGCAAGCTAGCCTATTTACCTAATGCCCTTAGCTCATTGGGCGATTTTTTTCCTTCCCTTTCTCTTCGCCCTTTTCCCCCTCTTTTGGTCCTGTTTTATTGCTTTTGGCTTTTGGATTGGCCATTATGTGCCCAATCTACTTTCCTTGCATGACCCACGTTGTCACTCACCCCTTCGCCAGTCCTCTCGAGCTTCGTCCGGGTTCATTGTCAACTGTCACAATTTTCTCGCATTCGGGCGATTTTCCCCTGGCAACCTTCCTCCCTAACATGGTTTTCGTTTTGGTTTTCTTGTTTCTTTGTTTTTCTTGTTAGAGTTTGTGTTTGTTTTCTTTCGGTTTTTGCTTTTGTTGTTTCTTCTGCTTGCTTAAGTACACTTTGTGGGTGATGATCTTGGGGTTTCACTCAAACTTTCCCCTATGGTCAAAAGGATTTTTTTTTTTATAAAAAATTAAAAATTAAAAATTAGGGGCAATATGGGAAGTTTTGGATATAATTAGTCAAATTGAAAAAAAATTAAAACTTTAGTATTCGAATTGAAAAACACGGTCAACTTTGAGGGGGTAAACTGTAATTTTTCCATAATAATAATAAAAACAAAAACAAAAACAAAAGGATTAGGGATTGCTTGTTTGTGCTCTCTTTGATGTATACTACAATGTAGCCTTTTGGAACATTTATTATAATTTAGCATTGAAGATGTGCTTGACATGCATAATACAAGGTCAACAAATAGCCATTGTTATCATTTAGATGGATAATTACAAACATGATGAAAATTCATGAGTGTTAAGTGAAGTTTTCTTTACATTTACTCGTTTAGATTTTTACACTCCATGACATGTTTGAGCTGGGTACTAACTGACCTCTCTCTATCTATAGAAAGCTAATATGAATGGTTTTTTGTTTAAACTCTTTAATATATTATATCCCAATGTGGTATTGGAAATTGATGGTACAACTGATTACTTTTTCATGGAGAAAGTGGATATGATCATTGCACATTTCTAGAATATTCATTGATATGCTAAATGAATGTGGTTGAACCACCCCAATGAGCATAGACCACCTTCTTTGAGCATATCTGGGGGTGACCAAACCACCCAATGACTAAGAACCACCCCCAAATGGCAAAAATCAAGTAAATAAATAATTAGAGAGGTAGCTAACCCCCTCATTGGCATCCCTTTTTGGCCAGCTTGATTCATGCCGATGTAGCACATTAAAAGATTCCATCAACTTTTCTATCGTGAATGACTAATTTGTTCTTTTTTGCTTCTCAAAAGTTTAGTTGGCTTTAGTAGGTTTGATATCCGTCAATCAAAAGTTCTAATATTTTATGGCATTAGTTTTCATATGCAAATGATCCTATGCGAAAGTGAAATGACACAAAGATTCGATATTGTGAGCAGAATTTGAACGGTTTTACACAAATTTGGATATGTAAAAGGGAACGTTGATTATTATGGTTAGACATGTGCATATTCTTCTTCTAATTTAAGAACAAAGGTCCCTATCATTCATGCCTTAACGATAAGCCCTAGTTCCTTTGATTTGAACAATATCATTAAGAAAGTTTGAGGTTTTTTTGCTTTAAATTTTTGGGTTAAATACCTCTAATCTTTGTAGTTTGATGACTTTATTTTTACTCGCTTCCGTTTTATTGTTACTGTAGATAGTATCTCGAGAAAATGATTCCTCCATCCATAGAATAAATTGAAGGCAAATCAAAATTTAAAAAACACTTGAAAAAATTGAAAAGTTGTGTGGCTCGACCAATCGACCTCTTTATTGACTATATTCCATTGTCCATTAATGCCATCCTTTGCTTATTGAGAAGACAATACAAAGAGGGAAAAGAACAAAAAAGAGTAGAAAAACAAAACAAAATTGGCAATCATTGTTTCAAAATAAGCTTTTATGAACACAGAGTTCTCTCTTAACAAGTGATCTTTAATTCTAAAATAAATCTCCGCAAAAACTACTATTACCAGTTTTAGGGAAGACCGTAAACAACATAAAAGGAAGGGAAAAACAAACAACACTTCCACATGCCACATGGATAACATTTCAGGTAACAATTAGAAAGTTGTAACAATTTGCACACTGATTGATCTGCAGAAACCATCAAAATAGGGCAAATTGCAGGCCATAACAATAGGGAAAAAACAAAACAACATTAATAACCCCAAAAACCAACCAAACTCTCCTTTAGATTACCACAAAGGCAATAAACCAATGTATTACCTTTCCACACAAAAAAAAGGTTGCAGAGCAACAAAAATAGTAGAGAACATTACAAATCTACCATAAAAGGCCTACATAATTTACAATACAAAGTTGATGATATGCATGACTCTTTAGGGCAAATGTGTTTGGCTTGCACCCTGTGATGGACGGTCAAGACATCTCCTTGCATCAAGTGGGTTTTAATCGAACTATTCATATTCAATAATAGAAAAGCCACTCACAAAAAACAATTCAACCAAAAAATGCATCCTTAATTGATCACTAAGAAAACAATACAAAGAGGAAAAGAACAAAAAAGGAGTAGAAAAACATAACAAAATTGGCAACCATTGTTTCAAAACACACCTTTAAATATACAGGAAATAACACATAGATAGGAGAAAGTTGTAACAATTTGGACCAACCCTTTGAACCATCTGCAAGCATCAAAGATGGAGAAATATTCATTAGAGATTGATGTACCAATGGAGCAAAACTTTGTACTCGAACTACTGTCTTAATGAGAATCAATAATAAAGAATAATTTATTTTCTATATCGGTTAAAATATAATTTAATTATTTGTGCATCTACTTGGATGCAAAACTTTCTTAAAAATTATAAAGAATTGATTTGTATGTACCTCTTTATATTCATAATTAGGATCCATTTGTTGATCATGGGAATACAAGATTAAGATAATCCCTTCTACTTCTTCTCCTAGAAAATTAAATGAATGAACATGATCAATCCAGTTACTAAATATTTATGCCAACCTTATCAAAGGATCAATATCTAGTTGCTTACCTATTTTTGGAGGGTCAAATAGTAATGAAAAGCTCAATATTCGAAGACCTCCTCTCTCTATGTGGTCGCTTGGGCATTTTAACAAACACCTATCGGCTTGCTGTGGAAACCAAAAAAGAATAGAAACATTCAGCGAACTCAACGCCAAAATTTAGACAAAAAACAAAGAATCAAGTGTTGTTGGATGGAAGAGAGGCAATATGTGATTCTCCCATTAGAAGATGCAAAAAGAAATGATGTAACAATAAACTGACCTTTGGATTTATTTCTTGAAACTTTACTTGCATCAAACAAAACTTGGATTCATGAATTCTCCTTTTTGGTTCGTAAATTGATCTCCCATTAATTTCAACGTAAGGGATGTGGGCTATCTTGAACCACTCTGGTCCTCGATCTTTCTTGCAACGTTTTTCTAGAAGAGGACATCTCCAGATAAAAGGCCACTAGAGTGAGGGAGAGAAGCCATCCTCTGGAAAGGACGTGAGCTTTTCACAATCCGAGATAAACAACTCTTGAAGAGAGGAAAGGTCTTGAAAGCCTTTGGAAGATAAGCATTTCAAATTCAGGAAGTCTCCGATGGAAAGGCAGGTAACATCATCTCTAGGAAGGACACCATATGCGAATTAGAGGGACCGTAGATTCCAAGGTGTTTAAGAGAGGTAAGCTTGTACAATCCCCACTCAAAAAAGGCCTCATTAAACGACGCCATATCATCGATACAAAGTGATGTTAGGTTGGTGGGAAAACCTACTTCCGAAAAGGATACATTAATGCTTGGACATTTTATTATCCATAATTCTTGAAGAGAGGTGAGGTTTTGTATGTAGTTGGGTAGGACCCACATTTTCTCACATTCGAGAAACTCAAGTGATCGCAGGTTGACAGGGAGCAACCCTTTGTCTAGGAATGAAACAAGAGTTTGACATTCGTAAATATAAATTGTCTTCAGGTGGTTGAGGTTGTGTATGCCCATGGGTAAGGATTTAAGATTCTCACAAGATTCAATATCAATCTCTTCAAGAGACGAGTTGTGATGGAAGTTCTTCACTATTGACTCAAGCTTCTTACAATTCTCAATTCTGAGGTTTTTAAGTGTTGCAGGTAATTCTCTGCTTGATGTTAAGGATTTGAGCGATGGACAATCCGTAAGTATCAACTTCTCAAGAAGAGATGTGATGCTGCCACAATTATTGACATCATCCCCATCCAACAAAATCAACATCTTACAATCTTCTATACGTAGCCGTTTTAAAGTTGGAGGTAGTTGGCCTACTGCAAAGTACGTAAGGGAAGAACAATTACTGATATCAATATACTCAATACACGTGTTGTTGTGCATCATTGCCTTGGGTAAAGATTCTAGGACCTTGCAATTTATTATCTTGATTTCTTTGAGTTTGGATGGCCAACCCAGATGTAGCTGCTCTTCCACTTCTTTTGCCACCAAAGAAACTAGTTTGGAACAATTATAAATTTTCAAAACACAAAGACATGGAAGATGTTGTAGCAATCCCACACTATTAGACCACAAAGACATAAGCTCCTCACAAGTTTCAATCGTCAAATCTTCCACATTTGTCAGCCCTTCTATGATAAACCCTTCTATTTGACATGTGAATTTTGAAATTGTTGAAAGAGACAAGAAGCATAGTGAACTGAAGTCAACCTTGCTTCTATGCACCACCCCTTCTGATCTCTCAATTTTTAGTTTGCAAAGTTCTGGAAAGCTTGAAATTGAAATCACAAATTGCCTACATTCATTTATCACAATGTTTTGTTATAAAGGAAGGTGGTTTGGTAACTTACCAACAAGCTTGGGACACCTTATAAAAGAAAGCTTAAGCAGTTTTAGGAATTCTTCACAAGGAATCCAGTTCTCCCATTCTAGCATATTCTTAAGATGCAAAGTCTCCAATAATCTAAATGGTTGTGAGCAACCATCCCCGTAAAACTCAATTCCAATATTTTTCACACTGGCCATGCCTTTGATAAAAGGTTTTGAGTGACGGTAATTGGCCCACTGTTGGCAAGGATGTACATTTTTCACAACTTTCAATATTCAAAAGCACCATATTAGAAAACGAGGGAACTCTTAGCCAAGTTGGAAATTCTGCACCACCATAATGTCTGACAGTGAGCTCTTTCAAACCCTCATAAGGCTGCAGCATATTAAGTACATCTAATTCACTTGTTCTATCTTGTGACTCATGCAAGCTGCCACTCCATTCCAATGACAACCCGTGTAGATTGTGCTTTTCAATTAACCTAGCTTCCCTCGCCTCTTCGTGTTTAATCACATTTTCCAATCTTGAAATGCAAAGCGTCCCTCGAAGATGCAACAAAGGCCCTAACTCTTTTATCTCGGAACAACTACATTTTCCCACAACTAGATTAGACAGTGATTGGAGACAAGTTAATTTACCCATTTGCAAAGGCATTGATTCCAATGCATGTGCTCCTCGAATGTTGAGATGTCGCAAATTGACTAGGTTACTGAATGTTGAAGGCATTTTCTTTAGATAAAAACAGTGCTCCAACATCATTGTCTGTAAATTGTAGAGAGTGGCTATTGAATGAGGCAAGCTTCTAATTCTAGTGCGAGAAACATCAAGGAAACGTAGATGCTTGAGATCACCAATTGACTCGGGCAACTCAAATATGCAGTATCCCCTCAAAGAGAGCACCCTTAAGCACCTCAATTTTGGCAACAATTCAAGAGGAACATTACTAGTCAGGTGACAAGAGCCTAGATATGGAAGCATAAAAGTAGTAAAGTTCGTAAACATGTGAGATCATTAAAAACCTCAAACTTTTGAATGCCATCATATTCACTACCTAGGTAAGATGAATGTCGAGCCTTTGAAGAAGGTTTCCTTCCATTATCACCCCCAAATTTACCCTCCATTTTAAAACATATATCTCTTACAACCCATTTAGCCAAATCATTGATGAGGTCATGCATAAGAAACCTTGATTCATCCTTGAATGATTGTTGGAAAAATGACCTCGACAGCAGATTGTGAAAATACTCGTTACCCAAATCTTCCATTTGCTTTGTCCCATCTTGTGGTTGAAGTAAACTTTCTGCCATCCATAATAGAACCAATTGTTTCTCCTTAAATTCATAGTCCTTGGGGAGTATTGAACAATATACAAAGCATCTCTTTACATGTGAAGGGAGATGATGATAGCTCAGCATAAAAGCCGATGCAATTTCACTTCCCACTTCTGGTAAATCTCATATCTTGCTCTTCAATACATCTTCCCACTCACCAGGTTCCATTTTATTGCGTAGGACACCTCCAAGTACTTTCGCTGCTAAAGGGGAGCCCTTACACCTTCCAACTATTCCCTCACCAATATCTTTTAGGTTTAGTTGCACATTGAAGTCTCTTGTCCCCAGTGCATGATGGGCCAATATAGATAAGCAAACATCATTTGACAACTCTTTGAGAGAGTAAGCAGCTAGAATGGTACCCGTCTTTGACAAAACTCCCACATTACGAGTCGTGATGACAATTGCACTTCCGAAAGCCCCTTCTTCAAAAGGAGCACGTAAGATACTCCATTCGTGGTAGCTTTCATTCCAAAGATCATCTAGAACGACTAAAAATTTCTTCCCCTTTAGATTCTCCTTTAGTTTGTTTTGCAACCAATTTAGATCTTTACCCTCACAGTTTTCAGAGGTGAGAGATTCTAAAAGTGTTTTTGTCACCCTAACAACATTAAAATCTTCAGAAACACAAGCCCATGCCTTCATATCAAAAGAGCTCTCCACTTTTTCATCATTATACACAAGTTGGGCAAGAGTTGTCTTTCCTATGCCCCCATACCAATTACAGGAATCACAAAGAGTTGAGCATCCCTACATTTTTCACCCACCAGTAACTCAAGTAAAGCCTCTTTATCTTTTTCCCTCCCATAAACATTAGCTTTGGTCACTACAGAAGTTGGTACCAGTATCTCTCTTGTTCTGCGTGACCTCCTATCAACATTTTCACGCAAATTCAGATCATCTTTTTGCTTCACCATCTCGTTAAATCAATCAGTGATCTCCTTTATCTCTGACCCCATCCTGTTGTTGATCTTAAAACCAGTATAACAAGTAGGGATGAAGTTCTGTACCTTACTTGTGCTCGTCTGATATCCTCCTGTCAGTTTTTGTTGCAAAGCGTTTGTGGCGAACTCATCCAGGATGTCATCCACATTGTAAGCCAAGTCTCTGAGATCATCCAGCCATTTCGTCACTTCCACGCCATGATCTTGCTTCTCCTCTGCATAAGCAAGCACTGCCTTAATTCTTGGCAGCATTCTGCTCCACTTTTCCAGCTTTTTCTCAAGTCCCTCTCGGCGAGCAAAGTTGAGCAACTCCCAAGATGAGAGAAGGTAAAAAAGGACACCGAGGAACGCAGAAATGAAGGCTTCCGCCATTGTTTTCTTCAGGAAGAAGGAAAACCAAGCAGTGAAAGCAGAAAGTAATTGGTGTCTCCTGTATGGGTGAAAGCTTGATGAGAAGTCTCAAAACTTGTCACGCTTAATACTATTCGTTTTGGGGTACATGAGAGACTTTTGCTGTCAATCTTCAATTACCTTTAATATTGGTGATAGAAAGTTGATGGAGACTTTATTTTTTTCTCGGGAAAGTGGGTGGAGGTGACAAAAAGTGGATGGAGACCTTCATTTTTATTCTCAGGAAAGTGAGTGGAGATTTATTATTGAATGTTAGCGTTATCTCTCTTTTTCTAAAGCAACTCCCATGATGAAATTACCTATTCCTTTCCTTTTTGTTTGATTTCCTCTTTGAATTATGAATATTCATTGCTTGGGAATATGTATTTTAAGGGTGTCAATCATGTCGTGAAACGAGTTGATATATATGGCTGTGTTTGTGAAGAGAATGGAACGGAATGGGTATTGTTTATGGGACCTATCTCATTTTTAAAAGTTCTTCTTAAAATTAATCTTAATATTCTTATTTTTTACATCAAATTAATTACTTTTTATCACTTTTCAAATAAAAAAATCACTACAAAACATTCGTACTTTTTTTTTTTATATATAAAACATTCTTACTTTTTTTTTTTTTTCATATCAATCAAATCTGTTACAGTACTATTCCATTTTCAAATCTCATTCCATTCACAAACACAACTTATATATATTTTTTAATTGAAGAAAAAAGTTACGAGGATAAACGAGTAGATCTTTGAATGGTAAATAAATATGGAATTTTGTTTAGGTGCAGTAAAAGGATTAGGGCTTAGGTTGGAGCCACTGCCAGATTGAACATACGCTTCACAATCAAAGCATTTTCTTTATTAATTTTTAGTTATAGTAGCCAATGTGATGCAGGGTGGCATGTGGGTTTGTAATAGACAAACAACAATAAAATTACAACTCTTTTTAAACTAAGATTCTTCAAGAAATCAAGGCAACATGGATAAAAAAAAAAATTTACTCATAAAGTGTTTCATATTGATAAATTAATCAAAATACATAAATTATATCTCTTACGTATTAGGTCTCCTATATTTATAACAATTAAAAATTCAGTACTCCACTCCATTACAACCCTAAATGGTTCTACTATCTTGGACCAGAAAGATACAGTATTGTTAGGTACAGTAAGATTGTTGAGGATTGTAAGAAGGTTGAAACAAAATAATAATTTTGTTGTTGTTCTATCTATAATAATTTAAAAGAGCTTATGTAGTCCGTCATAGTGTCATGTTTGGCAAACACTTCGCCATGCTCCCAAAAAAGTCCAACTTATTGAATAAATGTTCTGTCTTTTTCTAAAGCAATATCGATGATGAAATCATTGAAATTGTCTATTCCTTTCCTTTTTGTTTGATTCCCCTTTGGACAGGAATTTCTATCCTTTCCATTTTTCTTGTCTTTATTTAGGTGGTTGGTCGGCCACCATAGAATTCTGAGAATATGTTCTCTCTCTCTCTTTTTTTTTTTTTTAAAAAAGAGTTTTCTCCACTTAGGTTAGCTTCTTCTTCTTCTTCTTCTTCTTCTTCTTCTTTTTTATTTTTAATTTTTATTGTGTTATAATATTTTTAAACTAAGGGCATAGTTATATTTCTAGAACTTGTAGGGGTAAAAATGGATATTTTATATGCTAGCTGTTTAAGTTTAAGAAAAAATCAAACTTTGATTGGAAGGGACAACCAATAAATGAACCCTAGCCTACATTACAAATTTAAAAATGTGAGACTCATAATTTTTACACTTACATATATATATACTCAACATATTGTGATTAGGCCTTTATCCATTATGTAGTATATTAGTTGTAGTAATATTCAATAACCTCGAATTTGTTAATTCAATTTCATCTCTACTATTACCATGTAATCTCTTGTGTTAAGCTATGAAGCTAATCAATAAAGATATGAAAATATTATTATTATTATTATTATTAATTGTAACCCAACTTATTTAGGAAATCTTATGGATTACTCCACTCAATCTAGACAAAAAATAAAGTAAAGAATTAAAGGTTTGTATAGTAAAAGTTCTTGCGATGGAAGAACTTATGTAATACTGCAATTTTTTGTGTGTCATTTATGGTGCATCTTAAAACAACCTTAAAACTTTCATTCTTAGCCTCACCAATTTAACCCAAAAAAGAATAGTCAGTGAACAATACTCACTATAAGTAGGACGCAGTTTCTGCTTCTTTCTTTCTATATATGTTTCATCTCTTTAGTTTATTATCAAATTCTTCAATTGGTGAGGGTGGTAAGAGAAAGACGATGGCAATTACACATGCTGATGGAGTTGGAAATTGGGAGGACCCATCTACAATACCGAATGATTGCGTTGCTGGGTTTTTTCTTAGAACGTTTTTAAGAAAATAGAACAACAATAAAAGAGTATTAACACAAACAATTAAAGTAACACTTCTGTTATAATACATACAAACACTTTGTGTGTATTAGGTTTCCACACAGAAAAGGTTAGAGAGCAACAAAAATAGTAAACAACATTAAAAATCTACCATAAAAGGCCTACATAGTTTACACTACAAAGTGGGTACTCTGCATGACTCTTCAGGGCAAATGAGTTTGGCTTCCATCTTGTTTATGGATGGTTAGGACATCTCCATGCATCAAGTGGGTTTTGATCGGACTATTCATATTCAATAATAGAAAAGCCACTCACAAAAAACATTTCAACCAAAAAAATGCATCCCTAATTGCTCATTGAGAAAACAATACAAAGAGGAAAAGAACAAAAAAGGAGAAGAAAAACAAAACAAAATTGGCAACCATTGTTTCAAAACACACCTCTAAATATACAGGAATTAATACACAGATTGAGAAAGTTGTAACAATTTGCACCAGCCTTTTGGATCACCTGCATGCATCAAAGATTGAGAAATATTCAATAGAGATTGATGTACCTACATAGCAAAACTTCATACTCGAGCTACTATCTTAATTAGAATCAACAATAAAGAATAATTTATTTTCTATATCAGTTAAAATTGAATTTAATAATTTCTATGTCTATTTGGTTGCAAAACTTTCTTACAAATTATCAAAAATTGAATGAGCAGTAAGACATACCTCTTTATATTCATAATCCGGATCAATTTGTTGATCATGGAGATACAACGTTAAGATAATCCCTTCCACTTCTACTCCTAGAAAATTAAATGCATGAAGATGACCAATCCAATTACTGAATATGATAAATGGTCCATTATATGGAACTATCTGCGGTCACAATATGAATTCCGAGACCTTATCAAAGGTTCCATATCTAGTTACGTACCTAGTGATGAATCACGCAATGCTCGAAGGCCTCCTCTCTCTACATGGTCGCTTAGATATTTTAACAAACACCTATCATCTTGTTGTGGAAACCAAACAAGAATAGAAACACTTAGCGAACCCAACACCAACAATTAAACAAAAAAAAAAAAAAGAAAAAAAAAAGAGAATCAAGTATTGTTGGGAAGAAGAGGTGGTCTATGATTCTCCCATTAGGAGATGCAAAAAGAAATGATGTAACAATAAACTGACCTTTGGATTTATTTCTTGAAACTTTACTTGCATCAAACAAAACTCGGATTCACGGATTCTCCTATTTTGGTTCGTAAATTGAACTCCCATTAATTTGAACACAAGGGATGTTGGCTATCTTGAACCACTCTAGTCCTCGATCTTTCTTGCAACATTTTTTCTAGCAGAGGACATCTCCAGATAGAAAGCCACAGGAGTGAGGGAGAGAAGAGCCATCCTTTGGGAAGGACGTGAGCTTTTCACAATCCGATATAAACAACTCTTGAAAAGAGGCAAGGTCTTGAAAGCCTTTGGAAGATAAGCATTTCAAATTCGGGAAGTATCTGATGGTGAGGCTGGTTAGAGAGGGAGGTAGCATCATCTCTGGGAAGGACACCAGATATGAATTAGAGTGATCGAAAATTTCAAGTTGCTTAAGAGAGGTAACCTTGCACAATCCCCACTTAAAAAAGGCCTCATTAAACGGCACCATATCATCAATAGAAAGTGATGTTAGGTTGGCGGGAAAACCTACTTCCGAAAGGATACATTAATGTTTGGACATTTTCTTATCACCAATTTTTGAAGAGAGGTGAGGTTTTGTATACATTTGGGTAGGACCTGCATTTTCTCACATTCGAAAATCCAAAGTAATCTCATATTGACAAGGATCATCCCTTTGTCTGGGAAGGAAGTAAGAGTTTGACAATTGGAAATATAAGAGTTTGACAATTACACAACCTTTTGGCTAAGGTTGTGTATGCCCATGGATAAGGATTAAGATTCTCACAAGATGAGATATGAATGACTTCAAGAGACGAGTTGTGATGGAAGCTCTTTGCTATCGACTCCAATTTCTTGCAATCCTAAATTTGGAGGTATTTAAGTGTTGCAGGCAATTCTCTGCTTGGTGTTAAGGATCTGAGCAATGGACAATCCCTAATTACCAACACCTCAAGAAGAGATGTGTTGCTGCCACAATTGTTGACATCATCCCCATCCAATGAAATCAGCATATTACATCCTTCTATAATTAGCTGCTTTAAAGTTGGAAGTAGTTGGCCTACTGTAAAGTACGAAAGGGAAGAACAATTACCGATATAAATATACTCAACACACGTGTTGTTATGCATTATTGCCTAGGGTAAAGATTCTAGGACCTTGCAATTTCTTATTTTGATTTCTTTGAGTTTGGATGGCCAACCCAAATGTAGCTGCTCTTCCACTTCTTTTTCCATCAAAGAAACAAGTTTGGAACAATTATTAATATTCAAAACATGAAGACATGGGAGATGTTGTAGTAATCCCACATCATTTGACCACAAAGGCGTAAGCTCTTCACAATTTTCAATCGTCAAATCTTCCATGTTTGTCAGCCCTTCCATGATAAACCCCTCTATTTGACATGTACATTTTGAAATTGTTGAAAGAGACGAGAAGCGTAGTGAACCAAGTCAACCTTGCCTCTATGCACCACCCCTTCCGATCCCTCAATGTTTAGTTTGCAGAGCTCTGGAAAGTTGGAAGTTGAAACCACCAACTGCCTACAATCATATATCACAATATTTTCTAACAAATGAAGGTGGTTTGGTAACTTACCGACTAGCTTGGGACAACTTCTAAAAGAAAGCTTAAGAAGTTTTGGGAATTCTTCACAAGGAGTCCAATTTTCCCATTCTTTCATATTCTCGAAACACAAAATCTCCAAGGATCTGAAAGGTTGTGAGCAACCTTCCCTGTAAAATTCACTTCCAATATTTTTCACTTTGGCCATGCCTTCGATGAAAAGGTTTTTGAGTAATGGTAATTGGCCCAATGTTGGCAAGGATGTGCACTTTGCACAACTTTCAATATTCAAAAGCACCATATTAGAAAATGAGGGAACTCTTACCCAAGTTGGAAATTTTGTACCACCATAGTGTCTGAGAGTGAGCTCTTTCAAACCATTGTGAGGTTGTAGCATGTTAATTAGTACATCTAATTCACTTGTTCTATCTTGTGACTCATTTATGTTGCCACTCCATTCCAATGACAATCCATGGAGATTGTGTTTTTCAATTAACCTAGCGTCCCTCGCCTCATCGTGTTTAACCACATTTTCCAATCTTGGAATGCAAAGCATCTTTCGAAGATGCAACAAAGGCCCTAACTCCTTCATCCCGGAACAACTACCTTTTCCAACAATTAAATTAGACAATGATTGGAGACTAGATAATTTACCCATTTGTGGAGGCATTGCTTCCAATGCATTTGCTCCTCAAATGTTGAGATGTCACAAATTGACTATGTTACCAAATGTTGAAGGCAGTTTCTTTAGATTATAACAATTCTCCAATAACATTGTCTGTAAATTGTAAAGAGTAGCTACTGAACCTGGCAAGCTTCTGATTTTACTATGAGAAACATCAAGGAAATGTAGGTGCTTGAGATCACCAATTGACTCTGGCAACTCAAATATGCGGTATCCCTTCAAAGAGAGTACCCTTAAACGTTGTAATTTGGGAAACAATTCAAGAGGAACATTACTAGTCAAGTAACAATAGCCTGGATTTCGAAGCATAAGAGGCAAGAAGGTTCGTGAATATGTGAGATCATGGAAAAACTTTGACTTTTGAATGCCATCATATTCACCACCAAGGTAAGATGAATGTCAAGCCTTTTTAGAAGGTTTCCTTCCATTATTACCCCCAATTCTATCCTCCATTTTAAAACAAATATCTCTTGCAACCCATTGAGCCAAATCATTGATGAGGTCATGCATTAGAAACCTTGATTCATCCTTGAATGATTGTTGAAAAAATGACTTCGACATCAAATTGCGAAAATACTCGCTACCCAAATCTTCCATTTGCTTTCTGCTATCTTGTTCTGCCATCCATAGTAGAACCAACTGTTTCTCCTCAAATTCATAGTCCTTGAGTAGTATTGAACAATGCACAAAGCATCTTTTTAAATTTGAAGGGAGATGATGATAGGTCAACATAAGAACTGGAGCAATTTCACTTCCCACCTCTGGTAAATCACATATCTTGCTCTTCAATACATCATCCCACTCATCACGTTCAATTTTATTTCGTAAGACACTCTCAAGTACTTTTGCTACCAAAGGAGAGCCCTTACACCTTCCAACTATTCGCTCACCAATAACTTTAAGGTTTAGATGTGCACTAAAGTCTCCTATCCCCAACGCATGATGGGCCAATATAGACAAGCAGACATCGTTTGACAACTCTTTTAGAGAGTAAGCAACTGTAATGGTACTCGTCTTTGATGAAACACCCATATTGCGAGTTGTGATGATAATTGCACTTCCCGAAGCCACTTCTTCAAAAGGAGCACGTAAGATACTCCAGTCATGGTAGTTTTCATTCCAAAGATCATCTAGAATGACTAGAAACTTCTTCCCTTCAAATTCTCCTTTAGTTTGTTTTGTAAACAATTTAGATCCTTACCCTCACAAATTTTAGAGGTAAGAGATTCTAAAATTGTTTTTCACCCTAACATCATCAAAATCTTCAAAAACACAAGCCCATGCCTTCATATCAAAAACGCTTTGCACTTTTTCATCATTATACATAAGCTGGGCAAGAGTTGTCTTTCCTATGCCCCTCATACCAATTATAGGAATCACAGAGAGTTGAGCATCCCTACATTTTTCACCCACCAGTAATTCAAGTAAAGCCTCTTTATCTTTTTCCCTCCCGTAAACATTAGCTTTGGTCACTACAAAAGTTGGCGCCAGTGTCTCTCTTGTTCTGCGTGACCTCCTATCAACATTTTCACACAATTTCATATCATCTTTTTGCTTTACCAACTCGTTGAATTGATCAGTGATCACCTTTATCTCTAACCCCAGCCTATTGTTGATCTTAAAACCAGTACAACAAGCAGGGATGAAGTTCCGTACCTTACTTATACTCGCTTGATTTCCTCCTTTCAGTTTTTGTTGCAAAGCTTTTGTGGCGAACTCATCGAGGATGTCATCCACATCGTAAGCCAAGTCTCTGAGATCATCCAGCCATTTCTTCACTACGACACCATTATCTCGCTTCTCCTCCGCATCAGCAAGCACAACCTCAATTCTTGACAGCATTCTGCTCCACTTTTCCAGCTTTTTCTCAAGTCCCTCCCAGCAAGCAAAGTTGAGCAACTCCCTAGACGAGAGACGATCAAAGAGGACACTAAGGAACGCAGAAAGAAGGGCTTCCGCCATTCTTTTTCCTTAATGAATCAAGAAAAAAAAAAAAAAACGATGCAAGGGTTAAGGGTAGCAAAGCACAAAGTAATGCGTGTGAAGACTTTGAAGACAATGGGCTGGTTGTGTGTCTTCTCTCCCATGTGCTATCCTTTTCTGTCTATAGAAATTTCTGTCCTCCCTGTTTTTCTAGCCTTTATGTGGTTGGCCATGGATGGCTTCTACGTTATCTATCTTTTTCAAATAAAACTGCTACACGTACACTTTCTTTTTTCTTTTTCTTTTTTCTCGTAATTTTAATGTAACATTAAGGTCAATCTTGCTTGAGTGTGCTTTTGAGAGATTTATAGTAACATTAAGGTCTTGTTTGAGTATGCATTTGAGAGATTTATAAATACTTTTAATATTCAAAAAATTCGTTTTGAAAAAAAAAAGTTTCCGTTTAGTAAAAAAAATGAAAACGCTTTTGAGGGTCTAAAAATGACCGAAATGTATTTTTAGCAAAAGTTTAAAAATAAAGTTTTTGTCAAATAGCTCATTTTAACTTAAAAACTTTATTTCTTAAACAAAGTCTTAAACATGCTCAAAAAATTATCATTCATCCAAAAAAATTTATAATATTTCATTTAACTTTTAATGACGATTTTTAGTACCATGACATAAAGTGTGAAAGTGGGTATACGTAGCATTTCTTTTTCAAAAGCATTGTCCAAAAAAAAATTTCCAGTTGTTTGTTAATGCATTTTAACTTCAAAAATAAAAATTAAGAAGACAAAATAAAAGTCAATAGGAGCGGCCACTTCTTTCTCCATTTGTTTCCATTTATTTGAGATTGTACTTAAAAAATATAATTTTTAAATCAAAAAGTGTTTTTAGTAAAAAAATTTAAACTTTTTGTCAAAAATATGTTTTGGCCAATTTTTGAATAAAAAAAAGTCAATGAAGTACTTTTAAATTTATTATCAAGCACACCGACTTTTGTTTGAAACAACTTTTTAAGTACTAAAAAGTACTTTTTAAGCTTAGACATTTTATATGCTAACTATTTAAGTTAACAAAAAAATCAAACTGCGATTGGAATGAACCAATAAGAGCATGTTTAAGATTGTATTGAAAAAAATAGATCTTTTAAGTCAAAAAATGCTTTTTGTCAAATGTATTTACCAAAAGTATGTTCGGGCAAATTTTGGGCTTTTAGAATCTTAAAAATGCTTTCAATTTTTTTTTTTATACTAAATTTGTACCTTTTTTTTTTCAAATGAATTTTTTTTAATGTTAAACATACTTTTTAAGCTCCTCAAATGTACATCCAAACATACCATAAATCTAATAGAAATAGCCATATATTTTTTTTTTTTACAAGATTTAACAAAAAAATCTAATAGAAATGAAAATTTGGAAAAAAATTGAAATTTCGTTACCTTTAATTGAAATTCTTTGAATTTCAAAATACTTTCAAAACGCATAAAATTTAAAGATTTTTTTTTTTGAAATTTTCTTATAAATAAACACATGCTAATTTTATAGACTAATTCTTCTAACTCAGTTTGAACAAAATCTTTGTCCTCTAAGGGTGCGTTTGTGATTATGATTTCAAAATAATAATTTATGTTTTAAAAATATATTGCAAAATATAAAGCTTTTGACATTACGATTTAAAAAGCACTTATTAAAATAATTGTGATTTATATAAATAGGTTAATAGGTGCTTTATTAAAAAAGAGTGAATTTAAACAAAAAAATCACGATTTCAAATATAAATATTTGATAAAAAAAAATACCATTAAACATATTTTATCAAATATCTTTATAATTTTTAAAAATAACGACTTTAAAAATTAAAAATTTATTGAAATTACAATTCCAAACAGAAAGTAAAGAAGCAGATCATCCAAAGTGTTTGTCCTCTAAGGCTCAAACGGGTCACCCCGTCCACGACCAGCCAACTGGTTTTGCCGGCCCTAATTATTCGATCCAATTTGAAAGAAACCTATAATTAGAGCTAGAGTGCATAATCAGCTAGGGGCTGTGGTTCTATAACTAAGACGACGGTCGTGGTATGCTATGAAGGTGGAACGACGCTAAGCAGAGCAGAAGTTTGGGAAGAATGTCAGTCTATCTGCCGGAGGAGGTGGTGGTGAAAATACTCTCAACGCTGCCCACAAAATCCCTAATCCGATTCAGATGCGTCGCCAAAAGCTGGCATGAAATTATAGGAAACCTTGATTTCCTCTCCCAAAATCTCCTCAACCGCTCCATTCTTGCCGCCCCAGAAAATCCCAATCATCCTCTCCTTCTCCTCAGAGGCAGGGAAAAGTCCGACGACGAAAATGACGTATTCTCTTTTCTCTCTTACGAGACCCTCGACTGTGTGTCTCAGATCCCTCTTACTCCTATTTTCAACTTCATTTTCGTCGGTTCCTGTAAGGGCTTATTGTGCATATACGATGTCTATACAGGAGGCGTGTATCTCTGGAATCCCGTCACACCATTTGTAGGACTCAAGGCTCTCCCGCCCATACCCGTGCGCGCTAATTCGTTTGGGTCCGGCTTTGGGTTCGGTTTTGACTCGAGATCTAACGACTTCAAGGTGGTGAGAATTCGTTCATCTTTTTTTCAAGGAGAGTATTTACAGAGCCATGTGGAAGTATTCAGCTTAAACGGCGGATCTTGGAGAGTGATTGACCTACCCGAACCCATGCTCCCTTTTTGGGGCAATCGAAGCAGTTCGCGGACAGTGGCGTTAGATGGGGTTTTTATCTGGTGGATGTCGGATCATAAGATCGCCGCTTTCGACTTCAGCAACGAGGTGTTACGATTGACGCCGCTTCCGGATGCTTCTCATCTCCATCTTCTCTATCTCTCGCAGGATGATAATGGTAGTATTATAACCTTGTTAAACGGGCATGTCGCTTTGTTAGCTTTTTCTGATTCTAAAATGAATGCAACACGCCCTTTGGAGATATGGGTTTTGCTCGAATTTGGTGTTGAGGAATCGTGGACTATACTTACTACAATTGGACTCCCAATGGATTTGGAAAGGCCACTGGGGTTTTGGAAAAATGGGGAGTTGTTCATAGAGAATAGCGAGGGGCAACTGGTGTTGTATGATCCTTTTGCACAGCCAACAAAGAATCTTCAAATTATTGATGCCACTAAGAGAACGTTCCAAATTGTTCTCCACACGCCGAGTTAGTTGCAGTCAATCCGTGAGGTATGGCTGCATGCCCTGCCCTGTCCTTTTGTGTCTTCCATTTGTGTTTTCCGCATTTTTTTGTTTTGTTTTGTTTGGATATGTATGTTTGGTACTAGTATTGCTTTGCCTTTTGAGTGTTACATTACTGTGTAAATGTTGGCTTTAGCAGGCTTGATATAATAAAAAATGTGATGTTCATTAGTTCATGAAAGCGAAAACAGGATGTTGGGATTCTCATCAAATAAAAATATAAGCATTTGTTGATACACTACAGGATATCAACCATTATTGGTTTAGTTCTTTACTACTTTCATAATAAAGACATAAAAGTGATTAATGAAATCATGAAGAGAGAACATCATCAAGAACACAAATTAAACAGTGTAGTGCTGGTTGACTGCATCAATGTCTAAACCCCACAGCTTGGCGAATGACTCAACCTTGCCTTTCAGAGTGTGAAGTTCCCTCAACCTGCAAAAAGAAAATAAAGGGCATTAAGAAAGAAGAGCAAAGAAATTAAACTAAAGATGCTAGTTAAATTTATCCGTTAAACGTATACTTAACCGTTACAAAAATGAAAAAGTAAGCTGATAAATAAAGCTACATATTGGGTTGAATGCTAGTTCCAAACATGCTATGAGATCCATATTCATGGATATGCATAATATGGTTAGGAAATAGTGGAACCTTTGTATTTGAGATCCTTGTCAGTACTTTCAGTAGAAGACTAACCTTGCAATCTCTGCACGCCTTTTAGCTTCTTCTGCCATAAGACTAATGTCCCTAAAAGTGTGTCTTTCAGAAAACCTTTTCGTTTCAGCAGACTGGAGGCCGTGTAGTGTTCTCTGCTCTGCTGCTCAGGCAGCCTCTCTAGCTTCCTTTACAAAGTTCTTTTTGTTGGTAAATGCAGTCTGGTAAACACATAAATAGGTGTTCATATTAGTATTAGTTCTATAGAACTAACAATAATGGCAAAGTCAGGATGTTAAAGAAACCATAATTGTATAGATAGAGGAAATTCCGTAGAAGTTGCTTGTGTAAGAAGTTTACAAATGCTTTATCAATAAATTTGTGATATTCTCTTAGTTCTAGAGTATTGTCTGATAAACTTTTGGAATAGGTGATAATTTAACATAGTATTTGAGCAACAGTCTTGAATTTGAATCTTGTCTCCGTCATTCACCTCTCATTTATAAACATTTCACATTTTAGACCTCACTTATTAAAAAGTAATTTGAGCTCGCACATAAAGGGAGTGTTGGAATTAGTAGTGATTTAATATTGTTGGGTCATCGTATGAAAACTTTAGTTTCACTTACTTTTTGGTCTACAACCAGGTCCCAGGCTCGTCCACTTATTGCATATCGGACTGCAAATTTCAAGGGATCAAGCAAGAAATAAGTCAGAATATTGAAGATCCAAATGACACCTGTCCAACCCCAACCAATTTTTCTTATTCCAGCAAATTTCCAAGTTGCAGTGGCAGATATTACTGTTGCAACCTGCAGAGATGAGTCCAAGTCATTGACATCAGGAAAGGAATATAAAAGCTTATGAAGTATATCAGATGTGGAATTATGAGACAGCAATGACATTGCATGATCCACCAAGTAGATTTGCACAGGGTTTTAGTCAAGTGTAACTGAAACTTTTCAATGCCTTGAAATGAAAGATCATTCCACTTCCAATGACTTGGCTTTAGAAAGTTCCAAAGAAAATTTAGAAATTTTGTCCAAGAATCCATGTCCGTTTTCTGTATGTATTAGTTGTAAGTATGTTTCTCCAAACTAAACCCATTTTGCAGAACAAAAAAAAGGTTAAATTTCTGTACCAGTTGAGCTATGGCAAAGGCAGTTAGGAGCAAAAACCCAGGTCGTTCCATAAAAGACCAGCCCCTAGAGCGAGTCACAAATATTAATGCCTGGCTGATGGTGCTGACTTGAAGATACACAGCAGATGCAATCGTTCATTACGATCATTAATTTGATTATCATTGAAATTGCTCATACTGACATTCTTCAAACGAAAATGTTTCTGCAAGAAAAAATGTATAAATTCTTAGATTATGATTTTATTTATATATATATATATATATATATATATATCAATGACAATCTCTTATTTCAACGAGGGAAGTTACCTGGAAGAATTTTCTTTCAACGAAGGAGGATTCAAAAGCTGCACAGAAGAATATGACTGCTATTACAGCAAGGTAACCACCAAGAACAATCCCTGTTGCAAAAATTTCACTGAGTTTCCAGCTGTCGGGAAGTGGAGAAGGCTTCACCCTGTCTTTGGATATTGTCATGATAGTACCTGTAAGCAGGCTAACAAAGTCAAATAACAACAAAAAATGAAGGAGTTCATCTGACAGAAATTTGAAAAATAAAAAAATGGAAAGATTTTTTTTTTAATTTTTAAATCATTAAATATATGACAAGAGTTCACCAAACAAACAAGCTAACCATCATTAAGAATGGCGATGACAAGAACCATGAAAGGAGGGAAGTCAAATTTCCAGATGATATTCAACAACAAAAACCCTAGCTGTTAGACAAATATCAGCAGTAAATGACACAAGTTTGATAGTAGGATGCACATTTTTATGTAAACGAATCTAGCTTAAATGGAAAGCTTACCACAATACATATAGTGATAGACATAGCATATATATGGAGAAAGGGGAGTAAAGATAAAGTCTCAGCATTTAATCTAACACAAGTATGGCTTATACCAAGACTTTGATTATATCTGTATGAGGAATGTTATTTAGTATTTAGCTATACAACTGGAATGACGTGGCAGTGACGGTAAAAATCAGCTTTTGGATCAACAACTTGTTGATTTTTACTGTCATGTCATCTTATAACAGTTTACTAAATAACATTTTTCTATCTTTGAATGCATGTAGTTATTGTTAAATTACTGTGTAGTTTTTCATTCTCTAGAAGATTGCACGGCTTGTCAGAATAGCACTAATGATTACACTCAACCCTGGTTCTGTTAGAACAATATCTGAAGCACTGCGGGCAGCATCTGTGGAATCTACCACTGCAATTCCTATGTCGGCTTTCTTCATGGCAGGTGCATCATTTACTCCATCACCAGCCATTCCACAAATGTGCTTTCTAGCTTGTAATCTACTCACAATCTCATATTTATGTTCTGCAGGAGAGAAATATGTGATTAGAAAATTGCGCAAAAAATCGAGTTTGAAGGAGCTTGCTAGATCATTAACAAACAGACTGGCCGGGAAAGACTCCGGCAAAACCATCAGCTTGCTCAATGAGCTCATCAATGGAAAAAGCAGCAAGGTCCCCACCCTTATTGTCACCGAGCAGAGATGAAGAGGGGTACATGTTTGTGCCCATTCCAAGCCGTCTTCCTGTTTCCTTGCCAATTGCAAGTTGGTCACCTGTAGGAGTTATAGAAGAGGGGTACACTATTCATATGTAGGTATCACGAAGAAACTTTTCTCATAATTAGAATGTATATAACCGAACCCTATGCTGGTTTGTCCTAGTACGGAATAAACTTATAATCATGGAATCAACTCGATCTGAGTGCACCACCGATCTCCTCTGCATGCTTTGCCACCCACCATCCTCTGTTAAGCTTTTTCTCGCGCCCCTACCACGATGAGCTTGCAACACCTTCCGATTTCGGTTTCCGACAAGCGCGTGATAGGCTCTTCTTTCTCTTGTCATCGCTTGGTGTGCTTTTATGTTGTTTATTTCCCTATAATTTTGGCTAGCTTTTCCTTTTGGTGTAATTTATGCCTTGTTTTTATTTCCCTATAATCGGTTTTTGTTTTTGCTTATAATAATGCTTGGTCTTCTCTTGCTCAATCTACCTGCTTGATGCTCTTCGGGTTTGTTGCTTTGGTCCAGACTTATAGGTTGTGGATATGAACGTTATCTTGGCTTTCGAGTCAAGGAGGATGAGTTTTGGCTTGGGGTTCTTTACCCTAGTGTTGAGGCATAAGAGCTACCTATACATTAGTTTGAGTCTGTTTAGCGCAGATCTGCTATTTAAATTGAAAATTCATCATAGCTTAGCTGATTTTGTATGAGTCTAGAATGTAATACATTATCTTGTAACCTCGTAGCTTTAGCTGTGATTGCTTCAAAGCTTTTGCTCTGTATTATTTGAGTTTTATGGTCGTTTATCAATAAATGAGATTAAACTGTTTCTTTTTTTACAAAAAAAAAAGGTTAGTAGCTAAAATATAAAATGTATATTTTAAATGATTAAAATAGCCACTATTGCTAGAGATGCTTTAACAAAAATAATACTCTAGTACAACGTCTTGCAACCCTCACGAAGATGATAGGAAAAGAAACTGGATCAGGATCCCCTCAAATTCTTTCAAAATTTGAGGGCTTCAAATTTTGAATCTTGACCGTTCATCTTGATTTTAATGGCAAAAAATAAAAGACTTCAATTTCACATTTAAAGTCAAAACACATTCTGATTTTTTAATTATTAAAAACTAAAAAGCCTTTTATTTTAGACCGTTAAGATCAGGATTGATGGTTAAGATTCAAAATTTGAGAACCTCAAATTTTGAAAGAATTTGAGGTGATCCTGATCCAAAGAAACTAGATATCATGTAAAATTGATGACATGAAATTTTATTAATTTTTTCAGCAGTACATTTTTAATTTTATATTTTTGTAAGTGAAATGAAATTTCCACCGTTAAAACAACTTTTATTTTATTTTTTTCCAAAAAAAAAAAAACAAACAAACAAACTTATAGGAGATCTCTTTTAGTTTTTCTTTAGAGCACCCAAGCCAAATCCATAATTTACAGCCATATTATTATACTGTGTCCCGACATTTTCCGGTAAGAAAGAGAAAGTAATATAGAAATTGAGGGGAAAGGGATATGCATTATGCATAGTTGGATGAGTAAACCCTTGCATGGTCAATTGAATAAGCCAATAAAGGGTAAAGGCTTTTCAAATCACAATTAAGCTTGTGATTAATTACCATTAAATTTTGATCAAATAATGATTTTAAAAGCTATCTCATTTTTTAAAGAACAAAAGAGAGACTTATAGAATTACTTTTTACCCTAATGAAAGTATTAATTGCTTCAAATTGAATTAAATGCTTCAATTTGAATCATTTATTTGTCCAACAAGTTTGACAATTAATTGTTTGCCCTTGATACCTGACTAAAACATAATCAATATCATATTAAGCTGAACTTGATCAGGTTAATTAATCTGACAAGTTTGTCCACCATAATATAACCCAATAAAAAGAATAAGAGAATAATTCTCCCATAAACTTGTCATTAAAGTGAAAAAAATCCTGAGTGATGATCAATGTGCTAATCAACTCAATTCGTTTGACCCTGTTTGTTAACAATTTGAGAAATGTTACGTGCTATCCTGATATTCTCCTTGTGTTCGTCCTCTCGGTCCTAAATGAATATTATTTTCTAAAAAAACAAAAAAGAAAGTGGCCCAACAAGAATTTAGTCTCCCAAATTCCCCCAACAATTAGCCTCTCCTTCAGGGTCAGATTTAAGAGCGGACTCAACAAGCTAGAAAATCTCAACCGAATCTTATTTACAAGAACTTTGGATGAGTGCGCCATGTACAGGAATCCCTATTGAACTAATTTTCCCAAGTCAGAAAAAGACAGTTTCCAAAATCAAATGTGATTAGGGGATGTGTATGCACATTCTGGTCAACCTTCAGTGTCAGTGATGATAAACATTCTTCACTCGAATCTGCAGGAGGCCTCCATGCACATGGCTTCTGCATTAATGGCAAATCTTTGTGCTGCAACATAACAGGATTAATGTGAAACGTAGCTTCATATCTCTTACAAACTTCAAGGAAGAGATCCTCACAAGAGCTTCACAAGGACACTATGCAGCAACTTTTGTAGCTTGGTGTACAGTACCCAGACTTCAACTGTTAACCCCCACACCCACAGTGCAAATTGTAAGTGTCACAATTCAAACAAACAGTAGAAAAGACTACTAAAAATTTAACAAACGATATAATTGGGGAGAAACTTTCCCCATCTGACAATGGATAGGTATACAAAGAATTCCTTCAATGAAGGATATGTACATGTATCACAAAAGAGGTAACAATCTAACCCCCATTCACCTGCGTGCACTGAAAGCTGTACAGTATTGAATTTTCTATTCCTTTTCCTCTGTATGTATCCGGATTAAGATTTTCAGCAATTGTGGGAGAGCCTATTTGAGATCTACTTGTCCAAATAAGTTTTAAATTGCCCAGCCGCCTACTTATGCAGGTGAGCTCATATACCTCTCTCTCACAATTGTTGTTCAAATCTCAATCCATATGTATTGTCTTCATTCCAACCTATCCATCTGTATCCTCTTCATTCCAGGATATCCATATATCCTCTTCATTCCAAGCTGCAACAAAAAGCTTTGCTTCTAGAGGAAACCTATAAAATGTTTCGGGAAAAAAGAAAGGAAAAGATAAAGCTAATGTTGGCCTTCACCTCCATCCAAATTATCGGGACTGACTAAAAATTTCTGAGATTATACATCTGGGACTCTCTTGTAGAAAAGAACATAAGCAGCGGATGTCTTAATCCTGTCCTTGCTGACAGGAAAAACCTTCTCATCATCAAACTCAAACCACATACCATTGCCAAGCTGCATGCGAACAAAATGTATCAGAACACCTATAAAATATTGGAAATCATGTGCATTTACAGAAAAGACATAAAGATGTTCCTGCAAGCACTTTACATAATTGTCATGATAAAAATCCCCAGTTTCTCACTATTTTTTGCTTTTATCATTATTTTATAGCAGTTAAGCCATTATCATAACAAGTCCACTGATATCAATAAACTCAACATTGTAAGGGTGCATGCGGCAGGTAATCTTTACTAATGAATAAGCCAAAGGGGATATGATGGTTGACATTCCTACAAAAATGAAAATACTAAAGAAATGACAATGAAAAAGTGAGAAATGACCACCATTCAGATAACAACAAATTTATTCAGCAATTACATGAGAGGATTAACTGCCACAATTTTATTTTATTTTACAAGTAATCAACATATATCTAAGGCGCCCCTAAGTCCACAGGAAATATACAAAAGAAAATACGTAACTAGAAAGAGCAAGAAAAATAAGGAAATGACTATAACTAATTGTCAAATGAGACACATAAGCAGCTGTCCACATATACAAAGTTTTGAAGAATAAGGATTTAATCTCCTCGGATATCCTCTCTTGATCCTCAAAACACCTAGTCATCATATGCTTAGCACACTATGATACGATATCAATGCTTTTCAATCAATTAGATTAAGGAGAGCAACTTTTTAGTGCTACCACTTAACATCTATGACAATCCTACTTGCTACAAACTGACCTGAAACTCCATTATACCAGTATTCCCTGAACTTTGATGCCCGCTCATCATAAAATTGGAACTACCTCGTATTTCAATTATGGTGTAAATTAAAATGCTTGCATTAGTTTTCATTTCAGGACAAAAGATTGGAAAGGGGCCACCCTCCACTATGATCAATACCACGTCAAAAGTATGTTTTAATCAAGCAATACTGGGCACAACACTCAGTTTGACTTTCCAACCTCTTGCTGGCTGCACTCTCCCAGGAGTGCCGCCTCGTACCCCCTGTCCCTCTTCTCCTTCATCACCTTTCAACCATCTTCTCCCCTCTCCTAGTCCCACCACCCCCCTCTGCCACCCTCTTCCACTGCCCTAAACCCCTTTTCCACCGCCTTCCACCCCTCTTCTCTATCAGATCCAGCCTCCCCTTCCCTAGATCTAGCCTTGTTTCCATCCCACAACGCCCTCTCCCCCATCTTTGCCACTTCTCCCTACCTTGCCGCTCCCCTTCATCCCCCACTACTGCCACTTTCTGCCACCCCTGACCCTCTTCCCTTAAATCTTGCTTCCCCTTTCCCAAATCTAGCCCCATTTCATGTCTCACCACTTTCCTTCCCCCTCTATCATCTCCGCCCTCCACCATCAAGGCTCTTTGGTAAATCACTTTCCCCTTTTAGTAAAAAAAACATGATTTTTCTTTTGTCCTTTTCTGTTTGCCTCTCTTTTTAGGCACTCAGGATTTTTTTTATTTAAGAGGCCATAACAATGGGTGTCCAAATCCAGAATGCATAATGATACCTTCCATTTGTTGCACCTCTACAATGGTAATCTCCCCTCAATGTGGCTCAAGAACAACTAGTCTCACTGCAACCGGATATGTTGTGCTGGATAAGTTCATCTTTTTTTTTTTTCTAATGATGGGGAACCTCAACAAGGCAGCCTTTGGACCCACCCATATAGAGTAAACCTCGGACCTATGCACCACACCCTCGGAAATTTCCCTACACGGATCAGAGTAAATCATTGGCTTTTTCACCAAGGGGTGTGGCCCCAAGAAGAGTTTGCACCTAGCAAGTCTCGAACTTGGGATCTATGTAGTAATACTCCCTAAGACCACAAGCCTTAACCACTAGGTCAACCCCTTGGGGTTGGATAAGTTCATCTTTACTCCTGTGCTAGCCACACCTTTGTCTCCAGCAGTCCCAGTGGAGTCCTCTTTGAACTGCTTTCAAACCATCAGAATCTTCCACGAACCTTCTATTGGACCAAGCTTTTAGCCCATGCCCAATTTTATTGTCTTCTACCGGCATTGTATCTTACTGGTCTGATGTTGTAGTAAGGGTTTCTAGCCTTGTTCTTTTCTCTTCTTGCATGTTATTTGCTTAGGCCAAAAAAGAAAAAGAAAAGAAGGACAAGCATCCAAATTTCCAGCAATAATCCCATCATTTTAGAACATCACACTTGAGATTCTATACAAAAAATTCCAAAGAAGTTTGAAAAGTTTCAGACTTGTGTAGGTTGGAATGAAACCTTTCAATGATAAAGCCTTCTAATGGTAATAGTGTCCACGAAGAAAGAATAACTTGATGGTACACATCCTATATATGGTATCCTATTAAAATGCTAACCATATCTGCGCTGTCATTACAAAAGTATTAGTCAATTTGAAGCTTCCTTAAAATCCCTTCTAAAACTCAGTTTCACATAATAACTAAGCAATGTAGGACTTAACACTCATAATTCTCTTTATAAGCCACCCACTCTATTTGGGCTACTCCTTATCTTCTCAATGTGGGACCGCGATGTTATAAACTCCCCATTTTAAACCCCTAAGGTCCCCGCCAGGGCCTTATCATGATGTGCTCAATTACCATAAGGTGTTACTAGGTGGCTCTAATATCATTTGTAACAACTTAGATAAAAGTGCTAGCCACATCTCACTATCACTCAAAAGGACTAGCACTCATGAACTCTCTTTATAAACCACTCAATCTATGTGTGCTACTCCTCATAATTTTTAATGTGGGACTGGGGGGGTGTTATATTACCAACCAGCAATTGATTTAAAAAAAAAAAAAAAAAATCTCAAAACAGAAGAAACACCACTTACATGAACAGATGCTGTATAGTGACCGCCACCCAAACCTCCATAGTGATTACTAATTGCATACAGCATGTAGCAAGTAGACAACTGGCTGTTCTTGTGGGCAATGTAGGTGGAGAAATCAAGATCATCAACTGGAAAATCAACAAAGGTTTCTAGCTTATTCTTTAAATATTGGTCATATGAGAACCTCTTCAAATGAACAACAAGAATCTCAGGCAATCTCCAGAGATCTAGCTTTTTGATGGCTTGCCGAGGCTTCTTACAGCTAGGGCAGTACCTATAGTGACATATAGAGCAAAGTAATTATACAAAGTGGAATAAAATAACAGCTTGATTTGCAGAAGTATAAGTCAAAGAGGTTTGTCATGGGATAAGGACCAAACCCAATCTGAGGTTAATCATGTAAAAACAATTTCTTTTTTTCATTCTCATTCACCAAACAAAGTCAAGAATAACTGTAAGCAAGAACAAAAAGGTTTTAGAGCTAGAATGAAAAATGAGAGTACACACTAACCACATGTCTTCCAGTCCTAAAGGCTCCTCCTTTAAGAAGGCTTCAAGGCATTTGTATAGAGAAACAGACTCTTGAGGCCTCCTCATGAACCTTTGGGGCTTAAATACCTCCGGCAATGAGCTGAGAAGACCTATATCATACTTCTCAATCATCTTATCTGACCATAAAACAAGCACCTCCAACTCCTTGGTCAACCCGGAGACCAGTACGGGCTCACTCATCTTTATCTCGGACCCTGGTCCTATGTAGAACATGAAGTCAGCACCCAACTGTGTCTCATCCCATGTTCCACAGTCCAAACCAGTTTCTGTATCCAAAACTGTAGAGCTAGTTGCATCCCCCATTTCAGAATCTTCATTAGCAGGATTTCCCACATCATCATCGTAATCATTTGATACATCTTCAATGGGCATTAAAAATGCATTGAGTAATTGCAGAAACTCTTTACGAATATCAGATCCATAAGAAAGATCTGACAACCTTGCTACAAGTGGAATGCCAAATGTCTTCCAAGTTGGTGTAATGCCATAACTGCAAGGCAAGAAAATAGCTATAAAAACGACAAATTTCCAACTTTCAACAAATGCAACACAAGTTCAACAACTTCGAGAGAGATCATGAAGAAGCTGAGGAAACAATTAACAAAAAGGGAGTGCCACCGTAGTACATGGGATGTATAAAGAGAATACAAAAAAATAAAATAAAATATGTTCAATCTAATATCTTAAGTTCAAAAGCTTCAAGAAGTGAAGCAAAGTTGAGAAAGTGAAACCATCCAATCCCATAAACATTATAGCTTCAGATCCAGCATTGAAATTTCCAAACCACCAAGGTTCCTAGCATTCCATTCTCTCCATATACTCCATGAACCTTAAAGTTGCAACATTCCAGATCATACTACTTCAGTGCCTCCTGAAATGCCTTCTATGACAAGGCAACATCCCACCATATTCAGACAAAAAACGCCTTCTCTGAGTGTGTGCGTGTGCACATAGTAATTATCACAAGTGGTTATCATTTACATCCCACCATATTCAGACAAAAATCGCTATCAACAAGATTAAAATCCACCATGTTCTCTAGCATACTAATTGGAAAGGAAAATGACCCAGTAAACTCTCTCTCTCCCCTCGGAGTGCGTAGGCGCATTTGTCTGTTGTATGTTTTTGGTATTGGAAACTTTACGTTTTCTCGTCGGTGGTACTCTGTGATGGTGTATCAGAGCCGCTTTTTTGTTGAAGCCAAAAATTTTGCACTTTCTATACCAGAGGGATGATTAGTGTTATGTATCATGAAAAGAAGCAAGGATGCCTCTTGTACAGTTCACTTGGGTAAGGTCAATGTGGCAGCAGTAACGTTTATCAAGGGGAGGGGCTGAAGACATTTGTGAAAACCTCGAGAGTAGACAATAGAGCTTTCATAGCGCATAGATGCTCTAACAGCCATGTGTGCTTTTGAGCTCTAGTAGAATACGGCAATGGCAGTCGAAAAGGCTTTATCATCATTCTGAAGGAATGAAGAGAATGTGTAGAGTAGTGTTTTGGAGTTGCGAAAGGTGCCTGCTTTCCTCAAATCCTCCTTCGGCGCTAGCTGCATACCCTTGTCTAGCAAAGAGAACCATGGTGGTCCTCAGTTGTAGCGGAGAAGGATTTGGCTGGGCTTGGTGGAAGAAGGTTGTATGCAGAAGCTCTAAAGGGGGTGAGACAAATTCCAGCAAGGGACAACACGTAGGGGAATTTACGGAATTTTAGATGGAAAAGAACAAAGGGGACGAGGTGAAAGAGGCAGGGAAACAATTGGGCCAGTCTCCAGGAATCATGGAATTCAAGTTGGCCATGATAGTACAAATGTCCTCAAGGGTTATATGGGGGAAAACATGGATTTTTGCACTCTTAGGAACATGATGGTATTCCTAATAGAGGAATTGGAACATTGCATTGTCAAGTTAGAGGAGGGCCAAGGTGTCATTGGGGCTGAGAGTGTTGTAGAGGGGCTTGATCACCACGGCTCAGGTGCGCACTTGTTTGACTCGTTTGGGGTGGCCAGGCCCAAAAAGGTGAAAGTTTGAGCCTTGATTAAGAATCAGGCTCATTAGGTGTTTTTTTGCCCAATTTTTATAGTCAACCTCGACCCACATGTTCAGAAGCAGTGCAGAAGCAAGCTCATGTTCCTTTTTTTATCAGCTTGGCAGACCACAACAACTGAAGCCCACATCAAGGGGAAGAGCGTCTAAGTGTTTGAACACGTGCTAAGAGCTTGGGACCACTTTGGTTAAATACGGCTTGGGTTTTACGTCAAACTTGACCTCGGCCCACTAACCTTAAGTGGAAAATTAAGTCAGGCTCAAGAGATTCATCTTCAAGTGAGGGTGTGGATTCAGGTCATCCCTCCGCTCAACCTGCTAGCGCTCCAGTAGCTCCACAACCACCTCCCATGACTATCGTCAATCACTTTGGTGGAGACGGGAAGGGCATTCAAGGCAATTTGAGCAGTGTAGGTTACGCATCCAAGGCAGAAGGTTCTTTTTCAAGGGCATTAACCACAACCACCCAAGTCAATGATGCTGTTGCCTATCAAAGTTTTAAGTCCAAACTATGTAGGTGCTGACCAAGTTGCAAAAGTTTCAGATGTTTGTCTGTGGATGGATGGATTTATGGAGGCTACCGGCAAAGAGTGGCAAGAGAGTTATAGGGTTTGATCTTTCGTCGTTTTGGCACACAAAGTGTCATGCGTAGAAGGGTAGTGGAATTGTTGGATAGCTAGAGAGGCGAGTTGGAAAGTCGTTGCATTTAAGAAGCTTGGAGGATGGATTTTCTATGCTTAATGTGGTGGATTTGAAGAGAATGCAATGTGAGGAGCTTTGAAAATTGTGAGTGACTGGTGTTAGAATTAAAAGCTTATATGTTAAAATCTCTTTATGCTTGGATGGCGGTGTACAACAGTCCTTATTTTTTTAGTTTTACTTGATTTCTTTTTGACAAGTAGTTATAATGAATTCTTGACTTGTGTTCTTTTTCTCCCTTAATGAGTCTCTCTTATATACTTCCTATTGTATTTGGTCCCTCTACGCTTTCTAATGAGATTAATTAATTTACTTACACCCAAAAAAAAAAAAAAGGTAAACAGGAAACAAATGGGAAAGACGAGGAAGCATGTTTCAAAAACTTCAATGGTATATGTAAAGAGGATAAATTTCAGATTGGACTAGAATGATACATCATGAGAAACTTGGGCAAATAGAAAAGTCATAAGAAACCCACATGAAAACCTTGCCAAAGTAAGCACTTCAACGACTTATATGATTTAGTTGAAGATTATAACGTACTTAATGTACTTATAAGTCCAAATTTGAAGTTCACAAATATTTCTTTCTATAATGTTTGTTCAGAAAACCTTCATCATGTTTTAAACATAACAATAACTAGGAACCCTCTATTGTTGATGACATTAACAAGAAGGTATTGGGCAGTGTAGATAGAAAGATCTTTGGAGAAGAAGGAAAAAGAAAGCAACAGTATACCTTCCAATACCCCTTTTTTAAGAAAATTTTCAAACTATATGTCAATATTTTTTTCCTTTTGCCAAGTTTGTTCTTTATTTATTTATTTTTTACTAAGCCCAATCATGCTGCATCCATAGCATTATTAGACATGAAGCCTCCTCCTTGGAAGCCTAACTAGGCAATTACCTCTAGACCAAAAAAGAAGCCTTTCTGGTCCAAGTTTAAGCGTCTGTGGTAGTAATTAGATCATTAATATTTTTCATTCTATGTTATATTTGCTTTATCAGAAGTAAAAGCGATTTTTGCAATTTCTGTACAATTTCCGTACTTCTGGTTATGGGCCACGAGTCTTATTTTAGTAGTATGTTATATGTGGCCTTCAGCTTAGTTAAGCTCCTTACTGTTGGTAGTTTCCAATTAGACTCCTCATCAACTTTTTGTTTTTTTTGAGAAGTAGACTCCTCATCTTATTTAATAATAGGTTTATGGGAGGCATGAGTACCTGGTTTGCTCCTTTCCTTTCTCATGCAGTTCACAGCCCCTTGACATATTCAAATTCTTTCCAACTTCAAGTCAAACTCTTTACCTTACGTGGGAAGACATTGATTACCATGAACGTGGTACATATTCCATGGAACAGTTGGTTAAGTGCTCCAATATTCCAGCAATTACACAGAAATTCTATTATGTAGTTCACTGATTAACAAGACTTGCTAAGGAAAAAACTTGATTTGTAAAAACAACCAATTATGCCTAAAGACTGTCAAATAACCATTTCGACACTTGCTAAAGAAAAAAATACTTGATTTGTAAAAATAACCATAAGAATCTAATTGAACTTACTTTTCCACCTGTTGATGCTTGAAGACAACTATGGGGGATTTCTCACTATCTTTTGGTAACCGATAAGCAACAAGTCTGTCATCATCTCTGATCAAGGCTATTGAACCAGATGGCTCCAGCCAATTCAAAATTCGATTCATGACTATCTACAAATCGCCTCCATGAGATTAGTGCTCAAAGTGGAAAAACAAACGCACACAACATGAGAAAAAATAAGATCAGGCATCTGTCATGTAGGTCCCACATAAATACACACATACATACATATATTGGATCATTTCACTCTCCACTTTTACTTTGAATGACTTAAATTACTTTACTAAGCAGGGGAAAATATTCATATATCAAACCATCTAAATATCAATGACAGAGCCAACATCACAGTGATATAAAAGTGCCACAGAACACACATAGTGATGACCAAAATGTGCCTTTTTCTGTTAGTATGTAACTGACACATGGGACCTGAATTCATGACCCCCACCAACCATACCATTCTTATTGCAGATGGCAGTGCCATTTGACCCCAGAGGCCATTGGCATAATGTTGACCAAACTCTGATTGCATGCAAATCAATAATTCCTTGAACATGGTTATAGGATAGCCAAAGTGCCTATTATTATGCTAGAGAATCAAAGTAGCCACCCCAATATAGGATGAATATGATAATTAAGTTGTTAGAGAGCTCCTTCTCCAGATATAAGATTGAGATGCAGTAGGCTCCCATATACAGACACGAGTGTGTGTGTGTGCATAATGATATGCCACAAACCAACACTCAAAACATATATGAAGCAACATACCTCAGCCACTAACAGGGTTTCGTCATCTCTTAACGAACATGCAGCACTTAAGGCCTCAATAAGATCTGTGAGTCTCCCACTATTTGGCACAGTTATGGTATAAGCAGATGGCAATGTAATCCCATCAGTGCTCACAATTGTCAATGTCATAGTCCGCAATGTTGTTGAAGGTAATGGCAGTGATAGGTACATAAATGGATCAAATGTGACAGAAACCTTCTTGCAAAGAGGGCAAATCAGCGTTGAACGGTACTGACCCTATAATGTAAGAAACAATCATTTAAAACAAAGATGATTTAACGCATAAGCTTTTCATTAGTAATCCATCCAAATAATTAAATACAGATGCAACTTCCACCTCAACGTACAAAATAATTAAAAGCTCTGACTGTTTTTCAGAGTAAGCTCTTGGAAGGATTAATTATGGTTGCATCAAAGACTTGAATGAAGGAAGAAGCTATACTATTGAATACAGCACTACATGTAATAATAGAAATCTCTGCATAACTAGAGGTCAAATTTTCACATCAAATGCAAGATAGAAACTCCTGTAACAGCTAACTCACTTGGCATGCATCAACAATTATGGAATCATTGCGAGCAAGGTGATTCTTCCAATATTCAGCTGCTACTTCTTCATCTGGATGGCCCTCAACATCATTAGCTTCAATATATGGCTTGCATTTTACACGATTTAAATCTTCGTGGAGTCCATCCAGCAGGAAAGCAAGAAATTCCTAGATAATAGAAATTTAACATACAATGAAATTATTATTCCTCTTGCACATCACAAAAAAATGAAAATTCATATCTTTTTTTTTTTTCATTTGGCACCGGGTATCCGGAGCTTCACTCCGACTAATAATGAAAATTCATATCAGACAGAGAATACAAGGAAACTACAATGATACTTATAAACAAAAAATAACTTCACTAACTTGAGAATCATGCTGATTATAACCACTGAATTGAGGAGCAAAATGAACAAGTTTTGACTTGAACATCCTTGGAGCCACAGGCCTTGTTCCTGGCACCCATAGCTTCCTTAATAGATCTCCAAATGCAAAAGCAAGTTCCCCCTGAACAAGGTGAACATATTTATCGAAAGATAAAAGAGTTACAAAAAAGTGCTATATTCAGACATGACCAACTAGTCAAAAGATTAATATAACATAAATATAAATCTGCATACTTTCATCCCCAAAGGGTTATCATAATTTATCTCCTTTTGGTAGTCTCCTAGGAAATAATCAACAAGCTTTGGCGTATGCACCAAGCACTGGATGGCACTGTTCATGAAACAAGTATTTCCAAGATTTTGTAATCCTGTCAAGCCCAAGGAACAAGCTCCTCTATAGCTATCACCACTCTGTGAAGAGTTAGTCAAAGTTAAAAAAGAGTCCACTATATCAGTGCTCCGATTCATCTTAAAAGAATCACTGCAAAAGGAACCTTCCATCTTGGACTGTACTAGAGCCATCTCATCATTCTTCTCATCTCTACCCTTTAGAGAATCGGAAAATCCATATACTTGCAATTCAAGAAGAATCTGCATGGCCAACATGCAACAAATGAATGAATAAACTGACTAGACAGTTTTCACAAACTTACATAAATTGCAAAAATGGCTTTAAAACTAAAGTTAACTAAATATTTAAACTCCAATGATTGCAAAAGATAATCATTAACTATGTACAATTACCAAGGGCTCAAGCAACCAATTTAACACCTTTTCAACCATGATTTAGGATGGTCAATAACTAGCAACCTCTGAAACTTGTGTTGCAAACATCCTATCAGATTACTCATCTAGAGTGTAATTTTTCAAATATCAGATAACACATTATCAAATTTAGTAACAGAATGGGTAATTTCGATTCTTTTGTTATGCAATTTAATGTACACATAAAATTACTTTAGCCTCATATAACCTATATATAAAAAGACAAAAGAAGGAAACACTAAGGTATAATACTTTCTCCTATAGAAAAAAAAAATGTCAATGCACACATGCAAGAGACTAACCTTGGGCATACTACTTGAGATTATGACAACAATACCAATGGAGTCATCCCAAAAATTCAAACCTGATCACCCAAATTCACAATCATGCTAATTAAAAAAAAACACAGCAACAGTAGATAATTAAAGCACAGTTGGAATCTTCTCCTTCATCTAGTTGTGTTTTTTTTAATTAGTAAATCAATCTTATTATTAATATTTTTGAAAGGAAATCAATCTTATTAAAAAAGTATAGAAGGATGTAACCCTAGTACACAAGAAGTATATAAGAGAAACCCCTAATCAGAAGAACATTCATCTAATTGTAAAATATAAGCAGTTGTAGTGAGAAAGCATTTCCCCAAAAAGACAGATGAATCTAGATTTTTTCCCTACACGATACTTCAAGGTCACTATGTCATCAACAAACAAGGCATAAATGCAACGTAATAAGTCCATAAACTGTAAGTGATATATTTGCATATATCTTTATTGATATTTTAGAAGTAGAAACAAGCAAAAGACGCCAAATGATAATTAAACAAAATACCTCTTGAGAAGGATCTGCTCCTGAGAAGGCCAACCACTAAAATTAAACAGAGAAGTCACCCTCATGGCCAGACCACTTGAAAGCATCTTTAGGATCAGAAATTATCTTCTTAACGGATTAATCTTTTTGTTTTGATGAATAACCATTGAAATGCAACTTCTTATCGAATTAATCTAAAGCAATATTCTTTCCCTAATATCAATATTCCACACACAAATAAATGCAACAAAATTAAAATTTCTTAAAAAAAATGCTTTGGTATAGCTCCTTAAGATCCCATCTTTGCAGAACATTGATATTCCACACACAAATAAACGCAAAGAAATTAATTCCCCCACCCCCCCCAACAAAAAATAAAAAATCAAGACCTAATTTACTATAAGTATGATGGCAATAACACACTATTTATCTTCAAATAAACTATTATCCACCATCACCCAGAGAGCTTTTGGTGAATTTCTGGCCCAAACGACTTCATACACAGACAGAATATGAAATTTTAACAAGATAATAGCAATCAGATCATTTAACTACTTGCCTCTGTGCCTGCTTGTCCAGGAGAATCATTGCGCAGATTAATTCTGTCATTCAGGAAAAATTGGGTTGTCTGCCCTGAGAAGTCCCAAATGCTTAACTGTCCAATTACATAATAGGGTAAATATCATTGCACAAATTATGGGGCAGCACAAATCATCAGAGATTTTTGAGAAGAGATATTAACCATCTCCAAAAAGAACAAAAAAAAATTGCAACGTAAAGATGGAACTCACAGGATCAAACTCGGAACTGAAAATACTGCAGGCTCTCTTGTAAAAACCAAGCACATTGTCCTGAAAATTGCAGTCTAATGTCAAATACAAGATGTAAGGAACCCTATCTAAAACACCCTGGTTTAAAAAGTTAAGAACACAATCAATGAATTACTGGGTATACTATACAACAAATTTGAACTCTTTCAACCAAAACCACATGACACGGGCATCAAACAATGTACAAGACATCAGGCATCAGGCATCAGGCATAAGAATCAGAATACAGTTCATTGCCACAACTAAAACTTTAAAAAAAAAAAGTAAATTCAATCTTATTAGAAAACACAAAGCGGCACAACCCAAGTACATGGAGAGTATACAAGGACATCCAATTAAAGAGAAGATGAACACAAATCCAGAAATTCTAGAAAATTAGAGAATCGAGAACTCTTGAAAGCAACCATCAACCCATAAAGAATGTTGAACATCAAAGTCTTTAACGCTAAACCCATTCTCTCACCATCTTCAAAATTTCAAACAAAAGGAACCATCCTCCAGACATCTATGCAACAGTGGGTATCAAACAGACCCCTCCAACAAGCCAACAACTCCACCACCCATTGTAACATGACCCACTCTACCCCAAAAAGACTGGACACAAATACCCACAAAACTCTTAACTACATCGCAGTGGAGCAAAAGATGGTTGATGGATTCCCCACTCTTCTTGCACATGCAACACCAATCTATCACAATGACATACCTCTTTCTCAAGTTGTCCAAGGTTAAAATCTTTCCTAAGGCTGTTATTAAAACAAAGAAAGCCACTCTTGGAGGGGCCTTATTTCTCCAAATGCTCTTCCAAGGGGAAGAAGAGCCTGCGGGAGGGCTAAGTGCATGATAAATAGATCTAATCTCGAATGTTTTCTTTTTGAAAGGGGTCCAACAGATTCTATCCTCACTACCTTGACTTATCCTGAGAGAGTACAATAGATTAAAGAATGCAGAGACCATCTCTACCTCCCAATCATGCCTTGGTCTAATGAAGGTGATATCCACCGCAAGAAATCACTCGTAAACAACATATGGTCTGCCACCAATGCCTACTTAAAACGAGTTATATTAAACAACATTGGTCAAGAAGCCTTTTGGGTCTAATCACCAAACTAAACATCTTGCCAAAACCTGATCTTAGACCCATCTCCCACCTTAAGACTCAAAAATCTAGAGAAGTCTCTGCACACTCCTAATGTTTATCCACATCCCAACCCCATAGGGTCCAAACACCTCATTGGAAAACCACCCTCCCAACATGCTGCCAGATTTAGCTTCGACCACTGATCTCTGCAAGGCCTCCCCCTCCGTGGCATAAAGCCAAAACCATTTCTCTAGAAGAGCTTAGTTAAACAACAAGAAGTTTCTAATCCCCAAACCGCTTAAAGAAAACAGAGTACAAATCTTTGCCCAACTGACTAGGAAGAATTTAAACTCATCACCAACTCTGCCACAACTAAAACTTCTGCACCAGATATTAGAGTTTGCAAGGTTGGGTGACTCGGTGGAGATAAATAGAAAACAAAATTATATGCAACAACAAATGAAGCACTTACAAAAATAAGTACTTTTATAATTGATAAAGGATATTAAAAGAAGGAAAAGAGAATGAAGCGAAACTAAAGGGGAGGATAGTTTATCAAATAAGTACTGAACCTCTTCAAGCAACAAGTTTGACACTCTAAAATATCCATGGTAAGGACAATCAATATGTCTAGGCTCTAGCACACCATTTCAATTGTTCTTCTACTAGTTAGGAGTTTCTCTTGTATACTTCTTGTGTACTTGGATTGTGCTTTTTAATGAATTGTGGTTACCTATCAAAAAAAAAAGAGTCTACAACGGCTGGCGGTGGCAGTGGAAACACAAATAGAAGAGTATATACAAAACTGACCTTTTGGCTCACTTTTACCACCAATGAATTTGTTTCCCACAAAACAGAAAGCCTAATTTGTATAGGAAACACATCCTGCGAAGAATCTCCTGCACCATAGTGACTGCCAATATCCTTTACTGCTACATTAAGATCATTATACCTACAGAAAGAGTAGAAGCAATCAATACCAATGCATCATGCAAATTTATTGATGCATTAAGATAGTAATGTTGAGCAAATTTCAGGCAAACCATCTCTATATCATGCAAATTCAAAGAAGACCGGAGGGAGAGAGAGAAGTATAGATGTGGAAGTGGACAAGGAGGAGGAGGGAAAGAAGAAAGAAAGAAAGAAACAGGTTTCACCTATACTATAAATCTCTCCTTCACACCTTCCTAAGCACCTGATACATGTAAAATAAACAGTGCAAGCTGCCCTTCTATAACTTGACAGGGTAAAATGCATAGATAGCGAGTTATGTACATACTGTTAATTAATAAATGGCAACATAGAATTAATTCAGCCGACTCCAAATTGTTGGAATGAGGCTACATTAAGTTGTTGCTCAGGGTTGCTCAGCACCACCGAATGATCATAAGGATGTACTAACCTCACTCCAGGTTTGAGAAATGGCATTGACTTCCCAAATTGTAAAGAAAAATCTATCTTGTTCACAAGATATTTTAAACTTGACCTCCATTATGGGCAAAAGGCCTCGAAATATGCTGATGTTATGCTAAAATAACTTCATATTTAATGTTGCCTTATGCAGCACCAAAATTAAGTAAAAGGGTAAGGTGCGATTCAAACTTAAGTAGGGTGCTTCCGTATGTCTCTCCATGCATAATTTAAATCAAACATCTCATTCACCTGAAATGACATCCTCATCTTCAAAACCAATTCACCATAGCCAATCTCAACCAGTATATTGTCACCACCATCACAAGTTTTCCATTAACACCACCTCGACAAGTCCTACTACCATCACTACCACCTCTCTCTCCCGATTTCGAGGATATTTTCAACTTCAGCATTTGTGCTCTTCATTTATAATAGCAAAATACAACTAATCCTCAGTTTAGATGCCTAAAGAAAACTACTTTCTTCAGCAGTTGTGTCATTCTTTTATGATAATAGGATGCAAATAATCCCTAGGTTCAATGCCCAAGGAAAACTACATTCCTTGTTATTTTTAGAAACAACATGACAAATGCCAAGTTACAATCAAGCCGCATCTACAGTACTTATGGTCTTATTTTATGACATTAGGATGCAATGAATCCCTGGGTCTGAGCTGAACGAAAACTGCTTAACAAGTTTTCTTTTATACAAGTACGAAATATCATTATAAAAAGCACAAAGGCGCAACTAAAATATACAAAGAGTATATAAGAGACACACCTAGCTAGAAAGAGAGAACATGTCAAAAAAATCATGAAAACTAAGCAAATTAAAATCTAAAGAAGTTGTCCAATGAAAAAGAATTTTTAAAAAGAAAAACTTAAGCTCTGTCACCATCCTCTCAATGTCTTCAAATTTTTTATCATTTCTTTCCCTACAAAGGCAACACAAAAGCCAGAACATAACCATCTTCCACACAGCTGTGCTCTAAGGATTGCCTCTCAATCTTCTCCTACAAGTAAAAAGGTCTACTACTCTCTCAGACATGACCCAAGCTAACCCAACACGACTGTTAATAGCACTAGCAATCTCACAATGGAGGAGGTGATCCACAAACTCTCCACTCTTCTTACACATAAAACACCAATCAACCACATTAACATGTTGTTTCCTTAGGTTATCCATAGTGAGGATCTTCTCTTTGGGTGGTTGTCCAAGCAAAAAACACTGTTTTCAAGGGAAACTTATTCTGCAAAATACTCTTCAAAGGGAAAAGCGTGCTATTATGAGGCACAAGCATGTTGTAGAATGATCTAACGCCAAACTTTCCCCTCTTTGGGGAATCCCAAAGAAGTTTGTCTTCATCTTCTTGTCTCAATCTAAAGGAATACAACAAATTAAAAAATGAAGCAAAGGCATCCACCTCCCAGTCATGAACAACACTTATAAAGCTTACATTCCACTTAGGGGAATCAGTGGATAACTCAAAGGAATCTGTCTCCAAAACATGCTTCACACAAACAATACTATACAAATCCGAGAAAATATTCTGAAGGACCTCATCCACATATCACTTGTCATGCCATAATCTAATTTTACAGCCATCCCCCACCTCAAATCTAGTATTAATAGAAAACTTTATCCAACCCCTTCTAATATATTTTCACAAACTCACCCCATACAACCCATGAACCTTATTAGAACATCACTCGCCCCACGAGCTGCCATATTTAGAATCCACTACGACTCTCCACAATAACTCTCTCATGCATATAGCACCAAAGCCATTTTCCCAAAAGACCATGATCCAATAGAATCAAGTTTCACACCTCCAACCCTCCACCAATCGAAGAGAAAACATTGGACCAGCTTACCATGTGAAATTTGAAACCATCACCCAGCCCACCCCATAAGAAATCACGTTGAAGCTTCTCTAACCATTTACAATCTAAATTGTTCATATCAATGTCATATTGCAAACAATTTACGATCTAAATTGTTCAAGTGGAGACTACATTAATCTACATTCTTGACATATTTTTCCATGCACAAATAAATGGGGAAAAAAAACATAAAATAAACCATGACTTTTAAGGGGAAGACCAAACAGATGTTTAAAGGAAAATAAACACTTCAAATCAGCATCTTAGCTACTACCTATAAAAAAGCAATCTAAAATGTAAAACAAACATTTTTTCCACATCAATCTTTTCTTACTCATTGTGCTATTCAGTAAGAACCATATTAATCAAATGATAACTTATTAAAAAGTTCTGGTAGAACCATTATAATGGGTATTAATGGCTCAGAACCAATATAATTCTCACAGCTTGATCAAATGATAAGATGTTCACGGTACATGACCTCTTGCATGTTGTCAACAACAACCATTTTGCAAAAAGAAGAAACCAAAGGAAAAATTCACAACATAGAAGCAAATGTATATTTCCTCACCACTTGAGGGCCCGCAACCACATTGCTTCAGGAACCAAAGCGTACTCACGGCTTGAAAACCCTTCTCTTGCCTTATTACTTTTCCCAGAATCCTCTTTCTTCCTCAAATGCAATACAATTTCGGAGTCAGTGTCATCACTCACTGACACAGAGTATAAAACACCTCCTGTTTTATCATCATCACGCTGCTGCGACTCCTTCCACCACCTGAAAATCCAATGCAAACACAATGAGGCCACATAAGAACACATATTCCCTTCTTGAATGCGTTACCTGCGTCCAACCCACAACCATTTCTACATCCATAAAGCACAGCAATACGCCAAACTCTCACACAAACTCTAATTTGGAGCAATAAAATAACAGCGACAAGTCCATTTATCTCATTTACCATTTTCACTAATTTACCCAACAGAAACTTATCATGTCAAAGAATCTCACTCACACACTCGATAAATCTCCCTTCAAAATTTCACTGCGAAATTTCCTATGGAAACAAACGAAGCCTTACGACACTCTCTCTGGAACTTCAAATTCCATGCTTAGAGCACAACAAAACAAACGAAAACCTCCCAAAATCAAACTAAGCCTAGTAAGTAACAAAGCATCAAACATGCCCACTACTTCACCGTCCTACACATCCATTTCGTTTTTCCTTCGCTTTCTGGGCAGCCAAGCAGCCAAAAACGAAGAGGAAGTAAGGGAGTGGAAAATACCTGTAGGGAACCAAGTAGACCTTGTCAACGGCGTTGGCGTCCTCGTCGTCATCGTCTTCGTCGAGGAGGCGTCGTTGAGGGCGGAAGCGGTAGTCGGAGTCGAGGTCCCAGAGGTCTTCGGCGGAGGCGGAAGAGGAGGAGGAGAAGAAGAAGTTGTCATCCATAGTGAATAGGGCTAGGGTTCTGGAGGCGAGGGCGCGTGCGAGGGACCTGCAGAGGTGGAGCGTGGAGAGGGAGAGGTGGACGAGCTTGAGCGAGAGGAAGCGGGTGGGTCTGGCTAGGAGGAGCGCGAGACGGAGCTTCTCGTAGAGACGGCGGGTCATGAAGCCATGAATGACTCACTCCCTCCCCTCTTTGTGCGTGAGAGAGAGCAATTGGCCTCCGAGTTACGAGACCCACTTGGCGCTGCCCAAGGCACGCGTGACGGGTGGGATCGGTGGATTGGACTTTGGAGTGGTGCTGGGCGGAGGAGTGGCCTACACGCGCTTACGACGAGAGTAGAGGGGTGTGAGGTGGCAGTCTAGATGGTTCAAAAGTGTTTTGCTGCCACCCGTAATGTACACGTGGTAGGAGGGTCCCTGATTGGCCCCACTTTTTAATCAACTAGATTGGGCTTTTACGGTTAGACCTTGGGCTTATATAATGGGCCGAAGAAGCTAAAGATAGCTACAGATGAGATGAGATTTGACTGCATATCTGTAATGAGATAAGGGGACGATCCCAGTACAAATAGTTGTGGGTTTGCACTACATAGTATTGGGCTTCTGTTATTCTTGTATGCATCCAGGGTTTACTTTATCGCAAATGATGCAGTTAATCGCACGACCAACTTCAAACTACGAAAACTTGCAAAAGAGATTTTTATGGGTTTTTTTCGTGTGGCTTTAACTATGTGTCGTCCTCTTAGTGAAGTACATCCTCTGTCAGATGTTTCTTGATGGTAATACTGATAGAGTAACAAGACAATTATCCTCCACACTATGTCTTCCGTTGTTATCTAAGCAATGGGCTACTTCATTTTCTCGGCCCACGGTTTTGGCCCAACTATCTAACCCAGGTTTGTATTCTCACCTCAAGATTGGTCGAGTGGACACTTGACATGTCAATTATTATACTTAGGATTTGTGGGTTCGTTTGGTAAAACTTTTTATATTATGCTTTCTACTTTTTTGTTGTGATATGACATGAAAATTGAGATAGTTTTAACTTTTGGGTCTTTTGTGTATTGAGTTATTTATTAATGTAATGAGTGTTGTGTCCCAAGTTGAGAAAATATAAAAGAGAAAAGGTGCTTAATATGTTTAAGTAGATCTTAGCTCATTAGCTTGGCTTTTGAGTTAGACTTGTGTTCAATTATATATATTAATGTACGTTTTATCTCCCAACAAATAATATCAGAGCCATGATTACTTTCTTAAAATGATGAAGAGTTTGGTCAATGCGAAGAGACTCACAAGTTTAGGGAGGTGTTGTATCTCACATTGAAAAAATATAAAAGAAAAAAGAGTGTTTAATATACCTAAATGGACTTTAACCCATTAGTTTAAACTTTTAAGTTAAAGTTGTGTTCAATTATATATATTAGTATACTTTTGGTAAAAACTTCATAATTGCTTTATTTCTCAACAATTAATACTTTGATTTTTGTTTAAAAGCGAAAGAAAAGTCCAAAAAAGTGTTTCCAAACAAGCCAATACACGAGTTAATATAATCAAAACTAAACCACATCCTTGTCTCTGTCTCTCTCATATTATTTTCAATTGTATTGGCAAATTTTGAACCTACTTGACGGTCTTCTCCACAAAGAGTTTTAAATTAGACGGCTAACATTTATGCCCAATCTGCAACCCCTGACAACTAAATTATGTGCCTGATTTGCTTTTAGATTGAGTGGCAATAAGGTGACATTGTTAAATTTTGAAGGCAGGCATAGGTGAGACCATTGGGAGACAGTAAAGGACCATAGCATATCTGATGTTTCATGCCAATTTATTCACCTCTAAGAAAGTCAGGCACCTTTTGAGTGCCTCAAACAACTAGTCATGAAGATGTATCCTTTTTTCATAAACGGTAAAGTGCAATTTTCATTTCAATTAAAAGGTTGTCAATTTTTAATACAACTCAAGAATCTAATATGTACTTAACATAAATCGTTTAATTAAATGAATCGGGTTAGGGTCAACACAACATAAACTTGACACAATATTAGAGGAGGCTGGCGATTTTTGACATGACCTGCAAACCCAATACAAACCCAACAAAAAATTAACGAGTTAGGGTTGAAGAGCTTGACACGTTTAATTAAATGGGTCGAGTTAAGATTAACCCATATAAACATATACTCATATCTCAATACGATCCCGTATTCGACAGACAGTGTCCTAATCGTTCACGTGTGCATGATTGATAATCTAGTGTGAGAGTGGAATCACCATAATTCTTGTCCCATCTTTTGAAAATCCCACAAGCTTTTGGACTTGTCAACAAACTGAAAGAAAACAGGGAAAGATAATTCTTGTGATGAGCAATGACTACTTTTATTTTAGTGTAGGTGGGAACTTTGGTGAGGCAAAATGGTGACCTTAGGTTCATTTATAGCATAACAAAAAAGAAGGCTGTCGTCCAATGTGAAGGCACCATCCCTGGGATTCTTTCATGATCCATCTGGGGAGCAAAATCAAAGTGGAAGATGTGGCCCTCAAACGCCCTCTCCCTACCCTCCACTAATGCCCCTATAATCATGGCCTCCATTTAAAATGTCAAAAGATCCATTCCATCATTCTTTCTCCATCCAAAGGATGACCTTCTCTTTTCTTTTTTTTTCCTTACAAGCATTTGAAACCAGAGGCCTCAAATGGTGACCTTAGCCCTCCCCCAAAAGAAATTTTGAAAAAAAAAAAGATTCTATCCCTAGCCCACTAAAAAAGAATTTCGTAAAAAGAAAATTCATACAATAACTCGATCTCCTAGAGAAATAAAATTTTATATAATTTCCGCTCAAAATATGATACGACACGTTTTCACACTTTTTTCACCTGTCCATTACTATATTTTAGAGCTTCCTTCCCAAAAATAATATTTGATAAATCTCTTTCATAAATGACTAAAGTCTAGAGGAGACTTGGTAATTTAATGAAATCTCTTTCATCATTTAGTTCTAATCTTCCTCTTTGTCCTCCTCCTCCGCTCCTTCTTCTCTTAGCTAATCTTATTGAATTGTGTTGTTTTAACCGGATTATTGATAGAATTAATTAACTTTAGTTGTTAAACGTTACTATTAGACCCCGTAGAGGTCACACCCACATTGATAGACATCACAAAACTTGCTAAACTATAGGCTGCCTAAATAGACATGTCAAGTCGATTCGTGTTGCTTTTTTTCTATGATAATGATTTATTTTTCCTTAGCACATTAAGTTCATTGATGATGGTTTTGTTGTTTTTCCTTTTTCATTTTTGGATTACTTGTTAAAACAAAACAGATTATAAATACAAAAGGAAAAAAGCAAAGCAAGGAAGAAAGGCATCCTAATTGGTTGGCAAACAAGAGCCACTAGAAGAAATTTTCATTTCTTTTTCTTTGATGATACGTAATGGTCATACACATGGAGGCCCATGAGGTGGTGCACAAAGTGCTTGCCTCCTTTCACTATTTGTTAACTCCTGTTTGGCAGAATTGCTGCTTTAATGAGTTGTCACAATAAAGAGTTTGCATGTTTAGGGCAAATCTGCTCTTTGAATACTCCATCCATTAACTCTTTTTTTCTGGCTAAACATGGGTGCATAGTTGCAAGGTTTCCATCAATCTCACTGCTTCTCATGTTGAAGGGAGATAAAAAGGGTTGGGACCATTTCCTTCCATGATTCCTTTTGTTCACACATTTTGCCTTCTTTCCTTGGAAATGACATTGAGAAAGTGCTCCTACTATTGCTTGAAAATGATATTTCAACCTTCTAGACCCTCTAAAATATTCGATCTTTAACGGTTCTTTGATTTCTGCTTCACCGTTTCAAATGATTTCTTTTTTTTCATCACTATACAACTACGTACCTCTTAGTCTCTCCATTGGAGCTAAGTTAAAATGGGTTTTCTTTGTTCATATCCACACCGTCTACTATGGGGCGCTATAACCAAATATCGCTAGTAGCTTTTTCGATTACCTTCGAGGATCTCCTTTGGGGTTTTGGCTTGATTGCTGTCAATATTGAATTTTCTTTTTAGTCTTTTCATATAGGTGGCTTACGCATTACCCTAAATTTTCTCATTGATTTTTTAGTTAGATTAATTAGTCTCTGTTGGATTTCAATGGGTGCACTAATCTGACCCTCTTTTTTTTTTTTTGTCTACAGAACTTTGTTAATCACTCTTGATTGCAATCATATGTGATAATTATGTTACCCTTGACCATCACATTAGATATTAACTATTAAGGCCATAATTTTCAATTTGTAAGTCAACATATTGATTTGAACTCTACTGTCAATATTATTAGCCATGTAATTGATTAATCTCAAAGGTTAATCAAGCAGAAGTATTAAATTGATAGATTGTTTAAACTTTAAGGCAAACATTGTTCTACTCTAAAGGTTGGCTTGATGGTTGTTCAAACAAAGTGTTTCATAAATCATTTTAATCTAAGTAATTCTAAGGGATTAATTGATCAATTGTGCTCAAGAAGCTTGACTATCACCCGCATAAACTCATTAGCAAAAGTATTAAACTGATAGATCGATAATTGTAGGATATATTTTTTTCTGCTTTTTTTTTTATTTGAGTATATTGTTGGAAGTACGTCCACCTTTTTTATTTTTTTTTTTTTTTGGTGTTTTGTCCATGTAACCCATTCCTTAAAATAAATAAATAAAAAATGATGGTTCTTTAACTAAAGTGTCTCGTGAAGCATTTTGATTGAAGAAAAAGGGATTAATGAATTACTCAAAGAATTTTGTCCTTTAACCTTTATTTTTCCTCGTTCAATTAAAAAGAAAATTATTCAAAGATTTTGAATATCTTGCTTGTACAAAAGGAAAAGGCCAAAAAAAAAAAAAGAAGAAGAAGAAGAAAAAATGAAAAAGAGAGCAAAATATCGCTAGTTTGTTGGTTAAAATGAAGTGGTAAATGATTTTTTATTTTTTTGGTGATAATTGGTCTAAATTACAAATCATTCAATATGGTATAAAAAATAATTTATAAGTTAATTGTAGTTAGCTTAAATTACAAATCACTTTATGTGATATAAAAAATAATAATAATAAATTATAGGCCCTCAAAAGGTATACAAAAATAACAGTTTACTTATTTAAATCAATTTCCATTAAGTAAATTAACAAAATTTATCACTTTGACATGTAATACCCAATAAAAATGTGACACGCGTTAAAAAAAAATGGCAATTATGATTTTTCACGTTATTTTACGATGCCACCTAAAATTACACATCAGCTCTCACTTCACGTCATATTGCTACAGTAAATTAACATAATATTACTACAGTAAATTAACATAATCTCTTATATCCCCAAAATTGTACTCCATGTGTAACCTCCTCATCTTCACCTTCCTTAACCACTTCACAAAATGCGACCATCAAATTATCGCAAAATGCTCCTAAATCGTGGTGAGGAAGATGAAAATGAGAGAAGGTTATGCACAGACTAAAATTTTGGGAATATAAGAGATTATGTTAATTTATTGTAGTAGTATCACTTGACAAAGTAACGGATTTTGTTAATTTACTTAATATAAATTAATTTTAAGGAGTAAATTGTTATTTTGGCCTACATTGAGGACTTATAAATTATTTTTACACTATATGGAATAATTTGTAATTTAGGCCAACTATAAGGACCTATAAATTATTTTTTAATATTACAATGAGTGATTTATAATTTAGGCCAATCACGTGAACTAATTTTACATTTATCCCTAATTTTTATTTTTTATATTTTGTATTATCACCCATAATATTCCACTTTAGTTAGGTCAAAAGGTGAAGATATAATATTCATGTCGTTTACCAAGATAACTTTTTTTCTTTTTCTTTTTTCATGCAAGAGGAAGTACTATGAGTTAAGATACTTCAACACTAGGCTTAGGCTTAGGTAACGTGTCACCTAACTTATCCTTAATAGTTAAGTTTGCAAGGTCAAATAAATGATATGGTTTATCAAAATAACTGATCCTATCAAAAAATGCAATTTCAAACTAGTAGGTGACGGAAATGAGCATGATTGTCTTGAAACCCTTCTCCGCATTGAATATTGAATAGGAAAAAAAAAATTGACGAGCCAATTAAGTTGGCAATAGGTTGGGTTTACGTGGGAGATTAATATATTATATTTTTATCATACAATTATCTCACAATACTAATATAGCAATTCAATTAATCTTTAAAAAACAAAAAGAAATGATTCAAGAGTTAATTAAGACTAACACTTTAATATTGTATAATAAAATATATAATTTTTATGAAAAACTTCACAAGGCTCTTTAAACTTTCACGTGTTTTGAGAATACCTAAAGTTTAAAAACTCTTAATTACACTCTTTCGAACTTTTAATTTGATGCAATCTACCCCCTTCATTAGTGTTTAGTGTTAAACAGATGTTAAAATAGATGAAATAACCTTTAACAACCCTCAAACTTAAATTAGAAAAAATAAAATAAAATATCAAACTTCCAATTTTACCCTTAATTTCACTTTAAAAATTAGAAAAAAAAATGAAAAGTTGAGGGTATTTTGGTATTTTTATAACCTCCATTAGGATTTAATACCAAATCCTAATAGAGAGAATAGATTACATCAAATTAGAAATTTGAGTAATGAAATTGAGAGTTTTTTTTTTTAACTTTATAATGGTTTTCTCAAAGCGTATAAATTACTTAATTTCTAGTAGTCTTGGTCTTCTTGGGCCAAATTAACAAGAGCATACACCTACCGACCTACGAATACGTACAAAAATGAAATTTTGATATAATTTACGTAGAATATGGTATAATAAATCAGCATGGATGTTAATGGCATGCATGATCCTTATAATTATGTATTTATGTTTCCTATCTCATCACCACTTTTCCCTTTTTTTATTATTATTTTTTTTAACTCTATTTTATATTTCCATCTGTCATTATGACGCAAGACTACATGAGATCAGCATATTTCTTCTTTTTTTTCGTCTACAAATATACTATACTATAATTTTTACAATAATTTATTACAAATTAATTAAGTGTCACGTGGCACAATTAAAATAAAAAGAAATGGAAAACTTCAATAACTATATATATATAATCCACAAATTTCACGTGTTTTAAAATTACCATCTCAAAAGTTTAAAAACTATTAATTAAAAGTATCAAATTTTTAATTTCTTTCAAATTACCCCATTCTTATAAGTTAAAATTCTAAAAAAATTTCATGTTTTATTATTATAAAAAATAAAATAAAATAAAAATTGTAAAAATCAGGCATTTATTTATTTTTATTTATAAAAATAAGAATTTTGAAAAAATTTAAGGAAATTGGGTAATTGAAATAAATTTAAAAAGTTTAATACTCTTAATTAAAAAATTTTAAACTTTGAGATAGTGTGAGAACGAGCTACATATGAGTTTGGTATAGTTTCTCAAAAAATAATTAAGCAACAAAAATTGATAAATAAATTAAATATTAAGTGATTGATTACATAAATGATTACATGTTTATAATAAAAGAAAATTATAATAAAAATGATAGTCTCCTAACAACCTTTGTTTATTAATTTCCTTTTGTTTGTGTGTTTGTGGGACAATCTTAGGCATGACACGTTCGTTGATGCACCAAAAGCAATGTTGCGGCGTTGGACGGTTACACACGTGATAACATATAATAAGCGGAGGCGGAGGCGGAGGGAGGGTAGGCAGATCCCAACCATGTGCATGCCAGCCATGCATATAAAATAAGTTTGTGCAATTGCTAAATTGATGGTACCTATACCTAGGTGGCCATTTTGAAATAGACTTTAATGGGTTGGCAGTTAAGAAGAGTTATATTTATCTCATATTGTCCGTGGACAAGATTTTGGGCATGTTTATAGGAATAAACAACTCTCTCTTATTGAATCAATTTTATAAGATAAGTTCGGCCTACAAATTTATTTATTCCCGTGGAATATGTTCAACCCTCCATTCTTGTAGTCTTCACAACTTCTCTGTAACATTAGTCAACACGCACCCCAGTCTTCCCTCACAATGATTCTCGTTGCATCCCCCTCCAATAGCACCTTTCATAAATGGGTTTGTGATTTCAAAAAGTATAATTTTAAAATATGTGATTTTTTTAAAACGCAGTTTAGCGTTTAGAAAAATCTCAAGTTTGGTTTTTAAAATTATAATTTAACCTTTAAAATTATGTATTTTCAAAAAAGTATCACCACAATTTTTTAAAAACGCAATCCCAAACAATTCATTTTCTGTGATTTGATTTAAAATCGTACTCTTTGTTTATGAAATCACAATACTAAATGCACCCTTACTCTGGTACGAATTTGATCCACCAATTTTCTTCTCTTCTTAAAAAAAAATGCAATGATAAGTGGGCTGTGGGTAAATTTGGACATAAATTTTCTACAAATTAGTTTGTAATAAATTCATACAAGCACATAAATAAAATGTTGTGTCTCATAACTATTAAAAAAAAATGTGAGAAGCACACGCTAGTAAAAATACATGTACTTCTCACATGTTATAGGATGCACGTCACTTCACTATATGGGTTTGTATGAATTTTTGTTCGGTGGTAAATTTTGCTTTCTTTGACTCGTTCTGAAGGCAAACTGATCTTCTCCATTTTATTTAGTTATAAAAGGAAAGGCAAATCTGTCCGCAAAGTAAAATAACACTTTTACCCCTCCTTTTATAACTAGCCGAATCTTCTCCATTTCAAACTCGTTTTCATCTCAAAGCCATGCTAAAGCACGCAATTTATTATCTTCATCAGAATTAACAAGAAGCTATAAAATTTTTCTATAAACTAGATTAGATTCTAATGATTGTTTACATTGGAAGGATGATTGTTTTCCCCGATGATCGGAAATATATAGAATATCCATTGCTTCACTGTGGATCACCAAGTTTGTTTTGTGCCTGCCGTTGAGTTTTGTCCCTTTGTGTGGTCCATGGCCATATTTCTGTTTTTACAGGTTAATTCTGTATCTTTGTTGGTGATAATTCCAATATTGTCCTCTTCATTTAACTCAGCCAAACAGAAAAGAAAAAATAAAAAAAGACACAGAGACAGACACACAAACGATGTCTTCTTTGCAAGAAAGGACGTGTTTTTTTTTTTTCTCTAATTAATGCTTTAAATAATAGTTTAATAATAACTTCCATGGCCATTTAATATTTAATTACAAATTTCTATGACAAAAAAGGTTTTGCTTATCCAATTCACCTCGGAAAAGGTCTGAAGTGGTCCATGGAATATTGTAGTGATTTTTGTACTTTGTTTAATGCTCACAAACTGACCTAGCTGTAAATGCAACTGTCCATTGTTGATATGAGCTGTAAATATACGTATGTGTTTGACTGGTAAATAAAAAATTAAAAGAAAAAAAAAAGTATCTTTGAATGCAATTTGTATTACAAATGGCTAATCAATGTGTTGTTTAGGTTCTCCAATTAATTAGAGTTTGTAGCGCTTTGATACCAACAATGTTAGGAGAGCCGGTCCCTTGAAAAGTTCAACTGACTTCCAAAAATATGAAAGATTAAGGGCCATAACAAGCTCGACGAGCTCACATTATGATGATCTATAGTCCAATTAGCTATCAGGATTTGAGTGAATTTTCGTGAAAAATGAATGTTATTAAGTAAACAATTCAACGTCTGTTGGCTTAGCTAACCGAACGCTCATACTAGTTACCCTCCTAAAGGATTGAGCGAAAGAATCTTTATGTTAGGCAACAACCTCTTTGCGGAAGACCTCAAATTCTAATAGGACGTCGGCATATTTAAGGAGCCTAGATGAACCTCACATGTATCCAATTTGGCCTTGAACAAAACACTACCAAAATATTCATTCATCATGTACTTATTGACTTGGGCGTTAGAGTAGCTTTACTAAATCCTACCGGAAACTTTCTAACTATTTTGCTTTTCATTAAAAGACAATCTTAAAGTCACTGTAGTTCCTTGCACCATCAGACTTGTGTAGTTCCAAATGTTTAAAGTTGAATCAAAGTGACAAATCATAGAACATAGGAGGAGCAACCTTCATTGTCGAAGAACGTTTCTTATGTTTTTCCACATTCATTATTTTAAATAATATATATCATATTAATTGTCCAGTATTAAAAACTTCTCTTAAAAATTAAGCTATAGTTTATTTCTTGAGGAACAAGAGAACAGCTTTCTAACATGCCCAACAAGTGACGTGGATCCAACAATTCCCTTCATTTGTAAACCACTATTCTTAAAAAAATAAATAAATACCATCTTGATAATGGACAGGCTCAATAAAGAAATAAATCTACAATCTTCTAGTCCCTTTGAAGAACACATTATTTTATATGCATTTTTAATAAAACGAACCTTAAGTACATGTAAAAAAAAAATCAGTTACACTAAGAACAAATATTAATTTCATAAATGTCATTCCGATTGATATAATTAATGCCTCAAAAATTTTAAATTGATAAAGATTTTTAGTAATTTTGTTGCTCGAATAGTAAACCGAGCAAATTGTTAGAAAAATAGTATATGTTTTAAATATCCAACTGTCTCATTGCAAAGTTTTAAACTTGGGGAAAGTCTACACATTCCTTTCAAACTACCATCCAATTGACAATATTTCCCAAATTTTTAATTGCGACATAATGTCCCCCCCACCCCCTAGGAATAGGATCCTGTCCATTTCAAATGAAATGGACAATATCCATTTAGTGTAAAATGATGGGTAATATTGTAAAATTAGTTCTTCAACTTTAACGTTAAGACAATACTACCCCTTATTTTACACTAAATGGATATTATCCATTTCATTTAAAATGGACAGGATCCTGTTCCCACCCCCTAACTACAAAAAAATTGTCAATGTCTCTCCTAATGATGAAAATACCCTTAATTAAAAAAAAAATGGAATGGAAATTATTATTTTTTTATTTTTAGACAAAAATTTAGGACCATTTTTATCTTTTTGCTGTCTTGAGTAAATATTGACAATTTTTTGATAATTTGAGAATGACGTTGTCCTAATTAAAAGTTTGATGACAACGTTATCAATTGGATGGTAAAAAGCTTTTTTCTTTAAGCCTCCTACCATCTTGAAGAAAAATAATATGAAACCAATCATATGGTCAAAGCGTAAGTTCAAAGGACCAAATCCAATGCAGTTAACATTGTCCAATGACAGAAATTATATCCTAAATAATTCATGTGTCATAGTGTTTCTAAATAATTGATGAGAGATTTTGAGCCTTTTGTCATAAAAATCATAATAATTTTGGACTCACATCCATAGTGTACAGGTTCATTATTCAGCCGAGAATGCCTGCTAATTTATCGTACCACTAAATAACAAAATTATGCACCAACCATCCATCTGTTTCCCCAAAATCATTAACAGTTTCTGATAGTTTGCTTTGAGAGAGGGGGAAAAAAAAGTTGCAGTGCATATTATTGGAGCTTTTTGTGTGTCTCACTCAGACTGGGTGGATCTCTTCATCTTGCTGTATTCTAAGCATAAAGACAAAAATAAAAACACTAATAACATAACAAAATCATGCAAAATGGGTTGCGTTGATTGAAACTGTATTAGGTTATGACTCAATCGGACCTGAAGAAATGTTTGTGGATTGCAGTTCTCACCGCTTAGGCTTTTCATGTACAATTCTTAGCAAGCATGTGCTACTATAATCATGTCTTTTGGTATGTTTGGCATTACGATTTCAAGTGCGTTTGGGAGTTCGATTTCGCAAAAATAATTTACGTTTTTAAAAGATATCATAAAATGTAAGGTGTTTTTGATATTGTGATTTAAAAAACATTTAATCTAAAATACGAAAAAAAGAAAAATCTGCAATTTTTATAAGCAGAATAAAGAGTGCTTATTTGAAAAACCCCGAATTTAAACTGAAATCACAATTCCACGTAACAAATATTTGATAAAAAAATACTTTTTAATATGTTTTACCAAACGCCTTTGCGATTTTAAAAAGTAGCAATTTTAACAACGCAATTATTGAAACTGCGATCCCAAATAGACCCATTCATAGACAAAAAAATGTGATTTTAAACAAAATCGCAAAAAATCTACCTTTTTAAATCTTAGGTAAGTATATGTATTTTTTTTAAAATGCACATTTTTAAAAGTTAAACTGCGACTTTAAAAGTTAAACTATGATTTTGTCAAACATATAATTGTATTTTAAAAAATTATTGTTTTTAAATCACACTTTTTGAAATCACAAATGAAAACCAACGCACTCTAATCGCCCCATTTTGTCTTTTTTGATATGAACCAAAAAAAAAAAAAAAACTGATTAATTAGTGTATGTGTAATATAAAGATTTCAGTCAAACAAACACTTGATAATGCTTTTGAACGGATGGTTCGATGAGACTTCCGACTCATGGCCAGCTGTTCTTGGGTCTCTTAAAGATCTTTGCTTCCTTTAATGTTGTCTTTTTTAGCTTTGATTTAACGTGTTACCATAAAATTTATCGTTAAACTTAAATCTAGGATTAACAGCTTCATTAGTTTGATTCCATCAAAGAACCTTGGTTTTGGAAAACGACACGCGCACGACTGGTTTTTCCCAAATCAATGCCTTTTTTTTTTTTTTACAAAATTCTACAACCCCAAGTCTTTAAACTTAATTAATAAATATTATAAGAAAACAATTTTAATAACTACACATCAATATTTGACCACAAATAACATAAATATTTTTATTGCATATAAATTTGTAACTAAAAGAGAGAGGGGGCACCCCTCGGTTTTGTTTCTGCACACCCGTGAACGGGCGTATATTAACTAATTCTATGGAATAAGTGATTTTGTTTTATAATATTTGTAATAAATGGTATTTCCATAATTTTGATAAAAATAATGTGTTGATTGAGCTTTAATTAGATTCTTGGTTAATAAATAATGGAAAATATTATTTTAAACCATCACGACTAATTTTAAAACCAATAGGGATTTAAGATTATAAATTTTTAAAGGCTTCTTCTAATATTAAATTAATGGGGCACATGATTTGTTCCAATAATTAGTTAATATATCTCACGGAGATGCAAGCATCGTGAATCTTGATACTAAACAAATATAATAACAACGGTCAAAGAAGACGTTAACGTCGTGATACGCCGTTGATACGCCGTTAGCTAGGCACGTTAGAGGAAAAATAATATATATATATATATATATATATATATATATATATATATATAAAAAATTTACTCAAAATAAAAAGAGATGAAATGTCAAGTCGTGGCGAAACAAAGCCGCTTTCCTCTACAGTGTAGTAGCGATACAGTCGATGTCTCGTCCAATAGGATTGTTTGTCTCTAAGATGTCGTCTTCCTATTGGACGGTAGTGGGCAAGCCGTTCAATTTTCTTGTGTGATCGTCACTGGTCTATTTTCTGTAGGCCCGCTCTTCCACTGTCTCCGATTTGTGGCTATTTTTTAGTCTCAGTCTCTTTCAATCTCCAGTGCCCTCTCTGTTGGTGGTAAGCTCTGTGGCTGTAGAAAGCCTTCAATAGAGTTTTCATGATTGTAACCTATAGAAAACAGACAAAAGTAAAAATTTAAAAAAAAAAAAAAAAAAAAAAAAAAAACACAATAACTTCACTTTAAATCCTTAAATTATCACGTGATATAACAAGTCATGAATTTCAAAACCTCTCAATTTGAACCCCTAAACTTTTAATTGAAATTAATTTACCTCTCCATCAATTTGTTAGCCAAACCATGAGTTCCCTTGTGATTTTTTTTGAAAAAATTTTTTAATTTGAAATTAAAGGTAAATTTAAAATTTTATAAAAAGTCGGAGGTATAAACGTCATTATCAGGTTCAAATTGACTGCAATTAAAAGTTATGGGTTTAAATTGAGAGGAGAGGTGCTACCATCCGGTCTTGGCAAAAAACTCATGTTTTCTGCCTTCCATTCAAATGTTGCCACCTCACTTATTGTATTTTAAGAAAATAAGAGAGAAACACTAGATCAACTCCCATCATCTTCTTCGTTTTTTTTTTTTCCTTCTCCTGGTTTTTGAGTAGTGGGCTGGGCAGCATGAGTCACGGCCGGAGACCCACCCACCAGCCGCCATGGGTCACGGCCGGCCAGGCCAGACCCAGCCGTGAGTCTGGTCGTGACCCACTCTGTCGACGCCCGCCCACCATGGTCATCTTCTCCGGCAACTTTCTCACCGGACCTAGCCATAAAATTCATTTTTAATGCATCAAAATCCATTTTTAATGCATCAAAATCCATTTTTAATGTCTCAAAATTCAATTCTAATGCCTAAAAAATCGTTTTTTATTCAAAACTAAAACCTAGAAGAGGAAAATTAACCCTTTTGAGATTTTATCACCTTAAAGGTCGGAAAAAGGTGATTCCGACACCGAAGAAGCGCCTAAGAAAATGACCCAGAGCCGTGATCGTGGTGGGTGGGCATCGACGGAGTTGCTGCGCTGGGTGGGCATCCATGGTGGGTGGGCATCTATGGCTGCACATTTTTCTTGATATTTTGTTGTTAAACATTGCTCCAGATGAGAGTTGGTCGTGTATATTGCTTTCTATCACGTGTTGCTGGTTTTATGCTCTTACCATGCTCTTATCATGCTAATGCTGAGGTGTCACATTCTCATTGGTGGGCAAAAAACCCAACCTTTTTGCCACAACCAAACTGAAGTTATACTCAATTGAGAGATTTTGAAGTTTTGGAGAGCTTGTAAATCGCATGATAATTCAATAGTTTGAAATAAAGTTACCAAAACAAAAATTAAAAAAAAAATTGAAAAATAACAAACACAAACTTTTTATAATAAAATTAAATTATATTGCAACAATCAATTACATTGATTGTAATATTTTATATTGAAATGTATTAAATTAATAGTTGGCTTTATATACATATATGGGTTTATTAGTTTATGGCTTTATGCATTCACATCATCATGCACAACAAATTTTCTCTTAATTTTTCTATTTTAATTATCAATTTTTTCAAAAAACATGTATATCATATTATATATTTTAGGCTTTTTAGTTATTTATTTTTATTATTTCATTTAAATATTATTTCCTTTCAAATGACTCACGTTTTAAAGTCGTGTATATGTCTTATAATGAGTTTGAGTAGTAATTAAATTTGGTAAACAACTCATTTTTATCCTAATACATGTTCCGACTAACCGAAATAACATTTGGCTAACCCGGTGTGAATGCAGGGCGGGACTAAATTGGTTGGATGGACAATTAAGTGGGTTTATAAATAAATAATGAACGAAATGATGCTTTTGGCGGTTTGGCCCCTTTTTACAACCCCACCGAGCCAGAGAAGGCCACGGCAGTTGTTTTCCTCTAGAAGGTCAACACAACATATAATATCATAAATATTCGGATTTTCTCATTTAATTTTTTTAAAAAAATAATAATAATAATAATTTTTAAGGAAAGATGTTACACATTCATTTATAATTAATGTTTTTTGTCTTTTTTTTTTTTAAAAAAATTATTGATGAATATGTGGAACATACATCGGGTCTCATAGATTAAATTAAATGGTCATGTCAAAAAATAAATAAATAAATAAATGGTGATGGCAGGCTTCGCATGGTTTGGATCTTATAAACCTATTAGCAAAATCAACTTCTTCTGTTCAGATATTGGTGGGAGTAGACTAAATAAAACATAATTTTAATATATATATATATATATATATATATATATACACTCAGGGCTGGCAAAACAGGTATCTATATAAACCCATTTACAATCCGCGGATACCCGTTACACGATTAACTTATATACGAACACGACTCGTTTAGCTAAACAAGTAATTGGGTTTGACACGATTATCACACGAAAATAATTAGATAACCTGACACGACCTGTTTTACCCGTTTAAAATAATCAGATCATATTGGATACACACGACCGAACTCGACCCATTTAAAATAAACATAGTGAAATGACCTAAATCACGTGGATAACCCACCTCCACCTCAAACTAAACCTCGTACCGTTCAAAACAAAACCAAACATCGACTTCCAAAGTTCCAAACCAAGGGAGTAAAGAGTAATTAAATCCATCAAACTCACATTTAACTCAATCGACGACCACCAAGGACGACGCCGTATCTGTTCGTCTTCGATTCTCCATGGCGCCGCGAAGAAATGGTATTAAAAGAGAGATTTCGACGAGCAAGATGAGGTGCTCAACTGCGGGATAGGATTTGAAGCTGCCTGCGCAGAATTTTAGTACGAACTTTGGAGAAACCCGGAGAGGTTCTTTTGTGGTGTGGGTTCTGTTCTGGTGAGAGCTATGAGACCGTGAGCGGCGTGAGGGACCGACTGACCGAGGGTGGGGACTGGATTGGGGAGTGGGGATCGTGGTTGTGGGTGTGGGATCAGGGGTGGGTCACTAGGGAGTGGGGGCGCTTGGACTTAGTTGTAGGGTTTTTAGTTTTTAAAGGTTTTTTTTTCTTTTTTTTTTTTTTTCGGTTCCTTTCAGGTTCGCCTGACCTTATATAAAAATTACTTTAGGGAAAACTTCACTTATACCTATAAACTTACTTGCTTTTTGCAGACATTTTCTATTGTTCAAAATCTCTTATTTTGGTGTATCAAACTTTGATTTTCTTTCATTTTTTCCATTCTATTAAGATTTTTTATTAAATCATAACGGAAATATGTAAAATTACTAAAATACACTTAGTTATTTTTCTCATTTTTTCATTTTATTTAATTGCAATACTTAATGTTACGGGGTATTTGAAATGAAACGAAAGTTCGATACATCAAAGTGAGAGATTTTGAATAATTGAGGGTGTTTGTGAAAAGCACGTAAGTTCGTAGGAGTAAGAAAAATAGTAGGAGAACACGTATCATTGATCTTTGTCTTGTTGTATGAGTCATGACCTTCGTTTATTATTATTTGGGGAAATTATTCTTTCCCCCCATGAACTACCACGCAATGACTATTTCCCCCTATCAACTACTAACTTTATATTATGACCCCCTCAAACTACAATTTTGTTACCAAAACTCTCATTCAGTCAATCAAGGCCGTTAAATTGGTAGGTCAACCGTACTGTTTACGACACTGTTTACAGTTTTATTTACAACATCTGTATTGTTTACGACACTGTTCACAGGGTTGACTATTCAACTTAACAAACCTTGATTGACGGATGAAGGTTTTCGATAACGAAATGACAGTTTGAGGGGGGTTATAATGTAAAATTAGTAGTTGATGGGAAAATAATCATCGTGATTAGTTCCTTATTATTTTTTTAAATAATAAAAAAATAATAAGAGAGAGAGAAAAAAAAAAAAAGAATAATAAGACAAATTATGTTTCGTAAACATAGATGGGAATTTCCACATGGCTTCCTGGCCAATTGTTTTCAAGTTGGCAAATTAATAACAATGATTACTCTCTCTCTCTATATATATTTATTTATTTTATTCCAATATGAATTTATAAGGACTGCTCCAATCAAACTGCAATGAAATGCATTGTATTCTCAGTCCAGGTTGTGACTCACACACATATAATATATATATTCATAATAATAAAATCTTCAATGCCTACGTGATATCCCACGAATTAGGAAATCTTCACGCTGTTTAATTACTTAAATCAATTAATTTTTACTTTCAGGACAGCAAATTCGTCTCTACCATATTAAAAAAAAAAAAAAAAAAAAAGTAAGTTTGTCATTTTAGCTTCGAGCATGAGCGATACAAAATATTAAGTACAACTCATATTTGAAAACCAACCCGTAAATATTAAGGGTGATAATTCGCACTATGTGTCATATTCATGGGTGGTGTCAAAAATTTATTAGTTTTAGTGTCGTGTTTCGGGTTCAAATTATGTCATGATGAAGCATAAATAACAAAAAACTATATAAGTCAAACCATAAAACTCAATTAAATTGATTTAACGGACAAGATTTATCAACCCTTAATTACCTTATAATTTCGTGTTGAGTCTTGGTATCGTGATGATGAGGCATGGCAAGTGGCTTAGAGTGGGTCATATCCCCACTACTACATTGGTGCATGATGGTTAATTGTATTCAACCCTCCCTAAATCCTAAGTACATAGTGAAAAGAACAAGACAAGGTTTTGTAGGCCAGAAGCATGTGGTCGGAGTCGGGTGCATGCACTTCTCTGCACTTTACATTTTGTGGACATTTATAGGAACACATTGCCTCAATAGAAACTGATTATAACAAATGTCTGTCTCAAACTTCATTTTCGATCTCATTTTCTAACTAGGTAAGGCCAGCAAATTCCCACCCCACTCACAAGCCGCAAGTAGTGTTTGTCACTTAGATAATAAAAAGATTCGGTTAACAAAAATACGTCACGTTAACTGGCACTGGTGTGAAGAATAACGTTATTGACTCCTTAAACAAATGCCTCTGGATAGAGCCCAGAAAGAGACAGGTTGGGGCAACCCAAATCAGAATAAAATGATTTTGTTTAGTTTAGGGCAAACCCAGATGTCTTGGCATGGAAGTAGAAGCAATGAGGAGAGGAGTAGGAGGAGGAGTGGGGATGAAGAATTCAAACTGGGTTTGAAGTTGAAGGGAAAATGGAATCATTTCCCCAACTGTCAAAAACAGGCCAAAAGCCAAGCTGTAAAGCCAAAGGGTGTCCCATCAAGAGAGGAAAATATTAACTTGTGTGTGTGACTCACAGAAAGGATACGCAAAAAGTCATCCATCCCTATTCCCTACCCACCCTTTTAAGCAAAAAACCACATGGCCACCCAAGCACATGTGTTGCGCATGGAGTCAAACGTCTGTGTCCAAAGTCATCACTAACCCTCATTGGTTGGACCACCTTAAACGTTGACTTATCATTATTATTCACTAATACAGCACAATTAATGCCAACCTCAAAAACGAAAAACAATACATTATTGTGTCGGAAAAAGAACTATGTGATCTTGTAAGTTAATCCCACATTTTAAAACTACAAAACCAATCAAACTTAATAGATACGGTTTATTTGGAAGTACTTTTTTTAAAAAATAATTTACGTTTTTAAACTAAATCGTAATTTTAAGGTATTTGGAATTGCGATTTTAAAAACGTAAATTTTAAAATCATATAAAAATCTGCGATTTCAATAAGCTGATTAGATAATGCTTATTTGAAAAAGTGAATTTAAATCAAAATCATAATTTCGCTTAAAAAAATATTTAAGGCAATATTTACCTATTTAGTCTGAAATCGCAATTATATGCTAATTTTACCTAAACACTCGATTGATAAAAAAATATTTTTTAACATGTTTTACTAAACGCCTGTGTGATTTTAAAAAGTAGCAATTTTAAAAACACAATTTTTAAAAACGTAATTTTTAAAATCACACTTATTAAAATCGCACTCCCAAACAGGCCCAATTCATTTTGAATTATTTGTTAATACTTTTACTCTAAGATCTGTTTGTTAATGAGTTTTAGAGAGTATATTTTGTATTTATTTGTAAACGTGTTATGACGTGTGAAATTTGTTTTTTTGTGTGCTCTATGAGTGTTCTGTGTTTAAATTATTTTGTTAATATCTTTCATAATTATAAAAAAAAATGACCATATTGATAGCGAGGACTTTTTATTTAAATTGCAATAATGTGATTGTGTGCAGTATTTTGGGATATTAATAATTGTAAATGATTCAAGAGTTAGCCCACCATGAGGTTCAATCCTTGTGAAAGCAGACCATACTCCATGTCTCCATCAACCCCTTTTCTAGCCCTAAAAGTCTGAATTTGACGTGGAAAAAGTGGGGATTATTAATTAAATACAAGTTAATTAGAATTTGTAATTACATAAATGCTCCTTAATTCTAAGATTTTTCAGAAAAATATATATATCTATTGTGATTATGTTCTGCAGGGTCTCCTTGGGGTCTTCTTTAATTGTCCCTTAGTATTTTTTGAATTTTGACTCCATAAATTATTATTCATAAAAAGAAAAAAAAATACTATTTTTGTAAATATGCATATAGATGCTGACCATTACTCATTAGGTTGGTGGTAGGATTACTTAGAAGTAAAAATTTAGAATCATGAGAACTTGTACCATTTGAGCATCTAGCTTGTATTCAATTCCCTGTAACTTACAATAAAAGAATGAAGAATAATAAGCCTATACATCTAAGGATAGAGCCAACTTTTAATTTGGAGAGAGATCAAGAACCAAACAAATTTTAAGATGGAATCAACCGGCAAAAAATGCCTTATTATTATTATTATTTTGCCTTTTTTTTTTCTTGTCATTTTGGGAGGGGGGACGAGGACTATTATCGGTCCTTCCCTAAATCAACTGAAACTATTATACCTAGGCATAATTATTGTAGTACTTGTCTGTTGAGAACTGCACAAGATGGCTTAGACGATAAGAACTGCAAGCACTTCCTAAAATTTAACTGAACCATGATATAACTCGGCCCTATATATCAAAACATTAGTACTAACGATTCTCGTTTCGAAAGTTGAACTCTCATTCTAGTATATGCCCACCACTTTAAAAATTTTATTGAGACTACTAAGCCACCGCCACTGATAATCACCCGACCTTTTAATTGATGTGTAGGGGTATAGATTTTTGTTAACAGCAGTTGGTAGAGAGATATTTATTTATTAGTTCCTGCATATCAACCGGGAAATTTAAGTTTGAATTTTTCCATGACCAGTCTAAAGGATTTTTATTCTTTGTAATTATTTGCTACATGTGAGTAAGGGACTCCCAATTATTTTGACGATTACTCGCACTCAAATTGAATTCCCAACACTTCGTCATTAAAAAAAAAAAAAAATTAGAGAAATTAGATAATCTAGTGATTTGAACAACCAATATATAATTATTTCTCCTTCAAAGGTTCAAAATATGTATCCACCCAAGAACTAAATAACTCTAAAAAAAAATCCTCAAAAAATTATTCGGTGACTGTAACACGTCTAGAGCCCCTTCATGCGGGGTATGACCACGTTCGATGCACCATCGGAGTTGGTCACAACCGCCCCTATAGCTTGAGAGTGGTTGCGGGCCTTGCAGCGACTTCGGAGTCTGGACATGTCATGTAGTGGTCACAACCACCAAATGGCTTAGATCTGGTCCAACCATTCACGCACAGTGACCAGGGTGGCGTTGACAAGGAGAAATGTGTGTTATTATTGTGTTATTTTTTTTTAAGTAAAGGTATTTTAAGAAATTTAGTTGAAATTTGATTTCATTTTTGTTAGAAGTTTGGATATTCATGTGTTGTTATTGAATGAATAAAAATGATAATTTAACTCTAATTTATTGTATTCCACTCACATAATCATCATTCCAGTATGTCAAACATGCCTAAATTGAATTGACCCTAAATAGGAAGCAATTACAGTGTACACTTACCTTGGAATAGGATTTTGCCCCCAAATTAGTTATCTTTCTTTACATTTTATCATTATTTTCAATCTAATAAAATTTATTTTATTTTATTAAAAAATAAGATTATAGTTTAAATTTTCTAAAAACTATAAAAGATAATAACAAAATAAAAGAAAAACTTCATTTATCTCCAAACTACTAGGCATTTCTTAATGTAAGTATTCGTTGTATCAGCCACTTTTATATCACAGGAAATACTAGGTATTATTCTAGTGTTCTTCTTATGTCTTCCTCTTCCTAAATATAAATTATTTTATAAAAACCAAGAGAAATAAGAGCATTTTTTTTTTAAAGTAATTTTCACGTAGAATCAGGAGGACACGAGATGAACACCAAAGAACACCTAACATTTTCCTTTAATCACCCCTTATCATTAGGAATTTCGTTAACCCAAACAATTAATGAGTCAAATATCCCATTTAACTCTATAAAAATTTTAAAAAACTAAAATATATATATATATTTTTTTGACATGTCTATGCAAGGGTAAGGGAGGAATTGAGCTTGTGGCCTCTGTAAAGGCGTGATTCAGATTGAGATTCTCTCTTGAGACGATAAAAAATACACTTAATTAAAAATAAAATATCTAAACAACTAAAAAAAAAAAAAAGATAATGCCGTGCATATTTTTATTTTTATTTTGTGAATTAACATATTTTGGTCAATTTTCTTCTTTCATTAATATTTAATGAAAATCCTAGCAGAGAGGGGACTGAAAGGAGTTGGTAAAACATTCACATTGTAAATTTTTAAATTTTGAAGAAACATTGTATAAGGGTAGTAATTTAGAGGGATAACAATTCTCTCTATTTATTTTTTATTTAAAAAAAAATTCTCTCTATTTAATTTAGAAATAATCAGAATTTAAAGTAAAGTTGGGTACATTAATATATCTGACTGTGTAAATAATATTATATTTATTTAAAGATTTAAATGCAAATGTGCCATTATATTCACCAACTTTGAAATTCCTGTTAAAGGAAGGTTAAGCTAAGCTTTCCTTTTTTAAAAAAAAAAAAAAAATACAGCTGTTCAGTTAGAAGGATAATCCAACGATTCTCTTATTAAGTGGATAAAACTCCAAAAGCAAATCCGGATATAATATATAACCGAAAGCAAAGACCAAACAGGACGGAAGTCAACTACCTCGTTAATACGCCGTTAGTCCTGGTGATGCCCACAAAAACAATCCGTCGTTTTCAATAACCATTAACCCCAGCTGGTCTCTTCACTTTTAACCCAACCCTGGTTAACAACGAAGGCTATTTTAAGTTTAACCAAACCCACCCCCCGACCCGAGTTCCCTCATTTCCCAAACCCATCAACGTTGCCACGGTATTCTATCTCTCTCTGTTTCTCTCATCGCCACTATATAACGGCATATTCTCCCCCAATCCTTCTCTCTCTCTCTCACCTTCTCTCACCGGAGTTTTCTCGGAGGTGAAAAAAAGGGGATAAATTTAACCGTTTGGAGTTTTGTGTGTTTCGTTTTTCTCTTTCCTAAATTTCTCTGCGGATTTCTTGGGGCTGTGTTCGGGAATTTTTCGCGACAGTTGGGTTTGGTTGATATTAAGGTGGTTGTTTTTGTTTGGTTGGTTGGTTGGTTGGGAAATGGTGGTGAAGATGATGAAGTGGCGGCCGTGGCCGCCTCTGGTGTCGAAGAAGTACGAGGTGAGGCTCGTCGTGAGGAGGCTGGAGGTGGGCGATCTGGTGCGGGAGGGCGTAGAAAAGGCGGGATTCACGGTGGAGATCAAGTGGAAGGGCCCGAAGCTGGCGCTGAGCTCGCTGAGGAGGACGGCTGTGAAGAGAAACTTCACAAAGGAGGTGGAGGTGGAGGTGGGGGCCGGGGCCGAGGCCGAGGCCCACCAAAACGGCGTTGTCGTGGAGTGGGACGAGGCGTTTCAGACCCTCTGTACTCTCTCCGCCTACAAGGACAATGTGTTTCACCCCTGGGAGGTCGCTTTTACAGTCTTCAATGTGAGTCTCTTCGAGTAAATCGCTTCTTTTTATTGGGTTTTCTTTTGTGGGTCTTTGTAATTTTGATTACTATAAACATAATTTCGTGGGTTTTTACGTTTTCTAAGATTACAGGAATTTCGTGGGTTTGGATAGTTTTTTAAGTAATCTTGTGTTTTTTTTTTTTTTTTGGTTTGATTGTGTTCGATCTAAGGGCGTGAATCTTGAAAATCTTGGGGCTTTGGGAGATTAATTTGCATTGGGTTTATTAGTAATTGGAATTTTAGCACTTGCCAATGAAAGGAAGCCTGATATATGATTTTGATTGTTGAATAGTGGCACTTGCGAAGTATTTTGTCTTTCTGCTATTGTGTACTTTTTTCTGTCAAATTACTTCCTGTTGTTGACTTATAAGAACAAAGGTTTCTTGGTTCCTCACTTCCTCTCTGTGGGATCAATGGTTGAATTGGCGTGATATCAAGTCTTTGATTCTGCAATTGACGCGTTAAAGGTTTGTGGATTACATTTATTTTGAAGTATACTTGACCGCTGGTTTGATCCTGACTATCTGTTTCATCTTTGACGGTTTGACGTATCAGAAGATATGTAACCTTCGGAAATTTGTGGGTTCTTTTGCCCGTTCATGGGTTTGGAGTTGACTGCTTTGCGTTTTTTTTTTTTCCAAAAAGAAAGTATTTTTACCTTATAAGACCTGGAACGTTAAGTAATTTTTCTTCTAATTATAGTTGTCACATATTAAGAGAGAAGCCATATAATTTTATGCCGTTGTAGATTTGGTATATGTTTTTGTTACATTCCTATTTAGAATGGTATAAAGTTCTGGTTGTAACATGCAGTGGGGGTTTCTTATCATTTTATCTGATTTTTACCATCCTTTATTTTTTCATTTTTTATTTTGGAGAATTTTCGATGAACTTTTCATGATAATTTGTATACATTTTTCCAATCCAGGGATTGAATCGAGGTCAAGGGCCAAAGAACAAGGTTCCTGTTGTTGGAACAGCTTCATTGAACCTTGCTGAATATGCTTCTGGCTGATCAAAAAGAGTTTGAATTAAACATTCCTCTCACACTCTCTGGCAATGTTACTGAGCCTTCACCTTCACTCTGTGTATGTGCCTCTGAATCACTTTTCTGTGCTTGTTAGGGAGCAGACTTACAGTTCCTTCTATTCATTTTGCTGTCCAGTTTTTTTATCTTCTGATCTCTACCCTTTATTGTTCATATAGATATCACTGAGCTTATTGGAACTGAGAACGACTCAAGAAACCATGGAACCAGTGCAGAGATCAGCAGTGCCTGTTCCATCGCCACCCCAATCGGGAGAAATTGTCTCAACAGAGAAGGATGAGCTTTCTGCAATTAAAGCTGGTCTCAGAAAAGTAAAAATTTTTACAGAGTATGTGTCCTCCAGGAGAGCAAAAAAGGCCTGCCATGAGGAAGATAGCAGTGAGGGCAGGTGCTCCGCCAGGAGTGAGGACGGTGAGTATAATTATCCTTTTGACTCGGACTCACTTGATGATTTTGAGGATGGAGAAGTAGATGAGGGCAAGGAGGATTCCATTGTCAGGAAGTCTTTTAGTTATGGCTCACTGGCATCTGCTAATTGTGCTGGAGGATCATTTTATTCAAGTATGAGGATCAATAGTGAAGATGAGGATTGGGTTTACTTTAGCAATCGGAAATCTGATGTTGGGTGTTCAAAAATTGAGGAGTCAACTGCACCAGTGGCTGAACCACCTCTATTGCAAAGTTCAAAGCGCAGCATTCTACCTTGGAGGAAGAGGAAGCTGAGCTTTAGGTCTCCTAAAGCCAAAGGAGAGCCATTGCTGAAGAAGGCCTATGGAGAAGAAGGTGGAGACGACATTGATTTTGATCGTAGACAGCTTAGCTCTGATGAATCTCTTTGTCTTGGGGTAAGGGTCTGCTCCTAATTGCATATTTTTCATGGTTGTGGAAAGGTCATAATTCCAATTGTTTTTACCCAAACCTTTTGCGTACGAAAATTACTATGCCCAGCCCATATTCTAAAATTTTTGCTCATAGAAGAAGCAAGCTGAAACTTGATCATAAAATAGTTCATTATCTCCTTGATCTCAAATCGGAGGTGTATACAGTATTAAATTATGAAATACATCCTGTAAGGATGATATTTAATCTTTTTCTAGTTTATTGTCTTTGACAACTAGTACCGAATAACAGTTAATGAAATTCTAAATGCAAATTATTGCTACCATCTTGACAGTGGCACAAGACGGAGGAGGATTCATCTGCAAATCGATCCTCAGTTTCTGAGTTTGGGGATGACAACTTTGCCGTGGCAGTTGGGAGCAGAAAGAAGTAACAAGTCGTGATGGACACATGAAGCTTGAGACCCAGGTTTTCTTTGCTTCCATTGATCAGCGGAGCGAGCGGGCAGCAGGCGAGAGTGCATGTACAGCCCTTGTTGCTGTCATTGCCGATTGGTTTCAAAACAACCGTGATCTCATGCCCATAAAGTCCCAATTTGATAGCCTTATCAGAGAAGGCTCATTAGAGTGGAGGCACCTTTGTGAGAATGAAACCTATAAGGAGCGGTTCCCTGACAAGCACTTTGATCTTGAAACAGTCCTTCAAGCCAAGATACGCCCTCTTTCTGTAGTTCCTGGGAAGTCCATTATTGGGTTTTTCCATCCAGAGGGAATGGACGAGGGAAGATTTGACTTCCTGCATGGTGCAATGTCCTTTGACAACATTTGGGATGAGATAAGCCGTGCTGGTTCAGAATGTCCAAGCAGCCGTGAACCTCAGGTTTATATTGTCAGTTGGAATGACCATTTTTTCATCCTCAAGGTTGAGCCAGAAGCTTATTACATCATTGACACGTTGGGGGAGAGGCTATATGAAGGATGCAATCAGGCCTATATCTTGAAATTTGACAGCAATACGGTAATTTACAAAATGCCAGATGTTGCAGAATCATTGGAAGAAAAAACAGCCGGCGACCAGCAGATTGTAACAACAGCAGCAGAACACAAGAACAGGCAGGGCCAGCCAGCTAACACAAAGGAAGAGGGTTATGTAGCAGGGGCAGTAGTAACCAAGCCTGAGGAACCCATAACGAGTGAGGAGGAAGAGGAGTTTGTATGCCGAGGGAAGGAGTCCTGCAAAGAGTACATAAAGAGCTTCTTGGCTGCAATTCCAATAAGGGAATTGCAGGTTGATATAAAGAAAGGTCTAATGACCTCAACACCTCTTCATCACCGGTTACAGATTGAATTCAACTACACCCATTGCTTACAACCACAATGTGAAAATCCATCAGCAGAAACGACAGCAGCTGCAACACAAAATATGGAAGACCCATTCTCAGAGGTTGCCTGCTTAGAGGACTTAGTGTAAAATTGTAGGAAGTGTGATTACTCTAACTTGTTTTTGTTTTCTGATTATGGGGTGTCTTTTGATGTGCATTGTTTTAACTAAGAAGAACCCATGTGATCTTTTTTGAGTGGTATATGAGAGAGATGGGACTGCAAATGTAACAGTCTGTATTTTTTTTCAATGTTAATGGAGCTTGTGTTGTGTCTGCCTCTTTCTCATGCCATATCCCTTAATATGCTTTTATCTTTCTTGGAAAGGTGGTGTTCTGTACACAACTGTAAGCTCCTTTTCAACTGAATCACCCCTAACTTTCCACATGAATCCAACTTTTTCTTACAAATATCGAAAAATTCTCCTTTTGGAAGATTTTTAACTTTTGCAGACTGTCATAAACTCATAGGCATAATCCAACCGTTGCTTTGCTTGCATCTGCTCTCTGATTCCAATTCCCATATAAAAATATTCCGCTGGCTATTGTCTGCCCCCTTGGATTGGACGTTGAGTATCTTATATGGCTTTCATTCGGGATTCTGCATTTCAAACAATCATTTATATTTGGACCAAATATTCCATTCCAATTTCTCTGCATTCTCTTCGATGTAAAGATGAACTTTTCAAGGTTGTTGCGTGGAAGGACATGAAAAAAGCTTCTGTAATTTGCATGTTCTTTTTTCGTGACCAACTTCAAATGTTATGCCATGGATAGAGTAAAGGATTTCCTACAGGGACTCTGGCCCCAGCAGCACACGGTTCGAATATTCCATCCCCTCTATATTCATTATAACTAGACCTTCTTTGTCCATTTAATTTAAAATAAAATAAATATGATCTATTTTATAAGATTATCCCTAACCCAACTCATTCAATTAAACAAGTCAAATTCATAAACCATAATTTTTTAATTTTGTATTGGGTTTGTGTCGGGTTCGCAAGTTATGTTAAAAATTGTCATTAATATCGGATTTGAGTTATGCCAAGACATGGATATAAGACTATAAACAGGTCAAACTCATTTATCCTAATCATTTAATTTCGTGTTGGGTTCAAGAGCCATGTTAAAAATTGACAGTGCTTTGAAAAGTCTAATCCGGCCAAAATACAAAATTTTTTGGTTCATTATGAGTAAATCAATATTAATGCTAAAAGGTTTAAGCCAAAAAAAATTGCCACGTAAGGGAAGTCCCTTATGGGCCTAATTTATGAAAATGATAGGCCGAAAACGATCCTCATCCAACTTCAACATCAATTCCCTTCCGGCCTATCATATGCTATCCCTTCTATTTAAAGACTTTTGATTTTTGGTCAATTTTGTTACTAATTTTCTATTAAAGTGATGATAAGTATGATTGATTAAAGATAGGTTGAGATTTTTGACCATTTCAGTTATTGGTTGAGAATCTTGAGATAAGCCGTTAAGTTTGTATGAGTCTAACCTTTGGGAACCAATTAACAAATAAATAAATAAATAAAGGAAATTGAAGGCTTAAAATAAGATAGCAGAAAGAAATAGTAAAGAAAGATATATTATTCTTACAAAAAAAAAAAAAAAGAAGATATATTAAATAGGGAGAGAACAAAGAATATGATTTTAGATAGATAGAAAGGTGAAAAAGAATTCATTTAATTGACTTTGATTGGTTGGTAAACTTTAGATTTGACCTTTATTTAATTGAAATTAGAGGTAAAGTTAAGCTGATTGGGTTTATAAGTTTGCCCAAGGACAAGTTGGTGATTGCTATGTTTCAAAGGGCTGTTTCATGCCCGGCTAAGCCTGGGTTTGTTATTGGGGCCACCTTCAGCTTAAAGCACAAGATTGCATGTAGGATTTACAATTTTTAACACGATTCATGAATTTGAGACGAACCCAATTTGAAATTAGCGAATTAGAGTTAATGGGTTTGACTTATTTAATTAAATTGGTTGGGTTATAATTGACTAATATAGTCTTATACATATGACTCAATATGACCTAAACTTGACACATGATACAAGGGGTGACAATATTTAACACAACTTGTGAAACTTACACAAACCCAATATGAAATTAGTGGGTTAGAGTTGAGGGGTTTGACTCGTTTAATTAAATAGGTCAAATTAAAGTTAACCTATATAGTTTTATACCTATGTCTTGTCACTACCTAAACTTGACACACGAATATGAGTCTAAGAGCTTATCTTGGTTTTTATTATTTGACTAGCTTAGAACTCGCATTATGCGCGAGATTATTCATTATAATTTAATTTTAAAACTTACATCTCCATTGTATTTTTTATTATAGGTCAAAAAAGTTGTGTAAAAAAATATATCATGCCTATTTCAATTAAAAAAAAAAACTAAAGATTATTCAATAGTATATTGTTAAACATAGTGACACAATTACACATAAGATTGCATGAATATATAAATCACATAAAAATATACTATCATAAGAACCATATATAATTTTAGTTTTAATCCATATAAATTAAAACATATTAAAAAAATTCTCATATATGTAATTTAAAATGGAAAGAAGTGTAAAGAAAAAAGAAAACAACAAGAAGAAAACCTGAATGAGTTAAAACATAAGACCCATAAAACATATTAAAATATTTATTCTCATAAGAGTAGTTTTATTTCTTTCATCAAAGAAAGAGATAAAAAATCGAGAAGGAATATTGGAACACAAAAAAACATAATGAACAACAAAGTCAATTAAATTTAGAAAAGAACAATAAGAAATTTGAATGAAAAATAATACATAAATTGGAAAAGAAACCAAGAAAAAAAAAAGGAAAAATAAAACAACATAAAATAAATATCTCTTTCTCTATATTTTCCTTAGTTCCAACGTAATTCAGAGTTAATAGGAAAAAGTACATCAACATAATCTAAAAATTCATACTTCATACCTCATTTTCATTATCATTTCCTTGAATTCAAGGTAAAATTTACAAAAGAAAATTAATAAATTTGAATTAAAAAATTATATAAATTATAAAAAAATATAAGGGGAAAAAAAAAGAATGAAATAACATAACAACATATATAACATAAAAATGAACTACTTTTAGTACACATAAGAAAAACAACTACTCAATAAAAAAGCAAACGTTAAGCAAACCTTGAAAACTACATATATTTCTATATTTTTTAATTATATATATATATATATATAAGTCAAATAAAACACAATATAACCTTCCATTTAGCATGTAATAGATATTTATGTAATACCTATTATATTTTAATACAAATAAAACTCATAAAATTATGAACATTTAAAAATAATACAAAGCAAAATAAAAAATATTTTTTTAATGGATAAAAATAACAAAATATTTCACTCAATATTTAATGCAATCAAATAAATCATTTCAATCTTCCCTTAATCTAAAAAATAAATTAAAACTAGGGGTGAAAAGGTTACTAAGCGGTTATTGGCAAAACTACTAATCAGAATCATTTAGCAATTAATTTCACTAACCGTATCCACTAGGCGGTTAGCGGATAGCGTTAGTGGTTAGTCTGTTAACGGTTAATAAAATGCTTAACCGCCTTATAATAAAATTGAGCTTTTTGGGCCTTTTTGGGTTTTTTGGGCATTTTTAGGCTTTTTTTAAGCATTATAGCATTTTTCACTTTCATTTGTTGTTGTTGTTGTTTTTTTTTTTTTTTTGTATTTTTAGTGTCTTCTTGGGCCAAATTACTATAAAAAGAGCTCATATTGAAAAATAAAAAATATTTGACCTACTTTATTTTTTTTTAAAAAAAAATCCTTAAATATTAAATCATAAGTTCATAACTAGTTAACTTAAAAAAAATATATATATATATATATAGAAACAAAGTTCAACACAACATATAAAAAAATTTCAATAAAACATATAAAAAAAGTTCAACACAGCATATAAAAAAAAAAAAAGTTCAAATAAAACATTAAAGATACAAATATACTTTCAAAAAAAAAAAAAAATAAATGATACAAATAAAACATTAAAACTACGAGATAGAGAGAGTCGAGAGAAAGAGGTGGCAGAGAGAGACGGTCCAGAGGTAGAGTCTGAGAGAGAGACGGCTAATGGCATGAGTGAGATAGGGAAGGAGAAGAGAATAAGATAAAAATCCCTACCCTAACCCTTAATGCGTTTTCTCTCAAAAGCGGCGTCGTTTTTTGATGTGAAATTCATTCTTATTATTATTAATATAAAATAGACAATATATATATGGAAAAATTAAATAAATAAATGCTAGAAGATATAAATATATACGTTTCAAAATATTTTATTCAATTACAAACTTATGTCTTTGATATTATATAAGAATCATATGATCTCATTAAATTAGATCATATAGATTAATGATTTAAATTAAATCAAATTGTAAATAGTCTTTTTTGAATTAACTTATTGAGTTAATAGTTAGGTTCTAATGCTTTAAAACTTGTTTTTGATTCAAAATTAAACCTAAGGGTGGAATCTAATTAGGGATGATATCACCCAAATACTTGATCATCCTAAATTTGATGCTATGCCTCAATTTTGTTAATGTCAAATTTGTTGTTAATGTCTCAAATTTGATGCTAATGCCTAAAAAAATGTAGAGGCAACTACAATTTTATTTTTTAAATAATGTATTATTAAACGAGAATTATAGAGAACACATTGTTTAATTTAATTTTCATTATATAATCATATGATCTCATTAAATTAGATCATATGATTAATGATTAAAATTATTATCATATTTTTTTTTAATTGAACTTATTATCTAATAATAATGCTCAAACTCCTAAATCGTAAATTCTAATGATCTAATTGTCATACACTCATACTTAAATTAAATGATCATATTATCTCACAAATCACAATTCATATTAATATAATAAAATTATCTTAGATCTAAGAATCTAAGATAATGTGATATATGTTTTCTAAGTATAAAGTATATAATAATGCTTTGATTCAATTGTGATTATAGGTAACACATTGTTTAATTTAATTGTTAGTATCATACTATCATTATACATGAATAATATGAATCATATGATTAACTTGTAGACTTATGACTTATGAGTCATATTATATATATATATATATATAATTTGTTATTATATAATCAAATGATTTAATGATCAATTGATCATGTGATATAATCATATAAATTATAGTGATAATATATTAATACTCAATTTGTAATTTAATTATTGAAAACAAAATGTGATTTAATCATTAATGATCAATTGATTAAGTTATGTATAAATATTAATTATAATTATAATTACCAAAAATATATTATATAAAAAGCAGTTATTTTTGTAATATATTAAACTTATAACTGCTAACCAGAAGCAAGAATTTTGATTATCAAAGTATTAATATAAAATTAGCATAAAATTTAATATTTTTGGTGTAATACCTATTATATTTCAATACAAATAAAACTCATAATTCTGAACATTCAAAGAAGCAAATGAAAAAAGAAGAAGAAGAAGTTGAACAAAAAATTTCACAAAACAAAACGGAAACATATTCATCTCTACCTAATCTCTAATTTAAAATGGTGTTTGGTACAAAAAAAATCCTCAAGAAACAAACTCAAGATAATAAATTCAAAATGGCTAAAAATTTATACATAAAAGCACAAAGATATATTCATCTCAAATGTCTCATACCTTAAATCATAGTTTGAAGTCACATATATTTCTATGAAACTAATCAAATAAACTTTGTGCAACCATCAACTTCTGTAAAAAAGAATTTTGAAACGTTGTTGCCGTAGAAAGAGAGAAGTGAGTTTAGAGTGAGAGAGACCGACATGATTTAGGGTGAGAGAGATAAACGTGAGATAATAGAATATTAGGGTTTAGGGTTTTTTGAGAATCCTAAACCCTATATAAAAGAATATTTATATAGTTTAAAGTAAGAAACCATATAAATAAAATTTAAGAATTTTATTTTTGAACTTAATAAAATCACATACAAGAAAAGTTATTGAAATATAATTAAATGCCTTTAATTAATCAAATTTAAAAAGTCACATGTCGCAATACTATACATTCTCTAATAGGATATGCAGTGGCGGAGCCAGGTGATTTATATTGGGGGTGCCACTAAAATTTTTTTGACGTCCTACAAATTTTCTCCACCTTAAAATTTGATAATTTATACAGATATATACATCACAAATATATATATATATATATATATATATATAAGTTCATAAATATGTGCTCAAAAATTCAAATACAGAAAAATCAACTCTGGCAATATAGCACACCTATCCCGAATAGTCAAATCTCGCTAGTAGTTAGTTCCTATGGGTTTTCATTTTTTCGGAGAACCACTCCATAAATACATACATATAGGTTTACTAACTTTATTCAATTTTCTAGCCAACCAAACAGAAAAAATAAGTAAATGAAAACAACAAACAAATTACAAATAGAAAAGATAAATATGTGGGAATTAATAGTCGAAGATCAGATCAAGACCTAATTTACAAAGCATCATTGAGTTTGATTGTTCCTACGCCAAGTGCACCATATAACCTCAAGAAACGATAAAATAAATCAAAATCCAAAATTAAAACTAGGTAAAAGAAAGACATTAATTAGAACAAAATCTAACACAAAAGTGACCAGAGTTAAAAAAAAAGAGGGGAGTTACTTTGTTGGTGATGATGATGGCGCTAGCCACGATATGGGACAAATGATCCTCAACCCACTTTGCTTGACAACCTTATTGAAGACCGCAAGGTAGAAATTGTGTGTTGAGAAGAAATGGTAGTACTAGCAATATTGGGGTGCCATGAAATGGGTAGGTAAAAGATTTTTTGTTTTTGTTTTATTTTAGGTGTAAATTTTTTTTTTTTTTAATCTTTGGGGTGCTGGCACCCTAAAGTTCGTTATTGGCCAAATATGTGTCACAATTTTAAGACTCTCACGCAAAACTCGGCTTTTATATATATATATATATATGATAAGGTTCCTGAAAGCTGGTTGTCTGAATTGCACACTACAAAAGTGAGTTTGTGGAATCCATTTGTCCCAGACAATTCAGAGTGCACAACCTACTTGCCTAGAACAAGTGCAGCTAATTGTTGAGAATCTCGATCTCTTATTATCTCCCTAAAGGGCCTTACTTCTCTACTCGCTACAGCCTACGGCCGCTAAACCGAACTAAAGTTGGTCACCATTTGGCGGTTTAAATGAATGGATGAAGGCTGGTTTTAGGCTCTTTAGTCTAGTAATAGAGTTTAGGCTTTTATTTAATATAGAACATTATCCATCGTTCCTTATTCATCTTATGTCCATCACTTCTGTAAATTTATCACTGAATTTATAGGAACAAAATGAATTTGCTCATCCAATGTATAGGAAACATACCATCCCTTTTATAAAATTATCATTGAATTTGTAGGACCGAATGAATTTGCCCATCCATTAGACAGAAAAAGACAAGAAATTAAATAGGTTGATGAATGAATTCTATCATTTTTCTATATAATAACACCAACAAGATGTAGTGTATCATCTAGACTTCAATTTGGGCTAAGGCTGTCAACCAGGGTCTTCATGTTTAACCTGGTCACATATGTTTTTTCCGTTTTCATAAACATAACAAATTGGTTGCTCTAATTTGATTAGATTTCTCCCCGATTGAGTAGATTCCTTTGTCTTCTTGGCCATCAAAGAAAATAATGAAAATAAAATAAGGAAAAGCAATGTCCACACTTTGGCATAAAGTTGTTGGCGTGAATGCATCATCATAAGCTCAAACTCCTCCTTGCTCACAACCTTTTGATACTCAGTGACTTTTTCTATATCTTATCAACACCCATGTGCTTGTTCTTCCCCACTCATCATTCCATTTCTATATTGTTCCCCTCTCATCATTCAGAATTTCTACTAGAAATGAAATTCAAATTTATCTATCTCAGAATAAATGACACAGAAGTTGAATCATTGTTCCTGGCATGCTTCCTGAGGCAAGGCATACAATCATTGCACAGAGTCCCTAAAGGTTCTAAATCTCTGTAAATACCAATATGTTATGATGCCATAGCAATAACATTCTCTTTGAACTTTAATATGCCATAGCGATAACATTCTCTTCGAACTTTAATACCAGGATGAAATTTTCCTTATTGAAAATTCTACAACATTATGGTGTACTTTCTCCACCAAGACATGCTACAGCAACAGCAATCAGTTTTAAGTATTATACAAGTTTGAAGAGTAGTGTAACATGAAGACCAAGGGAACTAAGAGAAGGAAATTAAACCACACTTGTCATTACCAGATCAGGAAGAGCTAGAAACAAGGCAATATTGGTTAGATTTTCAGCAGCAAATTGGGCATTGGACCAACCCATTTTCATTGCATTCAGGGCATCTGATGTACAGTTCACTGTTGTTGATCTCCCCATCTGCAACAATCTTCCGGCTGCCACTGCAATTAAGGCACACCACAAACCTGGCATTGGCACACCCGCTGCATGAACTGGAGAGGTCAAGTGGTATGCCTTCCAAGAGCTTCCTAAGCTTGCCTTGCTCATGCAATCCAGCCACTTCATCAGCGCCTCCAATGTACCTCCCCTTTATGAAAAGCCTTGGAGGGATGACTCTACCACCCAAGATTCTCCACAGTTCTTCCCTATATTCCAAATGCATTGAAACATCCCTCTCGTAGAACAACACTTTGAAGCTTTCCATCAAGAACCGGATTGTGTTGCAGTCTTCAAATGTTTTCCTAATGCCCCTCAAGCTTGTTGTGTAGAAAATGATCGACTCGCTTCCTCCTGGTGGACACTTCTCTTCAAAATCTAGTAGAGATATTGGGCATTCTTCACTGTCGACCTTTGCTTCATGTGTACAGCAATCATCCATGATGATGACCTCTGGATTTTCCTTGGCAGCCACCTTGTCTTTGGACTTCATGGAGGATGTAAAGTTATCCTTGTTCCCAACACTGAAGTACTCCAATTCCATGTCTTCATCTCTAGGAGAGCCAGAGCTGCCAAATACAAGCTCTGAGAGGGTGCTGCCCTTCTGATCTTGTTCTTTGTAAAGCTTTTCTGGGGGTTCTGGCTGAAGGACTAGACCTTGTTTGAAGGTGCTCAAAGATGGGATGAATTTCAATTTCCTTAAGAATTTTCCCCTCATTCCTTTCATATCCAAAATTCTAATCTACAGTACCCGGATAACAATGCATGTGATGTGATGGTACGCAGTTTGAAGAAAGGGAAGTGTGAGTTCTGGCCCTTCTGGGTGAGAAGGACTTGTGAGGAGAATAGAGGACAGAAGGAGGATGACATCTCTCTTTTGGTTTCCAATTTCTGGAAAGTGGAAACTGAAAAAAGCTACTTTTTAAAGTTTTGAATGATCACTGCATGGGGCTGGCATGTCCATCATACTTCTCTCCAATCTCCATTACCATCCGCTGACCCATCACCAACCAATTTAGTGGCTAAATCATGTTTAGAGGGGGGTATGTTTGTCAATTCCACCATGGGACTGAGGCAGAATCATGCAAATATGGCTTAAATGCCCATGCTTGATTGGCCACCGTGGTGATCATGGCTTAAGATGGCACAGTTTGATTGGGCTGATTACACTCGTACAGAAGGTGGCACAGGAGCAGAGCCAATCCCCGGGAGACATGGGGTGCCGATGGACATAATTTCAAAAGCAAGAGTGCGACAGCATCTTTCCCTTTCTTCTTCTTCTTTCTTTTCTTTTTTTTTTTTTTTTTTTATTTTATTTTTTTATCAATTAAACATAGTAGGGTTGGTGGCAGAACCTTAGCAATTACATCCAATCATCACGCCAAAGAACCTGGGATTTGGTTCAAACCTCTTTAACCTTCTCTAATGAATTTCCCTCGGATGAGGATGCTTGATTAACTTCATTATTTACTGCTCAAAAAAGGCGTTCTGGAGCCACGCCTATATTTCATTGCTTCTGGAGTGTTTTGTTTTGTTTTTTTTTAATCATTGCTTCTGGAGTTGATATAATGTTAAATACTATCACATTGAACCTACGAACCTACACTCGTGCCTTTTTTTAAGAGATAAGTATGAACAAGTACAAACAAACACTATAGTTACAAAAACAGAAAATTATAGAATGTAAAATACAAAGACCAAAAAGAAAATCTAATCTTGACAACAATTCAGCCACAGTTTTAAAAGAGATCTTTGAAGGTGGAGAAGGCAATTTGAAATGCTGTTAGCAACGCTGGTTGATGTGGCCCATGATGGACGTTATGAGTATCAACAAAGAAAACCCATTTTAAAGAAGCGTTAGGATAGAGAACCACCACGATTTGATATTTTTGAAGTCCAGATCCCGAATTTCTGGTGGAACAAAAGGACTCTACAAAACAGAGCCATAAGTGTTGTGATGGAGGAGATTTCAGAGATCTTAAGGAGGGGTTGGGGGCCAGTAAATGATTGAGCCACAGCTGGCTATGGAGGAGGAAGTGTGTGTGGGTAGAGGAGATTGTGGATTTTGTAGATCTAATCTCCAATAACCTAAACAAAAGACTAGGAAAACTAAAAAACAAGAAGAAAAAATTAATTGAGGTAACAAAGAGGAGATAGCGAAGAGGAAAACATTGCGGTGGGGTTCTTCCTCCCTGACTGATATTATATGACATTTTGTTGTCATATAGTCTGTCAAGAATTGTCATATAGCGTCAATAATTATCCTACAAGTTAAATGTGTTCAATCCGAGCACAAGGTCCCTGTTTCACATTGGACTCACACAAATTAGATTCATTTGTAAAGGAGTTAGATTTTGTTCTCACTCTCTCTCTCTCATACCCAACATAAAAATTACCAAACACTGTCTATCTGCATACCAGAACAGTTTATCATACATACTGTGGGGGAAACTTCCCAATAGTCTGCCTAGTAGTAGAGATGGTCACAATTATACATCGGATAGTAATGGCAAAGTGAAGTTTGAAAGTATAAATTCTGTTTACATGCTACTCATATGGTGATCATGGAGACTTGGATAATCATTCTTGGAAGCACTTAGCTATCGGCCAAAGACGATGCAAAGCCGATGTCAAAATCGAAACCAATGCATGTCAACTCCTTTTTGGCTGCATCATACATCCTCATTTTAAGAGAGTATGAGCCCTGCATACGTCAAACATTATCAGAGACATGAAACACGACAAATGATTTAAGATTCAACATCACTATTCACTAATATTGCATCAAACAGAGCCTACTCTATCCCAGCTTAGCATTCTATCGGCAGAAGTGAAGTAGGGCTACAACTAAGTAATGGCAAGTTGTTTTACGGATACCATGTACAATTTGAGATAATAAATTATCAAGTAAACCTACCACCGAGTTTTATTAGATGTATTCACAAGTGTGAATCCCTTCTGAGGTAATATTTTAAGCAACTATCAGAAAATTACTCAAATGAATACACCAAATGAGGCTGAGACCTGAGTCTTTAGATTGCTCCTGATGGAAACCAACAATTAAACTTGAAAGGGCATGTTCCAGTTTGCAAGTCAGCAATAGTAAAACGAAACAAAACATAAATGTTAAACATCTAAATAGAATAATGACTTACCGGTGGAGTGAATCCAGGTAAATCTTGTGAGTGAGAAACCACAAAATCTCCAGTCGAAATGGGGCAAGATGTCTCTCCGCAAAGGTCATGAGTCTCACTGTGGATGTGCCATCCAAAATATGAAACCTCAATCACCATTTTTCCACCAGTGATATCTTCATCTTTCCCTACATTATGTATACAAGTTCACATATCAAAACTAAAATCCAAATTACTACTTCAAGGGACGTGGGTTTGTCCAAGTTGGTTTTCATTTTATCATAATGTCACCAGCCCTGTGGATTGAGTTTTTCAATAACAAAATTGGATGTAATGGATTAAAACGGGTGGAAGACAAGGAAAAGAGCTCCTAGCTTTCTCTCATAAACAGGTAATTTAAGAAAACAGACACGTGCAAGCACAACACACAATCATGAAAAGGGGGTGGGGGGCGTGGGGGTGAGGGTGGGTGTCACCAAGAAGCTTCTTGTGATTTCCATTTGCATATCCATCTACAGGCACTTAATGTTAAAACCCAAGTAATGAACTATTGCTTATAAATAATCTCCCTCAGTTTTCTTCTGTCACATGGCTGTCCATCTACTTACTGGCAATTTAGAAAGTGGTACAGATTTTCAGTTATCATGCAACCATGGTACTGATCACACAACCATATCAGCTATTATACAGTCATTAGATGCAATGTCCCACAACCACATGCCACCTTCAAATATAAATGTCACGCATAAAATTTGGTTCTCGGTAAATCTTTTTAAACTCAATTCTAAAAGCATCTCCAACAGATTGTGTAAAACCTTAAAATTGTGTAAATTTAGCTAATATAAGCCAAAATTCTTGTCCACCAGCTTATGTTCAGGTTATCTAAAACATATATTTTGCTTCAATGGTAATCTATTTATGGATTACCACTGTAGCAAAATGTTGGTTCATTTTATTGTTTCTCTCCTCCATTGGAACAATGGCGCCTTTTATTCTCATCCTTTCCACTTGCTGTTACTCATGTCATGTGGATTGTTCTATTGAACAGCTATTGTCAATGCTAAAATTTTAGGGATCAAGAGCAGTTCTGGATTTGATAACTTTTCTGCTTGAATCAATGTGATAAGAAACGTCACATTTTCCTTGTTTGTGAATATTATATTGTTGTTTGTTGAATAGAATGACTCTAATTATAAGAGTTTGGCTTCAAGTAAAAGAAGGAATGTTATAAGTGTTATTTGCCCCGGAAATTTTTGCCTTAAATGATGTGATGAATTAGGGAGTTCAACTTATGATTGTCCAGGCATTATCTGTTTGCATGCATGTAAGGAATTATTTCTTTTATCTTCTTCTTTTCCATAGGTGGTCAGGTGTATATGAGTGTTTAAGAGTATTTGTATCTTGAACCATGGTTTAGTTGTGAACTTTATACTTGAAACAAGTTGCTTCTATAATTGAGGCTCAGAAATTGTAATTTGATTTTAAATATATTCACCTTCCAGGAAAATCATTGATTTTAGCTTTTATCTCATATTGGACTCCATTTTTTGGTAAGAATATAATTAAAGAGAGAGAGAGAGAAATAATATTTAAAGAAAATAGAGAATTTGTTAGTGTATATTAAAAAAGTAGTAGCTAAATAGAGAATTGCACTTGTTGGTTAGCTATTTTACCTAACCTTGCTGGGGATGTTCTAAGTTGTTAACAGAGAGGTCCATTATCCAAAAAGTTGAGAAATGGCCTGACAAACATCCCACCCACCGCAAAAGAAAAGAAAGAAAATGATGGGAAGCTGAACTTGACCTGATTCTAAGACTACAACCTATAGCCATTTTAATATCATTTTTTTAATCGAAATATCATTAAAAATGTAAGGCACCTCTAATTACACAGGAACAACCATTTTGATATCGTGCACGCATACGTTTTATTTATTTATTATTTTTTATTATTGGTATCTAACTCATACACTCCACAGGACTTGAAACCAAGACCTCACCCACCCCATACTTATGAGAGTGGAAGTGCCGTTTCACCCAAAGGCAACCATGCATATACATAACTTCTGATTTAGAAAAGGCAATAATTTCCAATCTCAGTTAAATAAACAATGCCATCAAGTAAATGATAGCAACTAATGCTAAGTATCAAATAAGCAACACACGCACAACCCAGAAGCCAAGAAGACATGTAAAAGGTCAATTACCAACATCCAGCAGAGGCAGTACCTGAAGAGGCAGAGATGCTGAAGGTAGCTGGCTTGCCTCTCGCTACAGGATCCGGGATTATCTCAACCTTGCTGACCTTAACATCATAGTCAGCATTCTTATCTACAAAAAAGTTAGAAAACGACAAATGTGACATATATCAGCTAGAAGATTTCCCAAGAAACCCATATAAACATCAAGGGAGAAGATAAAAATACCCCATCTTATGATCAATTCCCTTTAGCATCTCAGCTTTACATTTACATTTTACAAGTAACAATTTTTATTTTTATTTTTCAAAATAAGAGATTTTTATTTATAAGTAATCGACAAATATCATTAAAAGCGGTTGATATTAAGGTATTGTATTGAATAAGTAATCGACATAACGCTGAGCCTGAGTAACAATATTATATTGAAGAAATCGAGAAGTAATAGACAAATATCATCAAAATAAGAGAAAATTGTATTGAAGAAACTACCAATGTTAAATTTTATGTCAAAATAAACGAATCCCATGAACGACATCACATAATTACCACACAAAATTTCTTAATCATCGAAACAAATTGAAACCCAATTGATCACTCAGTCACAATAATAGAAAAGCATCCGAGTTTCTGAGAATAAAGTGATCAAAATGATACAGATTGTCCGGCAAAAGAATAATTAATCGATTCAGAGAATTCAAAAAGTTTAGAGAGAGAGAGAGAGAGAGTGACCGCAGTATTTGACGTCGGTTGCGAGGGCCAAAGGCACAACCAGACAAAGCGCAAGGAGGAGGGGCACGAGAAACTTGAAGTGAACGGCTTCCATGGTTTAGATTCTGCAACCTGTCAAAACAAATGATGTATATACGAAAAAATAGTAGTTAAGGAATTCTGGGTCGTGAGGATTTGGGATTTGGGGGATAGAAAAAGAAGAAGTAGACGAAGACCAAACACCATAGGATCGGTAGTTGGCTTTCGGAACGTTAGGTGGGTTTACAGGTCTCAGATGTTTATATACATATATATAATTTTTGTCTTCCCTGCTGTCATGCTGTCTCTTTTACTTCCTTCTCAAGCTTTCTACAAGCACCTTTCGCTTAAGAAAAATAGCATTTTCTATAATTGGTCCATATTTACTTACATTTGGTCAATTATTATATTTATAAACTCATATAAATTTTATAAATTTAATTATTAATTGTAAAACAATATGAGTTAAATATAAAAGACTTATCAACTCCTCGCATTTATGTACTTGGTATTGGTATTATTACTGTATTTTGTTTCCATCTTAGTTTATTTATTTATTTGAAAAATTCATCTTAATCTCATTCAACAATAATACAAGACGCTCAAGATCCGTCAGAAACTACAAAAGATACCAACGTCAAACAAGACATATCACAACTCAGACTCTTAAAATAGATCCGCTAACCTATGACTAATCAATTAATGAAATACAGATTTGTACTAGATAGAACCAACTAATGTATAAGTAGTAATTATTTCTTGACACTGTGGGCTGAGAACCCCAGGCCAACACTTATTCCTTGACACCGATCACATGCAAACAGATCTCGTACACTGAAGGATGCATTGGAAGCTAGACGCGGTGGGGACGTGGAAAAAGGCCCAGCAGTGGACGTAGAGTGGCGAAAGGGGTGGAGAAGATCGGTAGAACTGTAAAAATTAAAAAACACACGAAACAAACAGAGAAATAATATAGGAAAATACTAAAGCAAATATAAGAAAACCCAACAAAAACAAAATACAAAGGAAAATCAAAACAAAGAAAACAAAATACAGGGAAACCAAATAAAACATAAAACAAAAAGCAGAATGATCAACCGGAGAAGGCTCAAAGGCGCAATCTGGTTGGAACACCGCTCAAGAAGGTGATGATGGAAGAATAACGCGGTGAGGGCGAAGGACCTACTCGGTGAAGGGGTCACAAATGAAAAGTTTGAAGACCCAAACAGGGCACAAAGACCCCTAAAAACAATTGGAAAAAGAAAGGAAAGCCCAAGAAAACAAAAAAACCAAAGAAAGTGGCGAAGGGGAACCCGGTCGGGGCTAGATCATCAGGTAAATCGCTAGACCCTAGGTGTGGAGAGACCACCATACAAGGAGGAGGCCGGGGAAAAGGAAAAGAAAAGGGAGAGGAACTGGGATTAGGACATTAAGTAAATAACTAGAACCCGATAAAAAAAGGATGTGGGGAGGAGGGATGGCGAGGCCATCCCTCCTCCGAGGAGTGACGGCAATCTAGAGGGGTTGCTATTTATTTTAAATTTAAGGGCAAGGAGGAAGGACAAGAGTTGCAACATCTTAAACTAGCCATCCCTCCTCCCAGGAGTGACGGCAATCTAGAGGGGGCTGCTATTAATTTTAAATTTAAGGGCAAGGAGGAAGGACAAGAGTTGCAACATCTTAAAACATTCATATGGGTTCAACAAATTTCTTCTTCTTCTTCTTCTTCTTTTTTTAAATTACATTTTAGTTACTATTCAAAGTACCTACATTTTACTATCTATTTTAACTATATACTCTTATTATTTCATTTAAATAATCTTTTTTAATAATAATTTTATTGAGAGGAGAGAGAATAATAAAATAAATTTTTGTTATCTTGTTAAAGTAGCTAATTAGATGTGGGTGTGGGCAATTTTCACCTAATGCATGGATGCTATTTGCTATGTTTGGCAAAGGCCTGGACTTGAGGAAGTGAATTGGTATTTTGATAGATTTGATTGATGTGAAAAAAATAAGAATGTTATGTATAAAAAAATGAATTTTTTTTGTTTTGTAGTAATTTTTTTATTTAAATAATAATAAAAAAAGATTGATGTGATATAAAAAGTAAAAATGTTAGGATTGATTTGAAATTTCTTTTAAAAAAATTTGGGTCGGATCAGTACCAGTCATTTGCCAAACATAACCATTATATATGGGAGATAACACTTATCACGAGACAACATCAAAAAATAAAGACCAAAGAGAAGTCAAACACCTAGAAATTATGTAATTTAGAGAACTAGAATTATCTTCTTATTTATAGATTAGTATAGCTGTAATATTGTATATCTATAGACCGATCCCTATAGAGTCTAGACTAAGTGGAGTCATTGTCAAACTCTTACAAGAGTCACGTAAACTAAACTCTCTTTTTCTATATACATTTTAGGGAAATTACTTCATAATTAGGGCTGTTAAGTGAGTGAAGTATCTCGTGAGCAACCTTGGACTTGGCTCACATAAACTCAACTCATGTTCAACTCGAATATTAAATGAAACATTTCGGCTCGATTCGGCTAAACTCGTATAAACTCGTGTGCGTATATATATATATATATATATATATATACACACACACACACAACTACAATAATTAATTGATTATATATTGAACCATTTGATAATCCAGCCCATAATTTTATTCATTTAAATCTGGTGGAGTTACTAAAATTATGTTGTTTTGTTGGTTGTGAATGAAAAATGCCCAATTAGTTAAGTTCACTAAGTAGTCCGAATAAGATTAAGACAAATCTTTAGTCTAAGGGCCTTTAAAGCTAAGGCCCAATTTAACTTCCCGCATTCAAAAAAAGAAAAAAAAGAAAAAGAAAAAGAAAAACAGTGCAAATCCTTGTCCCACATCGAGAAGACTAAGCTAACTCTCTCTCATCTTTGTCTATAAATAGGATGCACATCTCAATGGCAAAGAAACAACAAACAAGCGACTCTCCCCGCATCAATGAGTAAGGCTCTAGCCAATACTTGGCTAAGTGCAACTCACGTACAAGTTCGGCTAGTCTAACTGTTTTATATTATTTAAGTTTTATTTAAAGCTTTATGAGTTGGCTTGGGCTCGGCTCGGTTAATATACGAGTCAAGCTCGAACACAATTTTGGGGCTCGGCCTTGAGCTCGGGCTCGAGTAAAAGTTTAACGAGCCAAGCTTGAACAAGCAAAGTTCGCCCAAACTCAGCTCGTTTACACTTATATTCGTAATACTTTGGGTCAGTACTTGAATTTTTTTGAATCCTTAAGTTTTTTTATTTTTTTTATTTTTTGACAATTTACTCCCCGAGTAAATTGAAATTACAATAAAATCGTCAAAATTTTTTAATATCCGTTAGTCTGGGTCAAAATACACCATTTGAACCATTAAAATATTAATTTTTTTAAATTTAATTTTAAATTTAAATCTAAAAATAAAATTTTAAAAAAAGAAAGAATATAGGAGTGGCCGAACCACCCCGTAGGGGGTGGTTGGCCACCCCATTTTGTGAACCACCCCCATATAGCTGGTCTGGAGGTGGCCCCATGGCCTAAAGGGGTGGTTCGGCCACCCCCTAGGGCCAAACCCTCAAATTTTTTTTTTGAAGGTTTTGCCCTAAGGGTGGCCAAGCCACTCAAACCACCCCCAGGCAAAATGGCCACCCCCTATGGGGTGGTTCGACCACCCCTGTATTCTTTTTTCTTTTTCTTTTTATAATTTATTTTTAGATTTAAAATTAAAATTAAATTAAAAATTAATATTTTAATGAGTCAAAACGGTGCGTTTTGACCAAGACTAATGGATGTTAAAAAATTTTGATGGCAGAGATTTTATTTAATTTCGATTTATTCAGTGAGTAAATTGTCAAAAAAAAAAAAAAACTTAAGGATTTAAAAAAATCCAAGTGCTAACCCAAGATGTTATGATGTAATTTCCCTACATTTTATGTAGGACCAAAATAACCTTTGGCAAGATATTTATGGGATCCTACCATCTCTTGCAAACTCAAGGGGGTAGTGCAGAGATTGTAACGATTTAGGGAAAAACGCTAGCTATATCTGTGCTATCACCCCAAAAGGACTAATCAATTTGAAGCTTTCCTAGAATTCATTATAAAGCTCAGTTTTACCTAGTAACTAGGAAATGTAGGATTTAGCACCCATGACCATCTTTATAAACCACCTACCTCAAAAGAATTAGTCAATTTGAAGCTTTTCTACTCCATGTGAGCTTCTTCTCATCTTCCCAATATGGGATCGAGGTGTTATAAACTCTTCCTCTTAAATTCTTGATGTCTTCGTCAGGACCACGTCATGCAGTGCTCTAGTACCATATGATCTGGCGTTACTAAGTGGCTCTGATACCACTTGTAACGACCTAGGAAAAAGCGCTAATCACATTTGAGGACTAGTCAATTTAGAGCTTCTCTAAAATTATTATAAAGCTCATGTTCACCTAGTAACTAGGCAATATGGGACTTAGCACCTATGATCATTTTTGTAAACCACCCACTTTATGTGGGCTTCTTCTCATCTTCACAATATGGGACCAGGATGTTACAGAGATCATTTTGAGTTTGGAAAGAAGAATACTAAAGTGGCAAGGAGGATGTGTTTGGAAAAAAAAAAATCACCAATTTTTCACCTAATATGTGCCATAAGACCAAGGGTATGTATATAAGCACATCTACAAGTTGATCCATGTAGCCAACAAGGCATAGAGTACTAGACTTTAGATGATGTTTCATAGGGTTATACAAATGGTTACAGTTAGCAGCTATTGCCTTTAACTGCAACCATATCGCCTTAGGCTATTAGTAGTTATTGAAATCCAAAATCACCGCTTTTTAAAAACGGGCCTTTTGTATTTTGGGCCTATTTTTTAGGCCTATTTTAAATGGTATTAAACATCAAAACAACCGTGTTTTGATATATTATTATTTTTTATATATATTTAATATATTATATTAAGGGTAGGTGATCGACGGTTATTAACTGCCTCCGCCTACTCTTAAAACCACTAACTGCGTTATCAGATGTGGTTATCAGCTCTTTCCAACCACTTGCAAAAGCAAATATGTGGTTAGTAGTTATTGGGCTGTTTATAACCATCTGCTTGAAAACCTCTAATGTTTCAGTGATAGTCAATTTCAGTATGTTCCGTACGCTTGTGAAAGCCATGATTGTGAGCAATCGGTATGGCATTTCAAGTGTCATAGTAAATGAGCCGGTGATCTGATGGTTTGGGTGAGCCCATGTCTTGTAGCCTAAAAAGTTTAAAGGTAATATAAATTGACTAACCAAGTTCCTGGGCCAAACTAAAAAGGTATTTATTTTAAAAAACCCTTGGCATAGAGGGCCGGGTCCACAGGCCTAAGGTAGCTCCGCCCTGCCAAGTTCACAACATGGGCAGTATTTGGCCGTGTAAGTGTCACATAAATCAAGTTGTCAACCAGCTGATTGAATCTGATTAGAAAAGACAAGAGAAAAAAAGAAAAAGAAAAAAGAAAAAAAAGTAACTACATTTCTCTCGCATGGTATCAAACAAATTTCTAGCATCAACGACTATGGTACAGGCGATAACTGGATAGGCAGAACGAAAATATGGGCCGGGCCAATCTTCAAACAGTCGGTGGACATAAAAATTAGTTCTCGTTTGTTTTGCAAATGAATAGTTATTATGAATTAATGATGAAGAGATTGTTTTGTTTACGAGATATACAATTGTCAGGTTGTTCATTTCAATTATCGTTCTTGCAAGAGTTTTTGTTTGATCTAAGGTAGGACTTTGTTATTGTCTTTATATGTGATATATCTGATCCAAAATAAAAGATGTTAAAATAAAATAATTATTCATATTATTTAATTTGGTAATAACACATTTTATAATTCAAATTGAACAAAAATTATTAAAAAGTGATCGCCGCCACCCCCAAGTGTCGTCAAGGATGGTCACCCCCAGGGTTTGCTGTGCGTGGCCACCCACGTATGTCCAACATTTTATTTTTATTTTTATTTTTATTTTAAGTTTGAAAGATTTTTTTAAATTTAATTTTTTATTGGAAAGTTTTGTCTATTCGCCCAGAAATAGTTCGTAAGAATAATTTCTTACCAAATGAAAGAATAGCCATTCCATTCATGGATGTATTCAATATTCAATATAATATGTAATTTTATAGTAAAAAACTAGTACTGGTACTTGGGATCAAGAGCCTGTCTGCGAAACCAGTGTGAGAATTTTGAATACTTGCACGTTTTTCCTCGCCACAGAACATGGATGTTGCATTATATGCTCGTCTGGGTTTTGTGGCGTGTGATCCACCAAGATGTGTAGCATTACACTGCATAAGCTTTGGAGGAAATCGGGTGAGTACGTGTAGCGTTACTTGGGGAAGTTAATTAGCCAACAAGACTAGGGAAGAAAGTGCTGTTTCTATTGGGCCAGTCAACACAAGAAACCCCACACAGCACAGGCGTTATTATTGCAGCATAAGAGTCTTGGAAGACACAAAAATGTTATCATTGTGTTAACTGGAATTCAGGATATATGCATGTGCCAGTGCCAATGTTTTTGTTTGATGATATTATTCATGTTAACATGATAAGCAAGCTCCTATATTGCAGTCTTATTTGCAGACATGCAGTGAAATATGCAGGGAGTCTGGTGGTAGGTAGGAAGGAATATTAGAGTTAGAGGCATGCATAGGGGAAGGGAAGAATTAAGTTTGACCCTTTTGAGGGGATGGCATGAGGATTTGATGCACTAAGAGTTTCTTATGAAATAAAGTTTTGTGGCATGTTTTTGTTGAAAAAGTTTCGATTTTTCTAAGTTTTATGTTTTCTGGCCGAGATTTTGCTGGATTCTCTGAAAGCAGATGCCTCTTTTATGTTGACATAATATTGATTGACTCTCCCTCACTCTCCCTCAGATGACAACACTTCACATTGGTCATTGGGGGAAAACACTTGTTGGATGTTTCTCAAGTATGAATTATCTCAGATCATGTTACTATCAAAGTTGTTTTACATTGGGTGGGGGCAGCATTTTCATGTCTAAACCAAGTGATTTGAAGAGCAGCTGTTTGTTTTTTTAAGGTCGGGGATTAATTTCAATGTTTTCAATCTGGGTTTTACGAGTTATGTTATTGGAGAAGTTTGAAAGTGACATTCCATTTCAGATCAGTGATGTACATGAAAATGTTAAAGCATGATGGCAGAGCTAAAGACCAGCAGGTCTTCTGCAAGTTGAACAGGCAGATTTCCCTGCTATATAAAATCTTAAGTTTGGATAATAAGCAAGAAGATGTGGCTTGTGATCTTCTTAGCAAGGCCAAAGATGGTTTCTGAAGTTTTCAGACTCTGATTATAAAAGGAATGGGGGAAGATATCCCAGTCTTGCCATAAAAGAAAGAGAGGCAAAAAATACACTGAATTTCCAAATAGTGCAGGCCTCTGGAAGAGCATACTTGGGAATCTTGCAGCTTGGCAGTGTGGGAATTGTTCCAAATTCTGCTGGAAAGATATTCTTCGGAGGATGTTGTGGGGTCTCATAGCATCAGAAAATCTTTAGAAAATTTAGTGCTATAAATGCATTTTACATTCCTCTTTGGTTGATTTGTGGCATATTGAGTTTCTACAGTTTTGTCATCCTTCTTTATCTGTTGTAGAGAAGGACAATTAGAACATCCACCTGAATGCAATTTCCCCTTGAGTTTTGGCACTTTATACTACTGTCATTCCTGTTCTTCAGACTACAGACATAAATTCCTGGACTATTTTACAAATATTTCAGTCTCTGTATGATGCAGAATTAGATCTAACTTGTAAGGCTACAGAAAAGAGAAAAAAGAATTGATGAATTTTCATTATAACAAGAGAGTTTTGATCTATGGGATCGAGCTCCATGATCCAATAAACAACTAGTGGAACTTTTACAGTGAACAAAGTTGTTGCAAAAAAAGATCGATCAATCCCTCCTGCTTGCCAATGGAACCACCTCGGCCAGAGGAGTCGACAGGGGAGTCGGCAATGGAGATGTTCTACAGACAGGACATGTCGGGTGCAGCCGCAACCACGGGTCAATACACTTGAGATGAAAGAGGTGGCCGCAATCCGGCAGCAGGCGGAGCATATCACTACTCTTGTAATCTGCTAAACATATGGAGCAGCATGTGGCTGTGGAGTCTGTCTTATTGATCTTGGCCTCGGAGTAAAGCAACTTTGGATAGCTGAGGATGGTTGCCTCATCGAGTCCCACATCGATGACAAAGTTTTGCGGTTGATCAACGGATGGCCGAGGAGCAGTCCTTTGTCTTGCTTGGGCTCTAGGCTGCTCTGTCCTGGTGCAACAATAGGAAGCCAAGGTGATGGTTGTGATGAGCAACAGCATCCCAATTGAAACTCCAATTCCATAGCCAAAGCCTCCGACGTGGTCAAGAACTCCCCCGGAGGGGCCTGATGTGTCGTTCATCTCCTTCACGATATGATTGGGATAGGAGATTATACAAGTGATCTGGTGAATGGTGATGCCATGGCAATGGCCAGAAGATTGATTATTTGGGTTGTTTCTAAAGTCAACGGGTGCATGAGAGAGAGATAGAATATTGGTTGAGTTGTTATCTAAAGGTCTAATTTTGTTGCAAGAAAAGTGATCCCAGTCGGCCTCCACATGTGACTTCATTCTTCTTTTCCCTGCGGTAGATCAGAAGGTATATATATAAATATTTATATAGATGGCAACTTCTCGTAGGTCAACAGTTCTCATATCTTTTTGGATTACGCTTGTTGTTTAATGTTTGGTACAAGTAATTATATACTCGATGCCTTGCAAAACAAGCAAGCCTGTATTGTGTTCCCACCATAACTTCGTACAGCTAATAATGCCTGCTTCACAGCCAATTCCACGATATATTAAGTTGTGCCACATAGTTTTTGGACCGGGATTTTCTAAATTTCGGCTATTTTTTTAGTACAAGTACAAAAAAGAAGGATAAATTTCTTGTCCAAATAGAGAGTTCACCCGTCACGGTGAAGGGTGGGTATCGATTTGGTTGGTATAGTAAAGGCATTTTCACTTACCGATTTATAATAGTCGGTTAAATCAATTAATTAACTAACTTTATACTAACAAGGAATAGTTTTAACTTTTTTAGTTAATCGGTAAGTCGGTTAATAGATGGTAGGTTAAATCGGTTAATTGTCGATTCTAAGTTTTTATGTTAAGATTTATCAATTTCTTTGTAACTACAACTTTAGTAAAGAATATATTTTATAAATGAAGAGAACAAATAAATTCATAGAATATGGACTAAAATAACAATCACAAAACAGCTGGAGTAAACATAATAAGGAAAGTTTCAAATAAAATTCAAAATTTACTTGAAAAATCAGCGAAGTCAATTAATTGTTAGTTAACCAATAAAAAAAAATTATACCGCCTACCAAACTAAATTGATGTCGAAACAGTATTTTTATTCCTCCTGCCGATCGTCGGAACTCAGTTTTCGGTCGATGATGGTTTGGTGTCAGTTGACAAGCGGTCAGTAGAAAGTAAATGGTTAATTTGTCCACCCCTAATCACGGCAAGAGCCCCCACCTGGTAGTTCTCCTGTAATTTTTGTTAGTTTCTGCAATGAAAGGTAGGAGTCTGTATCCTTGAGCAGTGATATTTATCAGGCCAGTGTGAATGAACAGTGCTCACGTTGGCCTGATTTTAATATTAAAATATTATTAAAGTACTATTTATTTTGTATTTAATAATATTTTAATATTAAAATAAGGTCAATGTAAATACTGTTCACTCACGTTGGCTTGATAGATATCACTACTTCCGTGTCCTTACTTTCCACCTACCCAGATGCCGCCGTGTATACAATATTCAAAATTATTGGCCGTGCTCGTCGGTATTGGTCGCCCACCACCTATATGTTAATATGCATCTGAAATATTTTAAAGGAAATCGTGACGGAGAGAGGCTAGCAAATTGTGTTCTTTTTTTATTTCTTAAGGTGATGTAGGCCGGCAGTCAACTTGTTGTAACTGTATACATGCGTTTCATTGGCTCTGGCCAGGGAGTAGTTGTCTTAGAGCATTTACAGCATTCTTTTTAAAATTTATTTTTTTAAAATAATTAAAAGTATATTTTTGATTATTTTAACAACTCACCTTTTTAGAGTATCAATTTTAATCTCATTACTTTAACAATTTACTTTCACTATTTTATTTAAATATTATTTTTCAAAGATTTGTTTATTTTTTCTTTAACTTTTATATCTTTTAATGTTTATATATTTCTTAATGGTCTATTTTAAGAATATTTGTCAGTAATATTTTTAAAAATTTGCAATTTTTCTAATGATCATGTTTTTTAATTTGTGTCTTATTCTAGCAATCATATTTTCAAAATTTTTGAAGCCAAATGCTGAGAGAGAAAAAATAGAGAAATAAACCAAATGCTAAGAGAGAGAGGAAAAAAAAAAGGAGGGGTGGGGGGGAAGAGCTGTGGAAAGAAAGAGAAATGAAAAGTAAAAAAAAAGAAAGAGAAAATATATTTGTTTAATGAATAGATGAATGAATGGTAAATTTTATATTTGAAGATTTACTGTTCATCTTCTTAGTTTTTTTTTGTTAAAATAAAGAGGCTGAAAAGTGGAATGTTAAGCCTTTTTGGCTAAATTGCCTCTCCAAAATAATCAAAAAATGGCTTTGAAAAGGTTGCAATGGATGCTCTTTGTCAAAAGGATGCTACTCTTCCATTTCCTTATGCAACAAACAGAACCTTAATAGGAGGTGGATCGAATAGTGATTATTATAATATCAGTGTAAGTAAATAGTAACTCATGCCGTGTTAAAAAATAATTAAAATTACTGTTCATTTTTTATAATAATATTTTATATTTTTTTTAACACAGGCATGAATTATTGTTTACTCACGCCGGTGTTTTAATAATCACTACTAAGGTGGATCAAATCCTTTGTATAGTGTACACATTATACAAGCCCACAATAATAACAACGAAATTTTGTTTACAAGGGATAGATTAATCGACTATGAACCACGTCTCATGAAGTAGAAGTCACTAGTTCGAATTTCTCATTTTCCTTATATTGTGTGGACATGTAAAATCGACTGTGAACTATGTCTCATGAAGTAGAAGTCACAAGTTCGAATTTCTCCTTTTCCTTATATTGTGTGGACATATAAAAAAATAAGACAATAGAATTTCAGCCTTGGACAGACTTTGTCACAAGTAGCTAATTCGAAGGTTGTTTTTTAAGGCTAAATGTCTCTTCGTGGGTAGACATCTACAACAATCAATCACATTTGTACAAATAACATAAGATATTTCACATGAAATTCATCTATCCAAATAAATTTTGGATGGTCTAATGATCTACTCGAGCATATAGGTCTCATATAAAACCTCTCAAATTAGTTAGTCAAATTATTAATAATTCAGACAACTAATTATTGTGAATCTGAATCCTTTCCATGATATGCTTTTCAACTTTTAAATACAAAAACTATTATTATAATAAACTAAATAATTTTAAAAGTCTCTGGAATATAAAAAATAAAATAACTTAAAATTACTGTTCGATCAAAATTTAATTCAATAATAACCGATTAGTATCATACAAAAGATTTGTAATAAACGTCAAAGCTCATTCCTCAAACCGTTCCCAGCTATTGCGTCGAAGTTTGGAACTATTAGGTCGAAATGCTCCCAAAACGCCGCACGCTGACAACGAATACTCTCTTCAGACTCGAAAGAAACGAACTACCGAAAGCATTCGCGATTGGCCATGGCGGTTCTTCGTAGAACGCCAACGATGTCGGTTACGACGATAGCTGCGATCCTGGCGGCGGCGATTGCGGTGCTCTCCGTGAGCGCGAGCGACAACAACAGGGTGTACTCGCCGTGCTTGGACACGACCGTGGCGCGGTCCGACGGGTTTACCTTCGGGATCGCGTTCGCGGCGAAGAACTCGTTCCTGTACAACAGCACACTCCAGCTGTCCCCCTGCGATTCCAGGCTCCACCTTTCCTCTGCCAACTCTCAGATCGCGGTCTTCCGGCCAAAGGTCGACGAGATCTCCCTCCTCACCGTCAACTCCTCCTCCTCTCCGGTCATCTCTCTCTCTCTCTCTCTCTCTCTCTAGGTTTCCCGTCCGGTTAGGATATTTGGTTTCCGACTCCGATTCTTTAGGACTTGAAATTGATTCTGCTGTGAACAATTGGACATTCAATTCGAACTGATTTGGTACTTATTAGGGTTTTGTTATATAGTATGTAAGTCATATGAGGGTTTTGTTATGCTCTCTCTTATAGCTGTTATTTTTGTTGATTCTGAACTATTTCTTAGTTATCTGCATATGCAAGAGAATTTCTTTTCTCATTTGAAAGCTAAGATTAGATTAGTGTTATTTTGGTTATGATATTCATTTGAGAAATATCAACATCTTCTCTCTCTTTGAGGAAAATGGTATATGGTTTTCGCTGTTCTTTGTCTTTTTCTAGAAACTTTGGTACCTGCTGGCAACCGTGCTGTTATAGTGGGTACATTTCTTGTCTTTCCTTAGCCATACTCACTTGTGCATTAACTCAGCTTGCTCGCTTTAGAATTGCTATTTAATTTGATTTGTGCGATAAGCATTACAGATTTTTGTTTCTACTTTGGATCTGACTGATTTGCATCTGGCTTGGAAGTATTTTTGAGTTGTGATGGACAGTAATTTGGCTTATCTACCATTAGTTTCTTCATTCTTCTTGTGTTGCTTGCCACCTAAATCTGTCTCCTCTGTTGCATTGCCAAGTAATGATAACAAAATGGAGGACTGCAGTGAAATTAGCTTTCGTGCTATTTTGAAGTGAAAAATATGTAGTGAATTTGTTGAATTGATTTTGTGTTGACTGAAACAAAAAGTTTTGCATCTGTCTAACTTTAGTGCTCAAATAGGGACAATTGATTTTTTCACTCTTCCTCTTGATTGACTAATTTGTGTATTTTACTACAATTTAGTTAATCAAATCTTATCCTTTGTTGTGGCTGAGTTCACCTGTATAAATGTATTGTCTTTATGTCACTCATAATGTTCTATATTCCAGGACTCTTACGGGTATATGGTTGCATTTTCTGGTCGGAAATATGCTTCAAGGTCCACTCCTGCTTTTGTTGCAAATGGTTCATACATTGTAACCAGCTTTACTCTTGTAAGAAGATATCTTCTTCTTCTTCTTCTTCTTTTTAAATTTTTTAAATTTTCTAATTTTTTTTAATTATTTGTGAAATCATTTTCTCGTTCATAATCATCTCTGAAATATAAATACCATTATAATTTTGTGATGCAGGTGCTTGAGTTTAAGAAGGGCAGGCTGCAAAACTTGTATTGGAAAAGGGATGGTTGTGGTAAATGTTCTAGTAGCTCTAGCTCTAGCTCTGTCTGCCTCAACGGTCAGGATTGTGCAATCAAAACTTCCAACTGCAAGAACAATGGAGGCAAGGTAGATTGCAGTCTTGGGATACAATTGGCATTCTCTGGTACGGATAAGCACTTTTCAGCTCTCAACTCATGGTATGAAGTGTCAAACCTACGTCAGTACTCGCTTTATGGCCTGTATTCAAATCTCAAGGATTCTCTCACTACCCAGTATAGCAACTTCTTCTAACTGCACTTCAACTGGTAGTTAGATTTTCCCTGCAAGTATGTTGTAATTCCTTTTACTGTTTGGTTTATAGACCAATGTTGATCCTTACTTCTTTTACTTTGTGTTTTTGTCCCTTCCCTTGACAAAGATATTCAGAGTGTGTAAATTTATAATACTTAACATTGTTTGATTGTAAAAAGAGGGGCAATTACATATAAAACCTTCCATGTTCATGGTTATGAAGTTTAATCTCAATCTTTGCTATACGACTTGTGTTTTCTGCTCGTCTAGGATTTGACGAACTTGGCAGCCTGAACGCTTATCTGAAATTTTGTTCCCACCTTTCTAATTTAGTTTGGTGAACTGGTGATCATCTAGTTGCAATTACATTTCCAGTTTCACTTTGTGATCTCAAACTTTATTTAAGAAAAATAATTTTTAGTCTGATGCTTCATGATGGGAGACGCCTTCTTATATTTGAATAGTGAAGTGATTGTTAATCTAAGGGGAGGTTTAGGTGATGTGATCAATTTTTTGGTCATTTATTTCGAGAGGAGGAAATTACAAAAAAGTGACACCACCTAAAATACTTAGGTTGCTTTTGGTATGCTGGATTAAAATACAACAGAAATATGAATTGTTATTACTAGTAATTATTAATTTTTGTGATGAAATTGTTATTTCTATCCATTTGTTTGATTACTGCATTCGAATAGAATTGCTATGATGAACAATTACTTTTGAAGGTACCCATCATCTTTGATTCAAAATCATGCAGAAACAATTTTACGTTCCTTGCAAAAGCCCCAGAATGTGAAACTTGAGTGAATCTGTGGGTGAAACCCTGCATATGTATGATTGCATCTCCCATTCTCCAGCACCAAACAACAGAAATTTAGGGGTTTTCAAGTCTAAAGCTCGTTAGCACCCACTTTCTGATCGTTCACAGTTGGTGCTAACTTTCTGATCGTTCACAGTTTCCACCATTTGCACGCACTCTCCGGAAACATTTGAACCTTGTTGCATACAAATTTCAACCAAGATCTTCACAACAATGCTGTCAAGTCTTATATGAGAAAGAGCAGATAAAATATGGTGGATGTCGATGTAACGGTAATCTTGAAACCGTCAATAATAACTTACAACTACCAATTGCTTCAAGATATGTTGCCGAGAACGTGATACCCAGCTTGACAAATAGGTTCTTTAGTTATGTCAAAAAAAAAAAAAAAAAGGGTTCTTTAGTTTTGTGGTTATCAAAGCGTGAGATTTTTTATTTTTTTTTTTAAAGAAAAAAAAAATGCTAGTAAATTTTTTTTTTGAAGAAATATCTGAAATATTATTGAGGCTCATAAAGAGCAGAAAACATCAAGGAGAAGAGTTAGACTCTTCTTTCCTTACAATATCACTAATACAAGGTGGAATTGAAAACCACATCTTATCAGTGACACGGGTCCTAGCTTCAACAGCTAGAGTATGTGCAGTTGAATTCGCCGTCCTCCTTACATATTGAAAACATGAGCTACCCAAAGAACGGAGTTTTACTCGAATTTCTTCTATTAGATGTCCATAACTTGTATTGCAGGGCCTTTCAGAATTTATTGCATTTACTACCTGCTGGGCGTCGCCTTCAAAAATCACGTGTTGAAGTTCTAATTCATGACAAAAGATAAGGGCGTGGGTAGCTGCCAATGATTCTGCCACCACCGGGTCTGCTTCTAGAAATAATACCTTTGTAGCAGCTGCTATAACATATCCTCGCCCATCCCTTGCAATCATGCCCATACCAACTATCCTCCTGATTTTGTCTAAGGATGCATCCCAATTGATCTTGATTGTAGTTTCTGGGGGTGGAGACCAACCCTCATCACGTATTTCCATAGTTTCTTGTTGGACTTATCCATCTACAGTATTGACCTTGCGGAATTCCTCCAGTGCCGCTTCTGCATCACGCATTATCTGATTGGGGTGCGTGAGAATACCACCATGCACTACGTCATTTCGACGGAGCCACAACCGTCGTGCCAACACTGCAAACAGCTCTATCTCTTCTTTTTCACACTTTGAAACTACTTTTGAGAATATCTGTGCAAAATCTCTCTTGTCACAATCACATTTCTGCAATTTTCTACTTGCTCCTCCCCAGACATCGTTAGCTGCAGGACAGCCCCAACTCACATGAGCCACTGTTTCCTCCTCTTGTAGGCATATCGGGCACATCTTGTCTTCACACACTCCTCTTCTGAACAAATTAGCCTTCGTTGGTAGTAAATTATGGCATGCTCTCCATACAAACATCTTCACAGCATTAGGCACTTTCAATGACCAGCAAGTTTTCCATAAATCTCCTGTTTTATTACCACCCGAACTCCCTGCCTTCTCCAGATCTCGCATCTCCATTCCAAGATGATATGCACTTTTAACAGTAAATTCCCCGTTCTTTGTGCACCTCCATATTAACCTATCCTTTGGCTGGAAAGGACTTAGTGGAATATTTAGTATTGTGGACGCTTCTTCGGGGTAAAACTGGTAGTAACCAATGAACTGTTCCACTGTTTTGTGTCTTGGTCGATTAGGTGGCATACTTTCCAGACCTCCATCTGATTACACCTAGGAGATTGGATTGAAAACGAGGAAGGTGTGGGTATCCATTTATCCCCCCATACCCTTATACTATGACCATCCCCAACTCTCCATATGGCCCCACTATGAACCAAATCCTTGGCAGCAAGAAGACTTCTCCATGCTTGAGATGGTCTATTTCCCATACTAGCCTCCATAATTGACGAATGGGGAAAATATTTTGCTTTCATAATCTTCGCCGTTAGGGAGTCTGGATTCTTCATAATTCACCACACCTATTTTGCAAGGAGAGCCTTGTTAAACATAATCAAATCTCTAAAGCCCAATCCGCCTTGCTCTTTGGAAACACCCATTTTTTCTCAACTCATCCAATGAATCTTGAATTATTTTTTTGTGCCCCCACCAAAACCTCTGCATTAGGCCATTTAATTCCTTGCATAGGGAATTTGGAAGGAGAAAGACACTCATGCTATAAGTGGGTGTCGCCTGGACCACTGCTTTAATCAATATTTCCTTTCCCGCTTGTGACAGGAATTTAACTTTCCAATCATTGAGCTGATTCCAAACTCTATCTTTTATACTCTTAGCTTGATATCTTGATTGCCCCACCATAGTTGGTAAACCCAAATATTTTTCATAACATTGTGTAGCACTTAGACCCTACAATCGCGATATTTCCTCCTTTTTCTCCGGACTTGTGTTTCGAGAGAAAAATATAGACGTTTTGTCCTTATTAAGCTTTTGTCCCGAAGCCTCTTCATATTTTCCAAAATATTTGTAATTCTACGCCACTCAACCGAATTTGCCTTACAAAACAGAAGGCTGTATCTCTGAAAAAAGATGGCTTAATCGTGGTCCCTTCTTGGAGGAAGGCACGCCTGTAATCACCCTTAGACTCTCTACTTTATTGAGCATAGAACTCAGGGCTTCCGCACACAACAAAAATAGATAGGGAGATATCGGATCACCTTGTCGGAGCCCTCTGGATGGCTTGATATTCCCTACCGGTTGCCCATTAACCACAACTGAATATGTCACAGTTCGGACACAGGCCATTATCAGCAACCTCCATCTACTTGAGAAACCCATCTTTTCCATCACAGCATCCAAAAATTCCCATTCCACCCTGTCATACGCTTTACTCATGTCAAGTTTTATGCCTATGTAACCAACCTTACTCCATAATCTCGTATGCATGGTGTGCAGAGTCTCGTATGCTGCAAGGATGTTGTCTGTGATTAGCCTCCCATGCAAGAAAGCACTTTGGTTTTGGGAAATCACCATTGGGAGAATCATCTTCAACCTGTTCGCCAATACCTTTGAAATAATCTTGTAAAGGACGTTACATAGGCTAATTGGTCAAAAATCGGTCACACATTTCGGGTCTTTTACTTTTGGAATCAAGGCTATATTAGTAACATTAATAGCTTCATCCATTTGAGCAGTATTCAAAAAATATAAAGCAGCCTCACATACCTCCTTACCAACCGTTGCCCATTGTTGTTGGTAAAAATCTGCTGTGAAACCATCCGGACCTGGGGCCTTACAAGGCGCCATTTGGTCAAGCGCCATTTTTATCTCCTCCACCATGAATGTTGCCGTCAATTTGGTGTTCATCTCCTCTGAAACTATGCAATTAAGTGATGACGTGCAGCACTCAATATTCCTTGGCCTAGCCGAAGTGAACAGCTGATTGTAATAGGTAACAAAAGCTCCCTCTATATCTTCCGGTGATGAATATACCCGGCCAGCTTCATCATGAATCCGCTCCACCACACTGCGTTTCTTCTTTTGAGTAGCACATGCATGAAAGTATCTCGTATTGCGATCACCACCACGAAGCCAATCCTCTTTTGCCCTTTGCTTCCATGTTGCCTCATCTTGCTCCAATAAATTTTGAATTTCAAATTTTAATTCATCTTCTTTCTCCCTATCCCGAACACCTTCTTCTCCTTGAATTTTCTCTAAAGCACAAGTCTTGTCTTTGATTAAATTTTCTGGGGCATGAACGTCTTTTTCACCCAAATCTGGATTGTCTTCCTGCACCTTTGCATGTTTTCCTTTATCTCGGCCCAAGGACACCTACTCTCCCTTCTCACTTTCCATGTAGCCTGAATAGTGTCAGTAAAATCAGCCCTTTTCGCCCACCTGTTTTCCATCCTAAAAGGCCTTAATCGGCGCCTTCAAGAACCTGCTCATTCTTCATCAAAAGCAGCAAAGGATGGTGATCCGAACTTCTCCTTGCCATGACTAAGACTTCCACATCAACGAACTTCATTCTCCACTCTGAATTAGCAACTGCTCTATCAAGTCGCTCTTGAGTGAATGCATCCCCTTTCTTTCCATTATTCCATGTGTATTTGGAATCTTTAAAGCCCAAATCACATAATTGACAGTCTTCAAGGGCCTTTGAAAATCCTCCATCTGTCGTCGATTTCTAGAAGTTGTCCCTTTAATCTCTGAAAGATTTACAATCTCATTAAAATCCCCCACACAAAGCCATGGTAGTGGTTCTAGGCTACATAAGTGACGCAATAATCCCCACGACTCATGTCTTTTTGCTGCAACTGGATGCCCATAAAAGCCCGAAAATTTCCAAGGGAACCCATCCTTTCCCAAAGTCACAATGGCATTAATGTGACGCCGACTATAGTTCTGAATTACTACATTTATTTTCTCATTCCATAATAAAATAAGTCCACTTCGACCCACACAGTCGACAACAAACATGTAATCAAACTTCATTTTTATTCTTAAAAAATCAGCTTTATTGTAATACAACTTGGTTTCCATAAGGAAAATCATACTGGGTCTCTTTTCCTTCACCATCTGGTGGGGGTCTCGAACTGCTCATTGGTTCCCAAGCCCACGGCAGTTCCAACATAAAATACTCATTGCATTTGGCGCTTTAACAGCCACCGCCTTTCCCAAAGTTTTCTCATTCGATGCCTCCTCTTCGGTTCTATTTTTCTTTCCCCCTGCTGGCTCATTTTCACCCTGGACACTTGCCTTTCTCCTCTTTCCCGTTAAAGTGACGGCATCTCTAGATTGGTTCAACCCTTCATGGCTTCAGACAGTTCTCTTCCAACACGCAGAGTGTTAGCTTCATGCACATGCACAGTTTTAGCCCCCATAGTCTCCACGTGCACCCTTGCTGTAGGATCCACATGGCCTAAAGTTTTGGAAAACTGACCCACGTGTCCTCCTCCAATCACCACGCCTTCCGTTCCCTGCAGACCCGTATCTTTCTCCATTGACTCCCACACCATCTTTTCCTTAATAGAATCCCATTGCCCTACATAAATGCTCTTGACTTTAAGGGAGTTGGTATCTGATGTGGTAAATTTGTGACCAAATTTATCAATAATAAAAATACCACTCGCAATAGGACGAATCCCGTAGGATAGGGCTATATTGAGGGTGTCGAACCTCAAGGACTGTAAGGGTTTTGCTATTAAATTCAAAGAACTAATTTTAACCTAATTAACAAAAGATGTTTGATTGTTTGTGAAATTGAGTGCATGAAAGTAAATGCAATTAAAAGTAAATATATGAGAGAGAGAAAAGTAAGGTACCGATTTCACCACAATCCGCACAACAATGGCAACCGTATTTAATTCCAAAAACTCGTAATATGTATGTTATAAAAGAACAAGAAAATACAATATCAAGGGATAAGGATAATCTATCTTCGGTTGGCACGGATCGTCCACCTAACCACTAAGATGCGTACGACTGTCTTCCTAGGCATAAACTATAAAATCCCTTAATAAGTTTTCATACAATCAATGGAATAGCATAACCCATCTTGGTTGGCACGGATCGTCTACCTAAATTACACTAAACTAGGGTGTAGTACTAACGGCCCTCCCTAGGCATGGCCTATCTTAATCCTATTAATCATATGTCTATTAAAATCCATTGCATAACCATCAATCTTATAATCACAGAAAATAAGGTTGATTTGAGTTCAATACAGCAAAATAATTTCTAAGACAAGAATAGAATTTTGCAAATATTGAATTTGAATTGAATAACAATTGCATTGAATATTAAGAACAGAAATCTAAAGTTGCAATCCTCACAGTTATGCAATCAACATACATAAATTGAATTAAATGAAATCAAATACAATCACCATTGTGCTTGGAAAGGGTTTACATCGATACCCACTAAGGGGTTTAGCCGCTCATGATCTTCTAAGCTCCACTAAGCCTCCAAGAAATATTTTTTGTCTAAAACTAAGTCTATCTGAGTATATAACTCTTGAAGCCTAGAGACTTATTTATAGGGAGCAACAAGTCTTAGAAGCCCTAGTAAACCTAGAAAATTCGGAATTCATTCTCCTAGTTGAATTAAGAGTCAATCCATGTACAAGTGGGAAAAGGATTCGTCCAGATTTGCCTCCTTCACTTGCGGGGCGATTTTGGCATAGCGGGAGTCCGATTTAGGAAAATCCTATTTCATCATGATTTGTAGAAAATTGAATTATCTTTCCAATGCCGCTGGAATCACCTCAATCCGATATTTGACCTGAAAGTTATGGCCAAAATACTGAGACGTATTCAAAATCTGAAATTCTATCCGATCCGATTTTGACTCAAAGTGGAGAAATTCCGATTTTATCCTTTTCTTGTTATGATTAAACTTAACCACATCATATCTATCCTCTATTGTGATTGATTAAACTTAATCATATCTTCTAGGTCCACTCAAATTGTGCTTTAAACCCAAATTTAATGGTTTTTTTTCTTGCATCTTTATTAAATACCTGAAACACAAAACAACACAAAATCAAACAAATAACAATGCTAAGGAATTAACAATGTGAGTTAAAGGGCTTGAATGTGCAACATTCGCTTATCACACCCCAAACTTACATATTGCTAGTCCCTTAGCAATACAAAACAGAAAATAAACTAAAAACATAAAGATAAATCCAGCTTTCGTGTGATGTACGGTTGCATTTGGCATATGCAACAAGCCTTTTAAACCCCTAAAAATTCCCTAGAGGACGAGTGGAGTCTCGTGAGGGTTTTCCAGAAATGATACCCACAAACATTATGCACAGTTCATGTTATCTAAAAATTAAAGCATCACTCAAAACCATGATTTTCATTCATTAACAAGCTTAAAAGATTAAACTCCATCTTCACAATGAATTGGAAATTAAAGTCTAATTACTTACAACAAGCAAACTGAGGCATCACAAGTTCGAAACAGTGTAAAGTGAACTACCACAAGACTATGAAGCTTCCAAACAAATTCAATGTGCAAAGTCTCAATATTTCAAGATTCACCGAAGTCCTATCGTAATGAACGACAATGGCATACTTTTCTTATTTTATTTATTTATTTATTTTATTAAGTTCGCAATGCTTAGTTCCTTAAGCTTTCTAATTGACCTATGTAGCGAGTGTTGAGCCAATGACTCCCAAACCAGATGGTTTTAGGGCATTAGGTGTAGAGACACCCCTAAGGACTTATTAACTCAAGTCAAAAGGCTACGAAACTAAACTAGCCATAATGTTAACCACATCAAAACTCCTCACCTTTTGACGTGAACGCCAATGCTTAATGAGGCAAGAGGTCCAGTTACTTAGTGAATAATTCATCAATGATTATCATCATTTCATTTTTTTTTATATAAATTTAACCACATCAAAGCTCCTCATCTTTTGACGTGAGCACTCACTGCTTTAAGGCAAGAGGCCCAGTTACTCAATGAAGAGTTTATCAATGGTCAAATTTTTATTATTATTATTATTATTTTATTTATTTATGCCAATGTATCCAACCAATAAGTCACCCAAAGGTCACCCAAAACATAGAAACATACACATTAAACCTACATGTTATACCCCACCAATCATGTGCTAATGTGCTTGTGTGAGTAGATCAAACATGTGAATTCTCAATTGCCTAAAGCAAGTAACAAACTAAAAAATCCAACATTAGATCATGTGTTCAAACTTTTAAGCTCACCGATGAAATCAAATCACAAATTTTAGGTCAACCAAAATTTAAGGACAACATGAACATGCAAATTTTTTTTTTTCTCAAAAACAAGACAAGTGTGTGTAAATGTGTCTCTCATACCCAACTTGAATCATACATTGTCCCCAATGTATGTACAGAACTAAAAATGAGGTGAAGGGTTAGGAGTACCAGTGAGCAGATGTGGGTATATCATACCCCAAACTTGTATCCAAAACACATGTCCAAAAAATTGATACTCCAACCAAGAACAATCAAGTGCAACATTGTTGTAAAAGTGATGGTGAAAGGGAAAGTGACCTAAAGGCTTAACGATCGCACTTGAGTGTTGGTGCGGGCGCGGGCTGGGGACAAACGTGCGCCTTTGTGCGCCTGGCGAGGGAGTGAACGATCGCCCAATGTGAGCGAACGTTTGCTTCCTCAGTGTGTTTAGCACTTTGGAAGGGACTTCTGCGAACGATCGCCCAAGGATGTGCGATCGTTCGCAGCCTCAGAATGTCACTTTCCACCTTGATTGAACCATAAAATTAACTAAGGAAATGAAAATATAAGTACACAAATGAGACAACAATGGAGAAAATAAACCTGGATGGAGATCATGTACCCTGGTGAAGTGAGGATTCAAGCGCACAGGGTCTGCGCTTGATCTTTTGAGGTAATGCTCAAAATAATTCCGAGTCCCGAAGGATCTTACCTCGATCCTTCAGAAGTCCAATCAAGCTCTTCCATCCCTTCTTCTTTATGATCATGTAGCATTCCACAAGGAAGAGAAATCGTCTTATTATGCTGAACTTGCTTCCTTTAGATGAAAGGTCTTGAGTCTCTTCATGGCCATGCCCTAGCTATTTGTCCTGAACTGGTTCCATGATCAACCCTTTATCTCTGTAGGGGTCCACACAAACTGGGACAATCTGGGAGTTTGCTGAAAAATTGTCCACCTCAATGAAGTCCACTTCAGTAACCTCTGAATGAATTATGTCCCCTGTGGGGTTGTCATCAGGTGGGGGAGTACTTGAAGTAAGGGGCATAGGCTCTGGTGGGTTTCTCCATGCTGGGGCTTCAGATAGAGTTTCAGGCGGTGGGTCTTCAACAGTTTTTCCAATGTCATCCAAGAAGAAATAGGCCTTTTGATTAGGTACATTCTGGAAAGCAGTGAAAATGTTCAGCCTAATCCTCATATTTCCAAAGGAAATCTTCATCACTCCAGTACGACAATTTATACATGCATTGGCTGTTGCAAGGAAAGGACGCCCAAGAATGACAAGAATTTGCTTATCTGGATAAGGAATAGGTTCTGTGTCTAGGACTATGAAATCAACTGGATAATAGAACTTGTCCACCTTGATAAGGACATCTTCTACAATTCCTCGGGGTTTCTTGATAGATCTATCAGCTAATTGCAAGACAGTACTTGTCGGTTTCAATTCCCCTAAGCCAAGCTGCTGATACACTGAGTATGGAAGCAAATTTACACTAGCTTTTAAGTCAAGGAGAGCTCTCTCAATCTTAGTATTTCCAATGACGCATGAAATTGTAGGTGTTCCAGGGTCCTTGAATTTAGGAGGAGTATTGTGCTAAATCAGGGAGCTCACTTGTTCAGTGAGAATAACCTTCTTAGGAATATGCTTTCGATTATTCCTCTTTTGAGTGCACAAATCCTTGAGAAACTTTGCATAGGCTGGAACTTGTTTGATGGCATCTAGGAGCGGAATGTTGACCTTAACCTGCTTGAAGGTTTCCATCATGTCTTGTATCTTCTCTCCTTGCTTTCCGAAGTGGGAGGGTGCCTTAAGACGCTCTGGAAATGGGGCTTGGGGCACATATGGTGTCTCTAAACTGGGGTCAGCTGATGAAGATGTATCTTTGATCACTTGCTTACCTTTGTCCTTCTGCAGAGTCTCTGAGATCTCAATATGCTCATCCCTTTTATCTTCGGCTTGATTGTCAACCAGTTTTCCGCTTCTCAATGTGGTGATGGCTTGAACTTGCTCCAGATGAGAAGTTGCATTTACCATGTATAGCCCCTTAGGATTGACGACTGACTGACTTGGGAGCTTCCCTTCTTCCCTCCTGTTGAGGGTGTTTGCCATTTGCCCCATTTGAGTCTCTAGTTTGGCAATGGATTGAGAGTGGGAATTTACCGTCTGAGAAATCTCGCCCATCTTGCCCTTTATTTCGCCCACCATGTTGGTCATCTCACCCTTTAGTTCGCCCACCATGTTAATCATCTCACCCTTTATTTCGCCCCATATGTTCAGCATTCGATCTTTAAAATTAGAATCTGCCCGAAGCGGTGGGGCAGCATGGTATTGCTTTTGTGGAGGCTGGTATGTGTGTGAAGAATTGTAGGGCTGTCTGTTAGATTGAGTTTGATTGTGTGGGCCTGGGGTTGAATTTTCTGCATTTGGACTCTTCCAAGAGAAATTGGGATGATTTCTCCATCCCGGGTTGTAAGTATTTGAGTACGGATCATTACCCGATCTGGAGAAAGCTGCATTGACCTGCTCATTAGAAACATCAGTATAATTCACAGCACTAGGACAGTTACTTACCTGATGCTTAGTGCTAGAACAAAATGAGCATGGTTCTGGTTGGGTGCTCATGTGTGTAGCATTAGGAGCAAAGCTAGTCATTAATTGATCCAACTTCTTGGTGATAGCATCGACTACTTGGGTGGCCATTTCTGAAGGATGCCCTAATTCGAAGAGACTCTCCGTCTTTAGTGCTTTAGGAGCAGGTGCTCTCCGTCTGTTGGAAACCTGTTGACGAGAATTGTTACTTAGGTTTTCAAACATGGCCCATGCTTCATCTTCACTCTTCAACATGAATGTCCCCCCACATGATGCATCTACAATACCCCTACTTGACTCATGACCATCATAGAAACTTTGTACTAGCTGCCATTTAGGACATGACATGGTGTGGCATGATCTAAGCAAGTCTTTGAGCCTCTCCCAGGTCTCATGGAATGGTTCACCCTCATACTGGGTGATACTAGTGATAGCCCTCCTAGTGTCATTGGTCCTTCCTATGGGAAAATACTGCTTGAGAAAACCCTGTTGCAATTGATCCCAAGAGTTGATAGAGTTAGGCTCTAAAGACTGGAACCAATGTCTGGCTTTATCCTTAAGGGCGAAAACGAAGAGACGCATCTTTAAGGCATCCTCAGTGAATCCTGCCAATTGAATGGTAGAACAGATTGTTTGGAATTCATTGAGAAAGTCATAAGGATTCTCATGGGTAAGCCCTAGGAAAGTCGGTAGACTCAGATGGTTCTAGGCTTGATCTCATAGTGAGTTGCCGTAATGTCCGCAACCCGAGACATGAGGGAGTAGTGTATGTGGGTGGAATGTAATGATCTTGTAAAGCTACGTGAGGGATGCCAGCCATGGTGTCAATGGTATTTTCCTAAGACAAACTAGCTTTCCTTTCTAAGTTGTCTAAGAGTGTGTTCAATGTCGGGGTCACAAGAAATTAAAGGCAAAGACAAAGATCGACGACCCAACATAAACTAGACTAAGAAGTAAAGCAGAAACTAAAAACCAAAACAGAAAATAACAAAAAAACTGCTTTAAAATAAAAAGAAAAGCTCACAAACGGCCCTTTGGTGCACTGAGACGGGCTGCTGCAGGATTGTCCAGAGAGCAAACGATCGCCCCAGGAGGTGTGATCGTTCGCTTCCTCAGTAGGTTTTGGCACTCTGGAGGAGAGTTCTACGATCGATTGCCCAGGAGGTGTGATCGTTCGCACAACTGAAGAAGTGAACGATTGCTGCAGGGCTACGAACGATCGCACATAAACTACGATCGTTCGCAGTTATAGAACGGGCCCTGTAGAACTGAATGTGAAACTTGAAAAGAAAAATCAGATTTACGAAAATTGAAAATACGAAAACAAAACACAATTAACAATAAAGAAAAACAAATAAAATGAAATAAAAATTAAGCTAAACTTAATCCTTAAAATTTTAATAACAAAACCAGTAAACAGTCCCCGGCAACGGCGCCAAAAATTGATGTGGTAATTTCGTGACCGAAATATCAATAATAAAAATTAACCACTCGCAATAGGACGAATCCCGTAGGATAGGGCTATATTGAGGGTGTCGAACCTCAAGGACTATAAGGGTTTTGCTATTAAATTCAAAGAACTAATTTTAACCTAATTAACAAAAGATGTTTGATTGTTTGTGAAATTGAGTGCATGAAAGTAAATGCAGAATTAAAAGTAAATATATGAGAGAGAGAAAAGTAAGGTACCGATTTCACCACAATCCACACAACAATGGCAACCGATTTAATTCCAAAACTCGAATATGTATGTTATAAGCAACAAGAAAATACAATATCAAGGGATAAGGATAATCTATCTTGGTTGTACGGATCGTCCACCTAACCACTAAGATGCGTACGACCTGTCTTCCCTAGGCATAAACTATAAAATCCCTTAATAAGTTTTCATACAATCAATGGAATAGCATAACCCATCTTCGGTTGGCACGGATCGCTCTACCTAAATTACACTAAACTAGGGTGTAGTACGACCCGTCCTCCTAGGCATGGCCTATCTTAATCCTATTAATCATATGTCTATTAAACCATTGCATAACCATCAATCTTATAATCACAGAAAATAAGGTTGATTTGAGTTCAATACAGCAAAATAATTTCTAAGACAAGAATAGAATTTTATTGAATTTGAATTGAATAACAATTGCATTGAATATTAAGAACAGAAATCTAAAGTTGCAATCCTCACAGTTATGCAATCAACATACATAAATTGAATTAAATGAAATCAAATACAATCACCATTGTGCTTGGAAAGGGTTTACATCGATACCCCACTAAGGGGGTTTAGCCGCTCATGATCTTCTAAGCTCCACTAAGCCTCCAAGAAATATTTTCTGTCTAAAACTAAGTCTATCTGAGTATATAACTCTTGAAGCCTAGAGACTTATTTATAGGGAGCAACAAGTCTTAGAAGCCCTAGTAAACCTAGAAAATTCGGAATTCATTCTCCTAGTTGAATTAGGAGTCAATCCATGTACAAGTGGGAAAAGGATTCGTCCAGATTTGCCTCCTTCACTTGTGGGGCGATTTTTGCGTAGCGGGAGTCCGATTTATGAAAATCCTATTTCAGCATGATTTGTAGAAAATTGAATTATCTTTCCAATGCCGCTGAAATCACCTCAATCCGATATTTGAGCTGAAAGTTATGGCCAAAATACTGAGACATGTTCAAAATCTGAAATTCTAACCGATCCGATTTTGACTCAAAGTGGAGAAATTTCAATTTTATCCTTTTCTTGTTATGATTAAACTTAACCACATCATATCTATCCTCTATTGTGATTGATTAAGCTTAATCATATCTTCTAGGTCCACTCAAATTGTGCTTTAAACCCAAATTTAATGGTTTTTTTTCTTGCATCTTTATTAAATACCTGAAAACACAAAAACAACACAAAATCAAACAAATAATAATGCTAAGGAATTAACAACTGTGAGTTAAAGGGCTTGAATGTGCAACATTCGGCGCTTATCAGTATCCTTTCCAGCGTAAATTTTGGGTGTATCTTCATGGCTTTTATTGACTGTCAAAACCCCGGAATTCACGCATGATTTTTTCAGTCTCTCCTTATTCTTTCCCCCCATATCTCCTCCTATACTTTCTTCCCGTACATAGTCTAAAAAATCTGCCTAATTGTCGCCTTCCATACAAGAGGATTGCCAGCTATCACGTAGGGCTGAGGTGTCTCCTACTGTTCTCACCGGCACCGACAAGGTCTCAAAGGAGTCGCCGCCCATCTCCTCCTCCCCTTTTTCGAAATTCTTCTCCTGTGTGGTATCATCCCGTCCAACAACCCCATCTGAAGCAGAATGGTAGGCCGGTCGTGTCGAGCCCCTCCAGTTGTTGTTTGATCGACCCTCTCTTCCGCCTCCATACCTGAAACCAGAAGGTGTTACCCTTAGCCATGTCCCAAATTGGGTGTCCTTTTCGTCTCCTAAAACTCTTCTTTCCCCTGGACTTGTACATCCTCTTGACCCATGGTGAATCACCCCACAATTGAAACAAAAGCGGGGTATTTTCTTATACTTGAATGGTATCCAAATAGAACGATCTCTAAGCTTCAAGCGTCTCCCTCGAGAAAGAGGTTTGGACAAATCCAAAACAATTCGTACCCTCAGGTACTCTCCCCAGCCGACCCCTTCATCATCAACCTCCACTTCTAGAACCTCCCCCACCGATGCCCCAATACGAAACCCCATCGCTTTACTCATACAAGCCAAAGGCAACTTGTACATCGGATCCAAAATGCAGCTTTCTCAACCTCCAATTCATCTACCGGCGTAGTACCATCAAAATCGGCCAGTGACACTAGATTCCCATCGAACGTCCAAGGTCGTCCCTCCATTATCCTAACCTTGTCCCATTCATGTTCAAAATCAATCAAGAAAAGGTTTGGACCCAAAGATTTGAACGTGACGCTTCCTGTCGGTTGCCACGCTCGAAGTAGAGGTACCCGAATGGTATCCTTCCCCACCGTCCGGTCTGCTAACAACTTCCCCACTACGCATGCACTTCCCCTTATCACCACCGGCTCAACTTCCTCCTCTGGTGCAATGACCTCCTCATCCTCCTCCTCCATGAGACTAAACTTCTCCCACAATTTGTTCATGTCCTCCTCCATCTCGCTTGTTACCACACCACACCACACTCACACACTGCTAAGCCACAAACAACGAAATACACCACCTACCGCTGCCTCCCACCGTTGAATCACAAGTGGAGGTCCACTGCTTCACCAATAGGTTTCGAGAGAAAACCTAGAGAGAAGAAAATTTAAGTATAAAAATGCTAGTAAATGAAAAAAAGTAATTAAAAAACACACACACACACAACTTAGTCTTAGTTTGGTAAAATCACGATTTAGGTTTTAAAACCATACGTTCTAAAAAAATGCACTCTCTTTATATGCTATGCTATATGAAAATGGGAAAAAAATCACATTTTTATTTTTAGAATGCACTCCCAAACAAGAGTTAAGAGTTGGTTTCGGCGCCCAATTTGACAATGAGATAGATAATAGGCTGCTAATCCAAGAGTGAGCATCAAACTAACTACCAGTGTTGTGTTGGTAAGAAAAATTCAAACATTGAATTGAATCAAAAACCCAATTTAATTGAGTCAACAGCTATCGGATGGTTGGTAGCCAAAATAATAATAATAATAATAATGAAATGATTAGATTCTAATTGGTACAAAATATCATCATTTAATGATATACACTCTTTTGCTGTAATCTGCTCCACTTCACCTTAAATGTACACATATTTGTTGCCATTTTGGCTACTCATCTAGGCATGTCCAAATCCAATTACATTTTCCCTCTTCAAGTGAAATGGACATTTGGCAACCATTCAAAGCCAATACAATTGTTTGGCCAGATATTTGTTTTCTTTTTATAAATACACTGCATCAACGGTATGACAAGATCGAGATTCACAACAATTATTTATTTGAATTGTGAGCGATTTGAACATGCAATATGAGACTCACCTGTTTGAATAGGTGTCCGAGCAACTCAAAATTTACTTACATTATCTACTCGAAATGCTAGCAATTTGAGTGATTTGAAAAGGAGTGAGGTAAGAATAAAAAGCAAAGACATTTACTTAAATAGCATTTCTCATCTCTTTTTGGTATATAACACATGGAATTATAACTCTTCTGATTTTGTTCCCATGCATTAGGATGTTTCATTTCTTAGTTTGTCCATATAACTATACCTATATATATAAACCAAAAGGAGACATCACTCTTACTTAAAAATCGATGGGGAAAAACATAAAATGATTGAATGGAGATATTTCTCACCTTACAAGAATGAGACATGCATGATTTCATAAAAGGAAAACAACAACACTCGAGAAGATCACATTGCAATCTAAGGAGAGAAGAAGTAAGGCCATGGTTTGGTGGCATCATAAGGCGGCTCGCCAGCATCACATATAGTTCCAGCAATGCTACCTCCTCCAAAAAACCCTTGAGGCAACCCCATCTCACTTCCACCATTGTTGCTTCCAATTAGGGGTGAAATTTAAAACCGCCTAACCGCATCCGCTAACCGCACTAACCGCTAACCGCTATCCGCATTAACCGCTAACCGCTTTGAAAGCGGTTAGTGAATTTTGAAAAACCGCCTAACCGCTAACCGCCTTTTTTAAAAATATAATATATATTTATATTATATATATATTTTATACAATAAATAATAAGTTATTGTAGCATAGTGGTTATTGTGTGTCTCTTTTACTCAGGAGTCCCTATTTTGATTTCCCTACGCTTGACTTTTATTTGGGTTTTATGTTTTATTATTTATATAATATAGAAGTACAAAAGCGATGTAATTTTGCACTTCTATAGATTCATTTTTTCCTAACCCAAAATGATAATTTTGTTGTAATTTTATTCGTATGTTATATGTTATAGAAGGTAGCCAACAAGATTTTGGTATAATTGTCAAACATATAATGCTCACTTTAAACCAACAATTTTTAATGCTAAAATGGTCATGAAAGAAGAAAAAAAATATTTAAAGTGAGCAAAACAAGGATTTAAAGTGAGCCCAAAAAAACCAAAAAAACCAATAAAAAGCGGTTAGTAGAAAAACGGTTTACGCATCCGTTAACGCTAATCAAGCGGTTAATCACGCTAGCGAAGCGGATGCGGTTAGTAGATTCTACTAACCGCCTAGGCGGTTAGCGGTTTTAGCCACTAACCGCTAACCGCAACTGCTATTTCACCCCTACTTCCAATGTTACCATGAGGCATTCTGAACCCCATATCATCTGTACCAAAACTGATATTCATATTCTCATGATAATGCAGCCCTAGCCCCACATCACCTCCAACACCAGAGCCTCTAAAACTCCCATGAGGCTGCAGCCTTATGTCACTCGCACCAATGTCAAATCCAAAACTCCCATAGGGCAGGCCTCCCATCTCACTTCCTTTGTAATTCCCATGAGGTAGCCCTATTTCAATCCTACCTGCCTCCTCCATGGTTATCATAAGGATCACCAACATATGCATGTGGTGGTAGCCCCATATTACTCCAGATGCTACAGCTGGTACCAGTAGCATTTTCATTTTGGCTCACCATGTCTATGAACCATTGATCCCACTTGTAACCCTTTGTGGGAGTCTTTCCCTCTACGGCAGGTGCTGCACTCTCAGAGGGTGGAAAAGATCCTGGGGCAAGAGGATTTTGCGGAAAGTATTCCATAATTTTCTCACCATCTTTCATCTCCTGCTCCAAAAACCAAGCCAAACTAGTCATTTCACTCATTTCGAGTTCATCCAATTTCCTACCCTGGTGGATTTGTTGCATGAGATGTCCCATTTCCATCTCTTTGTTCTTCTTCTGTTGCTTCCTTAGTTGTTCTAGGAATTTGGTTGATCTATCTCGGAGATAACTGTCTTGGTTCATCATTTTCCTGCACTGCTCCATTTTGGCACGCTTTGGAACCTTGCTAGCAGTTGTTGTACCTCCTGGTGGGACGGCCACACCGCCACCTCCTCATCATCTGGACCATAGATGATGGCAAAAGCACTTACACCGCATAAGGTGGTCAGCTCACTAACTTTTTTTAACAATCCTATCCTCCTCTCTTTGAGACTAGCTTTCCTTGCACTATCATTCACAATCCAAGAAAGTTTCACCTTCTTCCTTGTCATGGTTAGTGCTTTGGTGGCTCCAACTCTCTGCACTTTGATTTTACTTACTCCACTAACCAAGTATCGTATATATAGGGAAAATGGAGAGAGTTCAAGGACGTTTTGAACTTTAAAACTATTATTCCTATTGGTTAAAAATCTCTCACTGAAGATTATGAGATTATGGCGTCTGAGTAGGAGAATTTAGATTTATTGCTGGCTAAGATAGGAAAATTTATTATAATTTAATGCTAGGTTTGGAAAGTATATTTGGACCTTTCTAGGCATTTGGTTGTTTCAACGGTTTGAATTTCATACATAACCTCCATTGTCATAGGTTAGATATATCTATATCAGGAAGTGAAATTGATATAAAACTAATCTAGTGATTATCAACACTGCCAACAGAGGAAAGAGCATCTATTGGGCTGAAATGTTTGGAGATCAAATTTGAAAATTAATCTTAATTGTCCATTTCCTTTACAGGTAACGATAAAAAAGTATATCATCAATCGGTTTCAATAAATTAGATCGTGGTTTTCGGTTGCATTGCGGCCACACTCCATGTTTTCTTGAGAGATAAGACCACATTTATAATCTAAACCCAATATTGTTCTTTATTAAACCTAAATAAATCCACTTGGATTTTTCTAATAAGAGCTTTAACTGTTTTGAACACAAAATATCAAAGGCAATCTACTGTTTTACCATTGGTTAATGCACATTAATTAACTCATGCTTTTGAAATTTGAAATCTATCTATATATGCACAATAGCAAGTTTATTTAGACACTTATGTATCTTAAGGTTGCTTGTGCATTAATGGTGCATACTTTTTGGTGGGGATGAACATCAAGAGTGTAATATGAGTTTGCCAAAAACTTTGTGTGCTTTATATAACATAAATTGCATTTATATTACATTCTTATAAGTATAAATGATGTTTATATCTGTGAAACACCATAATCAATTGACTTACAAACTTCTGTTATTCTTCATTACAATGACAAATTTAGCATAAAACTTGGAAATAAAGTTGAGTTTGACAGGTTTTCTGTTGTTTAAGATCTGCACAAAGCCTTGAAGTAAAGAATGGAAATACAATGCAATATAGTTGAACAACTGTTATGTCAATTCAAATGAATCATCCTTTAGGAATTTAGTTGTTCAAAAAACTAAAATTTTAAACCCATTGTTTGATTACTGGATATGTGTAAATTCATTCCATAAGTGAGTGATTAGTTATTGGATGTTCTCCCCTCTTTAGCATCTTCTTTTCTAGTTTTTATTCATATGCCATATTTTGCATTTATTGTAAGCTGAAGTGATCGTACGTATTTGTATATACTCAGCAATAGTTCTATAATGGCTTTAATTTTTTAGCCATTGATTTAAAAATCTCATTCCAACTCCAATCATTTGAATGGTGAAAAAGCGGGCGGTTATTAACCTCCTTAACTGCTAACAGCTGGTTATTGAGTTTTTTAAAACCGCTAACCACCTTCATTAGATAATATATATTTGTATATAATAATGAGTAATTACATTTTGCCTCCACGAACTACAGCTCTCTGACACCTTCCCTCTATGAACTATCAACTATGACATTTGACCCCATAAAACTATTATTTTATGACACTTTCCCCCTTCTGTCAGTCAAAGGGACGGTCAACAGAGAGATTTTTTTTTCATTTTTGCCCCCACTTTAGGAGGGTATAAGTGTAATTTTAGTGATTTGGAGTGGGGGTAAAAATGGAAAAAAATAATTCTCTCCATTAACCGTTAATTTTAATCTTTTTGAATGATGAAATGAAAAAAAGTGTCATAAGATAGTAGTTTGATGGAGTCAAGTATCATAGTTGGTAGTTTGTGGGGGTAAAAGGTAATTATCCCTAATAATAATAATAAAGGGAAACTACCTCTAGCCCCCATGAACTATCGGATGTTGTCCATTTGCTATGAACTTTCAATGGAATCCTTGACCCCCTCAAACTACCTAACCATAGCCAACAACCCTTTCCGTCAGTCAGTTCCGTTGAAACTCACGGTCAACGTTACAGTTCATGTTACTGTTCACCGATTAGAACGTTGACTGTGAGTTTCAACAGAGTTGACTGATGGAAGGTAGCTGTTGGCTAGGGTTAGGTAGTTTGAGGGGGTCAAGGATTGCACTTGAAGTTTATGGGGGCAAATGGATAACACCCGGTAGTTCATGGGGGTTAGAGGTAGTTTCCCCTAATAATATTATTATTATTATTATTGAAAAATATAAAAAGCCGACTATCAGCCATTTGCAATATAGCCATCTAATGTTCAAAAGGTAATAAAGTAGCCCCTAAACTACTAAAATGTATAAAAAATGCCACTTATTATTATTATTTTTTATATTTCTATAATACCTCTATTCTTTTAACAAATAAAATAATAAAATAATTGTTAAAAAAACAATTTTTAAAAATACAAAAAATCAATGGCCGAATAAATACAAAAAAAATTTTTTGAATAAATAAAAGAATTTTGTATTTTTAAAAATTGTTTTTTTTGTTTTGTTTTTAATTATTTAATTATTTAATTTGTTAAAAGAATAGGGGTATTATAGGCATATAAAAAAATAAGTTGCATTTTTTTTATATACATTTTGGTAGTTTTGAGGGCTACTTTATCATATTTTATACTTTTCCCTGTCATAATCAATTGATGATTAAATTATATAATTATAGAATAACAAATTATATATATAGGGAAAATTACAGTTTACTCCTCCAAAATTGACTGCGTTTTTCAATTCGAACATAAAAGTTTCAATTTTTACAATCCATCATTAAAGTTCAATTTTTCAATTCATTATTATCCCAAAATTCCCATATTGCCCTACTTTTTTTTTTCTTTTTAAAAAAAATTAGGGGCAATATGGGAAGTTTTGGGTACAATTGGTCAAATTGCAAAAAAATTGAAACTTTGGGGTGGTGGATTGCAAAAATTAAAACTTTAATGTTCGAATTGAAAAACGCTGTCAACTTTGGAAGGGTAAACTGTAATTTTTTCATATGTTTCTTATTGTACAATTTGTTGACAAAGATTAGGTATTAGCTAAAAAGGTACTAAACTTTTCATTCATGCCTCCACCACATAATGGTATATCTTTTTGTGAAAAGATATATATTTTGCTAAAAGAATGGGGGATTGATAATAAGGTTTTTACGATAATATTAGATAATACTTCTGCTAATGATGCTTATGTTAATGGATTAAAACAAATATTGAACATTATGAAAGCTCTTCTTTGTCAATGTGAGTTCTTTCATATGCATTGTTGTATCCATATTCTTAATTTGATATTGTAAGATGGATTGAAAGAGATCAATAATGCTATTCAAAAGATTTGAGATAATGTGAAGTATGCTAGAGGATCATAAGGAGAAAACAAAAATTTCTACAGGCTATGAATCAAATGTCATTGGATAGTAAAAAATGGTTAAGACAAGATGTGCCAACCATATAGAATTCTACATATCTTATACTTGAGAGTGTTATTCACTATAGACGTGTGCGTTTAGTTATTTGGAGATGACTGATTCAAATTATATGCATTGACCTACTGCACTTGAGTGGGAGAAGGTGAATAATATCAGTACTTTCTTTGCTTGCTTTTACCATGCTACATGTAAATTTTATGGTACCAAGTATCCCACAACTAATTTATAATTTCCTGTAGTTGCCATGATTTATGTGAACTTGAAGGAACAACTTGTGAGCGAAGATGAGAATAAAAGATTAATGGCAACACAAATGATCGCTAAATTTAAGAAATTATTGGTCGTAATTCAATGTAGTGTTGGCCATAGCAGTTGTCCTAGATCCTTGTTACAAGCTTCACCTTGTAAATTACTACTATACGAAGATTTATGGAGTCATTGAGTCTTTAGAGTTTGTGAATGTTCATGATAAACTAAGGCATATTTATATGGAGTATAGTGCTTCTTCTACAACTTCAAGCTCCACAGTTGTTGATCCCCAAGGGCAAGAACATCACCAAGAACTAGATTATGAAAAATGTGAATATCATTAGTTTCTTATTTTGTCAGTAACTTAGTATATATATACATAACCACTTAGTAATTTTATGTTTATAATCTTTGTTTCTACAACCTCCATTTGCGATGAGCCTTAACGGATTGATGTCATTTTGAGGAAGAAAGTGTTTGATTTTGGCACTTGGAGTTGGAGACTCCAACTCGTTTGTAATAATTTGGACTGAACGATAATATCCTCTCCACCATTCATGGATTTCTCTTTAATAAATGCGCTGATACTTGTGATCCTAAAATTAGGACCGAATTCTACTCGCATAAATTCAGGTGGTATAAACGAGTTAATGCTACAATCTCTCTTGTGTCGTTATTGTGATGTGGATCATAAAATTACTATTCAGTTTATAGTTGATTATTATTAAATTTTAATAATAAACTCATATAATTTTGTTTTTATTATTGTTTCCGCAAATTTCTTTAAAATTGTTTTGGATGAAATTTCCTTCAACTTATTCTAATAAGTGACAAGTGTTATTCAGTATTTTTTGTCCATTACTTTTTATAATATTATTTTAATTTTGTAACGTAATATAACATATATAAATTGAATTATTGTTATTATGAGTCTTAATATAAATATAAATATATGTATGTTTGTATGTGCATGAGTGTATTTGTGTATGTATAAATATGTGTATACATATTGAATTTATATACATACACATCAACTCAAAATTGGATTAGTTAATATTCAAATTAATTTGTTTAATTAACTCAAATGATAAAATCTTAACAATAATTTATTAACTAATAATTAATATAGATTTATGAAAAAAAAAATTATAATAATTTTTTTTAACAAAATTTACTTTTATAAAAGGAATGAATGAGTGAACTAATTAGCTTGTGAACAAGCTTGAGTTTGCTCCAAAAAATATATATATAAGCCAAGCTTAAACAAATTTCTAGCTCACTCTCCTCCTCCTCCTCCTCCATTAAGATTGAACCTTGTAGTTGAGTGAGATTAGTTTGGAATTAAATTGGAAAATAGATTTTTAAAGTAAAAAAGAGTTTTTTACAAAAGAAAAAAAATATTTTTAAGTTTTTCCAAAAGTGTTTTTTTTTAAGTGAAAAAGTCAAAGAAATGCTTTTAAAATTGTTTACCAAACATATCAGCTTTTTGTTTGACACAATTTTTAGATATTAAAAATACTTTTTAAGCTTAGTAGCGCAATTCCAAACAGGATTTGAGTGATTTTTTTGTAAACACTGCACGACTTATAGATCCAAAAAAGGATATACAAATTTATGAAATTGAATATTAATGACACAATATATCAATGACTATGAACGAAATCTTGCAAAAAATAATTACAAATTACTTTAGCAATTGGATAGAGACAGGGAAGTAATGCTAAATGCCTTTCTCGTATTCTTTTAAGAAAGATATGACTTTTAAAATTATTATTGAACTGGTAATTGGTTACTATTAAATTTTGATCAAATTATAATTTTAAAAGTCACGTAATTTTAATAAAATAAAAAACAAAAGAAACGAACTTCTAAAATTGGAGGGGGTGAATGAGGTATTAATTCAAAAAGGATGAATTTTGTTAGGAACAAGGTAGTAAACCATGCTAACGTATACCCATAACGTTATTTATTTAAGCCAAAATTTGTATTGGGAAATTTGGAAGGATTTAAGTGGAATTTGGTCATAAAAGGAATTTAATTTAGGGTAAAGTCCCCACTTAACTCATTCAAACTACCATCTCAATGATAATTTATCCCACAAATTATCAATTACAACAATTTACATCTCAAACTACCAAAAACAATGACAATGTACTTCCAAATACTAGCAAAATAACGAAATTACCCCTAAAAATTTGCAATAAAACAAAAATACCCTTGAAAATTTGAAAAAAACAATAAATTTTAGGGGTAATTTCACTTAACCCCCCTGAACTTTAGCGCCTTTTGCAAAATCCTCCCAATGTTTAAAAACTCTCAATTTGATGTACCAAACTTCTAATTTCTGTCAATTTGCCCCTTCCATTAGGATTTTCTATGAAATCCTAACGGATCCAATCAAAATGACCCATTTATCCCTCACTCCAAAACTATGTCGTTTTGGGCTCTAAAACTACAGTTTTGGGCCTCAAAACGACATAGTTTTGGTCATTTTACCATTATTTTTTTAAAGGAAAAATATTAAAAAAATTTAAAAATTTATTTATTTTTTTTTAGAAAAGGAAATCGGTGGTAGCTGATGATGACCCATCGGCGGCCCACCCTCCACCATGCCCATCCCCATACCATCATTCCTAGTAGCCCCAACCTAGCCTTGAACCCCATTTGACCCAAATGAAACCACTTTTCTTCGCTTTTCTTCACATCCCGCCATGAATCGCCGACGGAGAATAGCGCTAGTGGGAACATGTGCCGGTGGGGAACCCTTGAAGGGCGAGGTCCCGTAGCCTCGTCGGAGAATAGCGCCGAACCAGATCTTGCGCCAAGTCGGGGTGTTGGCATTCGCTCCGCCGTGTTCCCAATGGTGGTGAGCACGGATCGTGACGCCACCATCGATCCGCTTGTGGGCTCCTTGAGGACGACGAGCACCGCTGACGCGTGCTTGAAGGTGACGAGATTATTAGGGGTGGCTGGAGCCACCTATTCTCCTTTTTTTTTTTTTTTAATATTTAATATTTAATATTTTCCTTTTTTAAAAAAAAATTAATGATAAAACGGCCAAAACGACGTCGTTTTGAAGCCCAAAACAGTGTAGTTTTGGAGCCCAAAACGATGTAGTTTTGGAGTGAGGGATAAATGGGTCATTTTGATTGGATCCATTAGGATTTCACAGAAAATCCTAACGGAAAGGGCAAATTGACAAAAATTAGAAGTTTGGTACATCAAATTAAGTTTTTAAACATTGGGGGGTGTTTGCAAAAGGCGCTAAAGTTCAGGAGGGTTAAGTGAAATTACCCCTAAATTTTAATATTTTTGTTTTTATTTTAGTAAGGGTGATTTCGTCATTTTATTAGAACTTGGAGTACATTGTCATTGTTTGGATAATATGAGGGTAAATTATCGTAATTGATAGTTTGGAAGGTAAATTATTATTGGGGTAGTAATTTGAGGGGGTTAAGTGAATTTAACCCTTAATTGGGTAAAGTCCACTTAACGCTAACCTTTAATTTAATATATATTAAAAAACAAAAAAGTACCATAATTCCTTATTTTACATTGAGAGAAAGAGAATCGTGAACATTTAAATGTTATTTTTTATATTTTACATCGAGAGAATCATGAAAATTTCAGTATTCTAATTTTTATTATTTTGTATTATTTATCATAATTGTGGTCTTTTACTCAACAAATGAAAAATACTTGAATTTCCTAGACGAAACACCTTCATTTTGAGGCATAAAAATGAAGGATGATAGTGATAGAGAGATTATGCGAATTGGAAAAGATGTTAACACAAACTACATGATGAGAAATAGACAGAATTTACATTTCAAAGAAATTAATACTACAAAATTTGAATGAAGCAATGAATTAATGAATGAATACAAAATGCAAAAGAATTGACCCTATAAACTATACATCCGTGTGAGTGTAACTATAATTTTTACCATCTATCTACTCTACTCTACGTATATTTATATTCATATTCATCGTGCTGCTATTTTGTCTTCTTCAAAGGAAGTCAAAAATACTTTGACCACTTTCGCCCAAGGACCTTCATCGAATGCAACTCGCAAGAGCAAACGGCTCTATTGCAGGTTTCCTCACCCCTGGGGTCCCAAACACATTCCAAAGTACTAAAAGTTCATCCCCTACTGCAGATGCCACTGTGCAACCATTAGGACTCTGAACATATATAATACAAACCAAGTTAGAAATAATCCAAATCAACAACACAACCACAAGCATTCTCTATATGAAAACCAATTACAAAGTGGACTAGGTACCTATGCCATGTAATGGACGCTGGAGGAATGTCCAATGAGCTTTGCCAACTTCTTCATCAAGGGTACTTCCAAAGAGTAAGCTGATACTCATCATAACCATGAGAGCTGAGTAATTCTTCCTCATTCGTGTTCCATAGCAAAGCACACACCTCCATAATCAATCGAAGTTCTCGCATACTCCTATGGAAGTGTCCCAATTTGATGCACTCATCACCCAAACCTCCACGGAGACTAGTAAACTACTCGAATGGACACCAAGCAAGGCCGGCTGGAGTCATGTGATCTTCAAGCTTGTGAAGCCATTGTCTTCGAGCACTACAAGAGGCCAAAGACTTATCCCATATATAAACAAGATTATCACTCCCTCCACTAGCCAATCGCCGGCCTGAGTCGGACCATTTTAGTCCACAGACCGCCTGTTGGTCTCCCATGTAGGTTTTAACTGTGTGAGATTTCGCCCTCACATTCCTGTTTAAGATTTTACCATCCATTCCCCCTAATGTAAGGATGTGATTGTTCCAAGCCAGCGAACCAACTTTTTGTATGTGATTGTCTTTGAATGTTCTTATCTGCATTAACAAAAAATAAAAATAAATGATCAATTCTATATATTCAAAAGAAAACGAAGAACAATTAATTAGGTTTTTATTTTTTAAGGTGAGGACCTGTCTCTTAGAAAAAGAATCCCACAATTGGACATGAGAATTATTTAAGCCAATGGCGATTTGGCGGCCATCAGAAGCCCAATTGACACTTGTTACAGGGTCGTCTTCATCATCGATTGTCACAAGTTCTGAGCAAGAGAAATTAGATGCATCCCAGAGCCATATAGTGTTTCCAAGAGCAATGGCAAGGACATTACTGCTACCCCAGTCTAATAGATTCGAGTTGAAGTCATCCACAATTTCAACCACAGCTAATATCCTCTCCAGTGTCTGTCCAATTAGATTGGAAAATTTAGTACACAAGATGATTTGGAAAACACATAAGATTAAATCCTTCAAAATATTTCTCCAATGTTCTAAAAAAAAGTGAACATCATAGCAATTTGGACAAGGTCGTACTCAAGCAAACAATGAAATCGACCCATTCCATCAACGGGAAAACCCATACGTACACACAACCAACACATGGAATACAAATATTATGGAATAACCAAGAGTCATTGCCTTAGACCTATCAAACTATTTGGAAAGATTATAACATTAGCTAGACCCTGACTCATAATAGAATAATTTGGTAGGTAAAAATTTGGAAAGTTCCTATTTCTCATTAATGAAATTCAGCTGAGTACAAATGAAATAATATGGAAATTCGGTAGAAATGTAATTGAATTTTGTTTGTGACTACAAGGTTTAAATTAAAAACTCACATACTCCAAAGTCAACCAACAATTGGAAATTACAGAAAATGGGACCCGAAAATGAAACATAGATTCACAAGATCCAAAAGAACAAAGCAAAAAGAAAACCAAAAGAGCAATAAGTCTAGGTCTTATCAAGTACCCCATCTTTTAGATACATAGTTACCATGCAGAAATACAACCAGTTAACAGTTTATTTATATAGAATTAATGTTGTGCAAGAAATTCATAACCAAAACAAGTATTTCTAGTTCTGATGGATGAAGCATGCCAATGAATACTTATCATTTTTTGTTTAACTTAACCCAAAAAAAAAAAAAAATAGCAATGCATTTTGGCCTTGAAAACCAACCATAAATTCACAAGCTAAAGGCCACAATGACAAGTGCAGATGCCCACAATAACAAATGTAAAAACAAAACCAAAGAGCAAAGGCTTCCCTAATGAGTTAACTTTTCAAATGGCCTATTGTTGAAATATTTTCATATTTGAAAATCTTGTATAGCATTAGCGGAAGCATATAGAAGACAAAGAAAGAAACTTGGCCATCGTGACCATATTACCTAGGTCTCCTCTTTTCTTCTTTACGTGCTCAGGATGGAACTCAGAGACACTCCTATGTGAATGCCATAAGAGGAAAATTGGCATGTGAGGGCTCTCTGAAATGTTGGTCCAACGAGTTGCCCGCATTGGATTGAGCCGGAAGACCCGGTTCGATAAATGGTCTGAACCAGGTGCTACTTGTAACACACTAGACTGTGTTCTGGATGACCCACCAACGCTACCTCTATGTATGTAATATGAAGTGACCCACTAGACAAGGCCATGGTTTCCTCCCATCCATGCATTTATCGATTGATTTGTTACACAAACACCTATATTTTAGTGCCTAAAGATTGTATTTTTAGACCCTTTAAACCTCAAATGCATAAATGGAATCTCATAGCAAAGGAAGCATAAATGGAGATCTCAAAGCAAAAGCATAAATGGAGATCTCAAAGCAAAGGGTTTTACAAGGGTTTTTCTTGAAGTGGTGAAAAGCTTATAGAAACAATGAAAAGGTTGAATCTTTACAAGAAAAAGAATGAAAACAAGGAAACAGAACCCTTTAACCTAAATGAAAACACACACAAATTCTAAACCAAGGTTTTGGGGTTCTTCTTAAAATGGGAAAATCAAAACAAAATCTTTGACCTTTACCCACACAAAAAACTAGAAGGAAAGTGGTGATAAAATGAATCACCCACCCCCACAAACCCAAAACAAAACTTATGCACACAAGAAATGTAGAAAATCAAAGCTCACAGAGCTCTGACACTCAAGCCCAACAACATGGAAGTGGCCGGATCATGACTCATCACACCAATAAAAGCAAAAAACCTAGATTTGAAATGAAATCTAGGGTTTTGACTGCAAAATGCAGGAGGTGGAAAAGAAAAGAGAAAAAGACAAGATGAGAGGTTGATGGAGGAAAAAACAATTCGAAACATGAGCTTTTGAACTAAAGGGCTCATATTTGAAAATCCAAACCGTCTAATTCTTCCAAACATGATATTGTTTAACATATCAATTCAAGTCCAAATCTGAAGACCAGTTTTAAGCAATTATACCTTAGGAATGCATTGCAAGGGCTTGGTAGGCGATGAAAGAAAGTCCTGCGGAATGGGTCGACTGGTGTGGGGGACTTGTTCTTGAATGCCAATACCCTTCTGTCCATGTTGCAGGCCTCAGCAAGTTTGTCCAATAGGCCTTTATGGAGGGAGAGATGGCTAGTTCTCTTTGTCTTTGCCTTTTCTCTTCCTTTGGGTGAGCATGTCGAAGTCCGTGGCCGACCGATTAGGGACGAACCTATCCAACTGTTGCCAATAACAAACAATTTGGATAAAAACCAAACAAAAACATGATTCATAAACTAGAGCAAATGATCAAAATTTGTGAAACCCTAATTTCAAAACAAAACCCAAACAATTTGGTTCAGAAACCCAACAAACACATGATTTAGAAACTAGTGCAAATGATCAGAATTTCTGTGAAACCCTAATTTCAAAACAAAACCCTAATTTCTTACATTTTCTCGAGAATTGATTTTTGAAAGTGTTGCTCCAGAGAATCCGTAGATCCTGCAGCAAGGATAACGAACGGAGAGAGGAACCTCTAGATCTCTGCATCCACATCCCTTGGATCACAGAGAGACATGAAGTGAGATTGGTTTGATCGCAGAGAGAGCGAGAGAGAGAGAGAGCGCAGAAACAAAGAGAGAGCGAGAGAGAGAGCATAGAGAGAGAGAGAGAGCGAGAGAGAGAAAGAGAGAGAGAGAGAGGAGCAAAAAGAGAGTGTGGAGTAAGAAAAGAGTGGCAAAGGGTTTATATCGGTATGGTTTGGAGGGAGGGATCGCTGGACGCCCAACTGTATTCAAGGCTCTTGTTCGACGCAATTTTCTACTACATTGGATCAAGTGGTTGCTTTAATTTTACACTTCATTTTTAGCCGTCCATGCTTTTTTCTTTTTTTTTTACATGCTAAAGGCTCTTCTTTTGTTCAACATTATTTTCTGCACCGTTGGATCAAGTTCCCGCTTTAAATTTCATTTTCAGTCGTCTATGCCCACTACAATGCTATTTTTTTTTTTAGAGAACCACTACAGTGCTATTACAAACTTCAATCTTTGCCAATGAAAAATAGGACACGCTTTCCATAGGCTCAGCTTTTGTTACACACACTTGTGTATGGTTGAAATTGTAATTTTATAAGAAAAATTTATATTTTTAAAAGATATTATAAAATATAATGTATTTAGCATTGTAATTTAAAAAAATACTCAATTTAAAATAGAAAAAAAATCTGTGATTTCTATAAGCATGGTATGATTTGCTTATTTGAAAAAACGCGAATTAAAACCAAAATTACGATTTGAATAACAAATATTTGATAAAAAAATATAATATGTTTTACCAAATGCCTTTGTTACTTTAAAAACACAATTTTTAAAATCGCACTTATTGAAACAATAATACCAAATGGGCCTTTATTGTAGGTTTGGCTTTTGTTGGACGCGATTTTCTGCATTGTTTGATTGAATTCCTACTTCAATTTTCATTTTCAGCCGTCTATGTCCACTACAGTGCTATTACTAACTTCAATCTTTATTTTGGATAAAAAAGGAAATTTATTTTTGGGTTAAATAAGTTCGACCATATGTGTTTTAACGATTTTAATTGTACTTATTTGAGTTTTAATTCGTATCACAAGTAATACATTGCTTATTGAATAAAATAAAGTTAGCATTTCTGTCTAACTATTGTCTGAAAAATTGATAAAAGTCCACGTTAGTACAATAAAAAATGATACGTGGCAATGAGTAGTATTAAAAATAAAAAAAACTAAATGAGACAATTAATAACTAAAACACTTGAAAAAAAATTAAAGAAAAAGAAAAGAAGAAAGGGGTGGTTGGAGCCCCTCGCCAACTGGGGTGGCTCCTTAACATCCGGACAAGGATCCTCTCCATTTGGTTTCAAATGGAGAGGAGTCGGTTCCTTTAAAATTAAGGGTATTATAGTCATTTGCATTTAAATGTAAATGCAAATGACTACCTCCCCCTTTGCCGAATCACTTTCAACATTGTGCCCTATGAAATTTTCAATTTTTTTTTTCTTTTTATTTTAGGTTTGTTTAGTTTTTTTGTTTTGTTTTTTTAAGGGTTAAATACATTATTTTTCCAATCGTTTAACTTCTTTATATTTTGTCTCCCCGGGTTTATTTTTATCAGAGGAGAAGGTGCCTCTAGTTTGCCTAAAGACGGAAATGGTACCTCCATCTAAATTCTATCCAAAATTTGACACAATGTCATGTCAACACCAATAATAAATCGACATGTGTCTAATCCGGCTAGATGGGGGTGGCCAAATGGCCAAGGGGCGGCTACAACCACCCCAAACTTTTATTTTATATATTTTTTAAATATAATTTTTAATATTTTAATTTTAAATATGTATTTAAATTAATTATGAGGACACATGCAATTTGTTATTGGTTTTGACATGACTTTTTGACGCCCAACTGTTTTTTTTTTTGTTTTTTGACATGTCCATGGAAGAGAGAGAACGCCCAACTGTATTCAAGGCTCTTGTTCGACACACTTTTCTACGCTGTTGGATCAAGTGGTTGCTTTAATTTTACGTTTCATTCTGTCCATGCTAAAGGCTCTTCTTTTGTTCAACATTATTTTCTGCATTGTTGGATCGAGTTCCCATTTTAAATTTCATTTTCAGTCGTCCACACCCACCACTACTTTTTTTTTTTTTTGAGAGAACCACTACAGTGCTATTACAAACTTCAATCTTTACCATTGAAACATAGGATGCACTTTCCATAGGCTTGGCTTTTGTTACACGCACTTGCGGTATGGTTGAAATTGTAATTTTATAAGAATAATTTATATTTTTAAAAGATATTATAAAATATAATGTATTTAGCATTATAATTTAAAAAATACTTAATTTAAAATAGAAAAAAAAATCTGTGATTTCTATAAGCATGGTATGATGTGCTTATTTGAAAAAGCGCAAATTAAAACCAAAATTACGATTTCGAATAACAAATATTTGATAAAAGTATTTTTTAATATATTTTACCAAATGCCTTTGTTATTTTAAAAACACAATTTTTAAAATCGCACTTATTGAAATAATAATACCAAATGAGCCTTTCCTGTAGGTTCGGCTTTTGTTGGACGCGATTTTCTGCACTGTTTGATTGAATTCCCACTTTAATTTTTATTTTTAGCTGTCTACATCCACTACAATGCTATTCCTAACTTCAATCTTTATTGTGGATAAAAAAAGGAAATTTATTTTTGGGTTAAATAAGTTCAACCATATGTGTTTTAACGATTTTAATTGTACTTATTTGAGTTTTAATTTGTATCACAAATAATATATTGCTTATTGATTAAAATAAAGTTAGCATTTCTGTCTAACTATTGTCTGAAAAATTGGTAGAAGTCTATGTTAGTACAATAAAAAATGATACGTGACAATGAGTAGCATCAAAATTAAAAATAAAACAAATTAAATGAGACAATTAATAACTAAAAAAAAAAAAAAAATTAAAGAAAAAGAAAAGAAGAAAGGGGTGGTTGGAACCCCTCGCCAAATGGGGTGGCTCCCAAACATCCCCCCCTTTTGCCGAATCACTTTCAATATTGTGACCTATGAATTTTATTTTATTTTATTTTATTTTTTGGGTTAAATACATTACTTTTCTATGGTTTAACTTCTTTATATTTTGTTTCATCGAGTTTATTTTTATCACAGGAGAAGGTGTCTCTAATTTGCCTAAAGACGGAAATGGTATCTCCGTCTAAATTCTATCCAAAATTTGACACAATGACACGTCAACACCAATAATGAATTGACATGTGTCTAATCTGGCTAGATGAGGGTGGCCAAATGGCCAAGGGGTGGCTACAACCACCCCCAAACTTTTATTTTTATAAATATTTTTTTCAAATATAATTTTTAATATTTTAATTTAAAATATATATTTAAATTAATTATGTGGACACGTGCAATTTGTTGTTGGTTTTGACATGACTTTTTGTTAAATATTGGACAAAATTTAAACAGATATACCATTTCTGTTTTAGGCAAACTAGAGATACCTCATGTAATAAAAAGTAAATCTTAAGGTAAAAGTAAAGAAGTTAAACTACTGGGGAATAAGGTATTTAACCATATTTTTAATTTTTAATTTTTAAGACACGTGACATTTTGATATGATGACATGTGTGAAAACCTAACAGAGGTACTAAATTGGTCATTTCCTATAAGTTATGTATCATTTATGAAACTGCAAACCCAAGTACTATTAAATTATTTAACCCTTTTCTAATAAGGAGAAAGTGAATATTAGGGTATTTCTTTGTTAAAATGTAAATATAGAGGAGAATAACTTTATAGGGTCTTACACATTATTCTCTCAATTATCTTTTAATTATCTTTTTTTACAATTCTAATAGATTCATTATTGATTTGTAAACTTATGGATGCTTAAAAAATTTAATGGTAAATTTAATCATCACTATAAAAAGATGATTGAAAATTTTTTTATCAATTTTTTGGTACAAATTTACCATTTTGTGCATTCCAATAAAAAGTTCACACCTCAGATTAGAAAGAAAATTACCAAATGAGCCCAACCAGAATACCTGATCTCACCCCTAATTCCTAAAACACCAGATCTCACCCCTAATTCCTAAAACAGGGGTTCGGATATTCTTTGTTCCAGAACCACCGCCACTGAGAAAAACCCACCGCCACCTTCCGGGCCGGACCACACCGCCACTGCCAACTGGTATGAATCTCCCTCCCGTTCCGATTTTCTCTTTCTCTCTCTCACTCTCTTCGGTTTCTCTCCCTTCCGCTCGCCCTCTCCTATTTTCTCTCTCAGTGCCTTACCGTATTTCTTTGAGGAATGTCGTAGATTAATGCATCTTCCATGTTTCTTTGAACTCTGCAACTCTTTTTGGATAAAGTGGCTAAACCTAATATACTGTTGAAAGCAAACCGATTTGAAATGAATTCAACAGGACATCAAATCTCAGAATTGTTCATTTGTCCTCTGTTTGGTTGTGAAGAATATGAGCAATTTATCAATTCTCATCTTCGTATTCATCTGCCCTGAGATTGTTTGTCAAGAATATGAGCAATTTTTATTTTTGCCACTTCCGGCCTGTTTTTCTCAGTGCTGGTGGTTTTTTTTTTTTTTTTCCCGGTGCCGGTGGTTTTGGAACAAAGAAAATATGAACTGTTTTTGGGTGCATTTCTTTCTATATATTTTATTCTCAATACAAAATATATCCCCCAAAATTTTCAAATTAATTATGCGTGTCAACTCGTTATTGGTCCCGTGATGCAAGAAAGACGAAAAAAATAAAAGTGCATCGATCTGCACGTGCATGGCACATGCTACAACCCAATTCTTTCCCATTCTCTTAAATTTATTCTTTCTATTTTTCTCGCTTCACCATTTTGTCTTCTCTCAGATTCACTGCGACTTTACGCGGACGAACACAACCCATCACCGGAATCCCGCCGGAGCTTAGATCTTCTATACGTATGGTTTGACCACCATACGTGACTTGAATGGTTGTTGAGACATTATTTTCATGCATGCCCCAACGTCATGCCTCCCAAGCTTCTCTCTAACATGGGGGAAAGGCAGTCATGCTTCCCGAAGTCTCGTCCGAGTGATTCAGGCTACCAACAACATTAGGGGATTTTCTCTGGTACCAACAATCATGGGAGCAAAACGGCTTACCATCTTTGTAAATAAACAGTTTTCCCGCTCAAACTTTCTATTTTTTAAGTTTCATTGCTCATGCATCTCCACCGTGATTCTATCAAACCCAATCTTCGCTCCAATACGAGGAGAAAAGCCAGCAAATTTCTCGTTTACTGCAACACCCAGATCACGAAATACGGAAAAAGCGGTGATATCAAAGAGGCTGAGTCCGTCTTCGATCGCATGCCCCACAAGAATACCATCTCTTGGACTGCCATGCTCACAGCATATGCAGAAAATGGCAAAACCGTTAAAGCTCGAAATATGTTCGACCAAATGCCCGAGCGAAGCACTGCTTCATATAATGCCATGATCACGGCGTATATTCGGAACAATTGTAGGGTAGAAGAAGCTTTTGAGCTGTTTTCTGAGATGCCCGAGCGTAATGCTATCTCTTATGCTGCCATGATCACAGGTTTTGCACGGGCAGGGATGCTTGATAAGGCCGAGAAGCTCTATTCTGAGATGCCTGTGAAGTGGCGGGACCCTGTTTGTTCGAATGCCTTGATAAATGGGCTTTTGAAGGTGGGAAAGTTGGAAGAGGCGGGTTGGGTTTTTGAGGGCATGGTGGAAAGAGACGTGGTTTCTTGGAGCTCTATGGTTGATGGGTACTGCAAAGAGGAACGGATAGTTGATGCCAGAAATTTGTTTGATATCATGCTCGAGAGAAATGTAGTTACTTGGACGGCAATGATTGATGGGTATATGAAGATAGAGAGTTTCAAAGAAGGGTTTGAATTGTTTTTAGGCATGCTAAGGGAAGGAATAGTGAAGGTAAATTCTACTACCTTGACTGTGCTCTTTGAGGCTTGTGGCACTTTGGTAGGTTTGGAGAAGGGATTCAAGTGCATGGATTGGTTTCACACATGGGATTTGACTTTGATGTCTTCCTAGGAAATTCTATCATGACCATGTATTGTAGATTTGGTTATATGGATGTAGCTACCAAGTTATTTCATCAGATGAGTAGGAAAGATGTAGTTTCTTGGAATTCATTGATTGCAGGTTACGTCCAATGTGGCTTAATTGAAGATGCCTTTAGGCTATTCGAGAGGATGCCAGGAAAAGATGTAGTTTCATGGACAACCATGATTACAGGATTCTCTAGCAGAGGGATAACCGAAAAATGTGTCCAGTTGTTTAAATTGATGCCTGAGAAAGATGATATTTCTTGGACTGCTGTCATTTCAGGGTTTGTGAATAATGGGGAGTATGAGGAGGCCTTCCGTTGGTTTATTGAGATGCTTCAGAAGACCAAACCCTCTTACTTTGAGCAGTGTGCTAAGTGCTTCAGCCAGTTTAGCAACACTTAACCAAGGGCTGCAAATCCATGCTCATGTATTAAAGATGGTTATGGAATTTGATTTGTCCATTCAAAACTCTTTGGTCTCGATGTACTCAAAATGTGGAAATATGGATGATGCTTACCGAATCTTCACAAATATCATTGCACCCAATATTGTTTCTTTTAACTCGATGATTATTGGATATGCACAAAATGGGTTTGGGGAAGAAGCACTCCGATTATTTTGGGAAATGCAAATGAAGGCCAGGAAACAAATCAAATCACATTTCTTGGTGTTCTTTCAGCCTGCACCCATGTGGGATTTGTCGAAGAAGGATGGAATTACTTTATGTCAATGAATTCACAATATAATATTGAACCAGGGCCTGACCACTATGCATGCATGGTTGATCTCTTTGGCCGAGCTGGATTGCTAGACAAAGCAGTTGATTTGATCCAGTCAATGCCTTTTGAGCCACATTCTGGAGTTTGGGGAGCTCTTCTTGGTGCAAGCAGGACCCATATGCGTATTGATGTTGCAAAGCTCGCAGCTGAACGCCTTATCAAATTGGAGCCTGATAATGCGACCCCTTATGTGGTCTTATCGAACTTATATTCTGTAACAGGGAAAAGGAAGGATGGGAATGAAGTCAGAATGACCAAGAAATCAAAAGGGATCAAGAAGAATCCAGGTTGCAGTTGGATTATAGTGAATGACAAGGTTCATTTGTTTCATGCAGGAGATGAATACCATATGGACTTGGAAAGGATTAGGGTTACACTTTGGACCATTGCAGTGGAAATGAAACAGTTGGATTACAATAGATATTGATTTGTTTCCTTTCTTTAAAATGACCTATGTCACTACAGGACCGTGGTTCATCACCATTATTATTTCTTGTATATATCTTGGTTGTCTTCTGTGTTTATTATGATTGATTATTTAAGGCTAGTATTGAGGCTTTATTTGGGAGGACAACAGAGATTCTTAGGTTGCTTTTCCTTCTCTTACTTTAATTGGAGGCTTGAGGAATTAAGTAAACAATTACAAGAAAAGGCATCACTCTTTCAATGGGTAATGATGGTCTAATATGCAGCTTACATCAAATTTGTTTTTTGTTTGTTTATTTCTCTTTGGGAACTTGCATGGGGCTGAAAGTTTTGAAGAAGACATTTGAGTTTTTGATGAGTGTGCTGTTATAGTGGGTACATTTCTTGTCTTTCCTTAGCCGTACTCACATGTGCTTCAAATCAGCTTGCGCACTTTATAATTGCTATTTAATTTGATTTTCGTGATAAGCATTTAAGATTTTTGTTTCCACTTTGGATCGGACTGATTTGCATCTGGGTTGGAAGTATTTTTGAGTTGCGATGGTCCAATGGACAGTAATTCAGCATATCTGCCCTTACTTTCTTCATTCGTCTTGTGTTGCTTCCCACCTAAATCTCTCTCTATTGCATTGCCAAGTAATGACAATAAAATGGAGGATTGCAGTGGAATTCTATTTTGGAGTGAAAAATATGTAGTGAATTTTTTGAATTGATTTTGTGTTGACTGAAACAAAAGTTTTGCATTCTTTCGGGCTTAAGTGCTCAAATGGGGACAACTGATTTTTTAACTCTTCCTCTTCATTGACTAATTTGAGTAGTTTACTACAATTTAGTTAATCAAATCTTATCCTTTGTTGTGGCTGAGTTCACCTGTATAAATGTATTGTCTTTGTGTCACTCGAAATGTTCTATATTCTTTTGCCTTTACCAGGACTCGGACTCTTACGGGTAGATGGTTGCATTTTCCTGTCGGAAATCTGCTTCAAGGTCCACTCCTGCTTTTGTTGCAAATAGTTCATACATTGTAACCAGCTTTACTCTTGTAAGAAGATCCTCTTTTTTTTCATTATTTGTGAAATCATTTTCTTAGATTTCAAGAACTAGGATTGTGGGAGGTAAGGTTTTGTTTATTGGAGATGGTTAAATTCTTAGTCCCATTGTTGGTGCAGTGGTTAGATTGAGGAGAAAGTATTTTAAGTCAGAAGTAGACAAGATTTAAGAAATTCTGGTGTTCAGATGAGAATGCATGGCATTTGGCTTCCTTTCCAATCTGCATAACCCTTGAGACACCATATTTCCAGAACATGTTTGTTTGTTACTGTTCATAATGCAGTCTTTCATTTGGAAAATATTAAAAGAGGGAACCACAAGAGGGGGGATAAGTGTCACCAAAGGCATATTGAAATAAATAAGGAGAGCTTCATATGTCCTATGACATTGTTGTGCAAGGATGGTATTGTTGGTTAGTCACTTTGTGGAGCTGAATAGTGCAAAATATCATATAGGGATCATTAATTTTCTTTGATATGTTAATTTTTATAATACTAAAGAATGGATATCCTCACTGTACTGAGTTTGGATTGACACCCTTGCTTAGATGCTAGGAGCAATTGGAATTTTTATGAACCTAACTGTTAATCACTCATTGGTTTGTAACTAGTGAAGTAATAAGGGATGCAAAACAAATTGAAGTTGGTGAAACTGATCAATTATGAAGAGTCCGTATAGGGATAAATAGTATAGTATATCTTCTGTTCTGGAAAGCCAGTGCATGGATAGGTTGACCAGCAAAAGGTCGAGCAATAGGGGAGATATTGAGATTTCAATCAGGCAATTTGCTTGTAGTCATTCTATAAATAAACGAATTATTTTCCATCCTGATTTATTAGAAAATGAACTTTAATGAGGATAATTATTTTATTCCTGGTTATTTTTGAGTTACAATTGGACATGCCTGAACTGGAGAAAGATCTCCGTGTTTCACACGCAGCTTTAATGATTTATATAGCCTTTTGGTGTAAAATTTTGTGGGAGGTACAAAGTAGGTGTTATATTTTCACCTTGACATAATAGGAGCCTTATACTCAAAAGAAAAATATCAATGCTGAAGGTTTATTTTTATTGTTTTTTGAACAATCTATGAACACAGATCAACCCCAGCTTTATTGTTCTCTTTGTCTTTGTTGTCATAGATTTTTGTTTAACAATTAAAATATGGAATAGCTCTCTGGGTTAAGAAGCTTTTAGTCTTCATGCTTGATTTTTTTATCTGACACTGTACAGACTATTAATTGGCATACAAAAAAATTTGACTAAAAGTTCACAATATGGCTTCTTTAGATGACTCAAATAAGAATCTTATGGCCAAACAGCGCTTCTTCTTGATCTATCCTTTTGGATGCAATAGTAAACTTTTTTTTTTTTGTTGGTTCAGTTACTGAAATGTACAAAAATGTAGGAAGCCAGGCTGGGGTGACAATACCGCCAACAAATTCTCAGCCTAATCCATTTGGAAACGCATTTTATGGAGCTGGTTCAGGGCTTATCCGAGGTGGATTGGGTGCATATGGAGAAAAAATCTTAGGATTGAGCTCTGAATATGTGCAAAGCAATGTAAGTAGTGCATAAGTTTATAATCTAAGATACCATTCTTGTTTACACTTGAAAGAAAATAATATTCATGATAACTTGGATGTTGTCATGTATGTGCTCCAAGTTATATTTTTTTATATGACAGGATCTTAATTGATTTTGGGATCTGCAGAATTAGCAAAATTTGAAGTTTATTTTCAAAACTGTTCATTCAAGGGTAGCTTGATGCTCCATCTTGGATTAGTTAATTGTGTTTTATCTAGCAGTTCGATACACATGTAGGTAGTTGGGGACATCACCATAAATTTAACATAAAATAATAATTCTCTTTTTTTGTTACTCATTCTGTCCCATATTAGATGAAACTTTGCAAATAACATGCATGTTAATGGAAAAAGAGCTTTCTAAAATACCCTTAGATGGGCCAAGAAACATGGGTTCAAATTTAAGGCGATTTGGGAAGTTAAATGGATAAATGCTTTCAATATTTAAAACCTTCATCTATTTTGGGACAACGCAAAAAGGAAACCCACTATCTATCTATAGGACAGAGGGATTATATATATATTTTTAAATCAAAATATGTGATTGCCTTTCCTCTTAACCAATTGTTGAGAATGCCATACACATATCTAAAAGGCTACTTACAACTACAGCTATTGCTCAACTAAGCTCTAATCTTATTTAATTTAGTATTGGATTGGTAGATCCTTTAAATTAATTGATTTATTATGTTGACTCTTCCATTGTTGGTGGACATCTCAAGCCCTTGCATCCTAAGTCAGTCCCTTAAATTTCTGGGCTGTCTTGTGCAAAAGCATTTTTTGGTTGCATTCTTGATCCTGTTTGTTCTTTATCTTTGATATTTTGCACAAATGAAACAGATAAGTCGGTGCTTCTCAGATCTCAATATTATTTCCAATTGAATGACCACTATGTGAGAACAAATTGAAGGTTGTTCTGTTTCCATTCCTGGGTAAGCACTATTCATTCTGTTTTCCTCTAATTGACCCTTTTTTTTTTCCTTCTATACTAGTTACATCTTTCTCTCTTATTTTCCTTGTCTTCAGGGCCATTGGACACGGATAACTGAGCCAGTTGGGGGCAGGCTCTCTTATAAACCCCCAATTTATGACATAAATGCACCAGACCTTTACATTCCATTTATGGCATTTGGTACCTATGTTGTTCTTGCTGGCTTCTCGTTGGGTCTTCAGGGAAAGTAAGTGAATATTGTTTCTAATATTTATGTAATTGTAGTCATCTCCCTCTCTTATTTCAGATCACATGAAACTGATTATTTTCCCTAATTCTGTTAGCATTAAAGTGAGCAATGCTCGTGTCTAATTGCTATATTTTTCACTATTGCATTTTGATGGTCTTGTGGTCATAATCCCAATTCACTGCATACCGTTGTATGAAGTAGTCAGCATAGAATAAGTTCCTTTCCTCGGAAGCTGATTTTTTTCAGATTGATTATTGGAATCAACACAAATTAATTAGAATTGATTATTGTCTTTGCTTCCAAAATAAATCCGAGTATTTCTGAAATGCTAATATTGACAGTAAATATGGCTTTATTCACTCAGGCGATGGCAGTTCTGGGAGCTATATCCTCTCTCTCTCTTCCTCCCCCCCTCCTTAAATAAGAATTTCACTGCATTTTAAAGCTTAAGTGATATACTGTAAAGGTTAAAGTTTGTAAACAACAGTGAAGACTTACTAGTGATGGCGGTATGGTGCTGGAGGTGGTCGCCTGTTTGCAATGGTAACACTGTAGCCATTATGACCAAGTATAAGCATATTTTTCTTTTTCTTCACCCCAACTGTGTTTAGGGGTTCGATGTTTCTGTTTTGTCTCCCCCTTTCTCTCTCTTTCAGCCTTAACAAAAGCTAGAAAAGTGGTTCCACAGGTTCTCTAAATATGTATAGATTTATCTTCTTGATGTTAATGAATGGCCTATGGGAGAGAGGTTTTGGAACTGTGAATTGGGGTACCACATGTTTTCCAGACCCTTGTCCGCTGGCCAGACCACCTTGTTTTACTGGTTGGTCATTATTCTTTCAAGACCTGCATGTTATTGGAGCTGAATCTTGCCTTTGCAATCAATTATAAAGCTTGGATAGTTTGATAAAAGTTTTTCTCGTCACAAGTGTTGGTTGATTCCACCTCTCACAATTGAGTGAATCTAGAATTATCCTTCTGTTCAGTTGCAGAAGCTGCGTGAACCTCTTCATGTTCCTTTTCGAATTCCGTTTTGTGACATCAGTTTTTGTTATTTAGTTATTATTTTGGTGTGGTCTCATTTTCTTGATACAATGTTGAAATCAAATCATTTAATTTTCTTAATATTTCAGCACTCCCATCTCCTTTATTTCCTTTTTCTCTTCTTGGCCTGCACATTTTCTAAAACATTTTCATTTCTTGCCAGGTTTAGCCCAGAAGCTCTGAACTGGTTGTTTATCAAGGGATTGCTTGGGTGGTTTCTGCAAGTCGCACTTCTGAAAGTGACATTGCTTTCACTGGGTAGTGGGGAGGCACCCTTGCTGGACATTGTGGCTTATGCAGGATATACTTTCACAGGAATGTGTTTGGCGGTCCTTGGGAAGATAATATGGGGATACTCGTACTATGCTTTAATGCCTGGGACCGGCTTATGCATGGGTATCCTCTTAGTGAAGACGATGAAGAGAGTCCTCTTTGCAGAAGTGAGGAGTTATGATTCGAGCAGGCACCACTATCTCTTGCTCTTTATTGTTTTGGCTCAGTTCCCACTTTTCACATGGCTTGGCAACATTAGTGTTGATTGGCTTATATAACTTGCTTTCTTTTATGCTGTAGTTAGAAACAGTTTGTGTTCATAGCAATTTTCTCCATCTTGTATCAACTGGCTGCTCTTTGCTCCTAGAAGATTCAACAATTATGAACTTTTCTCTTTTTGGCATGTTTGCCGTTTGTGGTTTTATCTGAAATGTAAGATGTAAACATTGGAAGAAGCAGTGAATACATGGAAGTAGGAAGACACACCTAAGCAGAAATTCATCGATGAATAGAAGATGGGTACATGGTTTTCAAATTCATTGTGATTTTATTCTATTTATTCAAAGTTAAAAGGTTCTAAATTTTTTTGATGATTCTACTATAGCATTTTGATGTGATGCATCTCTCATTTGCTGCCATTGGTCTGCCTAAGGCATAAATTGAACTTAATTATATAATTTTTGAGCGGTAAGGAATTGAACTTAATTATATATATATAAAAAAAAATTTAATATCTCTGTGTTTATATAGCATCGACTTTTCTTCCCTTTGCTTTTCGTTTTCTTTGCTGGCTTGGCTAGCCATGGCTTTAATAACTCTTGGGCTTACCCGGCAGCCCTGCGCGAGGTCTGAACTTCATGAGGTGCTGGTTCAAAAGAGAGAGAGAGAGATTTCTTTAGTTCTGGTTAAAGAGAAGAAATTGTATCAAATTATTGGCAACGTGAATACAAAAAGCTTCGATCATCACAATAAGCTCTCATCTACTCTCTAAAATAGAAGAAGAATTAGAAGAAGACTAAAATTAAGGTGAAAGACTAAAATCCTTCATCAAGGCGATAGCGTTAGCAAACACAACATTGTGTCCTTTCCAAGTAAGCACAAGATCATCTTCTTCCTTCTTCAAGCCCCACACCGCATGCTCATCCAAAGCATGGTCTTCACCTCCGACAGCATCCTCCAAAAGGGACGCCGCAAAAGTTGGCATTCCTCATTCATTGCACCCACCGGCTCCAAGGCTCAAGCCGCCAACCCTCCAAGCCCCTCATGAGCAATCACATTCTCAATCTTCCAAAGAAATATCCGCCTCGTACCATTGCCTCTGCTTACTCCCATGCGGAAGAAAGCGTGTCCATCGTGTTGTCACGGAATCCACAGATAGTTAAGCGCCTTAACCTACACACCATATTATTCGATGTCAACTGTTCTTCGCCTACTAGAACGACAATGGTGGGGCCCTAAGCTCTCGCGATTTGAAACATTGTTCGAGAGAGGAGCTTTCAAAGGCATAACAACTTTCAAACGATTCTTCTAGATGTAATGAAGCGATTAACAACCTACGCCGCCGCCGTTTTGAGTATACTAAATGTTGTTGCATACGAAGTTGTTCGATTAAGGTGGCGAACCCATCTTTATAACTTGAAGGGCTCACTCGAAACTCCATCATAACGTTCTTAGACCTCGAAATTGACCAGCTTTGAGCCCAATTCCTCGAAGAAAGATCAAGCATTGGGGGATATCGTCTTCAAGGTAGCTACGGTGAGCTTGAGTAGAGGAAGGACCTCGTGGCGGCTAGCAATGGCATCAATCGGTAGGAATCTGCATGCAATGTGTCAAGCTTAAATCGATGTGAATGACGAAATACCCTTCAATGGCTTCTAAAATTGCTGCGGGAGAATCGCGGTGCCAAGGGGTTAAGTCCACAAAGCTAGCGAGCTCGATATCGAGAATCTGCTGGGTGTCTATAGCAAGAAAAGAGAAAGACTTGTGAATTGACATGCTGCATTCCTATTGGGCTTTTTTCTGATTGGTGTCATCTGTTGCACAAAGATGAGAAGAGAGCCTTCACCAAAGAGTAGAGGGGGAGCATGATTAAAGGTAAAAACCACAGAAATTAATAGCCTAACAGCAGGAACTAACCTTTGAGGATCCTGTTCAAGATCCAAAAAGCAGCTATATTTCTGAGCTCAAGCTTAACCTAACATGCTCAGCAAGTGCTCCCACATGTATTAAATTTATCATATCTTCTATAACCATTACTCGCAAATGCTCAAAAATGGGTGACTCCTGCATATATTTATATTAAAAATTAAAGTATATGAATTTTTAACGAACAAGATGACTACTAAGCAAAAGGAAAGGGGAAAATGTTAAATGATATATCACAAGCATGTCATTCAGCATCTAGCAAAATTTCACCTAAATGAACTGTCTAATGTTTGTTTAAAGAAACAGTTTGTGGACAAAAAATGAGACTCCATCCCAACCTTTTTTTTTTTTAACGAGTAATCAAAATATTATAAAAAGCAAAAAGCGCAATCCAAGTATACAAGAAGTACACAAGAGAAACTTCCAACTAGAAGAAGAAAAAAGGAACTAAGCAAATTAGGAAAGACAAACGCAGCTCTCTAGAGGTAAAGAGTATTAAAGAAAATCATCCCGACTCAAATTTTAAAAGGCAAAATGAGAGAGTGGCCGAACCAAATTACCAATCACATTTCAATATGGCGAAGATTATTGAGCTGAACTTTGTAATATTTCTAGAGACCAGTACATGTTTAATGGGTGTCATTTGTGGAATTATAAAAGGCATTTCAAATACTTCATAACCAAATCATGATTCCAAAATAAGATGCCAAATAGTTTCACCTATTTAATTTGACATCAAGATTTAAAATTCCTAGAAATAAGGAAAATCATTGGGTGTGCTGCAAAACACAAAAAGAACTGAAAAGAACAAAAAAAAAAGAAGGGATAATTACTTTAATCCACGATTTCACTTTCTCCCTCTCCCTCTCCCCCTTTTCATGGGGCCCTGCCAAGCACATGTACGTGTGCATCCTCTCTCTTTGAAAGAAAAAAAAGGGTGTCATTATCCTTATTCTCCTTACTCCTGTGACAAGAATATAAATAACTATGGAAAGCTTGAGAAGTTATTTTTTCTTCTCATGTGTTTCAAACCTCTTAGTAGCTAATGACAAGAAAATTTTAGGAATCATCCCCCAATCATCATCATAGGAGTATCACAGTGAAGAATTATCAAAGAGTAACTAACTGGTGGTTAGTAATTAACTGCTATGTGGTTGGTGAAATTTAGTAACCACATAGGTGGTTACAATGCTTTTTTAGTTTTCACCCATAGGATTTGTCAAAGAAAAAAATTGGCTTACATTTATTTTACTCTTCTTGACAAGTGCATCTCATGTGAATTTCAGGATATTAATTGCCTTTTTTTTATTTTTTAGAAGAGGTTTTTTTTTTTGGTAACAAACTGTTTCATAGAAACCAAACCAGAACAACAAACTGACCAAACAAAAAAGCCTCACTAGGAGGAAGAGGGGGGAGGTGGATCTTTACCACTACAAAAGGGGGGGGGGGAGAAAAAGGGGGAAAAAAATGGGAATTCAACCAAAAGAGACTCTAGCCGCGGCCCAATGTGCCATGTAATGGGCGCAAAAGTTAGCACTTCCTAACCTCTGAAAGAAAGGAGGGGGGAATAAGAGAAAACACTTCGGAAATTAAACTAGTTATATGACTGTCCAGACCATAGGAAAGTTGCTGTAACAGGGAGATAACAAGAGGAGAAATTCCTTCTAATACAAATTTAACAATCTTTAAGGAACTGGCCAGAGAGTTTCTGCATAATCAAGATCACAAGGAGGACTGAATTGGTATATGCTTTGAACAATTGTCCCATGAGAGTCTCTACAGATTGTAGTTTGGATAGAGAAGAGCTCACTAGTAGCAATGTCAAAATTCACTTGAAGCTGCTTTTATCAGGAGTAGACCATAATTTTCTCACAGGTTGAGAAATAGATAGCCAGGCTGCATAGTGATCAAGAGATAATCTCATAATATTGCCAAAACTTGTAATAGCCGGGAGAATACCTTTGTGAATAGCTTGATTCCTAGAAAACCACAACATATCACAGAGAACAGTTGCATATATTTGAAATAAATGAGTGTCAACAAAAGGAATGCCAAAAAAAATGATGAGGAGATAGAATACCAATTATCCTATTTGGTAAACTAATAGTGGTTTTTCAAAGAATCTAAAGGCTAGTGGGAAGTTCTCCAAGAAATTCTAACAAAGGGGTATCTGAAGAAGAGGTGATGAAGGGAATCCTCTTCCACATTGTATAAGGGGCAGACTAAGTCTGCAGGGGAGAGAGGGAATACAACATTTATCCTAGTCTTGGAGGGGATGACATCCCATGCAATTTTCTAGAGAAAGAGTTTTAGCCTATCTGTGAGTTTAAGTTTCCACATAGTCTTCCAATGAGAAGGAGAAATGGGGGAAATGACAGTGGAAGTTCTAGGCTTACTGATGAGGTTATAAGTTGACTTTGTAGTAAAAAGACCAGAAGGGGAAGGAGCCCAAAGATAGACTTCAGGGGAGTGAAAAGGGATCCTAATCTTTTGAATTTCTCTAGCACAATGGGAATCAAAGAGATGAGACAACAAAGGGGAATTCCAAGAGGGCAGAGGGAAGATATGATAAAAAAGAAACAAGTCAAAGACCAAAAGATCAAGGAGGGGATGATTAAGGAAAAGAGAGGGAGAGGGAATGAAAAGGGGAATGGAGGGATCCAAGGAGAGCTCCAGATAGGGAGAAAGGACTAGCTATGAATTTTAAAACAGGCTCCTTTTGAGATGACATAATGAGATTTTAAGATGCCTTTCCACAGCCAAGAGGAAGAAGAAAGGGAGGGGGAAGAAAAGAGTTTGAGAAGAGATACTTACCTCTGAGTTGAGAAACCCACATCATGTCAACTTTGCAGAGGAGTTTCCACCTATCTTTGAGATGAGGGCTAGGTTGACCTCTCTTATTTTTCTGATACCTAGACCCCCCAGATCTTTAAGCAAGCAAATGGAGTCCCAGGCTTTGAAAGACAAGTTTCTGGTTTTATTGGGAGGGAAACCCCACCAAATTTTTTTAAAACTTTTGTCAAGAATGGTGCACAGATTAGTGGGGAACATGAAAGTGTTCATTGTATAGGAGGGGATAGTAGCAGCCACAGATTTGAGGAGGACTAATCTGCCTACTTGGGATGGGGTTTTGGCTCTCCAACTAATGAGTACCAAATATTGCATATTTAGGCCCCTTAGCTTGTATTTGTTAAACCTTTAGTTTTGTTATTTTCTGATGTTTTTGGTTAGTTTTGGTGTTTTAGTGTTTTGCAGGTTGCTAAGTGATGTACAAATTTGTTGTACTCGCAAGTGCACGAATCGTTTGCAATATAATAGTTTGCAAGTGCGAGGTCGAACTCACATGGAATTGTATTCTTGAAAGGTCAATTTATATCTAAGCTAATTTAATCCTAATCTAGTTCCAAAAGAGGTTTTGAATTTGGTTTTGAAATTTAAACAACAAAACATAAATTAAATAAAATAAAAATAAAAGATAAAGTATTAAGGATGTGGAATCCACACTCACCAATTCAGAACAACACATACTTCATGTTCATCAATATTAAATCGAAGTTCTCACAAATTAAATCTTATATATGTTTTACTATGCTTCAAAGAATTAATCAAAATCATCCCATGTATCTGTTCATTGCACAAATCACAAAAAGAATCCAAATTTAATTGAAACACCAAATGTATCCGAAGAACAAATTACAAGGGATATTCAATTTTTGGGCATATAAAACCAAGCAATCAATTATGTGCAATTATCCTAAATCATCAAGTGTATCCTTGAATCACAACAAGATATCCAAGAATCATTCCACACATTGAAAAGAAGTAAAAAAATTAAAATATTAAACCATAAAATTGGATAATAAAAACTTACATAAAAGTACTGTTGTTCTTCAACGGTGAGGTTTCATCCCCAACCTTAGTTGGAGGTTAGCCTAACATAAAAATAAATTTTAAACTACAGAAAAACTAAACTAGAGAGAAACTGTGAATTTTTGTCTCCAGACTTATATATCTTTTCTTGAATGTAAAGAGGTCTATTTATAGGCTTAGAGAAGTCCTAGAAGCCCTAGTAAACCTAGATAATTTGGAGGTCAGTCTCCCAGTCAAAATAGAAGTATAAAATCCGGATAAGATTCGTTCAAATTTGCGTTCTCATATTGCGGGCCGATTTTGGCATAGTAAACGTCCGAATTAGGAAAATCCTATTTCAGAATAAATTGTAGAATTTTGAACTAGCTTTCCACTTTCATTTGAATCACCTCAATCCAATATTTGAGTAGAAAGTTATGGTCAAAACGATGAAAAGGGTGCAAAATCTGAATTTGAATCCAATCCGAATTTATCTCCATTTAGGGAAATTTCGATTTTATCCTTCCTTTGACTTGGTCAAACTTAACTACATCTTTTAGGTCTTCTCAAAGTATGCTTTATTCCAAGACTTTGCAATTTTTTCCTTTTAAGATGCAATTTCTCTTCAGCAACCTACAAAACACTAAAACACAAATTGTTAGATACACAGCTAAAGGATTAACTAATGTAAATTAAAGGGTCCAAATATGTAATATTTGGCTCTTATCACTAAGGTACATATGGGGCTAAGTCCATTGATTCTGGGGCTTAAGATAGTTCGAGGAGCATTGGAAGCAAATTTGAGTCAAGCGATGATTCACACCTAACGAGTCCCACCAAAACGGTCATATCTAGAGTTGTAGAACTCCGATTGGAGTGATCTTGGTGTCATTGGAAAGCTAACTCAAGATCTACAAATTTATATTTTATAAGATTTGACCAATTCTGAAGTATGTGCACTCGAGCATACATATAGTACGATCAAGCGCACTTGCACCCATCAAAGTTGGAAATGCATGCTTGAGTGCGATCGAGCGCACCTAGAGTGCAATCAAGCGCACTCGGCGGACCTGGTTGCACTAAAACCCTAAAATTAGCTTATAAATATCATTCATTTCTATTGTGAACGTAGGGAGACGCGCCAGGGCGCCGTTTTTGGTCGTTTTTGCAATTTTTTGAGTTTTTGGAGCTTTGAACTCCAATTCTTTTGTAAGTACTTTGATTTTAATGAATTTAATTAGTTTCTTTATGATTCCTTTTGTCATGAGAGGCTAATTCTTCAACTAAGGTTGAAGATGATGCCTCACCATTGATTAGTTTTATGTTTTCATGTTTTGTTCGTACAATTTCAACCTTAATGTAATGTGTATTCGTTTCAATTCAATTATGTGACAAAATTGTGTTTGATTGTGCCGAAGTTGGATATTCATTGTGTTTCATCTGACGGATACATTGCATCTTTTGATTTACTTTAGATATCTATTGTCTTTTATGCAAAGCATGGATACATTGGATCTTTTGAACTAAATTTGATATACATTGTCTTTTGTTATATGGATAGATTCATTGAATTTTTCAATAGGAACAATATACCATGCGTAGGGTTTAATTGTCTGTTGGATGTATGAACTAAAAATGAAATGTGTACTTTGATTTGGCGAGGTGGATTCCGAAAACCTTAAATATTTTATCTTTTGATTTAATTTTAGTTTTATTTAATTTATCTTTTGCACGACACAGTTTGAAATTCAGAACTAAGTTAAGATAGAATTGATTTAGATAGAAATTGATTTTCATGACGCAATTCCCTGTGGATTTGACCTTGCACTTGCACACACACTATATTGCAAATGACTCGTGCGCTTGCAAGTAATTTAAAACTCACAACACCAACCATTAATCCTACTCTCAACACCTTATCAAGAATGAATTGAAAAGCATCACTCTTTGAGTTCTCTATCAGAATGGGGAGGCCTGAGTAAAGAGATTTGGGGGTTGGAGATATAAGGCAAGATGGCTATGATGGAGGAGATGGTTGAGGGGTTGGTGTTTTTGCTAAAACCTGATAGAGGATTTGGAGGTATTTATGGATTGGCCAAACCATTTACAATACTTTTCAAGATAGGAATTAATGCAACAAGCTTAGAGAAATTAGCTCTACCAAAAATAAATAGATTATCAACAAATAACAAGTGATGTATAACAGGGTTATGTCTAGAGATTTTAAGGCCTTTAATGGAACCATAGCTCTCTTCTCTAAACATAAGTCTGGAAAAAACTTTAGAGCCAAGTATGAAGAGGAAAGAGGAGAAATATCACCTTGTCTTAAGCCTCTCTTAGGAGAGATGAAGCCAAAGAAACTGCCATTCAAAAGGATTGAGAAAGAGGCTGAAGTGATGCAGGCTTTGATCTAGGCTATCCAAGTGGAGCTAAAGCCAATTTTTTCCAAGATAGCAATGAGAAAACACCAATCCATTATGTTAAAGGCCTTCTCCATGTCCATTTTAAGAAAAAGAAAGCCACCTTTTTCTTTCTTGTTTTTGAAGGTATGGAGGAGTTCATAGGCCAGAATAGAGTTGTCTTTAATGTTTTTGTTTGGAATGAAAGCAAATTGGTTAAGGCAAATGATTTTATAGAGAAGAGGCTTCAGTTTATTGGCTAGGATCTTTGAGATGATTTTGTAGGCAATATTACATAGACTAATGGGTCTAAATTGATGAGCAGAATGAGAACCACTAGTCTTTGGAATAAGGCTAAAAAGGTATGGTTCAACTCTCTTGGCAGGTGGTTATTTCTAAAGAAATTCCAGACAAAGTTAAGCACATCATCTTTAATAATATCCCAGTGTGTTTTTAAGAAGATGGCAATGTAGCCATTAGGGGAGCTTTTTGGGATCCTAGGCTGGCTAAGGTTTGAACCACTTCCATTTCAAAAGGAATGGTGCAGATAGCAAAATTGTCCTCCTTAGTGATAACTTGAGTGAACAGGTCTAGCATTTCTACTTCAATGGTAGGGTTTGAGGAGGAAAAAAGGTTGGTAAAATGATCAAAGAAGTTACTCCCAATATTAGCCCTAGAGGAGACCTAAATGCTAGAATCAAGCTTGAGAAAATTGACATCATTGGATCTTCTTCTGATGAGAGTTGAAAGGTGAAAGTACTTGGTGTTGAGATCCTTACAAGTCAACCAAGACTCTCTAGACTTAGAACGCCAGCAAGTTTCTTCATGCAAGAGAAGCTTTTCCAGATTAAGCTTCAACTGATTCTCCTTACAAAAAGCTGTAGGGCAAGGAGGGAATTCTGAATGTGGTCAAGTTGTAGAATAGTGGCCTTGATATTCCTCTGAATATTACCAAAATGAAAGGAATTCCACTTTAGCAAGGCTGTTTTGGTGAGAGTTAGCTTTTTAAGAAGGTAGATGGAGGTTGCCTAGAATATGAGACTTCCATAGTAGCTATGACTTTACCACATGAGGTGTCTTTGGTCCAGAATTCCTCAAACCTGAAGGGTCTAAGGAGGTAAAAGGAATGGTTATTTGTGTTTAAGGAGATGAGGTTGTGGTCAGAGTTGAAAGCAAGGATGTGAAGTAGAGAGTAATCAGAGTGGAGAAGGATCCAATTTAAGGAGGCTAGCCCTCTGTCAAGTCTCTCTTTGATGGTGGCACCTCCCTGCCTATTGTTACACTATGTGTAAGGGTTTCTAGTAAAACCTAGATCAATCAAACCAAGCTGATCTACAAAACATTTAAAAATGCAACAAGCAGAGTTGGCAACAGGCATGCCTCCCAATTTTTCAGATTGAGACAAGATTGAGTTGAGGTCACCAATGCACAGCCAAGGGGTAACAAAATTTTCACCAATAGAGGTGAAGGAATCCCAAAAAGCCTGCTTCTCTCTTTTATGAAGGGGCTATAGACACAGGAGAGATTCCAAGGGGAAGGAGGAGAGCTTGAGTAACACCAAGCAGAAATGTTGTTTTTATTGGTAATGAAACATTTAAGATATATACCAGGCCGCCATGCAATCACAAGACCACCACTAGCACCACAAGAAGCAACTTGAGTCATGAGAAAGAAACCAAGTATGTTGAGAATAGCATAAACTTGGGGGGGGAGGGGATTTGGTTTCAGAAAGAAAGAGAACTCCAGAGGATTGATTATGGATCAAAGCCCTCAAACTTCGACTAGCTGGCCTAGAAAGCCCTTTGCAGTTTCAGGAAAGGATTTTTATGGCTGTTGGGGAGGCTTGACACAGCCTCTCTGAAGATTAGGATCAAACTCTGCAGCTACCACTACTGAGACTAGTTTTTTTTTCCTTTATGGGCTACTTTGAACATAGCTCTAGCAGGGTTTTTTTTTTTTTTAGAGCTTGGGGCAAAAAATAGAGAGGGATCAAAAGTTTGAGGGCCTTTCTTAGAGGAGTGGTTAGGTTGGAGATTCTTAGTCTTTTTCTGTTGGATTGAGATAAGGGGGATTGAGGGAGTTTGGGATAGGGGGATAGTATCTGTGGGGGTGGAAGATAGGTTTTTAGGGGGACAAGTGTTATAGGGGGATTTCTTGATGACATGATTTTTTGGCGGGAGAGAAGATGACAAGTAATTTAGTTGGGGGGAGGACTTTTGGCTAGAAATGGGTTAAGAGTTTTAGCTGGATATAGGCTGAGAGTTTTGGGCTGCAAAGTCTCGATGAGCAATAATGGGCCTAGAAAGGGTTAAGTCCATTAAGGAGAGGGCATGAGATTGGTTGGAATCTAAGGAGCTATTAGATAAAAGGGGAATTGTTTTTTGATATAATGATAGAGCATTTAGTGGGATGTGAAGGGAGGAGTTATTTGATGTGGCAGTAGGTGTGGTGGGATTTCTAACATCTTGGGAAGGCAATACTGTTTGTGAGGGAGTTTGAGCTACTTGAGATGAGTGGTAAGCAGGCTTGGGATATTGTGGTGTCAGACTAGTAGGAATTGATTGGGAGTTTTGTTGTGGTTTGCATTGGGGTTGGAGCTATGAAGAATTCAGACCATGAGCAAGCTCTTGAAAAAAGGATGGTATGGAAGAGCTATCAGAATGAGGGTGAATAGAGGAGGTTGGAGAAGATGGTGACTTTTAGAGAAATTTTGTACCTAGCAAGGAACCTATCTGCTTGAGGAGCTTGGTAGAGGACCTGTTTATGCCCAATCAAACCACAATCAGTGCAATAGGCATCAAGCCTCTCATACTTGAGACTCACCAAGGAAGTTGCACCATTTGGTCTGGCAAGGGAAAAACCTAGTTGAAGGGGTTTTAAGGAGTCAATCTCAACCAGAATTCTGAGGTAGCTCCTAATGGTGGAAGAAACTCCACTTGCATCTTTAATTTTCAACAGATGACCCAAGCCTTTTCCAATGGCTATAGCATTCTTAGTAGACATGCTGCAGAGAGGGAGACCATGGACTTGAATCCAAAAGGGAACATGCTTTAGAGACAGTTCTCCAAGGGTGGCAAAAGGGGACCATTTTTGTAGAGCTAGGAAAGAGTAGTTGACATTCCAAATAGTTCGGTCTAAGATTTTTGTGATGTGCTCCTGTTTAGAGAATTTGAACAAGAAAAGGTTGGGACCTAAAACAGCAAAGGAGAAAGGTGTGGCGAATGACCATGCTTTGATAAGAAAAGCATAGACAGCTTGATTATTGTGATTTTTTTGAGATATCAAATGTCCTACTAAAGGAAGGTGATCAGCAGGAACATGTTCAGAAATGAGAGTTTCCAACTGAAAGGAAGGGTCCTCCCAGGGTAAGGCTTCTGTTTGTGCTATGAGAGAATTCATGTCTAGTTGAGAAAGATCTATGATGAAAGATGATCAAAGCTGGGAGAAGAAAGAAGAAACTTTGAGAGAGATATTGATTGCCTATTAAGTAGGTATACTAGGTAACATTGACACTTTCACTTTCACAACAACCAGACTCTCTTTCTCGTAAAGTTTCCCGCCACCATGCAACCATGCACCTAACCAAGACATTGAGCATCACGCCACCATGCATGTTACGTACACTCCTATTTTAAATTTGTAGAATAGCAAGCTTTCTTGATTCATATGTTTTTAATCTTTAGATTTGTAGATACCTTGATTCTTATATATGTTTTTCTATTCAAAAAGAATTTGTTTAATCTTTAAACTTGTTTGATATTATGTTCATTAAAGTAGTCATTAATAATTTATTTTGCAAAAGTTCATTCATTTTCTCAAGAAGAATATTTTGTGATAATTTTATGGGAGATTTCATTGCAAAATTATTATTATTATTATGTGTTTTTTAATTTTTGGCCAAGGGAGGTTTCACCTCTGGCTGAAAATTATTCAGAACAATTATTTTGGGGATGTTGGAATTTTTTTTTTTTTTTTATAGATAGGTTGTTTGAAATTTAGAAAAAAGAAAAGGTGTATTTTATTTTCAGTGATTTGTCAAAATGATCTATTTGTTTGTTAGTCCTTTCGGCATATCTACCATTAGTTTCTTCATTCTTCTTGTGTTGTTTCTTAACAAAATGGGTTTGGGCAGTTGATGGCCGTGACGCCACCTCATCACTACTCCGGCCAGGTGACCACCATACGTGACTTGAATGGTTGTTGAGACATTATTTTCATGCATGCCCCAACGTCATGCCTCCCAAGCTTCTCTCTAATATAGGGAAAGCGGTCATGCTTCGAAGTCTTGTCCAGTCATTCGGGCTACCAACAACATTAGGGATTTTCTCTGGTACCAACAATCATGGGAGCAAAACGGCTTACCATCTTTGTACATAAACAGTTTTCCGCTCAAACTTTCTATTTTTTAAGTTTCATTGCTCATGCATCTCCACCATGATTCTATCAAAACCCAATCTTCGCTCCAATACGAGGAGAAAAGCTAGCAAATTTCTCGTTTACTACAACACCCAAATCACGAAATACAAAAAAAGCGGTGATATCAAAGAGTCTGAGTTGTCTTGATCGCATGCCTCACAAGAATACCATCTATTGGACAACCATGCTCACAGCATATGCAAAAAATGGCAAAATCGTTAAAGCTCAAAATAAGTTTGACCAAATGCCCGAGCGAAGCACCGCTTCATATAATGCCATGATCATGGCGTATATTCGGAACAATTGTAGGGTAGAAGAAGCTTTTGAGCTGTTTTCTGAGATGCCGGAGCGTAATGTTATCTCTTATGCTGCCATGATCACAGGTTTTGCGCGGGCAAGGATGCTTGACAAGGCCGAGAAGCTCTATTCTGAGATGCCTGTGAAGTGGCGGGACCCTGTTTGTTCGAATGCCTTGATAAATGGGCTTTTGAAGGTGGGAAGGTTGGAAAAGGCGGGTTGGGTTATTAAGGGCATGGTGGAAAGAGATGTGGTTTCTTAGAGCTCTATGGTTGATGGGTACTGCAAAGAGGAACGGATAGTTGATGCTAGAAATTTGTTTGATATCATACCCGAGAGAAATGTAGTTACTTGGACGACAATGATTGATGGGTATATGAAGATAGAGAGTTTCAAAGAAGGGTTTGAATTGCTTTTAGGCATGCTAAGGGAAGGAATAGTGAAGGTAAATTCTACTACCTTGACTGTGCTCTTTGAGGCTTGTGGCACTTTCGGTAGGTGTGGAGAAGGGATTCAAGTGCATGGATTGGTTTCACACATGGGATTTGACTTTGATGTCTTCCTAGGAAATTCTATCATGACCATGTACTGTAGATTTGGTTGTATGGATGTAGCTACCAAGTTATTTCATCAGATGAGTAGGAAAGATGTAGTTTCTTGGAATTCATTGATTGCAGGTTACGTCCAATGTGGCTTAATTGAAGAAGCCTTTAGGCTATTCAAGAGGATGCCAGGAAAAGATGTAGTTTCATGGACAACCATGATTATAGGATTCTCTAGCAGAGGGATAACTGAAAAATGCGTCCAATTGTTTAAATTGATGCCGGAGAAAGATGATATTTCTTGGACTGCTGTCATTTTAGGGTTTGTGAATAATGGGGAGTATGAGAAGGCCTTCCATTGGTTTATTGAGATGCTTCAAAAAGCAGTCAGACCAAACCCTCTTACTTTGAGCAGTGTGCTAAGTGCTTCAGCCAGTTTAGCAACACTTAACCAAAGGCTGCAAATCCATGCTCATGTATTAAAGATGGTTATGGAATTTGATTTGTCCATTCAAAACTCTTTGGTCTTGATGTACTCAAAATGTGGAAATATGGATGATGCTTACTGAATCTTCACAAATATCATTGCACCCAACATTGTTTCTTTTAACTCAATGATTACTGGATATGTACAAAATGGGTTTGGGGAAGAAGCACTCCGATTATTTTGGGAAATGCAAAATGAAGGCCATGAAACAAATCAAATCACATTTCTTGGTGTTCTTTCAGCCTACACCCACGTGGGATTTGTTGAAGAAGGATGGAATTACTTTATGTCAATGAATTCACAATATAATATTGAACCAAGGCCTAACCACTATGCATGCATGGTCGATCTCTTTGGCCGAGCTGGATTGCTAGACAAAGCAGTTGATTTGATCCAGTCAATTCCTTTTGAGCCACATTCTGGAGTTTGTGGAGCTCTTCTTGGGAACTTGCATGGGGCTGAAAGTTTTGAAGAAGACATCTGAGTTTTTTTGCTGATGAGTACCAGCCAGTTGATTTGATCCAGTCAATGCAGCTTACATCAAATTTGTTTTTTGTTTGTTTATTTCTCTTTGGGAACTTGCATGGGGCTGAAAGTTTTGAAGAAGACATCTGAGTTTTTTTGCTGATGAGTACCAGCTAGCAACCGTGCTGTTATAGTGGGTACATTTCTTGTCTTTCCTTAGCCGTACTCACATGTGCTTCAAATCAGCTTACGCACTTTCGAATTGCTATTTAATTTGATTTTCGTGATAAGCATTTAAGATTTTTGTTTCCACTTTGGATCGGACTTATTTGCATCTGGGTTGGAAGTATTTTTGAGTTGCGATGGTCCAATGGACAGTAATTCAGCATATCTGCCCTTACTTTCTTCATTCGTCTTGTGTTGCTTCCCACCTAAATCTCTCTCTATTGCATTGCCAAGTAATGACAATAAAATGGAGGATTGCAGTGGAATTCTATTTTGGAGTGAAAAATATGTAGTGAATTTTTTGAATTGATTTTGTGTTGACTGAAACAAAAGTTTTGCATTCTTTCGGGCTTAAGTGCTCAAATGGGGACAACTGATTTTTTAACTCTTCCTCTTCATTGACTAATTTGAGTAGTTTACTACAATTTAGTTAATCAAATCTTATCCTTTGTTGTAGCTAAGTTCACCTGTATAAATGTATATTGTCTTTATGTCACTCAAAATGTTCTATATTCTTCTGCCTTTACCAGGACTCGGACTCTTACGAGTAGATGGTTGCATTTTCTGTCGGAAATCTGCTTCAAGGTCCACTCCTGCTTTTGTTGCAAATAGTTCATACATTGTAACCAGCTTTACTCTTGTATGAAGATCCTCTTTTTTTTTTTCATTATTTGTGAAATCATTTTCTCGTTCATAATCATCTCTTAAATATAAATAACATTATAATTTTGTGATGCAGGTGCTTATTTTAAGAATGGCAGGCTGCAAAACTTGTATTGGAAAGGGGATGGTTGTGTTAAATGTTCTGGTAGCTCTAGCTTTGTTTTGCTCAACGATTAGGATTGTGCAATCAAAACTTCCTACTTCAAGAACAATGAAGGCAAGGTATATTGCAGTCTTGTGATAGAATTGGCATTCTCTTGTACGGATAAGCACTTTTCAGCTCTCAACTCATGGTATGAAGTGTCAAACCTATGTCAGTACTTGCTTTATGGCCTTTATTCAAATCTCAAGGATTCTCTCACAACCCAGTATAGCAACTAGCAGCTTCTCTAACAAGAACTTGCATTTTACTACTCAAAATACAACTTCTTTCATTTTAGCTACTATTTTTTCATTAAACACTCCAGCAACAACATTTATTTTAGCTATCTACTCTAATTAAATATTATTTTTCATTATTTTTTATTATTTTTTATCCTTTGATTTTCTTTCTCATCTATCGGCTCTCTCTCACTCACAGCAAAATCAGACCATCAAATTCACTGAAATAACCAACCATTCCACCAAAATCACCACCCAACCGAAAATCAATTAGAAATAGTCCTACCATTTACAAGCTGTTGGGAGAGAGCAAACTTGGGGTGAGGAGGTAATATGAGAGGAGGAAGAAGAGGGAAAACAAGAGGGTGAGGAGAGAGGATCTGCGTGAGGGTGGACTTGTTGGTATGGAAGAAGTGGTTCATGTCTGCACTGATGGTGCTTTGAATGGTTGGGTTTGATTTTGTTTGAGGGAGAGAGATAAAGCGCTGCCACTGGGTTGATTTTTTGTCTGTGGGAGAGAGAGCTTAGAGAAGGGCGTTGAGGGAGAAGGGGAGAAAGAGAGAGAGAGAGAGAGAGGATTAAAAAAAATGAAAAGAAAGAGAAAATATAATAACATAATACTTACAGTTGTTACAGTAAACTTTCAAATACGAAAGCTTATTGTAGCAATTGTAAATAAAAATGCTATTTTACAGGTTCTGTTGGAGGAAGGAAAATTGACATAATGGCTAAATTTAACTAAAAAGTTAACTTACATGGGCTGTTGGAGACTGCACTTTAGCTAGTAGTTAGATTTTCCATGCTTGATTTATAGACCAATGTTGATCCAATATACCAGTATGTTGTAATTCATTTTACCGTTTGATTTATAGACCAATTTTGATCCTTACTTCTTTTACTTTGTGGATTTGTCCCCTCCCTTGATCAAGATCTTCAGAGCTGTTGTGTGTAAATTGATAATACTTAAAACATTGTTTGATTGTAAAAAGAGAGTAATTACATATGAAAGCTTCCTTGTTCATGGTTATGAAGTTTAATCTCAATATTTGCTAGATTACTTGCGTTTTCTGCTTGTCTAGGATTTGATAGACTTGGAAGCCTAAACACTTAGAAATTTTATCCCCACCTTTCTAATTTAGTTTGTTGAACTGGTGATCATCTAATTGCAATTACATTTCCAGTTTCACTTTGTGATCTCAAACTTTATTTGAGAAAAATAATTTTTAATCAGATGCTTCACGTTGGCGTGAAAGAGAAAGAGAAGAGTTGGGAGGAAATCTCTTGCTTAAGGATTTAATTCTGGAAAGAATCAAAGTCCAATATTAATCTCACCTATATCTATGTGTTGTACATGATTTCACATTATTAATGTTACATGTTTTTGCTTAAATTAGTTGTAGTAGCTATGATCACTAGTGATGCTTATTATACATGACTTCTTGTTTCTTCGAAGTTCTTGATGGTGAAAAAAATACCATACATAATCACTGGCAATTAATTCTTAAAAAAAATTGTGATAATACCTAAATTTAAAGCTAATTGACCTTAAATCCACATGAGACGCACTTGTCAAGAAGAGTAAAATAAATGTAAGCCTATTGTTTTCTTTGACTGGAGCAAATGATTGGAGTTGGAATGAGATTTTTAAATCAATGGCTGCAAAAAATTAAAGCTGTTACAAAACTACATCATAATCATCATAAACTGGGGTGGAAGAAACTATGCAAAGATTCATATGCTGATATGTTTGATCATTTCAGCTCCATAATAAATGCAGAAAAGAAGGGATTAAACTTGTGAGTATTGAGATAAGAATAGAAGGGAGAACATCCAAGAACTAATCAATCACTTATGGAATGCTCAAAAAAAAAAAATCAACCACTTATGGAATGAATTTACACACATCCAGTAATCAAACAATGGGTTTAAAATTTTAGTTTTTTTTTTTTAACAAGTAAATTCTTGAATGGATGATTCATTCGAATTGACATAAGAGTTGTTTTCAACTAAATTCATGAAGATCTTAAACAACAGAAAAACTTCCAAACACTACATTATTTTCAAGTTTTATGCTGAATTTGTCACTGTTATGAAGACTAATAGAGGTTTGTAAATCAGTTGATTCGAATGTTTCACAGATATAAAAACCATTTATATTTATAAGAATGTAATATAAATGCAATTTATGCTACATAAAAGAAAACCGAGTTTTTGGCAAACTCATATTACACTCTTGATGTTCATCCCCACCAAAAAATATGCACCATTAATGCACAAGCAACCTTCAGATACACAAGTGTCTAAATAAACTTGCTATTGTGCATATATAGATAGATTTCAAATTTCAAATGCATGAGTTAATTAATGTGCATTAACCAATGGTAAAACAGTAGATTGCCTTTGATATTTTGTGTTGAAAATAGTCAAAGCTCTTATTAGAAAAATCCAAGTGGATTTATTTAGGTTTAATAAAGAACAATATTGGGTTTGGATTATAAATATGGTCTTATCTCTCAAGAAAACATGGAGTGTGGCTACAACGCAACCGAAAACCACAATCTAATTTATTAAAACCGATCGACGATATACTTTTTTTATCGTTACGCGTAATGGAAATGGACAATTAAGATTAATTTTCAAATTTGATCTCTAAACATTTCAATCTAATAGATGCTCTTTCCTCGGTTGGCAGTTGATGATCTCTAGATTAGTTTTATATCAATTTCACTTACTGATATAGATATATCTAGCCTATGTCAATGAAGGTTATGTATGAAATTCAAACCATTAAAACAACCAAATGCCTAGAAGGGTCCAGATATACTTTCCAAACCTAGCATTAAATTATAATGAATTTTCCTATCTTAGCCAGCAATAAAACTAAATTCTCCTACTCAGACACCATAATCTCATAATCTTCAATAAGAGATTTTTAACCAATAGGAATAATAGTTTTAATGTCCAAAACGTCCTTGAACTCTCTCAATTTTCTTTATTTTACAATTTGACCCTAAAAATATTAAGGGTTCAGTTTTATCCATTATCCCTATATATACTATACTTGGTTGGTGGAGCAAGTAGAATCAAAAAGCAAAGAGTTGGAGCCACCAAAGCACTAACCATGACAAGGAAGAAGGTAAAACTTTCTTGGATTGTAAATGATAGTGCAAGGAAAGCTAGTCTCAAAAAGAGGAAGATAGGATTGTTAAAAAAAGTGAGTGAGTTGACCACCTTATGTGGTGTAAGTGCTTTTGCCATCATCTATGGTCCGGATGATGAGGAGGCGGCAGTGTGGCCATCCCACCAGGACGTACAACATCTGCTGGAAAGGTTCCAAAGCGTGCCAGAAATTGAGCAGTGCAGGAAAATGATGAACCAAGATAGTTATCTACGGGAGAGGACAACCAAATTCCTAGAACAACTAAGGAAACAACAAAGGAAGAACAAAGAGATGGAAATGGGACATCTCATGCAACAAATCCACCAAGGTAGGAAATTGGATGAACTTGAAATAAGTGAAATGACTAGTTTGGCTTGGTTTTTGGAGCAGAAGATGAAAGATGGTGGGAAAATGGTGGAATACTTTCCGCAAAATCCTCTTGCCCCAGGTTCTTTTCCTCCCCCCGAGAGTGCAACACCTGCCACAGAGGGAAAGACTCTCATAGAGGGTTACATGTGGGACCAGTGGTTCATAGATATGGTGAGCCAAAATGAAAACGCTGCTAGTACCAGCAGCAGCATCAAGAGTAATATGGGGCTACCACCACAACCATATGCATGTGTTGGTGATCCTTATGGAAACCTTGGAGGAGGCGGAGGTGGGATTGAAATGGGGCTGCCTCATGGGAATTACAAAGGAAGTGAGATGGGAGGCCCGCCCTATGGTAGTTTTGGATTTAACATTGGTGTGAGTGACATAGGGCTGCAGCCTCATGGGAGTTTTGGAGGTGATGTGGGGCTGGGGCTGCCTTATCATGGGAATATGAATGTCAGTGCTAGTGCAAACACTATAGGGCTCGACATACCTTATGCTAACATTGGCAGCAACAGTGCTGAAAGTGAGATGGGGTTGCAGCCTCAAGTGTTTTTTGGAGGAGGTAGCATTGCTGGAACTGGAAGTGATGCCGGTGAGCTGCCTTATGATGTCACCAAACCATGGCCTAACGTTTTCTCTCCTTAGATTGCAATGTCATCTTCTCTTATCTCTAGTGTTGTTGTTTTCCTTTTATGGAATCATGCATGTCTCATTCATGTCTGCATTCAATCATTTTATGTTTCTCTCTGTTGATTTTTAAGTAACAGTGATGTCTCTTTTTGGAGGTGATTTGGGGCTAGGACTGCCTTGCCATGGGAATATGAATGTCAGTGCTGGTGCAAACGCTATGGGGCTCGACATACCTCATGCTAACATTGGCAGCAGCAGTGCTGGAAGTGAGATGGGGCTGCAGCCTCAAGTGTTTTTTGGAGGAGGTAGCATTGCTGTGACTGGAAGTGCCGATGAGCTGCCTTATGATGTCACCAAACCATGGCCTAACGTTTTCTCTCCTTAGATTGCAATGTCATCTTCTCTAATCTCTAGTGTTGTTTTCCTTTTATGGAATCATGCATGTCTCATTCATGTATGCATTCAGTCATTTTATGTTTCTCTGTGTCAATTTGTAAGCAACAATGATGTCTCTTTTTGGTTTATATATATAGGTATAGTTATATAGACAAATTGATGCATCCTAATGCATGGGAACAAAATCATAAGAGTTATAATTCCATGTATTCTATACCAAAAAGGAGATGAAAAATGCTATTTAAGTAAATGTCTTTGCTATTTATTCTTGCCTCAATCCTTTAGTCCTTTTCATATCAGGATAAAGGATCCACAAGAATTATCTACTCAAATTGTTAGCAATTCAAGCAGATTATGTGAATAAATTTTGAGTTGTTCAGCCACCTACCCAATCAGGTGAGTCTCATATTGCCTATTCAAATCGCTCACAATTCGAACAAATAATTGCTGTGAATCTCAATCTTATCATACCGTTGATGCAATGTATTTATAAAAGAAAACGAATATCTGGTCAAACAACTGTATTGCCTTTGAATGGTTGCCAAATGTCCATTTCACTTGGAGAGGGAAAATGTAATTGGATTTGGACATGCCTAGATGAGCATCCAAAATAGCAACGAATATGTGCACATTTAAGGTGAAGTGGAGCAAATTACAGCAAAAGAATGAAATCATTAAATGATGATATTTTGTATGAATTAGAATCTAATCATTTTATTATTATTTTTATCTGCCATATAATAAAGGCTACCAAACCAAAAAAAATTAATTGCCTATTAAGTATGTAACATCAGGCTTTCTCTTACGGAACAACCGACTTTCTTTCTCGTAAAGCTTTTTCCACTACCATGTAACCACCCAACAAAGACATTGAGCATCCCGCCACCATGCATTTAACACTTCTATTTTACGTATTACGCTCATATCTCAAAAAAGATAGCTCCGATGCTTAAACCATTGAAGTTGGCCGATGGAACTAGGCTTGTGGGCCAAGTTTCAGCCTTTCCATATGAGTTTTGTTCGCTGCACAGGCCCACCAGCACAATTCTGAACGGTTAGAATTCTTCATTGTTTTATGGCTAGCCGAATACAAGTGGGAAGATTGGCTAATTTGGCTTATCTTGTTATTAAATTTAAGATAAGCTTAGTTATCAACGTTATCTTAGGATTAATATTTTATTATCATCGTTATCTCATTACCGCCATGCATGTTTATTTAATTTTTTTAAAAAAAAAAATAATAATAAAATAATAGAAGCATGGACGAAATTTGACTCACAATCACATGCTTGTAATAGAGATGAACATGAAAAGGCCCATTTCACCCAAGGGTTGAGTCCAAAAATCACAATGGGCCACCACATTTCCTTGTGTTTTTTATTGCATCCTGCGGCCCATAAGAGAAACATGGCTACGTACACTGCCCAATTGGGCTTGTGATATGATGTTGACAAGCTCTGAAATAAAGCTTTGATATGATGTTGAGACATCACTTTGAATTCAAAAACTACTCTTTCTTTTTTTCTTTTTTCTTTTTTTAATTTAAACACTCATATTATTAGTCATTTTTGTGTATACCATCTTACCAGCACTAGCACCAGCACCAGCACTGTAAAGGTGGCCGGTTATTAATTGGTCCGCTCCGCCATCTGATTGTCCGACCATGTTACGGGCAGTTAGGCCTTCTAGCTTTCCATCCATGATGCCTTAATAACCAAAATTACATACCAAATTGACGCCGTCTCATCTAATATCTCTGTTCACATCAAGAATCCTTTTATCATCTGAAAAAGAGAAACAAAAAAACAAAAAGACAATGGGTAAAACTTTTGCCATGGAATAAATTTATAACAAGGATATCCCCATCCTCCAAATGAAGAATAGGCTGCTCAAGTATATAACACGTACAATCAGTGTACTTAATAATAAATAATAAACTATATTATATACAATTATATTATATAAATATAAATATATTTATAGGTGAAGCATACTCAATCCTAAGTTCATCACTAACCAGTCTCAAACTTTTTACCATTTTTTCCCCGAATTATAATTTGGCTGCTGGGCCCTAACACACTAGATTATTATATAATTAGTCGTTAATGAAAATGGTATCCACCAATGAGAGATGTGAGAGGGCTGTGTGACCTAATAAATGATGAGCATTAAAATTATTGAGGCAATAATTTTTGTAATTAATAATTAAAAAAATAATAATAATTAGAAGCCCACCCACTGGCTTGTTGGTCCCCTCCCTCCATCACAGGGAAGAATCTCTGACTGTTGAGGCAGAATTCAAGACAGATTTTATTATATATAAAAGTTGAAGAAGAATCTAATGGGGAGATATTTTACTATAATTTAAATCAAGTTAATGGTGGTGTAGAAGATCTAATCCCACTAATGGAAAAGACAAATATTGGAGAAACCCAAATTTAATGGCTTAGTGGCAATTCCATTTCATCCACGCGTATGTTACTTTCTGAGTAATCATTTCTCTTAAACTCATAAAAAAATATGTGGTCAAAAAATAAATAAATCATACAATAAACAAATATATATATATATGCGTGCGCTTCATTAATTTAGCTTACGTACATAATTAAAAGCAATAAAAAAAAAAAAAAAAAGTCTTCAAGAAGTAGTTCTATCAGATAAAATTATGCTTAATGAAGCAGAAGTCACTAGTTTGAATCTCCTCTCCTCCTTCTTGTGTCGACATGTCAAACAAAAAAAAACAATAAAAAGTATTTGTAGTTTAATCTTTCCTTTTCCCTACCTAAAAGTCTTTTTTTTTTTTTTAATAATAATTTGTTTGACATTTTCTGAATTATAACTCTAATTAAATTTGAAAATAAAATCCATTTTATTCAAAATATATATCATATGTATCATCCAGTTAAGTATAACTATTAACTTTCTTTTACAACTTGAAATATTTTCTTATATATCTCCCCTAATTAAATTAATATTGGTAAAGCAATCATAATTATTTATAACCAAGTATTTGGAGCAGAACTACCCATGATAAATAAATATTCAGTAATTTTTTAACTTTTAAACCTATATAATTAGGTCAAGGTCGGTCCATTGCTTAATACGTTTTCTTGACACTAAAAATATTCAATTGTTAATTAAAACTTTTGCTTTATGCATTTGGTTTTCTTTTCTCAAAACAAAAACATTGATAAATAACTCGAATGCAAAACACTTTTAAACAAAACGCATGGTTAAATTAGTTAAACAAAATAATAATAATAAAAGTGATAAAATAATGAAAACCACAAATAATCTAAGTATTTGAAGGAGTAGAACCATGCATAGTGCTGCAATGAATATTCACAAAGATTCGACCTTCACTTTAGTGATTTTTTAACCATTAATCTTTGGGGTTTGCTAGGGGTTCTTCTCGTAGTATTTTCATGGCGCTCTTCCAGTTTTATGTAGAACATGATTTAAGAAAAAATAAAATTGTAGTACCGTTTTTTGGTCAACCGATTAATTTTTATGAGTTAATAGTTAGATTCTAATACTTTAAAATTTGTTTTTTTGGATTTAAAACTAAAACCTAAGTGTGGAAGGTTAACCCTTTAGGGATGATATCACCCAAAATGGATTTAATTATCATAAATTTGGTGCTAATGCTTCAATTTTGGTGCTAATGTCTCAAATTTTGTGTTAATGCCTAAAAAACCCGGTGGTAGCCACTACAATTTTATTTTTTCTTAAATCATGTTTTACATAATACTAGAAGAACGTCAAGAGAACCTACGGAGATAACCCATAACATTTTCCTTAATCTTTATAATTTGGTTAAGATTTCATCCCTTAATTATAGTGTGGGAGATCTTCTCTTCATGCCTCCCATTGTTGAATTTTTTTTTTTTTTTTAAAAATAATTAAAGATAATTAATGAATCGAGATAATGTTGCACTAGTTTATCTATATGAGTAATCGACCATCTCTAACAGCCATGTTCTGAAAGCAATCACTTAAAGAACTTGAATGACTTGGTCTATGTAAATGACAATGTTTTGGTGGTTTGGGAGGAGACATTGTCACAATTGAAAATTTGAGAAAACATTGTCAATTGGATGGTAGTTTGAGGGAGTATGTGGACTTTCTCCAAAATTCTTTTAAATAAAAATTTCCGTTTTAAAAAACAATTTGTTTAAAATATTTTTTTAATTATAATTTTTCTTTTTTAAAAAAATAATAATAAATTTTAAATTTTATAGGGGTATTTTTGTCTTATTGAGAAATATATAGGGGCATTTTTATCTTTTTGCTAGTGTTAGACGGGACATTGACAATGTTATGGTAGTTTGGGGGGGACATTATCAATTGGATGGTAGTTTGAGGAGAAAATGTGGACTTTATCCAAAATAATAATAATCAATTAGAGCTACGTGACCAAGACCTCCTTTTTAGTAACCCAAACCCTTTGAGAACTTTTTGAAGCAAAAACCCCAAACTACCCTCAATAGGTGAACACTTTCCTTGGGGACCACATTGGCGCTCGCTTGAACAATGTTTTTGTAGTGACCCAAATTATTAACTAGGCGTAAGTAGCTTAGCTGAGGAAGTTAATTTGGGCTTTGGGTACTAAGGACACTAGTGGGGCAATTTGGACCTTTGGACAGACGTATGCTGCTGTTTGTAGTGCGGACGTATTGGGGGATACTGGACGTACGCTCTGCAAACTGTACAACGAACGTATATGGGACTACTAGACGTATGCTACTTTTTGGAATACTATCTGGTTAAAATACCTAGACGTACGAGGCACCCTTTAGACTGCTGGGCAAGAACTACTAGATGTACGCTAGAGTTGGGCGGACGTTCGCTACTTTTCAAGGAGTTAATGGCAGCCTTCTCCTTAGTAAAAAAGTGGTTAGTAGGATACGGTTAACCGCCTAGCAGTTAGTAACTACCTAGGCGGTTGCGGTTAGTGGTTAGTAGCTACCACTAACCGCAATCGCCTTTTCACCCCTACAGATTCATATTAGAAAAATAAGAAAAAGCATAAATAAAATGGGTAGTTTGTAAGGATAGTCATGGGTGTTTAATCTCACATTATCTAGTTATTAGGTGAAATTGAACTTTATAATGAATTATAATAAATTTTCAAATTAACTAATTTTTTTAGAGTAATAGCATAAATATAGATAACACTTTTTCCTAAATCCTTACAATGGTAGAATTTGGTCTTCAAAGTAATTATACATGTTGAAAATGGAGTTTTATTATTATTATTATTATTTAAAAAAGAAAAGAAAAGAAAAGAAAAAAGAAAACATATATTAATTCACGCGTGTCCAAACACTCCAGCCCATAAAAAAGGGATTCAACATGTCCACTTAACCCCACTGATATGGGTGCAAAAAGCAACCTTTAGAAGGCCACGTCTCCTTCTCGTACAAAGAAGAAGAAGAAGGAGACGTGGTGGTGTCTGCTAGCGTTAAAGAAGTCCAAAAGTTGGCGCATCCGACGTGGATTGCAGATCTAAAGAAACAGATGTGCTCTTAGGAGAGACTTCCACTTGCTCCTCCCTGGTGCGCGCCAACAGGAACCGCTCTTCGCCACCCTCAACCGACACGTGGCGCTTCTCACTACTCAATTCATTACTCTCTTGAAGTTTTTATTTTTATTTTTTTTTAAGTTTCCCGTCCAACTAAGTTTTTTTCTAATTTAATAGCATGTTAGTTGAATATGAGAATTTCTCCAATTCAACTTTAAAAAATATATATATATTGGCCTCAGGAGTCCGGAGGCACTAGCATTAAAGTATGTTTAAAATTGTGTTTGAGAAATATAATTTTTAAATAAATAAAAAATTTCCAGCAAAAGCTTCATTTTTAAACTTTTCTAAAAAGTGAGTTTTGATCATTTTTGAGCTTTTAAAACCCTTAAAAGTACTTTCAATTGTCCTTAAGTGGTAGCTCAATCGGCTGTGAACCACGTCTTATGAAGCGGAAGTCATAAGTTTGAATTCCCCCCCTACCCTTATATGGACATGTAAAAAAAATACACTTTTAAGACCCTTTACCAAATGAGTATTTTTTATAAATGAATTTTTTAAGTATTAAATACACTTTTAAGTCTCTCAAACACACACTCAAAGAGGCCCATAGGATCACTTGAGTCTTCAACCTTTTGCTCTTCATTCAAGAGGTAATGTTATAATATTAATTAAATGATTAAATTTATAATTTATATATTAATTTAAATCTTTGAGATAAAATACATTTTAACATATTGTTGGAGCAAATTTTTTCATAATTCATTTTTTATTTCAGTTAAACAGTTTACTTTATCTTATTTTTATAACATATTTTTCAATAAGTGGTGATATATAGGGCAAAGTAAAGGCCCCCACTAATTACCAATACCATCAACAAAAGTTGCTCAAAAAGTTTTGGACTTTAGCTTGTCAGGACCTTTTTAAGCCTCTTTTGGGAAACTTATGCACGCATGGACATAAAAAGGATTGTAATAGTGTGTTTGGCCAACATGCAGAATGAATTTATAGTTTTTTTTTTTTTTTTGAAGGGCCAAATCTTTTATCTATTTTTAGTAGTTTTTGTTTGCACCCCACTATTTTTTAGTTGTTTCACGACCTTTGTTGGAGTTGTCCACCCCTTATTTTAAATCATAAATGCTAAGGACAGAAATTTGTGTTTGTATGTCGGCAGGGAAAGAGGGAGGGGGAACTAGCATAGACCATGCCCCTCAATTCCTACGAACAATAATTTTTAAGGTAAAAAAAAATTTGAGAAACTTCACTTACCTTTTATGAACTTAAGCGCATTTTTTAAACACTATTTCAATATTCAAAGTCTTTTATTTTAGTGTATCGAACTTTGATTTTTTTCACTTTTCCCATTTTGTTAAAATTGTTTGTTAAATCCTAATAAAAGGGTATGAAATTACTCAAATATCCTTAGTTATTTTTCTTATTTTTTTCATTTAATTTAACTGCAGTATTTACAATATGGGGTATTTAAAACGAAACAAAAGTTTGATACACCAAAGTTAGAGATTTTGATTATTAGAGAGGTGTTTACAAAAGGTGCATAAGTTTATAGGGGTAAATGAAGTTTACCCAAAATAATTTATAAGGTATTGGCTAGCACCTAGAATAAATTTCTTTTTGTTCATGGTCCTTGTCCATAATAATTTATAGCTCTGTCACTGCCTGTCGGGTTTCTATCATATCGAGGGTATAAGACTATATAAGCCAATTTTAACCCGATTGATTCAATTAAACCGGTCATAACCCTATAATCCGTTACTTTTGTATCAGGGTTCGTAATTTGTGTAAAAAAAAAATTCAATTCCTAAATATTGGATTTAATTAAATGGGTTAAACTCGTCGATCCTAATCAATTAATTTTGTGTTAAGTTATATTATATTATATTGGCAAGTTTGTCAACAATTACCCACCCTAAACCAACTTAAATGCTATGAAAAATAGACCGACTTTTTCCTAGCAAGTCAAATCAAATCAACATGCAACTTTTGAACTATACATATTTATACTAATGGCAGGCATGACACAAAAAGAAAGATATAGTAATGATAGATATGCCACTATATATGCCAAAACGTACGCAGACTATATAGTAACCTAGTAAAAGATATTCTCAAAGTAAGTTTTGTCATCGTTGTGGAATTTTCTTTTTTGGTGGAGAATGGAGATAGTGTTGAGGAATTGTTTTTTTTTCCATACAATTGATGCTTCATGACTGATGCGTGAGGAATCATCTTTCAACGGCGCTCTCATGGTTCTTTGCAGCATCATTCTTACGATAATTATTTAACAGTGATTATTACATTTATTGCATGTCATTTTACTGAGTTTTTATGTATTTTATAATCGCGCGATTTGGAAACAAACTTTACTTGTTTATGATTTCTTTGAGATTGTGAATTAAACTATTGCCTACTGTTTGGTCTTTCTAAACTATTTCCTGAATTTTTTCATGTATTTTTGCTGCAATTTTCATTTGAACTTTGTTGTTAAGTATGTTTGATCCCATATAATCTGCTTTTCCTTATTTGATTCAAAAAAAAAAAAAAAAAATTGATGCTTCATGACAGCTAGCTATAAATGAGGTATAGCCATAGCTATTATTTGAAACAAAAACTATATATATAAATATATTTTTCTCTTTCTTATTATTTTTTCCAAAGCACGACAAAATTCTGATCCATTGTCCTGTACGTACGTGGACCGACCAAAAATATATATATACGTACGATGTATACCACAAGTAGACAAAAAGAATTTTAATTTGTAGGAGACAAAAGTTTGAAGGGTTTTTTTTTCTTTTTTTTTCGATTGTTCTTGGTTTCCCAGATTGGATAGGACAATGATTCTTGTTTTATCTTTCGTGACATGCAAGGGTTTAATCCAAAGCATACCCAAATGGGACAAGATCGAGTAAAATAATTAAGAGAAGTGAAAATTAAGAAATAAATAAATAAATAAGAAAAGAAGGAATTTACCATTGTGGGCTTAAATTAATTATATATATATATATGATATTTATGGCGTCGGTTTAGAGGATGATTCCATTACACTGAGGACAAGGGTTTTAGAATATAATAAAATTATATTCTTAATCTCTACAATATTGCCAAGGATTGTTGCTTTTCACAAGGTTTTAGGGACAACTCAGTCAAAACGGATATAATTATAAGTTCTGTTTGTAAATGCTTATTAGAGGGCATTCTTTTGTTTTGTTTTTTATTATTTGTAATGGTGTTCTTATTTAACATAAAAGTAAGAGAATTTTTTAATTTATTTTGAGTTGTTTGTTAACGTTTTAAATTTTTTTAAAAAAAAAACGAAAAGAGATGATAAAAACGTGTTAATAACCAAAACCTATTTTGGATAAAATTGACTTTTAACGAGAATAAGTTTGTTCAAATAAGTTCGGTGATGCTTCGTTCAAACAAGACTCCAACTGAACCATTTTGTGTTCCACTCATTCTAATGAAGAGATTTCGTTCAAACAAAAATCTCTAAAACTCCTTTTGATCTTCCGTTCAGTCAAGATGCGACCGAGACAGCAACCAAAAGCATTTTAAAATTTTGCAAATGCTCTCGTACCAGCCAACTTGATCTCATTTGAACGGGATCTATTTTTCATTGTTTCAACACAAAAAATGCGTATTGATCCAAACCTAAACCTAAAACTTAACTCCTAAGATATTTTTATCACCGTATTTGTCACCTAGAAAAGAATCCTAGCCCTTTTATTTTGACATTTTATATATTTGTTCTTGCAGAACTCATAAGAATAAGACTGTCGGGGCAGAGATGCAACTTTTATTAACGAGAGCCCCTACTATTAGGTCTTAATATAAACTAACTATTTTATAGTATCTAATCATCAAGTGACACATCATCAATTTAGGAAAAATACAAAATAATGAAAAGTGAGAACAACAACACTAAATCAAAATGAGAAAGAGAAAAATTAAAAGTAAAAATATAAAGAAGAGAGAGAGAAAGAGAAAGTGAGAAAATGGCTTGAAAACAACCCTGGCCAAACCAACATCGTGGGTCTCGCATGGCTAGTGTGACCCAAGAGTTTGGCCGTCGTGACCCGCTTCAAAACCCGTCATGATTTGACTCAAAATTCGTTTGTAATGCCCAAAACCTGTTTGTAATGCCTTAAAAATCCGTTTTATAATGCTTCAAAACTTAATTTGGATTTAAAACTAAAACCTAAAAGTATAAGGTTAACCCTTTAAGGATTTTATTACCATAAAGGTCAGAAAAGTGATTCACATTTGGGTCATGGCCAGATCCAACCGTGGATCATCCACAACTGGGTGGCTGGGTTTGGCCACCCAGTTGTGGCTAGGTGTATTCTCTTATCTCTTCGAGTTCAGATGAACTCAAATATAATGCATTTTGGTCCAAATTATTTTTGTGCATTTTTTTTTATTATATATTTTTGCTTATGTATCAGTTGTTGATTGAAGGCCATAAAAATAAGATTTTAAGACTCATCCTGATAAGTGTTAAATTCTTTATTAATTAGATTTAATTAATTATCATTGTGGAAAATGGGAGACGGATAAGCACTAAATAGAGTACTACTGGCCGGCATATATATATATATCGCCACACACACACACACACACACACACACACACACACACATATATATATATATATATATATATATATATTAAATACATGTGTTCTTGGGTAGATCTCATCATTGTGGTTTTATAAAATTGGCATCATAAGATCTGTTCAGCCAGAACCAACCAAGGCACACAAACCATGCATATTAATTAGAAGGGTGACTAATTAAGCCTAAATGATAACCTCTTTTATACCCAATATTATATATATATATATATATATATATATATATAAAGCACCTTAAAATTTAAGAACCCCTACAAATAACAATTTTTTAATTAATGATAAAAACAACATTAATTATCATGTAAAGTCAAATTTAATATTAATTATCCCCAAGAGATAGCTTAATCGATTAGAAATTACGTCCTATGAAGCGGAGGTTATTAGTTCGAATCCTCCCTCCCCCTTTTGTGTGGACATGTAAAAAAAAAAAAACTTTAATATTATTAAATGTTTTTTGCTAGACATACAAATAGAGAAAGATGAACAACGACCGATCATCGTGTAATTTAAAATTAAAATATAATTTATAGAGCTGACCTGAGCTTTTCTTTCTTCTTCTTCTTCATTTTTTTTTTTTTTTTTGGAGTGGGTTTCTCTAACTTTTATCCGAGGGAATGAATCACAATTCCTATTTTTATTTTATCCTTTTGGAAATGAATAGAGTTTCTGTCATTGCATAATTGCATGCACATAATCAAGTAGTATGTGTAAATAAATAATAAAAAAAAAAGGAAATAAACTTTCTATAAATTAGGTCGTAAAAAATTTATTTCAATCAAACCCCTAAAAGTACTATGTATTGCTTAGCATATAAGAATTTTTTTTTTTTTTTAATAGCATTAATAAAAACAACAACATAAAAGTTCCTACAAATTAAGTTGTTGGAACCTCTAAAAATATGACATGTATCCCTTAGAATACATATGTGCTTCTTAAGTAATGATATAAGGAAGATTAGAGTCCTTTTAGAGTCATTCCAAATATGATGTAGCATTTAAAATCACCAATAGACTAAAATTCAATAATGATCATCTCAAATTGAATAGTGATTTTAAATGCCACACCATATTTAGGATGACTATAGGAAGATTCTAATCCTATTTATATCATTACTCGTACTTCTCACATGCTTAAACCATATGTTAGTTTTAAAAGATTGAGTTGTAGCCTAGCTTGTAGAATTCCTACAATCTGGCAAGTTTGGAAAAACTTTACAAAACCCTCTTTGAATTTTCACGTGTTTTGAAATTATCTCTCTAAACTTTAAAAAAAAAAAAAAAAAATCTCAATTTAGGGTACAGAACTAATTTTTGCAATGTTCCTCATCGGTTAAGAGTTTTCATTAAATCTTGTCAAAATTCTCAAAATATCCATACTTTTTATCATAAAAGATTCAAGCATTGGGTTGGTTAGAACTTACCGAAATTTATATGAATTTATTTATTTTTAGGTAAATGTAGGAAATATTATCCATTAAAAAAAAGAAGAAGAAAAAAAGGTTGTCAAATCAGAAAAGTAAGGCAGCAAGGTAAAGTCAAAAAATGTCACCTCTTAACGACAAGTGGATTCCAACATTCACATCAAACGACCAGCTTCTCTTGAAGCGTAAACGCATAATAAAGTAGTAAAAACAAAATTCCAAAGGCTAACAACATTTATATTCTCAATCCACAGTATCAAACGGGGCTCAAGTTTATCGCGGGGAGGCATGCACTGTAATTTTATTTCTAAATTCCAAAGGGGTAATCGTTGACTTTTCCTTCTATTATTTCCCATTTAAAAAGTCGTTCTTTGGTGGTCAACTGTTCATTTGGCACTTCATAATCATTAGGTGAACCCATCAAGGCATGCAAGAAGTAAATAACAATATTTATTATATATTAATTTCTTAACCAAAAACATTAAAAACATTTTTTTTTTTTAAATCTGCTGAATTGTTCTTCCGCTTCCTCCTCCCCCATCTAGACTTTTGTTTTGTCATCATGATTTTCATTTCAAGGGAACACAATATTACCCACCGAATCACCGATATTCAATTTGTAATCGTCGTTATCCAACTTTAGAAATGAATGAATCAACTTTTTAAACTACCCAACACTTTTATTTGTCTTATCTGTTAGCGTTTTCTGTTAATATGGACAAACAATGCATCTTGTGACCCGTACAAGGGTGAAATTAGGATTTCAGGCTTTGGGGTAAAAAATTTTGATTTTAAAAAGATTATAGAAGTCTTTAGAAAAAATAATAATAATTTGGAGAAACACGTTGTTCCGCCTGCTTATACATGACTGAATTTATCAATTATACCCCCTATCAAATGTGCAAAAAATATAGCAATGCCCTTTAAATTGATTTTTTTTTAATATAAAGATAGAGTATAATTAATGATATTTTCACACATGTTTTTATCCAAATTTACAAAAAACGTTAAATAGATGAGAGGTGATTTGAAAGGGTTGATTGTTACTTTATTTATTTATTTATTTTTTTACATGTTCACATAAGAGGAAAAGGAAAATTTGAACTAGTGACCTTCGCTTAATTAAGCATGATCCCAATTGATTGAGTTACCTCTTAGGGATGTTGATTGTTACTTTTTAAAGTTTAACAATGGGTGATTATAAATCATATATTAATGTTCTTTAGGATGGTACATTTCCACTTCTAATTTGTTTTTTTCCCACTAAGCTTCTGTTTGGTCTGCCGAAAATTAATAATTTTTCTCTAGCTTACATAAAGTTTAGAGGTGATAGCGGGAGATTTAATTTGGCTTAGATGATGTACAAAAATTATAGCATATTTGATATAGTTTTTTTAACCGTTCAAATTTAACTATATTCTCTCTCCTTTATATATATATATATATATATATAAAGTGAAATTTCAACAAATATGCTGTAATATTTTTACACCGAAAAAGAGTTGTCAGTGCCATTACTATAAGAGTAAGAAAGCAAAGATTGGTGTTGTACACTAGCATTTTCAGTTGAGCCAAAGTAAGAGGGTAATGCAATCCTTTCGGAAAGTTGAAGTCAACTTAGAAGATTCAATAAGGTTTTAAGCATCCATCAAGAGGTGTTGTAATGTCTTAAAAAATCTTGTGCAGAAGCGGAGCACCGAAAAATGAAGCAATAAAGAAGGTGAAAATAATGGGATCAAACACCCATTGAATTAGCCAAGGGGCCAACTCAAGAACCGATGAGCAAACTCGAAGAACCACCGAACATCATCAAAAGTTCTGGACATTATTTCTAAATCCGTGACCCACTTGGTGGTAAAAAAGCAAAAAGTCTAAACGGTTCTTGCCCAATATAGACTGCAGGCGGTCATACAATGGCTACTGTTGAGAGTTGAGCCACTATTTCAGAAAAAAAAAAAACAAAGGATATAAAAAATGGGAAAAATTGAGCCCCCAAAAGGGTCCACCAGGGAGAGAAAGAAGAAGTAAATTTTTAATGATTAAGAAAACCCAGGTTGTGCCTGTGCTTGTGCCTGTGTGACGGGAGAGAGAGAGAGAGAGAGAGAAGGGGAGTTGAGTTGTGTGTAATTATATATATATATGGCACAAGATACAAAGGACATTCATGAAAGCTGAAGATAATTGGCTGAGGGCGTGTTGTTCCATTACACTTGTACGCATTTATCGTCGCCCCCCCCTCCCCCTCTCTTACCGTCTCTTTTAGCTTCGCTTGAAATTGTACAGACATGGCTCCTAGCGAATGGGGTTTCCTTGCTTGAGCGGGCAATTCAAAGCTGCTGCTTTCTACTGAGAGAGGTAGGTGAGTGAGTGAGAGTGAGCACTCTCTTTCTTCTCTTCTTCTTTTTCGATCACTTCTTTCTTTTCTTTCCCTTTCCTTTCTTTTCTTTCCGGAGTTTCTGGGTCTTTTACAGAATATCCACTTTCTCTATCACTTCTATGTTTCACTGACGTTTTGTGTTTGCTGACATAACCCGGGTTCTGTCTGGTTTTCGCTCTTTATTAACTGGGTTCTGTGTATTTTTCCCTGAAATTTGGTTGGTGTTTGTGGAAAGTTTGTGCCTTTTTTTCCCCCCGGTTTTGAATAGGGATCATCTTCACGCTGTTTTAAGTTTGAATTGATATATAAATATTACAAAAAAAATGTTTGTTGGTTTTTCTTTTTCTGTTGTTTTAATTCCCCCTTTGCTGGTGTTCCTGTAGTTGTATGTGGGATTAATGGAATTTGTTAGGCTGCATTATGCTGTAGTTTATTTCTTGAAGATCTTTGGCGTACACATGGGATAAGTTTTTTGTTCATATGATGTTGAATTTGTATTCAACGGAGCTAGCTAAGAATTTTGGTTATGCTTTTGAATTGCAGGAATTAGAGTGACCTGTTTGAGTCAAGTTAGTCTCAGAGAAGCATTTGGTAATAGATGGCTACTCAAACAGTGTACTTCAAAGAATTTGAAGGGATTGGCCACAATTCTACGGGGCAGTTGCCAGCGCCTTGGTTGACTGGTGGTGCCTTCAATTCTCAATTGGGTTATGGCGATTCCTGTGGTCAATTGAAGCCATTTTCCACGGAACATACAGGTGGTGGAGACCAACTAATTTCCTACAAACAAGCAGGGAGGGGTATGGAACATGGAGCGGATAGAGGGAATACAAATCAGTTCACTATCTTTCCCGGTAATCTTTTGCTTTTGTTTCTGCCATTTTGGTAGATCAGGTTTCTTGGACTTTTCAAGTTAAGTTATTCATGTCATAATACAAGTTTACAAGTACACAATTCCGTTCTATTCTTTATGATCATCATCTGCATCACTGTTATCACCAAGATGCCTCGCCGGACATGCGAACACGAATTCCCACCCTTAGTGCCTTGGTAGCTACCGCCGTCAATGGAGCAGTGAGAATATCAGCACAGCACGTTTTAGGCTGCTCACGGAACTGGTTCTCCATAGGGCGCTTTCTGTTTTTGTATCCTCATAAACTTCAATAACTAATTTAAGAATTTAGACAATTTACAACAAGATCGCTGTGTAATTGTAAGCTATTGAACCTTATGGCGAAGAGAATTTGTGGTCCAATTGAAATGTTGCTCCTCATGATTATAGTAATAGAAAAAGAAAAATACAAAAGGAGTGAGTTGAGGTTCTTGCTGGCCTAAATCAAACTACCCTTATCAATTTTTTACCATACTAGTGCAACGCCTTTTAAAAACAGCTATTGCACTGGAAACCAAAAAGTATTGTGAAATGACCAATACTGTTATTAGCATAAGGGGATCATAACTCTCATAATCCTAATCTCTAACAATATTACTTGGGTGTAAAGTATATGTTGGATGTGGGTGTGGATTGGCAAACCTTATTTGTCTGGTACCAAATTTTTTCTGAACTTATCTGAGATGTAATTATGTCAATTTATATATCTACATGGGCATGATTTGATCTAATAAATTGCCATTTGTCATAGCAAACTGTCATTTGGGAACTCTTTGAAATGAATTTTGATGATGTCATCAATTATTGGAGAGAAGTTTTGGGGTTGTTGTGTCCAACCACCTTCTCTTATATAGATAGTGAAAGTAGTATATATCCATGAGCAGGATAAGGGTCCTCTTGTTGCATAACTTAGTAATGTGACAAATTTAACATGTCACTTCTATATCTACTCAAAGTTCAAAGTACGGTATGAATTTCCTTCATTTCTAAAGGAAGCTCAGATTTTTGTGATGGATAATGAATTTTATCTCATAACACACTCTGCTAACGAAATTTTTTTTTTTTTATAAGTGACTCTGCTAACGAAATTATTAGTCTCCATGTGTGATAGATCACTGATTGCTGACTTATTTTGATTATTGATCATTAAAGGAAAAGCACTGCAAACAAGTTTTCATATCCCGTTTATAGAAACAGAAGTTTAACTTCATACGCAATTTCTTTTTGTATATGAGGTCGTGCAATTTTAGTATTGTTAACCAATATTTCTCATTCAGATAATTGCAGAAATTCAGGGGATGGGCAGAAGCCTCAGGCAGCCATTTCTCTCCAGTCATCTCCACCAGAATATCGAGGTCGTTTTGAGCTAGGATTTGGTCAGCCTATGGTAAAAGTTTCTTATTGTCTACACTTGGTTAACATAAAATTCTAATTCAATTATTTGCCGTTGAGTGGTAATGTTTTGCTAATTTGTGTGGGCTGAAACTGTAGATCTATGCGAAGCATCCTTATGCAGACCAATGTTATGGAGTCTTCCCAACTTGTGGAACTCAAATTCCGGTTTGTCTCTCTTCGTTTCTTTTAGTAACCAATTTTTTAGATTTACCGTTTTTGGACTTAAATTGTTCTTGTGAATCAAAATTTTCCCTTGCTTTTTTTTTTTTTTTTGTAATGTAAGTTAAATTTTCTCTTGCTTTCAAGCCTGATTATACGAGGAATTCTAGTTCTTGCTCATCCCATAAATAGTGGTATGGTGAGCTCTATCTCTCTGGTTTGGTTATGAACTGCTCTCTCTGTGTATGTATGTGTGTGTCACCACACACTCAGGTGGGGGCACAGTTTTTGCATGTCAGATTCAATGGAAACTGTATCCCATGCAAGGAATATGTCAGAAAACAATAGAATGAAAGCTTTACCTAACCAACCAGAGGATTGCATTAAGGGTTTGGCTCATGACTCAATTAAAAACTGCATGAGAGAAAAGTTATAAGAAAGAAGGAAAGAAGCAGCTTATTGCCTTATTATTAGATTTTTGTATTTTAATTCAAGTACGTTTGGTAGTGTGTTGTGTACCAGCACCCACTGTACTCGGACACTTTTTGCAACAGAGTTCCTAACAGAGTCATGTATTGGTCTTCAACATTATTTTGGAAGTTATCTTGCAATTCTTGATAAGTAAAAACTCAATTAAAATGTGCCAAAAATATTTATTATTGATGCTCCTGTACAACTGTAATTGTAGCATATTTACTGATTCACATTCCTATTCATTCACATTTATTAGGGCCGTGTTATGCTGCTGAGCATGACAACCGATGATGGACCTATATATGTTAATGCTAAGCAGTACCATGGGATTATCAGGCGTCGGAAGTCCCGTGCAAAGGCAGTACTGGAGAACAAAGTGGCAAGAGTTCGTAAAGTATGATACCTTGATTTCCTATCATGATCTTTTACTTTTATTTGTAGGAAATATTCATATAATGTGATTTTTGTGAGGGTCAAAAGTTGTGGTAGGATTTGTTTGAAATAACTTATTTTTCTAGTCCTTGCTTCGTCCGTGCCCACTGTGCATGTCTATTGGTGTTTGTGCTTTTGGCCTACCATGAAAGCTTTCCTTCAACAAAACTTTTGTAGGCTTAAAAGTAACAACTTGGCCATCTAGGCTATCAAGTTGTCTAGATTCGTTGGTAATTCAATTAATTGGCCCATAGAATATCTTAAATGGAATATATGAAATGTTGCTTTCTGAAAATTGTGCATAAAATCTAAGCTTTTGTTCTGTTTTCAAGAGTTTTGGGATTTAGTAATAATTGAGACCAATATGCTCATCCTTCGCCTATGAAATGAATCTTCCTTTACATGAAAATGCAGATACGCCTTGAAGAGTCAAGTTGTAATACTTAGATTTTGTGTTTATTTTACAGCCATATATGCATGAATCACGCCATCTCCATGCTATGCGAAGACCACGAGGATGTGGTGGCCGCTTCTTGAACACAAAGGTTGGGAACAAAGGAAAAGGCGGCTTCTTGAACACAAAGGTTGGGACCAAAGGAAAAAGCGGAAATGATGTGAAAAAGACTGGCAATGCACAACTTTCTCCTGGAACTGGTTCTCAGAATTCTGAAGTCCTACAGTCTGATAGCGGTACTTTAAACTCATCAAAGGATGCAAATGGAAATGGTTCAAATTTTTCAGGGTCAGAGGTGACTAGTATGTTCTCTAGGGGAGATCTCGATCTCTTTCCAATCAATCATCTCATGCCATCTGCCCACTCTCTTTCAGGCATGATGGAAGGTGGGCGTGGCATTGTTATGCCCTCTAAGTGGGTTGCAGCCGCAGCAGATAACTGCTGCAGCCTCAAAGTCTGATAGCAGGGGATCAAATGGGATTGGTGCTACAGTTGTATCAATCCCTACCCTTGCTGCTGCAATTATGCGGTTGCTAGGCAAATCATTCTTGGCTCATGTGATTAGTAAGCAAGTCATTCTTGGCTCATGTGATCAGTAAGCAAGTCATTCCTGGCTAAGCAAGTCATTCTTGGCTCATCTACATTAAGGTCTTCTTCTGCCATTCCTTGCAGTCCTTCGGCTCAAGGTTGTCGGAGATGCTGAAGCCTTAAATATAGCTAAAGTAGTGTAAATTAATGGAGTAGGCAAGGAACAAGCCGATTTCCTAATTAAATAAAAGCGTCTAAAGTCTGGATGTGAGTTTGTGACTTAGAAATATTGAAGTGTGATGTGGTTGAAGTTTAATATCTAATATGTCTATGTCGGACTTTCAGAGTGATGTACTGTAGAGCTTTTTATGTTTGTGTTGCTACCTTAAAACTTGCTATGAATTATCCAAAAGCTTGGTGTTTGTATTGTCATTTGTATTTGAATCACGATGCATTATCCTATTCTTCATCTGCATTTTGAGGAATACTTTCTAAAGATGGAAAGAATTCATTATTATCACCTTTTTTGCCCTATTAATTAAGACAAACTTAGGTTAAAGGGGCTCTTTGATTCACCATGTCTCCGATTGTGATGTGCCATGGTGCACAGCAGAAGGTTGCCTCCTTCATCGCCTTAGGTGCGGTAAAAAAAAAAACATATGTGCTCTAGTTTTTTCGACGGTTCAAAATTAATTTCACTTAAAATGTCAGAAAAACTAAAGCATGTATGCTGTAGATTTTTTTTACGTTACTTAAAGCTAGATCTGGCACGAAATATCAAATATCGAATATTCTATCTGAAAACCTCATGAAGGCACAAAATCAAACCTTATTCTTCGTATGGTGGAAAGAAATTTGTTTTAGTCTAGCCTTCATTTACCCCCACAGAAAAGTAACATTGCTGGCCATCTGGGCCTCATAATCTTTCTTTTTCACTAAACAAAGGTAAGCAACAACAATGCCTACATGCCCACATAAACAAATAGGAAAAGAAGAGTAGCTAGTCATGTGCTTTGCTTGGGTCTAGTGTATCTATAAAGAACCAGCTATTCATCTCAGAAGAAACAAATAGCAAAGGAACATGCAGAATATCCAAACTAAAAGCTTCATCATCCTCCTCTTGGTGCTTCTTGGCCTGTCAAGAGCTGATTTCTTAGAGAAAGTTCATGTTAGGGTCATCAACAAGCTGGGTTCTGGTAGGATCATGAGCATCCACTGCCGATCGCATGACGATGACCTAGGTTATCTTGCCGTCCCTGATGGCCTTGAAATGGAGTGGAAATTCTCTGTGAATTTCTGGGGAACCACATTGTTTTTCTGTGATGTGCAATGGGATGGTTCGAGTTGGCACCATTTTGATGCCTACTCATACGAAAAGGACTCCAACCGGTGCCAGACCGAATGTAGTTGGATGGTTTCAAAGGATGGCCAATTATTTGTTTTTAATCAGGAATTCAAAAATTGGGATTTGATACCATTTCAATATTAGCCATTCACAAGTAATACTATTTAGTAAAATATTATAAAACTGTCATACAATTGGGATGACGTGACAAGAAAAACAATCTTGGTTTTTTTTTTTTTTTTTGCCCTTACAAATATTAATTCAGTGACTAATTTTACTGTCATATTCTCAAGTTGTATGTTGATCGTAATAATCTACTTGATTTTTACTAAACGAGTACTTTTTTTACCAAATGAGCGTCTACTTGTTAAAAACGCTTTTAATTTTTTTTTACCAAACGAGTATTGTTTTTTTTTCTTTAAAAGGGTTTTTTGAATGTTAAAAGTAGTTAAGCCCAATATAGGCTCTAAATAGGTTCTAAGGGCCTATTTGAGATTATGATTAAGGGGCTTAAAAATGTTTTTAACATTCAAAAAACTTGTTTGAAGAAAAAAATACTTGTTTTGTAAGCGCTTTTAAGGGTTAAAAAAACGTAAAAATGGCAAAAAAAAAAAACTTTTGGTAAAAGCTCTTTTTTACTTAAAATCTATATTTCTCAAATACAATTCCAAATATGCTCTAAATGGTGTTACTCAGTGACAAGATGGGACTACCAAATAATACTTGCCTTTCATGGTACATAACTAAGGGCATCACTTGTGAATTCTAGCTATGCTATTGCTAACAACACAACATTCATCAATAATTGGAGACTTATAACTAAGTCTTCAATGTTTTACGTTTAAGTTGTGAAATTATTAGGTACATATATAATGGAGGATATTCCCATGCATTACCATGATAAGGAACATTCAAAAGAAGAACAAAAAGAAAAGACAAATAAATTTTATGATGTGAAAATCACATGCTTTTTTAATAGCACATATTTTTTTAACGGCATTAATAAAATTTGAAAACGTATGAAGATACATCACATTTTTTTTTAACGGCATTAATAAAAACTTATGAACATACGTCACTGCTTGCTGGGTCCTTCTTCTTTGGTAAAATAAATGAGTAATCCCAGAAAGTATTAGGCAAATATATATTTTGTTTTTGTGGTAGGAACTGACTAATTACAATATATATAATTAAAATTAATTAAAGGTCAACCTTAATATAAAACAAGTACGTACGAGAAGGCACATAACATTAATCAATTATATTGAGTTGAAGCAGCAAGTTGCTGTTACGAGGTTGTTGTCGAAGGATCTATGTGACTATGTCTGTTCTGTTTAGGGTCAAAATGGATAATTAAATCATTTATTTGAATTAATATATGTTTTAGAAAATACATTTATCCAGTATTAATGTTTCTTTGAATCTGTTTTTTTTTATCTGTACAATGTTGGAGCAGAAAACCCTTAAAATATTGTTTGGTCGTGACGTGACCCGGCCCACTCGCTGCTCCGGCATGCCGCATGCGCAAGGCTTCCCCGTGGGATTGCTCGTCAATCGTCATTGTTCCTACTTCTCAAGGCTTGACCCATGACTTTTCAGTTTATTTTATTTTATTCTTTTATTTTTTTATTTTTGATAACTGTTGTTTACCTGTAAATGATTGATTCTCCGGTGTCACATTCATTCAAAGTACTAATTAATCAAAAGTTTATTCTTAACCCTAAATCCCATTCCATTAGCTTGAAAAAGGTTTAAATAGTTCTAGCCGTGGAAGTTTTCTCTAGGATAATAGCTGATCACACTAGTGGTAATGCTGGTTTTAGGTTCCATTTTTTTTTTTTGTTTTTAAAGCAAATAAGGAAAGGGTTACAGGGGGAGGATCTTTACTACTTCTGATCTAAAAGGAAGAAGAAGTGGGAGATCATAACATCGAAAAAGGGGTGGGCTCCCAACAACAAACCCAAAACAAACAACATGCTACAATAATTACAAAGGGTAGGAAATGGGTCAAACAAGTGACCTAGTCCTCTCAAATGGCCGCACAAGGCGGTAACATAAGCCAAAGGGGCACAGAAAAATTCTGAGCCCCCAGAATCAACCAGCAACGACCATCGGACGGTGATAGAAGCAGAAAGGGCATTGTTGAAATCTATTGAAGGGGTTGAAGCACAGAGAGTAACCAACACAAATCCGAAAACAACCACAGAAAACATAAGAAAAAGCAAATACAAGCCCAACAAAAGCCACACAAGGCTGAACAAAAGCTTAAAAAGCAGGAACATAACACCAAACCCAAAATCACAAGCATCGGTGAAGTAGTTGGAGATGGGGAGTGGAAGAGGACGACGGGAGCCTGAGTGCCAATGAAGACGGAGGAAGGGCGCAATCGATGGCGGATCTAGCATAGGAAGACGGATCTAGCACCAAAAGAGCTAAACCCAAAAACCAAACCAGATCGGGGTGGAGGTGACGATTCAACGGATCGAAGGAGTCGACACAACGGATATGGGAGCGACGATGATGCAATATTGGGAGGAGAGGGGATAAATCGCACAAGGTGATGAGGGTTAGAGAAAAACTCAACCCAGGAAAAGCACAAGCAAAAAACAGCATAAGGAAAGAAAAAGCAAGGAGGAGGGGGGGGGGGGAAAGGAGGGAAGAAAGAGTTCTTCCCTCCTCCCAAACTAGACGGCGGCTAGGTTAAATGTTTTAGGAGAGAGGGGAGAGCGTTTTTTGGAATGAGATCAATTCTAGGCAAACCTTACTTCCACTTTAATTTTTAGGTTCCATTCTAAATGTGGGAGAATGAGGCTTACTCATTTGTGCTTTGCAGCTCTTCTTGAGTTTGAGAATATGTTCAGTTTGAAAGCTAACCCTTCAAAAAACTCTTTCTATTGTTTTGGAATTTCAAATAGAGTGAAGCATGTTCTGTTGGATGAGTTAATGATGAAGGAACGCCATCTCCTTGTGAGGTATCTTGAAGTTCCTCTCATTTCCTCTAAGCTTTCTTCAGTTGACTGTGGAGCTTTGCTTAACAGAATTTCTAGTTGTATAGATTCTTGGCTTTCCAAAAATCTTTCTTATACAGGCAGGCTCCAATTATTATCTTATGTTCTATACAATGTTCAAGTGTATTGGATGGGTATTTTCATTCTGCCTAAAAAGATTATTAAAGCTATTGAACAAAAATTCAATAGGTTCCTTTAGAATTGGAAAGAAGAAGGTGTAGTTAAGGCTAAGGTTTGTTGGTCTAATCTTTGTTTTCCTAAGAAGGAGAAAGGTTTGGGGGTTGAAGAGGTTAGAAGTTTGAAATCAAACCTTTATGCTTAGGCATATTTGGAGTATTTTTGCTAGATTTGGATCCATTTGGGTCGCTTGGGTGAGAGAAAACCTCTTGAAAAGAAAGAGTTTTTGGAGGATAGGCACTCCTCAGAATTGTTCTTGGAGTTGGAGGAAAATTTTGAAGCTAAGAGATTGCCAAAAGTTTCTTGAGGTTTGAGGTTGGGAATGGGTAAAACATCCATCTGTGGATAGATTTGCGGCATCCTACAGGAGTTTTAACTGAGCAATATGGTTTCAGGAGTTTTTGGAGGGTAAGCACTCCTCAGAATTGTTCTTGGAGTTGGAGGAAAATTTTGAAGCTGAGAGATTGCCAAAAGTTTCTTGAGGTTTGAGGTTGGGAATGGGGAAAACATCCATCTGTGGCTAGATTTGCGGCATCCTGCAAGAGTTTTGACTGAGCAATATGGTTTCAGGGTTGTAACGCCCCTAAAATTAGCCTCAGCTAATTTGGTAGGGTTACTAGCAATTGCTTAAGTTAAACCAACTTGTGGCTAAATGAGGAATCGCCCATCTACGCATTATCATAGTTAATGCATAAGAAGGTAAAATAAATATGAGAAATGAGATGTCATTACTGGGACAAGTATATTAAGACGTGGAGCAACTAGGCAATAATAATAGACAAACCTGATATTATCAAATAAATCCTTAAGTGAAGTCTATAATGGTAGCCGTATCACTTTTGGGTTCTAAGACCAGATTTCCTATAAAGGTAATAACAGTGATAAGTCTAACGACTTAGTAAGTAAACCTCATGATTTGATATGATATGAGCCTATTTTAGCATAAATAAACGTGTAGTTTTGGTAGATATTTGAAAGGAGGTGTTGTCTCTGTTAATACACAAGTATTATTTTGGTTTTTCAAAGAGAGGTATATTACTAGCAACAATCGCCTAAATATTTTAATGCATAAAATTTAATACTTTATAAGTTATAACTCTCATAAATGGTCTACCCGAGATTTTACCTTTTCTCTGTAGGGTTGACATTGTCCCAAAGGACTTGTAATACAACACTAGTGCCTCGATTGTAACACCCGAGAAATTTATTAGGATGACTTAAAATGCTTTAATCTAAATTGTGCTCTTAAGTTAAATCAAATATATCAGGAAAATATATTTGATATCTAGTTTAATATTCTCAGTCTAAACTGAGAAATAGATAGTTAGAACTAGCTCTAATTTTTTATTATGAATTATTTGGCATTTAAAGAGTTAGTAGTAATGGTAGTGTGTTAAATGATTTAATTGTTTGATTGGTTTAATGTAATAAGATAATATATAGGGAAAAATACTATTTAGCCCCCTCAACTACTAGCAATTTACTATTTAGCCCCCTCAAGTATCAAAAGTTGTTAAATAGCCCCCTCAACTATCAAACAGTTACGTTTTAGCCCCTCCGTTAGTCTTTGCGTGAAATTGGATGGCAACATCAAAACTACGTTGTTTTGAGATTACAAGTTACCAAAATACCCTCAAGTGGAAAAAAATAAACATATGAAAACATTAGCCAAAACGACGCCGTTTTGGCTAATGTTTTCACCCCAAACTGCGTTCCGATGATCTCCATCTTCACTGAAATCTAATCAATGTCCCTCACCAAGTCCTCCCTATCAAACCAGCCTTGACCCATTCATTATCTCCACCGTCCTTCCACTTGACCAAATACTCCAAAAACAAGACTCATTTTCTTATGAAGCGAATAGTTTGGTTGCTCACTTCACTTGTCAGTCAACTGGTCTGATTATCTTTCATGGCTGACTTATTTCTATGACCCGCTTCGTATAAATGAACGTTGCTCCAAACTCGCTCTCGCATCAAAAACTCGCTCGTGGGTATCATCGAGAACACCGAGTTAGCCACTAAAAAACCTATCTGATAATACTGATTTCATTGATGTTTTGCTCTCTTTGGAAGGTGAAGAGAAGCTTCAAGAGGATGACATGGTTGTTGTCTTATGGGTACGTAACGCAATGCACCCTTTTTCTACTTCTACCCGGCTTCATACCCCAAATGTACAAAAATGTACATTTGATCAGTAAGTTTCCAGTAAGCTTTCTCTCATATACTAAATTAGACAATATCAAATGCAGAGAAGATGAACAAAAAAATAAAAGAATCTCAAATCTCAGGCTATTCTTTTGCCAATTAATTTACTTATTAGCATCATAAAGAAAAAGGCAGAAGACAATACCAGCACCACCGCTTATGGCGTTTGTTGCACTTCCTCAGCTTCATCCAACTCCTTCCCTTGCTTCTTTGAGTGACCCATGCATGCTAAAGGGCCTTTTTCTCCGTGCAAAGTGGCCCTATATTCTCCTCTGTTTCACTCTGCAAAAGCAGAGTATAACAGAGCATTACTTCTTTCATGCTGGGGTGGAGAGTAGCTAAGGAGGGACTTGTGGGAGCAGAGAAAACCGGACAGGTGAATAAGGAGATCATAAGAAAAAGAAAAAGAAGTTTCATGGTGTTATGGGGTATTGGCTGAGAATGCCGGGGTTGGGTTTGAGAGCAGCAGGGTGGTGTTCAAAGAGGTAAATTTAAGGGAATGGAGGTTTTGATGAGGGAGAGAGCTTTTTGGAGTCCGAGAGGATGTTTCATGATGATGATTGTTTTGGTTGGTTCATCAATGGGTTGTGGTGTTGGTGGGCATAAAACAAAAAGAGAGAAAGAAAGAGAACTATATTGCTATTGCTTACTATAGTATGAGTGGAACCGCTTTCATGCTCCTTCCACTTTGCCCTCACTCTCTCACCGCCTGATAAGTATTTTCTACCTTTGTTTGATGTTGATATACTTTTGGTTTTCTTGGGAATTCTTTTTCCTTTTCTTTTTTGCTTCCACTTCTCATCATTCCCTTGTTTCCTTTATCTTTGGCCACCAAACTATAAATATGTGTAATAAGTGATGTATGTCTCAAGGTGATCCAAGAAAAGTCAATTTAAACTAAGTTTGAGATGGTAAATCTCGCGCACCACAAGCTCGCTGCCATAGCCAAGTGGTTCGGAGCTAAACGGCTCATGGCATTCAGCCTCGGCGAAACACGTGTCATCATGACATGCAACCCCGATGTGGCTAAAGAAATCTTAAACAGCTCAGTTGCATGCCGCTCCGCCACCGGAGATGAGTTCTTCTCTATCTGCGATGTACTGAAGCGAGCTTCACTTAGCAACATGATGTGCTCTGTGTTCGGAAAAAACTATGAAACCGTGGAGCTGGGCGAGCGAAGGTTACGAGCTGCTGGGGAAGCTCAACTGGTCCGACCACCTTCCTTGGCTTGCTGGTCTTGACCTTCAGAAAATCAAGTCCGACCACCTTTTGGTGAAGATGGAGATCATCGGAACGCAGTTTGGCGTGAAAACATTAGCCAAAACGGCGTCGTTTTGGCTAATGTTTTCATATGTTTATTTTTTTCCACTTGAGGGTATTTTGGTAACTTGTAATCTCAAAACAACGTAGTTTTGATGTTTCCATCCAATTTCACGGCAAAGACTAACGGAGGGGCTAAAACGTAACTGTTTGGTAATTGAAGGGGCCATTTAACAACTTTTGATACTTAAGGAGGCTAAATAGTAAATCGCTGGTAGTTGAGGGGGCTAAATAGTATTTTTCCTAATATATATTTATATATGATATTTATAAGTGATATTTATATATGTAATATATAAATAATATATATGGACGGAAGAGTAAATGTTCATTAGATAATATATATATATATATATATATAATATTACTATTTACTAATAATATATGTACCTAGACGTGGAGCATTCAAGAACTTATTTACTTTAAGCAATATATATATATATATTTATATATATGTAAGGCAGCAGCTGTACGAATATTGCTGCGTGGGTCAGTGACTTAGTGGGTGTTGTCTCACTCTTTGTCTATTCTAAAGCCTTCTCAAGTGTTCCTCACTCCTAGAAAACAGCTACAGTGATTTTAAGTGGAGTGTTGTTCGGCGCCTGCAGTTGAAGAAAATAACAGCAGTTTAATAGTTGTCCACCCACTGATCAATCTTTATATTTTATACCAACTAAGTCCCCAATTTTCTTCTATAAATAGGACGTGCCTGCACTGTTTTGAAACACAAAATAAAAAGCTCTCTCCCTCTCGCACAATGAGAGAAAAAAAAAAAAGAAAAAGAGAGTGAGAAATATATATATTTTTAGTAATAAGCTTTGGAGTTACTTCAAATGGAAGTGTTAGGTATAAATTCTTTTATCCTTAGTTATGTCAATTCTAGTTGTTAGAATTTAAATTATATCAATTTTAGTTATTAGAATTTAAATTACGTTGCTATAATGCCTAAATTGCGGGAAAGTGTGATTGAATATTTCGGGACGGATATTATATTCAATCATCCTTTTAAATATTACAAATGCGTCATTGTGCTGCCTAAATTTTATTAGGTATTTTACAATAACGCCGTTGTAATGCCCAAGTAATATTAGACATCTTAGATAAATATTATATTAATGCCGTAGTAATACCTATATAAAAATATGTGGTAACGCTACATAGTCGTTATGATGCCCAAGTGACATTATAATATTTTAGTTAGATATCGTTATGCTGCCCAATTTTGGATAGAGCATAGGAGAAATTAAGAGGTCGTTATTTTAGTCTTTTAATTATAATTTTAGACTAATATATGATCGAGCGCGAGTGCATTAAATGCAGTGAATTTTAGAATCAAGGATTAGAACGGGAATCCAACATAACGGTCTACGGTGACAAGTATAATTACTTACTGAGCATGGTATTATTTTAGTGAGTACAACTGCTCATTGAGAGTGATACTATTTTATAAAGCTTTTGAAATGTGATTATTAAATGAGCCTGAATATTTTATGAATAACATGAATATATGCTTTCAATTATTTTTATATATTGAAATGAGTTGAGAAAGGAAATGTGATGGTTATGAGAACAAAAGAATGATTTTACAAGACATGTTATTGCATACTGTTGAACATTGAGAATAAGAGATTAATTAAATATGAAGCAAGAAGGTTTTCCTATGTTAACGGTGGGAGCCGAAGGAGCCTCTCAGTTAAATAAGAAACCTTTTGTCTTCATAAAGTTGAATATAAAATGTGAGGTATTCTTATATTAACGTGTGTAAGAAGGAGCCTTCGTTAAAATAAGAAGTGGTACTAAAAGGAGCCAAAAAGTGTCTCCTAAAAATCGTAAACTAAAGGTTCAAGTCCTTTAGAAAGTCAAGAGGAGCCAAATGTCTCACGAAAATAAATGAAAAGGTTCAAGTCCTTTAGAAAGCTGTCTAAAGGTTCAAGTCCTTTAGAAAGCCGAGACTAGAGATTGCATTGCATACATCGAATAATGTGATTTATGATTTAATTGTTTTACTTCTTTGTATTTATATGCATATTCATTTTATGAGATGCAAGTAAAATGCATATATGTATAAATATAAAGTTGTTTAGGAAAGATAGATGGATTTTATCACAAACAACTCTTTGATGCTTATTTTATCAGCTATAGATTATACAAAAATAATTCTGTTTTGAAAATTCAACGTAGTTATTATAATCATCATGTTAGAAATACTTTTGAAAAAGATGGCTCATATTAAAAAGGTTAGTAATTCTTATACTTATGGAGACCGTTGACTCATTAATCTGCCTATGTAAATGTGGTAACCCCATGATTATACCACATTTACATAGATATTGATGCAGGTGCAGAGAAGGCGAAGATAATCCAAATGTCTGTCTAAGATATTACGGATAAAGTTTTCTAGTACTTCAGTTTAGTATAGAATTTTATGAAGATGTCTATGTTTTGGAATGTATCTATAGTTAGACAAGTTCTAGGTACTTTTGATGTATATCTACTTATGTGCCATCTGTGGCACTTGTGATTAGTGTGTTTTATTATTGTGTAAAGTACAATGTACTGATTTGTTTAATATATAAGTCTTGTTCTCAGTTCTGGTGTGTTCTATGAGGATTTTACTTAAAAAAAAAAAATAGTTATTCCGCTGCAAGATTTATAATATCTGATGATATTGAGGAAAAGATAGTAGTGCTTAGTGAAAATTGAAAATTTTCACTTTTACCTTCCTTTAAGTAAAGTTAGGCGTTACACCGATATTGTAGCTACCATACATAACACTAATGGTACGACCGAGTCTGACCTCGAGTGGCCCACATTCCTAATAATGTATGTCTTATAATGATTGTCCGTTAAGGCTGCTGACCATAAAATAACCATTGGATCCAAGGCTCATATAAGACACACATTTGATCATATCATAAAGTTCGTATATTAAGCTCATGGTCGTTATACCGCACGTACCGGCGTACCATGTCATACAATGCATCTTTCATCTAGTTATTAAGACAATTACCAAATCATTATAAAAGTAGGCATCCTTATATCATATTTGTGGTCAGTCAATTGATATATCCCATATTTTTAGGGAAAATGTTCTTAAGTATTTGCTTACCTCGTACACTCGCTTGAATCCTCGACATTACTAAATCCTAATACAACAGAGTATAATACACCATTATACGTAATGCTAAAGGACCTTACGAGTAAAATACTAAGCCTTATCTAACCATTGGCTGGCTAAACTCCAAAATGTACGTGAGCAAGACTTAAGGCAAATGCTTGGCTCCTTAGCCGTACGTCCGCCTCGAGGACGTATGTCCAGTTAGTGAGTTAGGCGAAACCGTTAAGGCTCAAATGGTGTTTTAGGGTTCCTATCTCATCTCTAGGCTACTGTATGTTCTTTGGGCTAGTAAATAAGTACATGCAATGTAAGAAAACTTAACATGTCAATCAAAGAAGCTTTAAAACAATTTTGAAGACGTTTCTTGTTTTTCTAAGAAAATGAGCGCATAAACTTGACATGGTATCTTTAAAACTTGCAATATAGCGAAACAACTTAAAAACATGGAAATGGGCAGGAATTACCTTGGTTAGTGGCAATAACGCAGGCTCTTTCTCACAAAACTATCTTTCAAACTCACAACTTTCAACAACACAATCTTACAAGGTTCTGGCAGCATAGGGGTATGCCAATAGGTGGAAAGATGTGTGAAAACGAGTGTTGGGGGGGGGGGAGGGGTATTGTAATACCCCAATAAAAATAATCATTTTTAAATGATTTTCTACAAAGAACGGTTAAGGAGGATTTTAAAAAGCTTGGTTTTAACAAGAACCCATACCTTTAATGGTAACCTGGTAAAGCCCTAAAACCCTTTAGAAAATAAAAGCTAAAACACTAACCCTCTGAGTGGACATACGCTAAGGTGGCGAACATACACTCGTGTTTGTAGTGTGGACATATGTGTGAAGAACCACCAGACGTATGCTCGTGTTTCTAGTGCGGAAGTACGCAGTGAGGGGACCACAAGATGTACGCCCTTGTTTGTAGTAGCGGATATACGCTAGGAGACCACCGGATGTACTGTCAATAATACGCCGTACTCTGTAAATAGTACATGGACGTACACTCAAAAGTACACGAACATATGCTACTTTTTAGAATATTCTTTGGGTAATACCTGGATGTACGCTACACTCTTTTAACCACTGTGTAAATAGTACTAGATGTACGTTAGGTTTTGACGGACATCCGCTACTTTTCAGAGAGTTGGTAGCAGCCCTTTCTATAAATACCCCTACCTCTCTTCTTCTTCACACCATTCCAGAGCTCTGGCACGCCCCTAGGCTGCTAGAATTGTGTGAGCTTTATGATCTTAAGAGAGTTGTGAGTTTAAAAGAGTTTTGAGAAAAACAGGCCATACCTTTGCTTGATTTTGAGGAAATCCCTGCCCATTTTACATTTCTAGCACTGTTTCAATACCTTATCTATATTGTGATGAATTTTCAAAAAGTTTTACTAAGCTTTTCCTTAGAATGATAATGTTTTCAAAAAGCCTCTTTAAGTTTCATGTTGTTAAGATTTCTACGTTGCATGCGTTTATTTGCTAGCTTAGAGGAGACATAGAAGCCTAGAAATATTATAGGAAGCATGTACCATTTGAATCTTAGGCAGTGTGCTTAACTCATTGAGCATATGTACACCATCGGGGCCGGACGTATGGTCAGGGAGCAGAGCACCAGTTTTAAGCTTTGTTCGTCGTACGCTTTAGTTTAGCCACCTTTTGGATTAAATAGGCTTAGTGTAATGGTATTTTGTATCCATTATGGCAGGGTTTTGCTATATCGGAGGAATTGCTCGAATGTGCTAGGTAAGTGAACACTTACAACCTTTTTATTAAAATGTGGGATATGTTAGTTGATTGATCATGAGTATGATATGAGCATGCTTACTTTTGTAAATACTTGGTAATCATATTATAAATTGATTGTTAAGATGCATTGTAAGACATGGTGCGTCGGTATGTGCGGTATAAACAGCCATATGCTTACTATATGAACTTGATAATATAGTCAAATGTATGTGTATTATATGAACCTTAGATCCAATGGTTGTTTGTGGCCAGCGTAGCCTTGAAAGGTGATTACTACAAGACAGACATCATCAGTGGTGTGGGCCACTAGAGGTCGGACTTAGTCGTGTTGCTAATGTTATGTACGGTAGCGTGCAATGGCTGGGGTACCAACATTATACTACTGGTCATTTAGGAAAGCGCCAACCCTGCTGAGAAGGGGTACTATCTCGAGTAAACTATATATGATAGTTACGACCTATAACAACACTACTTTTCTGCATTAAAACACATAGGCTATTGCTGCCAATAGTACACCACAATATTTAAAGACCCCAAAACCCTACTAAATGGTGTATTAATGGAGGCAATGCCTCTTTTGGATTCTTACTCAAATTGAACTTTTACTTTCACATAATCAAGGCTCATGTCGTACCTAAGTTGTGAGGTTTACTTACTAAGCCATTAAACTTATACTGTTGCTACTCTTTTAGGGAATTTGACTTTACACTCTGGGAGTGGCATGGTTGCTACTGCTCGATTGGTTTAAGATTTGCTTAATGATACAGGTTTGTTATTGTTATTATTTAGTTGCTCCATGTCTTTGATTTGATGATTTATAGTTAACTCATATTTATTTCACATTCCTATGCATTTAATCTGATGATGATAGAGAAGTGATTCCCCATTGGGTCACAAGTTGGCTTATCTGGCGTAATTGTTAGTAACTTTGTCAAATTAGCCAAGGTTAATTTTGGGGGCGTTACATGTATTGATAGTTGAGGGTTCTACCAACTATTTAGAAAAGCAACAGATGTCTGCCAAATCCTAGTGTACGTCCAGCACTATTTGCACAGTGGTCTAAAGAGTGTAGTGTACGTCTAAGTATTATCCAAAGGGTATTCAAAAAGTAGCATACATCTGTGGGTCCAGTGTATGTCTGTGTACTGTTTGCAAAGCGTATGTACGATAGTCCCCCCACATATGTCCACACTAGAAATAGGAACGTATGTCCGCCAACCTTAGCGTACATTCATTCCTTATAATTAGGTTTTAAACTTAGGTTTCAAGGGGATTTGGAGATTGTTTTGGGCTATTTTATGGGTTTGGGTATCTTTCGTTAAAACCAGGCTTTAACCGCTCTTTTGTAGAATTTTTTTTTTTAAAAAAAGATTTGTTTTATTTGGGGTATTACAAGGGTTATTTGTGATGCTCAAAGTAATATTGAGGCCAAATTGTCCTCTGTCATTTGTAATGGGGATTGGTTTTGGAGACCAGCAAGATCAAAAGCTCTAGTTTGAAAAAATTCAAGCTAAGCTCTCTGAAGTTAACCTGGGCCATGTGATAAACTAGTTTAGACTGCTTCTAAGAAGAGCGTCTATGTTAGTTCAAAGACTTGGGAAGCCCTTAAAAAGAAGAATGCAGAGGTTATATGGTGGAAGATGGTTTGGTTTCCTCTTGTTATTCCTATTAGGCCTTTATCTTATGGCTTACTATGAAGGATAGGCTTGTTACAAGTGAGAGGTTACTCAAATGGGGTTATAAAGGTGAGGTTCAGTACTCTTTCTACCATAGCCAATTGGATACTCGTGATCATATTTTCTTTGAATGTAGCTTTAATTCCAGAATCTGGAAATTTTGCATGTTTTGTTGCATAATTGATATGCCTCTTGTGGTCTAAAATGATCTTGTGCAGTTAGGCTATAATAGTTGAGGGAAAAATTCTCTTATTTGATTGATATGTCGGCTGGTTCTTGGTTATGTTGTTTATAACCTTTGGTACACAGAAATGAGCTTAGACATGAGGGTATTTCAAGTACTGAAGAGTAGATTTTGAAACAAGTTATGTGGGAAGTCGGGACTAGACTTGTTGGGAAAAGAGATTTTCCTAGAACTAGGGAGAATATTATGTTGTGCTCTTTGTGGAATTTACTTACTGCTATACTCTGTAATGTTGGCTTGTAGGTTTGTTTCTCCCTGTTTTGGTTGTTTTCTTCCTTTGAAAGGGTTTGTAACTATGTTTGAGGAGTTGTTTTGTTTTGAGCTTTGCTTTTAATGAAATCTCTTATTCATAAAAAAATAAAAAATAAAAACGTTTAAATAAAAAAAAAAGGACCCATCGGTTGAAAGTTGATAGGGATAACACCAAGCGCAACAAAACTTTTGATGCAGGAAAAAATTAATAATAATAAAGTGTATTTATTATTTATGTTTTAGTTTTAATTTTTCAATAAGGATTGGTTTTTCCTTTCCTATAAAGATTTTTTCCTATTAGAATTTGTTTTCCTTTTCCAATTAGGTCTAAAATATATAAAAACATTTTTTATAGTCTTTATTATTTTTAACCCAGTTTATATTATCAATTAAATTTAAGTCTTTATAATTATTTCTCTGTTTGCTTATTTAGGGCACTTAAGAACTTTCTCTTTCCTATTTGTTATTTTCTCTCTTCCTAAGTTTTCTTTTCTGAACTAAGATTGTTCTGACAGCGTATAATAGTAGCAGAAACTAAAAATTAAAGATAGAAAAGGAAACTTAGGAAGAGAGAAAATAACAAATAGGGAAAAGAAAGTATCTAAGTGTCTCAAATAAGCAAACAACAAAATAATTCTGAAAGACTTAAATTTAATTGATAATATAAACTAGGTTGAAAAATAATAAATACTAGATGTCTTTATATAGGCTAACATCTCATAAATTAACAAGGAAAATGAAAAACAAACCATCAACTTTTGCTTTTCCTGGTGGTGTTATTTTGTTACTTGCGTTATAGTCTTCCTAAATCTTAGGGCATTTTTTCTTGTTGTGGTAACCTTTTCAATTGGAGATTGTATCTCTTCTTCGACGGCTCCAGTTTGGATGTTAGTAGTGCTTCTCCTTCATTCAGCGGTTTCTGGTTGGTAATCGTTGTAGAACTTTCGAGTAGGCTAGACGGCCTAGACTCTTTGCTTGCTTTGAAAACTTTTAACAGATCTCCGCCCATTTCAAATGAATGGATAATATCCATTTAGTGTAAAATAAGGGTAGTATTATCTTAACATCTTAATGTTTTGATTTCTTAAAACTCTTATGTCCCCATTTGAAAAAAATAATAAAAAAATAAAAAAATTTAGAAGAAGAAGAAGCAATTAACACATAAGTCAAACTCCATTTTAATAGGTTGGGGCCCTTTTGAGTCTACACAAGAGAAAGTGTTAAATTAATGATTAAGTGATTAAATTTATATGAAATATTTAACTTTTTTTTGAAAAGGAAATATTTAACTTAAATGTTAAATCATTAGTTGTCCCAAAATTTTAAACTGATAAAAAAAGATAAATTTAATTATTTAACCATTACTTTAACAATAAGCATCCAAACTCACCACGTGATTCATCCTACTTTATGCTATTTGAACGTATAATGAAAGGTAACAAGGGATGTTTAAAACCTTAAAAGATTTCAAACAAAAGCACATGTACTCGTTTCTTTTTGTATTTATTTATTTATTTGTTTATTTTTTCACTTCTTCTTCTTCTTCTTTTCACCATCCTTAATTAAATCCCTAATCAAATCTTAAATACCAAAAAAAAAAAATTGATTAATAATTTTTCATTTTTTAGGAATTGTTTTTGAATATTTTATATTTATTATAAAAATTCATTATATTATTATAATATAATTAAAAAATACCTCATTTTAACCCTTTCCCTTATGCCTAACACATTCAAACCCCAATTACTAGTAAAAAAAGGCCAATAAATTATCTGAATCCTCTTCATTTCACTTGAAATGAAAAGAGTCATTTAATGGTTACAATTTTTGCAATGCCATGCACCACCATAGAACTAATCTATAAATTTGCAAATCATTGGTTCACATTTATACCAAAAACAACTTAAGCTTCTTTAGGTGAGATTTGAGGTCGTGACTAGGTGCTGCATGAAGCTCGCAATATATTGAATTTGAGAGCAAACGTGAATTTTGTTTTGAGATAAGCAAACACTAATTTTGAATTTGAATTTTTTTAATATAAAACGACGCGATTGACTGATCATGCCACGTCAATTCTTTTGGATATAATGGTAGTATGTAGCCTTATGCTTTTTAGATTTTTAAAAGTAAATTTAACTTTTTTATATCAAATGAGTACTTCTTTCTTTAAATATAATTTTTAAGTGTTAAAAATATTTAATTCGTTCAAATGCAATACAGAGCATCACTTTTAAAACATCCCCTCATATTAGAGAAAGAATATAGATTCTCAAATCCTGCATTGAATTTAATCTAACAGCTCATGTTATCCACGTGTCCCAATTCAAATTAAATATTAATATTAATAAACTTAAAAAAGTATTAAAATTAAAATAATAAAAATTAAAAAATAGAAGAAAAACAAGGGGCTGCCCACATAAGAGTGGTCCGCCCCATTTCTTAGTGGCGTGGCCACCCAGACCCAGCAATGCAGGGTGGCCAGCCATCATAACCCATGATTCGGCCACCTTAGAAAAAAAAATTTGAATTTTTTTTGGGTTTGGCCTCAGGGGTGGCTCGGCCACCCATATTCTATTTTTAATTTTTTATTATTTTAATTTTAATACTTTTTTAAGTTTATTAATATTTTAATATTTAATTTGAATTGGGACACATGACATAACATGAGCCATTAGATTAAATTCAATGGCCAGGATTTGAGGAATATGAGAATCTCATATTCCCTCTAATATGAGGGGATCCGGATCCACTTTTAAAACACAATTCTAGTCAGAAAGAGAAAGAAGTAAAATAATTTCTCTCTTTTGTTTTAGGATAAATCTAAAAGCGAACAAATCTTATCCATATGGGGCAAGCAAAAATTTATTTTCCTTCGTACTAAAACATATTATTTCACCATTCTTTCTTTGACAATGTCAGCCTCATCGCTCTCCATGGCTGCCACAGCCACTGCTTCCTCCTCACTCTGCTGCAACAAGCTCTCCAATCTCTCATTCACCAACTCTGTCGTCCCCATCCCTACCCACTTCCCATCGAAACCCAAACCGCCAAAACCCCTCAATCTCAAAGCCAACCTCTACAACTTCCCTCCTTTCCCTCTCATATCTCTCCCACCCTTTCCCCGTGCTTCGGCCGCATTCGACGGCTTGGAGACCGAGGAAGATAGCCAAAGCACAGAGCAAGATGACCCAGAAACAGAATCGAGTGAAAATCAAGCAGAAGAAGAGGAAGAGCAAGAGCCAAAGGCATTGAGGTCTAGTCAAGAAGGGAGGCTCTATATTGGTAATTTGCCATATTCTATGACTTCTGCTCAGTTGGTTGAAGTGTTTGAGGAGGCTGGCCGTGTGGTTTCTGTGGAGGTCCGTCATCTGTGGTTTTCCTTAATTCTTCTTCCACTTTTTTGAGTATATTCAGGTATTGCTATTGTTGTTTTCTTCTGTTTGATTGTATAACGTTTGTTGGTTGTGTTGGGTTTCCTTTAGGTTGTTTATGATAGAGTTACGGATAGGAGCAGAGGTTTGCGTTTGTTTCCATGGGGAGTGTGGAGGAAGCTAAAGAAGCAATTCGGATGTTTGATGGCTCTGTAAGTAGAATTTATTTGACACTCATTCATAAAGTTGCTAAGCTAATATTGCGGTTTGTTTGTAATTTAAATATCAAGTTGATGGCTTTATGTTGAAGCCTTGAATGCTCCATTTTTGTTAATTGCTTGCAGCGATTGCTTGATTTATAGTGATGCTGTTAAGTTGCTGAATGTAATATGATTTTCCCATGAAGTTGGGTTCTAATTATGCTCCTTTATAGGGGTTTTATGTGTTGCCATTAGCTGTTGGCATGTTGCATTGAGGTCATGGAATGATAAGGATAAAAACTCTTTGTGATAAATGGTGGTTTTTTACCCTAATGTAAGGGACTTGTCTATGCTAGTTTGAGAGATTTGTTATATTTGAAATTATTCAAATCATTTGTAAAGCTCTATAAATAGAACATTGTATACAATAAAAAATCAAAGAAAAGAGATAGCCTCTTTAACGTGCAGTTATAGGCTATAGGCCGAATTATGTAATTTTTTTTTTCTCTTTCTACTTTCATCTCTTTACTTTATTATGAAATTCCTATACGGAAAATTGGTTACTACATGCTCATTCCTCTGCACTGCTCATAGAAGCATGCAGGGTTGGATACAGTTCTACCTTAGCCATAAAATTATTGGTTTGAGATAGGATTTGGTGCTTTGTCTAAAAATGATTCCCAATCCAACCATGCCTGTGATGGACTACAGCGTATAGAATAAGTTATCACTTAAAGAAACTGGATTTGATGGTTCTGTTTGAAGAAGTAACTTTCTTTACTTCAGAGTGCCTTATGGAAGTCTGATCTTAAGATTGCAACCTTATTACGTTAAAAGAGATTTGATGTAAACTTTAGCTTTAAGTTCTTTCTCTGGTAAACTTTTGGGTTTTTCTGACACTAAAAAATGGTTATGATGCTTTACAGCTAGTCGGAGGCCGAACTGTTAAGGTGAACTTCCCAGAAGTGCCAAGAGGAGGTGAAAGGGAAGTTATGGGTCCACAGGTAAGGAGTAGCATCAGGGGCTATATAGATAGCCCTCACAAGATCTATGCTGGAAACCTTGGTTGGGGCCTCACTTCCCAGGGCCTTAGAGATGCTTTTGCAGATCAGCAAGGGCTATTGAGCGCCAAAGTCATCTATGAGAGAGAATCGGGAAGATCTCGTGGTTTTGGATTCGTCTCTTTTGAAACTGCCGAGGATGCACAATCTGCTTTGAGTACCATGAATGGAGTGGTAATACTTGATGATTGAATTTCACGAACTTGAATCTTTCTTATGGTATCCTGATGCATAACCTTTCTTTGTGTTAATATGCAATTAGGAGGTTGAAGGGCGGCCTCTACGACTAAATTTGGCTGCAGAAAGGGCTTCTTCTTCTCCTCCACTGGAGAAAAGAAATGCAGATAACATTCTTGATAGCAGTGAATTGCTTTCGAGCATCGGCAGCTGAGGAAAATATGTAAGGAGTTTACCCCTTCTACTTCTTTAACTGTACTCCTTGTAGTCCTGTTTTTCTCTTGGTCTACCACCGTGTACAGGCTCCAAATTGTTCCTGTCGCTGAGTTATAATACACAATGTACTTATAGCAGATTGCCTTTAAATGTACCTTATTTTAGAAGGGAAATGGTTGAATAATCCATTGATGAATATGATTGTAAAACAGCTTGTAACAACTAATTTCTCGTGATTCTGGAATACAGTTTGGTGATGTGAGGATATATATTGCAGGTTTTCCTCTTCCACTAAGCCCTTGTCAATTCAACAAGGATTCTAAAAGTCCTTCTTGTGTCTTTAAAAAATGAGGTGGCTTATGAGATTAACATTTGATCAAAAATTTAGTAGTAATCAATTACAAGGTTAATGGTAATTTTAAGAGCCACATCATCATTGAGAGACAAAAGAGTGACATAAGAGGGACTTATAGTATACTCCAATTCAACATATGCTAGTTTTTGCGTGTCTCAAGAAGCTCCCCTTGCATGTCTCAAGAAGCTCCAATTTGTCCAAGGGGCCGGCAGGCAGCATCCTTCAAACTAAAGTATATATAATATTTCAAAATAATAATAATAATAATAAACATTTTCTGTAGATAAAGAGAAGTGTCAAAGTCTCCGAAACATTTTTTCTGTGGTCCTATCTTGTAGAAACTTTGTCTCCACTTTGACTTCTAGTATTATCTTCTACAATAGAAAACATCGGAAAATCACACAATTTGGGTTCACGCACTCAGATTTTTGGTCACGGCCACTACGACTTATATCGGTGGAGATAAGAGAACAATATGAGAAATAAATTAGGTCAAGCACAAATATGATCCACATGTCTGGTTAAGGTCACTACCTCAATGGTGGAGTAAATCATTATCTTATAGCAGCACAAGCGTAGGCTTTTCTACAATGTTATCCAAACAATATCTATGCAAGACGTTACATTTAATCACCCATAATAATTATGCATATAAAAATTAACATTTATTATCAAATAATAAATTCATAAAATTTGTTTTTGAGGGCATATACTCTTTTTTCTTTTTTTAAAAAAAGACCATAAAAAAGATTGAAGCTTTGCAATTTCCAATTCCAAATCTGGATGTAATTAGCAAATAAAATACATATGTAGATGTAACTCTCTTTAGGGCTCCCTGTCCAATGAGTTCATTTTGATGCCGAATTTCAGTCGAGTAACCAAGTGGAAGGAACAGAGGAACTGAGAAGTATTTGTAATGAATGAATATGGTTTTTACTGAAGTCTCCTAAGAAGTTGGGTTCTCTTAAGAGTCACGACTATCAGCAAGGAGAGCATCTGCCGCAGAATCCAAGTCATGAGGAAAGAAAACCCTGCACAACAAGATAGTCTTACAGAGTAAAACAATGCACGTCTGTGATGGTGGAAGAAGTAAACCAAAATATCGATAAAGCAATTCTGGTGGCAAACAGAAACTTTCATGCTCAGTTTACTCTCACATGAGTTGCTACAGTTGGGATGAAAAAACAAAAAAAGAATTACTGATCAACATTACAATCTGATATTCCCAGGAAAGGGAATCATAAATCAGCTATAATACTAAAGTTGGCAGAACATCCACTTCTATGCAGTAAGCAGTTCCATCACTCTATCAGAGTAGATCTATATGAACAAAATTACCTGCATGTGTTGTGGTACAAGGTCCTGCTCAGCTGATCTATATCATTAATGCTTTTAGAGCCAGCCACCACTTCCAGAACTTGCCTACAAAACATGACCATATTGTCTTAAGAAACAAGTAAAAAGTTAAGAGCAAATTTGAAACCAGATGGAGATGTAAAGAAGTGCACTTACTGACATTTTAAAAATTGTCATAATTAATGCTTGACAAATTGGAAATACTTTCTGAGTTTCAAGTTTTAGCAGATTAAACAAGTAAAACAGTAGAGGATCATGAGAGTTTCCCAAGTGCCAAGAAGAAGGTCGTCTCAACAAAGAGATTCACATATGCACCATAGAACATACTCATGTTGTATCTCAAGGATGATCATCTCTGAATGACAATCTTCATATTAGAATAAAAGGAGATGTATACCCAGATGCAATTCATGTGATATCCTTAGAAGCTTCCATTACTAAATCCCAAACAAACACCCCATCCTGAAAACACTCTCCCACATGCATAACTTTCTTTGTTAAAACTAATGAAAAATATAAAATGGATCCCTGACTTTTAACGCTTTTAAAAATTGCTACCTGAGTTTTTAATTTTTTTTTATTTTTAAAAAGCCACTATCTAGGTTTTAATCACTTTAAAATCACTCCCTCCACCAGCTTTTTCTCCAAATTGCTGACAGAATTTCTGCTACGTCAACTAGTTGACAAGAGCATGTTATACACGCAATCGATGTGAAACTCTAATTGTATCCAGCAAAAAACAATGAAAGAAAACAAAACAAAAAAAGAGCATTAAAACCCAAAGGAGGTGGGTAGAAGTGGTTCCACCCCTCTACCTTTTTTTTTCTTGATACAATTGAAATTTTACACAGATTCTAGGTATAACGTGCCCTTCCAAATATGTAGTTATGGGTGATTGGCTGATGTGGTAAAAATTCTGTCAACACTTTGGATGGAAAAACTGACAAAAGAAATGATTTTTAAAGTCAATTAAAACTAGGTAATGATTTTTTTTTTAGTAATTTTAAATGCATTTAAACCCAAGGACTAGTGTTTTATTTCCCCTAAAACAAAATGCATGGCATGCATACCAAACCTTGTTTCATTCTCCCTTGTAGTAGAGGGTACTCAATTATTTCGGTTACTGAGGTGACTACCCTCAGAAACACCTGGACGAGTTTGCATTAGTTAAAGTTACTATCATTTTTTTTTTCTATAGGAACAAAGCATTAATGCCCATTTATTATTATTTTTTCTTCAAATAATGTCATTTAGTAACACTATATGGTATCTATCCATTAAAATTTTTCAATCAGTAATATAAAATTTCATCTAAAAAGGAGTGACATTAAAAAAAAAAAGACCAGTGCATAAAAAAATACTGACCGAACTAAACATGGTTCATTGCGGCCTTTAACAATGCACTCTTGATCATACTTCTCTTTTTTCTTAGAGGGCCAGACGGATTTCACAAAATTAATCCCAGCATGAGTGTTCTTTATTTCACAATATGGAGAATCTGTCTCAATCATCATTCTCTCCACAGGAATGGCCCTCACGACATCAACATTATCAGTTGTCTTCAGAGAGCAACCATTTACTCCTGTTAAGTACCAAAAAGTGTGTAATAGTCATGAAATTGACCAGGATAAGTAATAAGTGATAGCTTCAAAATTAAATCCAGGGTGTGAAACTAGAGGGGAAAAAAATTCAAAAGTTTCCAAAAGCATGATATTAAATTTGAGGTATAGACTATAGGTTTTCAGACATAAGGCTGAAGAAGCAGATTTTATCTCCATCAACTATTGTGTAAGTAATATGTTAGAAAACTGATAACCCTCTCTAAATCAGCAAAACGCTAAAGTTGATTCAAAATCAAAATCAAAATCCCCAATTTTTGGTCGTAAAGTCATTATTGTCACAATTAGTGATTCCTTGATAATATCATGATGCACTTTGGTTAGTCTAAACTTTGCAATTATTGTCACCCCTTCAAGACATCTCAAGTTATCACAACGAGTAGATGGATATTGATGGGACAAGCCTGCCTGGAAATTCAGATGCCAGCCCCCTTCCCCAAACATTTACAAAACATGCCTTTTCTGTGGTTTCTAGAGATGACAAAGCCCTTAGATGAGATCTATCCAGTACCATATTTAACTTCAGAATATTATATTATCTATCATGTCATTGTGTTCAATAAACTGCATAAAAAGAAAATAGATGTCATAAAGCCAGCAAACAAATAAACTTTCACCTATATACATATTACTGAATGAAAGAAGCTTATCACGATCTTCTGCACTACCAGTAAATGAATGGGTGACTCCAGCACTGAACCTGTGAAACAAGCAGAAGAAATGCAATCAAAGCCATGCACACCAGCATGACAAATGACAAAAATGAAACTAAAAAACTTGAAAATTTATGTACTTATAATGTCAAAACGGATTGAATAACAAGCTTAAACTAATATATTTCAATTCTGCAAATTATGAGGTTCAGAAATTGCACCTGTCCTTATTTCTCTCTACAATTTCACAGAAATCTTCAGTAGCTGCACGCATATGTAGAAACATAGGCAGCTTTGTTGCATACGCCAACTCGAACTGCTTCTCAAAATACCTAGCTTTCATAATGCAGACAATGATGCAAGATGCAAGAACATTCGATTGAAATAAAAAGAGGAGCGTTTAAAAAAAATGGCACAGAATAAAATGGATGTGCAGCAAAACACTATTTTACTGAGAAACCACTTACTTCTTTTGAATCTCTGCCGCGCAAAAGTGAAGCCTATCATAGTCTAAACCACATTCACCAATTGCCACCACCTGATGTACAACATTAGAGCACCATATAAAGAATAATTTTTTGAAACCTAAGAGATGTGATCAGATTGTTCATCTAAGTAACAGTATCTGTATCAGGATAAGAAGAATTTTGATATAGCATATTGGCAATGTTAAGAACAATATATAAATTACAAAAACAACAAAACAACTAGAGTAATGCTATATACAATGCCCCCCCTCCCCCCAAGGGTTAATAGGCACTGCCACATTAGCATAGTGGGATGAAGGTGAGATGGGAGTTTAGTATATAGCATTTTTCAAACAACAATCATCTAGTTGAATATTCACACATCATATTGCAAAATTCTGCTATAAGCTGCACACAAATACCAATCCAATGTAAGACAGAAAAAGGTCATTCTTTTAGATTCCATTATCTGCCCAAAGAGCAATGCCCCCTGTACAACTAACACCTAAAATTTCAACTCTGCATATCCGATTTGCAACTGTTCACATCTACATCAGATGCAACTAAAGTACAATTTGCACTATTATATCCATCACTCAACAAAAAATATTCATGGAAGTGCTTCATAAGGAAGATACAGAAAGTAAATCAGACCCATTTAAACATATATCTTTTGCAGATGGTCTATACTTGAAATGCATGATCCAGACAATACAACATACCTTTCCCTTCTCAATTCCCTCTCTGGCCAATGACAAAAGAGCCTGAAAATGATTTTCTGGATCCCCACTCTCTTCGAACTCCTAAACAAAACACAAGATCCCACAATCACAAACATTTATAATAAAATTACACTATTAAACTTGCAATTAACATGTATAAGAAAAAATAAATGAAACATAAATCTAAGGAACAATAAGCAACCTTGCATCGTGTTGGGTGCACACCAACTGTACAGAAAAGCCTTCCTGTAACAAACAATGAGCTATCAAATTGGTGAACACCCTTATGAAGAAACATAGTGAGAATGTTCATAATGAAGAACACAAGAATGTGATGCATGTATTGGTTGACAAACCATCCGTTTCAGCAATTGCAAGTGCTTCTTTTGATTCTTCAAGTGACCCGCCAGTCACCTGCACCACAAACCTAATTAGAACCACGGAGCTACAGCACAACCAAATTAACCAAATTGAACACTATAATGAATGTAATGGTTCTATAATCTATTGGAATTCATAACTAATATTTCTGAATTTGCTAATTCTCTGTCTAATTTTCCTCGTTCACTAACTGAAAATAAATAAATAAATAAATAAATTAGAACTCCATGTCTACGTTCCAATTGTTTCCTCAACTTCACTAAGCCCATCAATGGTACTAGAGTAATCTAACAAGTCAAAATTCAATCTTTTTGGTTCTTAGGAACCAAAATATTGACAAAATTGAAGCAAAACCATACGTTAAACAATCTGAAACCGTGTCGCATAAGACTTACAATGATTCGGTCCACGCCGGCACTCCAAGCCCTACTCAAAACCGCGGCAATATCCGAAACGTGGCATTGCTTGCCATTGTAGATACCTTTGAACATGCCATCTGTTTTGCGAAATGTGGCATTCAAATTTGAGTGCTAAAGAAAGGTGAAGTTTGAAAAATGGGATGCAATATGTTTGATGAAATGCCTGACTGACCCGTGAAATTGACGGCTATATCTGCTTTTGAGAGGAGCGAGACGGAAAATAAAATCACAATCAGAGATAAAGAGTAATGGTTAGTTAGATGGGGCTAAATCCTAGAATGATTTATCGTACTGCAAACAAAAAGAAAAGAGAAATGCTATTTTGAAGAGTTGAAGAGCTGCTTGCCTATCATGCGCACTTTCGCCATTAGTGAGCTCGGAACGTGAAAGAGAGAGAATAATGGTTGGTTAGCTTTGTCTATTTGCCACTTTAAAGACAAAAATAAAAAATTTAGACTAAAAATTATTAGATTATAAATACACTTGCTTAACATTTATGTATTGGGGATAATTTAGTTAATTTTTCCAACTTTTTCATCAAACTCAACAATAAAAATTCAGGAAAAGAGATAATCATAAACAGAACCCAAAACTTTGAATTAAGAAATGAGTTGCAACATTAAAGTTTTGTGATCTATTTAATAATGGGGATAAATGTAAAATTGGTCTATATAATTGGCCTAATTTACAAATTACTCCATATGGTATAAAAAACAATTTATAGGTCCCTAGAGTAAGCTAAAATAACATCTTACTCCTTGAACTCATTTTCCGTTAAATGACTTACTAGAAATTGTTTCATTGTCACGTCACATCCAATAAAAATACGATACGTATTTTTTTTATTTCCGATTTTAAAAAAGATAGTTAACTTTTTTCATGTCGTCTTGAGGAACCAGTACACACTTCACCTAGCTTTGGAGCTTTTTAACTTCCAGTTTTAAGATTTGGCCATCTTCTATTTGTGAGTTACTCTTGGATTTTGGGCATCTGCCTTTTTGAAGTAGTGTGTTTTTGGGCAGTCTTTCCATGGAAATTCGGATTTGCTTTTAGACATCGAAGCATCTTCAAAAATTGTTTGTGGGCATCGAAAACAGTCTCTCCCTCTCCCTCTCCCTCTCTCTCTTTAATTTTTAATTTTTTATTATTATTATTTTTTTATGGTAAGCACAATTGTGCTATTCACTGGTAAGCACAATGATGAACATCAGATAACATTTTGTAGTAATATCTTTTATTTGAAACTTCAAATGTTTGAACCCAATTTTTGGTGAAAATGTTACAATTTGCAGGTTGTAGAACTTACTAGCACCTTCTTTCTCTGTTTTATGATGGATATAGGGCTTAGGTTTATTTATTGTAAAATTGACGTGAAAAGTGTGTGCTGGCGCCTCAAGATGACATGGAAAATGTTACCTGTCTTTTTTAAAATCAGAAGAAAGAAAAAGAAAAAGAAAAAGAAAAAAAAAAAAAAAAAAAACGTATTGCATTTTTATTGGGTGTGATGTGGCAATGAAACAATTTCCGTTAAGTCATTGGTTATTATCGTGCACAACAATGATAAATAACATGGTTCGACAATGTACTTATGTTCACAAGAAAGAGTGTGACTATATTTTACTATTCAATGATTTATGGTTATAATATAACATATTTATAGGAAAACTATAATTGTAAGTATTTTGAAAAACCCCAAATTGGGCCACATCTTATTTGTTCCCATGACCACATAAACTAATTACATACAATGGATCTATAGTAGAATATGAGCTACTTGTTCCAACAATTTCCATATTGGCGAGTATTCACCTCTTTAAAGATAATCAAGTATTGAGCTTCCACCTAGAATTGATTAGTTTGGGGATGCCGCTCCCCTCCTCTCTTTTCTAGCACCTAGAGACATTTGTCAAGTTTAAGCAATGCTTGAACTTGTCTGTGGTAATAGGTTTCGTTAACATGTCTGCTGCATTCTCAAAAGTGTAAATCTTCTCAAGTAATAATTCACTTATAGCAATCAATTCTCTGATCTTGTGAAACCTCACATCAATGTGCTTGGTTTTCGCATGATATACCTAGTTCTTTGCCAAGTAAATGACACTTAGACTATCACAATACAACGAAACTCCACATTGTTGAATACCAAGCTCCCTAACTAACCCTATAAGGCACAAAGCTTTCTTTGCAGCCTCAGCCACTGCCATGTACTCGACCTCAATCGTGGACATCGCAATTGTGGACTGGATCATAGACCTCCAATATATGGGTCCTCCTACAATAGTGAATGCATAATCTATGGTCGACCTCTTGTCATCCAAAATCCCTTACATAATCCGCATCTACATACCCGACGACTAACAAATCATTGTTCTGTTTGACAAAAGTAATGTCATACTTTGTAGTACATTTCAAGTATCTGAAAATCCATTTGACTACATCCCAGTGCTGTCTTCCCAGATTTGCCATATACTTGTTCACCACGCTAATTGCATGAGCTAAATCTACCCTGGTACATACCATAGCATACATCATAGGAAAACCCTAATTGTAAGTATTTTGGAAAATTCTAAAATACTCTCACAACTTATTTGTCTCTAGGCTCAAATAAACTAATTACACTCAATAGGTAAATAATAAAATATGAGTCACTTGTTCTAACATCATTTAACGGAAAATGAGTTTAGTGAGTAAAATGTTATTTTGGTCTACTCTAGCTAGGGACCTATAAATTATTTTCTATATTACAGTGAGTAATTTGTAAATTAAGCCAACCATATAGACTAATTTTGAATTTGTCTCTTAATAATATGAACATATATATATATGATGATAGTTTGCGAATAAAAATGTTATTTAGGCTCAGGGTTGGCCCTACCTTACACAGCTCTGGCCCTTGGTTGTTTACCCTTGGCTTTCCACTAGTTTACCTCCCAATTTGGCATTTCCCTCTCTGATTTCTCTCCATGGATTTGTTTATAGGGTCTGCAATTACAAATAGATCATTAAGAGTGAACAACGAATTGATCGCACACGAAGTACCAAATCCAATGGGCATGCAAGAAAAGAAGAAGATCAAGCAAGAAATGACGTCCTCGGTGTTCCTGCAGAAACACTTTAATGCTTAAGTTAGAATTGGGCTGAGTCGTTGAGGGAGATTATGAACTTTGTTTGAGTAAATGATGCGTACCCCTTGACTGAGCCCTTCCACCTCTTTTTATGAGATATTTTTTCTGCCCTTAGATCATTAAGGCCGGGGTCTAGGGAACAATCTCTTTGTGAACAAATAAAAAATAAAAATGAGGTTGTCTCTTTTTTTTTTTCCATTTATTTTCAGTTTTGATAGTTTTAATTTTTTTTTTTTCTTTTACTTTTGCCCTCACTTTAGACTAAGAAAATAACGTTTATACCTTCCCAAATCCTAATCCAACACATGAAAATAATTTTGAAGTGAGGGTAAAAGTAAAAGAAATAAAAAATTAAAATGACACATGACTTAATTACACATAATCGTTGATTATCAATTTTAACCTATTTGACTGATAGAATGGGGTTTTTTTGCCATAAGCTGATAGTTTGATTGACTCAGGTGTCACAGTTGGTAGTTCATGAGAAAAAGTGTCAAAACGTTGTAGTCCACGGGATAAAAGGTAATTACCTTTCTCTTTTTTTTTTTTTTTTTTTTTTCATTTTTGATAGTTTTAACTACGTCTATTAATATTATGATCTATAATCTAAATACACCTAAATGGCCCTATCCTGTAGTTTGTACGTCTATGGTCTACAAAAAGGCTAGGGCCCTTTGTGGTTATGTATATATATATTCTCTCTTCTTGTCTTATGCTGCCTAATTGACCTAAGTAAATTTTTTTTTTTTTTTGGTGGTGATTAGAGACCTAAGTAAAATTTGTGTTGACCGAATAGAAGCATGCACTGCCAACATTTTTAAAAGTATAATTTTTAAAGATAAATTAACGAAATTTTATTTAAACTAAAAATAAAATGAAGTTTTATTTATTTATTTTTAAAAGAAGATATCGATTTAGAATATTATTAATCAGCTCATAAGAGCAAATCACATAGAAGGGGAAACTTCCTTCTTCCTGATAATACCATATTACCATCTATACAAGATGGAGTACAGCGCCACCAAATAGACTCAGTAGCATGGTTACAGACCTGTTTGGCTAGCACATGAGTAAATCTGGAAGTACCCAGTGAACACGGCCCTGCTTTAACGTCCTCCACAAAATGCCCAAATATACCTACAATCACAATGGCTCGTGGAGTTCACTGTGTCTACAATTTGAAATGCAACTCCCTCGAAAATAATGTCCGTGAACCCCTTTTCTTTGGCAAAAATCACAGCGTGTATGGCTGCTACAGCTTCAGCACTAGCAGGCGTCACCGAAATCCTCTTCTTCAGGCCACACGCACTGAGGAAACGGCCTGCTTCGTCCCTGGCAATAATCCCCAAACCCACCGCCACTTGTTTCTGATGGTCCGAGAGGCCGCGTCCCAATTTATCTTAACCATGTTTAAAGGAGGTGGCGTCCAGAATACAGGATCCGCGCCATGCAAAAGCCTCTCCTAATTAAATGAAGTTTTATTTAACTTATTCAGTAATGTTAAAAAATTTTGAAACTCCAACCAAGCTCGATAGCATCTCCAACAGCTTAACTAAAAGATCAATATTAGCTATATTTAGCTATTATTCCTTTTTTTTTTGCTCCAACAAATAGCTTGCCATTAGCTATATATATAGAATAGCAGTATTGGCAGCATTTCTAGAGTGAATAGCTATTTGGAGCTATTCACTCTAACACGCTAGATAAAAAAAATATTGTTTATTGTTTCTTTATTTCACCTCTTTTCACCCAACATCTTTTATGTCTTCTGAACACATCTTCACATTTGCTACGTCTCAAATACAAAATTTATCTCTCTCACTCACAAAAATTTCTTCACACAGTTGGATGAAAAAATTGAATGCAGAAAAAAAATTATTTCATGGAAACACATGGATGGAAATAAATCAATTGCAGTTGGACGAAAAATTTTAATGCAAAAAATATTTATTGCATGGAAACCCACGGATGGAAACAAAACAATTGCAGTTGGATGAAAAAATTTATTTATGTTATTAATTTTAAGAATTAGTACTTGTATGTGAGATGAATGTTCCTCATATGTATTTATTTTTGTTTTTATGAATGATTTCTATATATGTGTTTGATTTTTCCTTTAATTAAATGTTGGCAGTAATATAATAAAAAATAAATAAAAATAATATATTAAAGTAAATAAATATATAAAATAAAAAATTTGTTAGAGTGTGTAGTAAAAAAATAATAGCTAAAGTACATAATTATATAAATACAATACCTAATGTTGCTGGAGATAACTGCGTTGGAGCTCCTTAACGAGCTGAATTCGAACAACCCTTTAAAATTAGGCCCGATTGAGCTTGAGAGGAAAAAGAATTTTGCTGTGAGTGTTTTAATTTTTTTTTAGGGATAATTTCACTAACCCCTCAAACTTTAGTCACTTTTGTAAACACCCCCCTAACATTCAAAAACTCTCACTTACCCCTCTTGAACTTTAAAAAATTCTCACTTACCCCCATCCGTACAAATTAGGGCACAAAATTTTTGAAAAAGACCAAAATACCCATGTTTTTTATTTAAAAAATATATATATATATCTGGAAGTTGGAATTGTATACAAAAGTCACCGTTTAAAATTCACTATTTAAAATGTCAACTTCCAAAATGTTTTTTTATTTTTTTTTAAAATGAAAAATATGGGTATTTTGGTCTTTTTTTAAAAAAAATTTGTGCCCTAATTTGTACGGATGGAGTAAGTGAGAATTTTTGAAAGTTCAAAGGGGGTAAGTGAGTTTTTGAATATTAAAGGGATGTTTGCAAAATGACTAAAGTTTGAGGGGTTAGTGAAATTATCCCTTTTTTTATTTTAAAATAAAAAAGAAAAATTAGAGAGAAGATCCTTTTCATACTACCCATAACGTACGTTGACATTAATCCAATCGTTGACGCAGTACTTTGAATTCAAAGAAGGCAGTTAACTCCACTCCTAAACCATGGATAACAATTTGCATTGGGTTATTGTAAGATTTGTGGGTTCATGTCAAAAATTATCTACATATTATTAAGTCGTGTCGCCATTTAATTCGTATTGAAGCATGAATATAAGACTATAAAAATCAATTATAATTTGACCAATTTAATTAATCGTGTAAGATTTTTCAACCATGATTTTTTAATACTATAATTTCAGCCAATTTACTCTCTTTTGAAGAAAAAAAAAATTATATAGATGTTATATACTTCCATTTTCACACTCCTTAACGTGAAATTTAAAAACAATCAAGAAATAAAATACAACAAACACCCAGAGAAAAACCTAATTAGGAAAATGAATATTATAGTATCAAAGGGCTCTAAATGACTTTGAGGATCTTAAGGAGCACCACCAGGAACACGATGATCAGCAGCAGAAGCAAAATGCCACAACAGGTCCATTTCCGGGTGTTTTTCTGGTACGTCCTGGCTGTCTGCAACTCATGGGTTCCATCCTTCACGAACGAATGAGCTCTCTCCACGTGGAGGGCGATGTCGTCCAGTTGCTCCCCTTGGGCCTGGACCAAGACGGCCATGTCCAGGAACACCTGGTGTAGCTCTTTCAGATTCTTCTCCATCTCCTTCACAGCATCGTGCCTCTCTTGAATTTCGTTTATGGTGTCCAGAACTCTACCCCTGCCCTGCTCTTGAATGGCTCTTTGCAAGAATGTCTCACTCTCACCTGTATGTATTTGTCACATTTCTTTCATTAATCACAATATTATCCAAATGTTGCTAATTAATTATATATATGCCTCAAAACAAACAAAAAGGAGATTTAATTTTGTTTACAAGTTAATTATTTGGTGGAAAGTCAAATATCCCAGTTGAGATTTCCAAATAATGTTCAAATACCAAAATGAAAAAAAAAAAAAAAAAAGAAAAAAGAAGAGATCGAGAAATCGAAAAGATCATGAAGCACAAGCTCTAATTACCTGTGGAGATGAGAAGGTCAACGGTCTTGTCATCAGGATTTTCACCGGTGACAGTGAAGTACCTCCGCTGTACGGTCTCCCGGTACTCTGACGAAATCTGCTGACGCAGGCCATTGAAGCTGTCCATGGAGTCCTTGAGCTTCTTCCTGAGCCCGTTCACGATGGAGGACCGGGTCCGGTCCGACGAAGAACCGGGTCCGCAGCCGGGGAGGCTCCAGTTGTCGGTGTTGGAGCGGTCAAGGGCCTCGAGCTTGGCCTTGACGAGCTTGGCCTTCTTGAGAGCGAGCGCCACGTCGGCGTCCATGCGGGAGCGGAGGTCCTTGACGGCCCTGGCGTTGTGAAGGGTCTTGCTCTGCTCGTGTGCGCTGCGGAGAGCGTGGCTGAGGCGGTCCAGCTCCTTCAGCTCGTCCTTGACGGAATCAACGTTCTCGAAGAACTTGTCCAGGTGGACGCCGGTGGCGGTGGAGGACATCTCGATGACGTGATGGTCGGAGGAGGCCTGCTCGCCCCGGAAGCCGGAGAAGGAGCCGGAAGAGAAAAGGTCGTTCATCTTTTACCTTCTTCGGTGGTACAGAGAGAAAGAAAAGCCAGGAAAATATAAGCAAAAATAGAGAAAAGAGAGTATATATATTTTTAAGGGTGTGGGTCAACTACGACTACTCTGGTTGAATAGTTGAAGGAGTTTTGAGAGAGAAATGGGGTTTTTGAATGTTTCTGGTTTTTTTGGGAAACATCAGAGAAAGAGAGGAGGGAGGAAAGGTCTGGTCCGACTCGTCCGAGTCAGGTTTGAATATGGAAATCAATTTTGGAAGGTTCGATCGAAACAATTATGTACGAAAGTTACGTGCGAAATAGCCTTGCAGTTCACGTTGGCTTGCGGGAATTGGTGTACATTTTCTTTTCTTTGAATATTATGTCTTTCTAGAAATGGGAATATATTTAAAATAATTGAAAGAAAAATGCTACACATCTTAAATTATTATTTTTTTTTTATAAAAGTTGGTTCTCAAATAATGCATCATCATCCCATGAATTAGTAACACACTTTTAAAATAATAAAAAATAATTCTCAAATAATATATCACCATTCAATAAGTTGATAACAGACTTTTTAAAATAATAAATCTTGATTAAATATCATTTGAAAACTAGCATTTTGAAAGAAAATTTGAGATGGGTAAAAGAACAAAGTGTAAAATAAGTATGAGACTTGGTAGCCTTTTCACCTGGGTTTCATTATATTATTGCCAACTGCATCTTCGGGCCGGCATGCAGTATTCACACACATCATGCATGCTTTCACCATGCATCATGCATCATGCATCCTTCTCTTCATCATCAGCCCTCTTTCCCAAAATAGGTTCAATTGATACTATTAATGATTAAGAAAGCCATACCATGATACCCACGACAGAAGTCTAAACCAGAGGTCGAGAGAGCTAGCATGTAATTCTTTCCAAGGAAAAATTGTAAGAGAAAGTTGAGAAACTCTTTTACTCCTCTTGCATTGCTCTAAACGGATATATAAGAAATACAAGAAGAATTCATGTATAAAACTACAATATATATATATATATATATATTGCAAAATTTATCTTGTGGTATGTACTTTTTTTCTCTCTCTAGCTTTTAAGTGGCTATAATCGCAACTTCACTTGCCAACTCTCCATACTACCCTTATATCCTTGAAGCATTAATGATTTTACCATAGTTAGTTTTTGTTTTTGTTTTTTTGTTTTTTTTTTTTTTTAATCTTAGGGAAAACCACAAAGGACCCTAATCTACCTTGCGTTTTAAGAAGATTCTTTAAATTTTAAAAACTTTTAATTTCACCTCTTAAATTTTTAATTTGATGTAATTTACCCCATCTATCAATTTTTATCGTTAAAACCCTTAAAAAGACAAAATTACCCTTTGATTTTCTTTTTAAATAAAAAATTTTAAAAAAATAGTCACAAGGTAGCCCAACTGTGGGTCACCTTGTGAATTTTTTTTTTTTGATAATATTTTTTTATTTGAAATTAATAGTAAATTTGAAATTTTATAAGAGAAAAAAAATCATAAGTATAACGGTTATTGTATCACTTTTAACATTTAAAAATTAATGAATTTAAATTGACCGCAATTGAAAGTGAGCAGTTCAAATTGAGAGTTTTTAAATTTTGAGAAGCCTTCTCAAAACATGTGATAATTCAAGAATTTAAAGTAAAATTTTTCCAAATGTTGCCTTTCTAGCTCCATCACTGCCGGTGAAAATGCATAAGACAACAATAGAAGTTTGAATGTATAAATCAATGGCTGCAACGAGCAAAAACATATATATATATTTCCTTGAACATGATTTAGGAATAAATTCTGCAAAAACAATTTCCTTCCGTTCCACCTGCTACCTTTTGCTCTAATATTAATTAATACTAACTAATTTTCACAAACACGAGTAATGCAATAAATTTGCAACCTTGTCTCGCAGTATTATTATTGTCCTTCTTGTTATTTTTGTTCGTCGTTCACCCACGGCTTGATTGTAAAAAGCGCCATCAAGACGATGATCACCAGCATAATTATGGAAGCAAAACAGAGCCATTTCAGGGTTTTTTTTTCTGGGATTCCCTGGCAGCCTGCAACTGCTGGGTTCCACCCCTCACGAACGAAATACCTCTCTTCACGTGGAGGGTAATGTCGTCCAATTGCTCCCCTTGGGCCTGGCCCAAGATGGCCATGTCCAGGAACACCTGGTGTAGCTCTTTCAGATTCTTTTCCATCTCCTTCACACCATCGTGCCTCTCTTGAATCTCGTGTATGGTGTCCACAACTCTGTACCTGCCTCGCTCTTGAATGGCTCTTTGCAAGAATCTCTCACTCTCGCCTGTAGAGATGAGATGGTCGACAGTCTTCTCATCGGGATTTTCACCGGTGACGGTGTAATACCTCCGCTTCACGGTCGCCCGGTAATCAGACGAGATCTGCTGCCTCAGGCCATTGAAGCTGTCCATGGAGTCTTTCAGCTTCTTCCTGAGCCCGTTCACGATGGAGGTCCGGGTTCGGTCCGACGACGAACCGAGTCCGCAACCGGGGAGGCTCCGGTTGGCGGCGTTGGAGTGGTCGAGGGCCTCGAGATTGACCTTGACGAGCTTGGCCTTCGTGAGGGTGAGGGCCACGTCGGCGTCCATGCGGGAGCGGAGGTCCTTAACGGCCCTGGCGTTGTGGTGGGTGAGGCTCTGGCCGTGGGCGCTCCGGAGGGCTTCGTTGAGGCGGTCCAGCTCCTTGAGCTCGCCCTTGACGGCGTCCACGTCCTCGAAGAATTTGTTGAGGTTGACGCCGGTGGAGGACATCTCGATGACATGGTAATCCGGGTCGGCTTGCTCGCTTCGTAAGCGAGAGAAGCCAGGGTAGGAGCCGGCAGAGAAGAGATCGTTCATCGCTGGGTACACGTACAGAGGAAATAAGGCTCGGAATATAAGCAAAATTTGAGAAGAGAAATGGGGTTTTTCCTATGAGGAAACATCAGAGAAAGCGTCTCGGCTGAGTTGTGTTTGATTACAGAAATGGAAGTTCCAAAGCTTGTTTTTGCGTTCTGGGTTGAGATTCGCATTCTCTCTGTTGACATTTCAACGCGTAATCCACAACTTCATGTGGCGGAGCCTGAGGAGACTCAACTTGAAGCTCAAACATTTTTGCGTATGCCAATAGCCTAGCCCTACTCAAAACCGCGGCTATGTCCAAAACGTGGCATTGCTTGCCATTGTAGATCCCTTTGAACATGCCATCTGTTTTGCGAAATGTGGCATTCAAATTTGAGTGATAAAGAAAGGTGAAGTTTGAAAAACGGGACGATGTGTGTTTGATGAAATGCCTGACTGACCTGTGAAATAAAATCACAATCAGAGATAAAGAGTAATGGTTAGTTAGATGGGGCTAAATCCCAGAATGATTAATCGTACTGCAGACAAAAAGAAAAGAGAAATGCTATTTTGAAGAGTTGAAGAGCTGCTTGCCTATCACAAGAGATAATCACAAACAGAAACCAAAACTTTGAATTAAGAAATGAGTTGCAACATTAAAGTTTTGTGATCTATTTAATAATATGATTATATGATGATAGTTTGCTGATAAAAATGTTGAATTAAGAAAAATTGGGGAGAGAATATCCATTTGATACTAGTATATTACCCATAAAGTTGTCAATCCAATCATTGACGTGGTACTTTGAATTCAAACAAGGCTGTTAATTATGACCTACTGTCTCAATTATGGGTGAAAATTTGTGTTTGTGTATTCCGCTTGACTCATATCGATGTATGTATATATAATATAAAATTATATAGGTCAATAATAATATGACTTATTTAGTTAAACAGGTTGAATTCTTCAACCATAACTCTCTAATTTTTGTATTGGGTTCATATCGGGTTTGCGAATCATGTCAAAAATTGCATATAATTATGTTATGTCTCAAATTCGACTCGTGTCAAAAGATAAGTATAAGATTATAAAGGTTAATTATAATCTGATCCATTTAATTAAACAGATTAGATTTTTTAATCTTAATCCTTTAATGTAGTATTGAGTTTGTAAATCATATAAAAAATTGTCAAAATGAAAAACTTCGACCATCTCACACAATAGGGTAACTTTTAAAAATATTATTATATTTATGTTAAATGATTATTAAATTTTGATTTATTAATAACTTTAAAAATTATGTCAATATTAAAAGGACACAACGAGAAAATAGATCTACCTTCTAACATTACTTATAAAAATATATTTAATAGAATAGAAATGTTTGGTTTTATTTTTATATACATCTCTTGTTCATTTCCGTACAAAAAATGTGTATGAGAATAACGTCAAACAAATTTCTAAAAAGAATTGAAAAAAAGTGTAAAGAAAGATGAGACTTGGGTCGCCTTAACAACCCTTGGATTCCTCAAGGAAGGCTCATCCTCATCCTTACCACCACCATCTTCTTTATCCTCCTCTTCATCTCTTCTTGTAGTTACATCCGAACATTCCATAAAATATTCATAGTGAAATTAAAGTCAAAAATAAATTTACTGCTCCTTTATTTCAACATCTCTTAATGCTTAAACCACCAATTTAATCTCTTGATTATTCTTATATTCTTAAAATGATATTTCATTGAGTAAATTTAATTTTAATAAAATACTTAGGCATGAGATTTAGAATAAATAATTCCCGTTAAATTCATCTTAAGGGAATATTTCACCTCTCTTTGATTTTAATCAAAGTGATTTGAATTCTATTTTGAGGAGTAGTGGTTTTTTTTTTTTTACATATCCACACAAGTGGGTAGATGAAAATTTGAACTAGTGACATCCGCTTTATTAGGCGTAGTCCCAACTGATTGAACTACCTCTTAAAGACGAGGAGTAGTGTTCCTTTAATGCTACTTGTGACTACCTAACACACTGAGATTTTGACTGTAGAAGATCCCACTCCTAAATGCATTAAAGTAACTATTCATATTCCTATCAAGATTGAGAGTCAATGCTATAAATAGTTGTGAGTTCAAATTATTTAATCAACAGTAATTTATAGAATAACAACTTACGTGATTCAATTTAGTTGGTTTTTTTTTTTTTTTTTTAAGCTGTCTAGTGTATTTTAACATCACCAACATGTCAATCAAAAGTCTCTATCTCCATGATTGAAATAGATAATCATGATCGACATATTATAATCTTATCAGATTAATCCCATCACTGACTATGAACTAAGGTTTACTGTTAGGTTTTTAATTAGTGTTCACCTATTATGGTGATCAAAACATGAGTTAAGTCTTAGAACACTTACTTGTTTTAGTGGTCATCTAGATACACTCCATTTATATTAACCTTATGAGCGTGACCCCTATCCCCTGGTGTCAATGGCACTGTCTCAATCCTTAAATATTATTCCCTGTTTGGATGGGAATAGTTATGCTTATTGGAAGGTTCGCATGAGAGCCTTTCTTAAGCCTTTGGACAAGTATGTTTACCTGAGAGAGTTAGACCCAAAGTGATTGCCACATGGGAAAGCAAGGACTTAGACTCTATGAAAGATGAAGAGCTCGTTGGATCTCTTCAAATATATGAATTGTCCTTGCCTCAACCAAAGAAGAAAATTATGGCTTTGAAGTCCTCTAGGAAGAAGTTGGTAGACTCTTCTAATGAGGACTCCACAAATTCTAAGGAAATAGCCATGTTGGGTAAGGAGTAAAGAAAATTTCTCAGGTTCTACAACGGGACTAGTAAGAACCCTTTATTGGATCTTTCTAATGGTGATTCTCAAGGAGTCACCCAAGGAAATAGCCATGTTTGCTTTTTTGCGTCTTGAATTTTATTAAAAACTCATGTGCATCTCATATATTACTAAAAAATTGGACACATGTCATTTTTATAAAGAAAGTTTAAGGAAATTTCTCCAACTCAATTTGAAGGAAAACTTTGTCCGGTTGGTGCATATTCATATGGGACAAAGTTTTTCTCCAAACTGAGTTGGAGGAATCTTTTTCAACTTAATCTGTAAAAGTGACATGTGTCATTTTACATGAGTTTTTAATATTATTTATTACAACTTTGTCCCTGTTATTAAAAAAACATATGCATTTCACATGTTCAAGAGACACATGTCATTTTTATAGATTAGGTTTGAGGAATCTCCTCCAACCAAGTTTGGAGGAAAACTCTATCCTTCATTATGTGCATTTTATCCCTTTGTCCTTCGTTACAAAAAGGGAAATAACTTTTATGGAAATTATGAGTTGTTTATTATCTATTTGAGTTGGTTTCTATATATCTTGTTAAATTTCTCCAAGTTTCAATGGCAGTAGTCAATTTCTTTGTGGTTCCAGAAGACACGTACCAGAAGGAAAAAAATAAAAAATAAAAAAATCAGTTCAATCAAAGTCTGTTAGTGGTTTGATGGGCTTGGGAAATTTATTTACTTGAAGTTTTTGTTGTTCGTTTATTGTTGTGTCATTGAATGGCTAATGGAGGGTTTGTTAGGTTTTTAATGTTGTCCTATTTCGATGATCAAAACGTGGATGATAAGTCTTAAAACACTTAAACACATGTTTGGAATTGCGTTATGAATGGTAAAAAATACTTTTTATACCTAAGAAATTATGTCAAACTAAAAGCTAACATGTTTGGTTAAAAATTTTAAAAGTACTTCTTTGGACTTTTTACTCTAAAAATGTCAAACACGCACTTTTATCAAAAACTTAAAAATGAAGCTTTTTACTAAAAAGTGTCTTTTGATTTAAAAGATCTATTTCTCAAACACAATCCCAAGCATGCTCTTAGTTGTGTTTGGTGGTAATATTTTGAAGTTGAAGATGTCAAATTTAAACTAGCGTCAGCAAACCCACCATGACGGCGTTGATCTAGTAGAGCCATAGATGGCTTCATCAGCAATGGTATCGGCAAGATGCCCTAACATGAATGGTTCAGTGGAGCCACCAGGAGTTTCATCAGTTAGAACGTTAGCAAGATGTCCTAATGTGATGTGTTCTAAGAACCATCTCGAGAGTGTCGTCAACTGAGTCGTCAGCAACTTGTCTTGACGCCTTCGTTATTTGGTTGAAGGTATTGCTAAAACCTTGAAGGAGTCATGACAGGGCCATTCATGCATCCTAACGCTGTTTGAGGACCTGCACATGGGATTTTCACATGCATAAATTAGGGTTATCATCTTTTTTTCTCTATATAAGGATGTCTTTGTTCTATTGGAGACTAAGAATAACCATTTAGAGCTTTTAAAACACAGCTTATATTCATTCAATTGTGTGCCGAGAGAATCTTTGATTAGTACTAGGAGCTCTGGATACCCTAACTTACCACTACAGAATCAAGAAAATCTTGGAACAACAATCAGCAATTGTATAATGGATACATAACTGCCCCAAGAAGTCTCGGAAGAGACCTAGGAATGGTTACTGGAATATGAAGGAAAATTCAAAGGAGATTCCAGAGTTCCCTAGACCAAAAGGACTAGAAATTTCTTTGGGAAGTATGGATCCACAAGAAACTCAAAATTCAAGCACAAGGAAATGTATTTCATGACGCTTGAAACATCTTCCATCTCATGAAATACAGTGATGTACAAGGAATAAATTCAGGAACAGAAGCCCAAAGCCACCCGAAGCCGAAAAGGCCACAATAAACGTATTACACCTCGAGTTAGTGTGCCTAAAGAGAGTGAAATGTGATCCATAAGGACCAAATTAGCCTATTACCAATTCATCATAAACTGCGAAAGACAATTCAGAATGGAAACATTCATCACTAACCTTGGTAAACAGAAAGAGTCTCAGACAAGTTTTTAGAACTAGCATGTACAAGACTTTTCTCTCAGAATTTTCTTCTTTCTAAGCAAGATGGGAACTCTGTTTTCAAATATTCCTAATTCCCAATGTTTTTGGAATCTGGGATGGCTAATCTCATTTTCAGATTCCGCCTAAAGATAAAAATGATTAAGCATGGTGCAGCCAGATCAGCTGGCCCCAGACTGAGACATAGGTAAGCTTATCTGTATCTGTTGTTCAAAGAAATACATGC